>JAREIS010000137.1:0-725000 GCA_030060385.1 Muscicapa striata striata | reverse complement strand
ATAGATGAGGTACATGATATACAACTATATAGATGCTATAGAACTCATTACATCCACAAGGTTTGTCTTGGAAGAAAGACATTTAGGCTGGAATTAAAAAAAATGCTCCATCTTCAAGTTCTAACACAAATACACAAAACACCCTCACACACTTCAATCCCTATGGATTTTTACAGGCATTATTATGATACTTTCCTGGAAGTAACTGAGGTGCTGAGTGCTACATATTAATTTTTAAAGATCACATGGAAACAAAATATGGTAATGATTACATCATGGTGACAATGTAATGTCAAAAATAACTACAACACCCAGCTTCCTATGAAACACGCACATTCCTCTTACACAAAAAAAACCACCAAAGTCACAACATTTCACATTAAAGAAGCAACAAAAAGATGTACAAGTATTACCTTTTAAAAAACTTTTCTACAAACATAGCTGCACTGTTTGATTTATGATCATTTCCTTTATCCAGAAAGGAATTCACTTAACACTCAGACTTTCAACAACATAAAGTAGTGTGCAGGTTTAACGGATGTTTTATTTGAATCTATACCATCAACTCTAGGGAAAATGTGCTTTTCCAAATGAGAGCCTTCCACCAGTGACTTGCCCAGGAAGGCACCCTAGGAGCAAACAGAAGCTGTACCTGAGTGGAGTTGGATAGTTGGTTTTTCCACGGCTCCTCTGCGCTGCTGGTCAGGTTTGTGCGGTTATGAGGTAGAGAGAGTGCGTTTCGCTGCAGGTAAGGCACGTTTCCATTACTTCCACTTTCTGTTATGTGATTATTGCCTATCAAAATAGTGTCTGTACTACCCAGCGTTCTTGCTGTGCTGCAGGGAATGGGGCCTGCTGGAAAGGGTCCATTAGCCATAGGCTGCCCGGGGCAGGCGGGACGGATTCCACGCTGAGCGACATTAGGCACTCTGGTCAGAGCAACCTGCGGCTGCTGGCCAGAGACAGAGTTTGTAGGCAGTGATGAATCAGCTGTTGGCCCGTTAGGAATTCCAGTAGATCGTACCTGTGCAACTCCTGTTTGTCTCATCTAATGGAACATGAACAAAGCACAACAACATTGGCTGCAGAACTGAGAAAGGAAGCGTCATACAAGGTTTGGGTACTTTACTGCACTGGTCAGTTCCAATTTTATACTCATTTTAAGATCTTCACAGTTGCTTTTGAGAGCCAAGATGACTGTCAGGCTCATAAAAATGCTGAGTAAATGTTAAGTAAAACTATCAGCACACTTTTTTCTTGGCCCTTCAGTCTGAGTGTTTTACTGCTGATGCTGGACAGAGGGAGATAGAAGTGAACAATGACAGGACAAGAGAAAAGCTGTTACTACAGCCAAGTATTTTCAAGCAGAACTGCTTTTAGATATGTCCACTCACTATACTTTGAAAGTGTGGCTTGAAAACTTTTACATAAACCAGCTGCCCTATAATAAAACACAGCCAAACTCATTATGTTTCAACCACTAATCCACAACTATCATTTATCCAAAAAAACATTAACATATTGAGGCAAAGAGCACGAGAACTCTGTACAGCAGAAATTCTTTAGAATTCTAGAAACATTAAAGTCTCCATTACTGACAAAAGTGTTGAGATAGGAAAAATATTTTTGTTCTCACCTGCTGGTGTTGCTGCATCAAGACAAACTGACTCTCCAGCTGTTCCAGCATAAGTTTCTGTGCTGGATTTAGATTATTTCGGTTTGCACGCAGCTGTTCCAAGTGCTAAAAAACAGCAGTGTGGTTCATAATCATTAAAATTGCATGGGCTTTTTAATAACTTTCTTGCATGAAATACTAAAAAATATCCATGAAGACAAGACTTGTAAAGCTGAAAACAATCGAGATTTCTGTTGCAGACTCCATACACTCTCTTGCAAACAAACCTTATTACTAGTTACTAAAACTAAAGAGGCTCTGTAAATTGTTTGAGTGTATAATTATTACTGCCACAGTAAAATTAAGTGTGCTGGTACCATAAAAGAAAACTACATTCAAGTATGTTTAAATACAATTTTTATCATAATTATTTAAATTTTAACACCCTTCTGTATTGTGTTGTTCTTTTATTAATACTGTTTATCAATAAAATTGATGAACATCAATATAAAGTGAATTAAACTTATAGGCACACATGAAAACTTCTCCTGAAAATATATTAAAAAAAAACAAATCAGAAAATTGTATGATTTAATTAGCGAGAGCAGTATCTTAAAAGTTATGATATTGATCTTGTTTGCAACAGAAAAATTTAGGTATCTATTACCAAACATCAGATCTCTGCATTCATTTTAAAATACCCAACACCCTGCATCATTCTACCAGTAAGTTTGCTGCTTCTAAGTGGTATGACTTAAAAAGCAGATGAGGATGGTTCATGCCAAAATCCCTGGATTAACAGTACCTTCCATTCTGAATTCCCTCTGGAAGGGAGTGCAATAAATAATACATATATACACACATATATATGCATTTATATGTAACATGCCATATCCATCCAGCCTTTGAGAGTTGCCAATTTTGAAAGGCCAATTTGAAGATGCAATAAAGACTTTTTTATTCACTCTCCTCTTGCATCATACATTTTTGGCTTTCCTTTTTATATATGCTGGAACCTTGTCAAGCTATTGCCAGCACATCCAGTCTACTGTAGTCAAGAGAGGCCTACTGAGGTTCTGCTTAAGGAGGAAGTTGGATCTGGAAAAAGGTGAGACTGAAAAGGGGAAAAAGTAGTAAAACATAAAATAAGCAGAGAGAAATAATGAGAATGCCTGGAGAGACAGAGAGAGAATGACTGAGGAAGAAGCAAAGGGGTGGGGAGGCAGGAGAAAGAGGGAGGGAAAATGATGCAGTATAATAAAGCCAATATTGTTCAGACAGAGAAACAGCTGAAGAACTGCATTGGAATTGAGGGGAACATTGCTCATTTAATGAGAATGCTTTCTGCCTCTGCTCCCTTCTATTTCCCTTTGCATCCAAAGCATGTGAAATGCACAGGTAGAATTTTCCAGCAGGGCCTGATTTTCAATATATGGAATTCCTGCTGAAGCTCACTGCACGCCCTAATGAACTGAAGAGACAATGAAGCTTCCTGACAAAAAACCACCCCAAAAAAAATTTCCAAATTAAAATCTAGCATTTCATATAATTGTGTTAGGTGTCACAAAATACAGAAAAGCAGCAGCAGATTGTATTTGAGTAATTATTTTGTACAATGTGCTTATTTTTTTTATGCAATTTGATGCAAGAAGCAATCTCAGAGGAAGGGATGATATTACAACAATACTTCTACACCTCCTTCAATATCCCCCCCAATACAGCAAGTCACAAAACTCACTTTGCACACGAGTGTGACAATTTGCAAATCTGTCTTTAAAATGTAAGAATGAAGAGTTACTGTATGTTCTTACTTTATAAATTATAGAATTCTGCTTCTGCTAGAGATCATTTAGTTTACTACTACAACTTATCTCACCTAGAGAGGCCACAAATATTAGAAGAACTTGAACTACATCCTGGGAATTATTTGGGAAGTATTTTACACTGCATTTCAGCAACTAGAACATGTCCCAGGTTTATTTTCTTAAAAGGAAGAAGGAAAGAAACAAAATATTTAACAGTTTCTGAAGATCTCCCATACGTACCTGTAATTTTTGTGGTGTCAAGCACCAAGAATGAATTTGTTGCTGTACAGGAGGATGTGACACTGTATGGCCACTGCTCCAAACATCTGAAGTATTCTGAGAGAAAATATTACATTAAAATGTGTGACTATCAAAGGGTCAACACAATTTCTTTTACTATCTAGATCTTATTTATGAAAGAACTAGTAATTGTTTCAAGAATAATAATATAAAATTATATAATAATAAGAATGTACTAAATTAACCAAGTCTCATTCTACCATTCCCAACAGTATCAAGTAGTCTGAGGAAAAAGTTAATAATACCTAATACCATAAGGAGAAACAAGCAAATCAAATTATGCAATTAACTTAAATGCATGCTACTTTAAAAACTGAATACTTTTTCTACTGTAACACTATTACATGATGATGAAACATTTGAATTCTAAATATAAGCAAAGGCAATAGACAGGATGACATGATTGTCTCCCTCTCAACCATCAGACTACAATTGTACTTTTTCACTGACAAAACTACAACTGCAGTATAGTGCCACCAATCTGCACTGCCCTTATGCACCTCCTAAGCTGAAATCTGACTAAACACACCACTGAAAAATGTTTTTTAAAATTTCTAAAAACATTCCCCACCTTGATGACAAAGGATTAAAATTTACAGCACAAATTCTGTGCATGCTGCATCATTTCAAAGCATATTTCCATATAATTTTGGTAGGGGGCTCTAGTTCATTGGAATATATACCTTTGTTGGACTAGATGTTCTTTTCCTCTTGGCAGGACTGGTCAGGTCATCTACTTGGCTAGAAGGAATCATGTGTAGTGGCAAGGATTGCTGTGAAATTGGTGTTTGAGTGAGGCCTAGTACAGGTTCAGTATTTGGATGATGAGGTTTACAAGCCTAAGAATCACAGAAGGAAGACAAAAATATGGTTCTATATATTCTTAATGCTTTCCTTTCAATTTTATAATTTTAACAGCCCACATACATTAAAAGGGCCGAGTAGATATTCTGAAGCTGATCTCAATAACTGAAAAATCAGTTTCCATATGGTCATCAATGGAGGAATGTGTACCTTTCACGGGATTATTAAACCACTGCAGCATTTCTATTTAAGATGAAATCTTTTAAAATCATGAAAATCCACAAAGGTTCTAAATTGGTACCCCCATATTTCTCCCACATTATAGGGAGCTCCTTGATCTAATATCCCTCTGCAAATAAATCAAAGGCTTCTTTTAATAAAAGCCAATCCTGTGCTCAATAAAATAAGCTTGACCACTACCGATTGTAAAGAACCCTTAAAGCTGGGCACCTGCAGAACATAACCCAACTTCTCACCTGCTGTGCTGTGTTCATGGCACCCTGCCTGGAGGTAAGCTCTGCGGGGATTGGTAGGCTCCATGCCTCCTCAATACTAGGAAGTAATTTAGTTTTATTCTGTAGACTACCTTGTGGAAGGTTACACAACTGAGCCTAGGAAAAATTATGTAAAAAGCAAATTTAACACAAGCCTACTTTAGTAAGAGCAAGTCCATGAAATCTTCCTAAATGCTGTAGCTAATTATGTTTTAAAGAGAGGATAGATTTAAAATTTTGGGGTTTAGAAAGGTGCTAGATATAAAGAGGGTAACCAGAATATAAACCTTTGTGAGAATCAGAACAAAGATGAGCTCTGGATTCAGAGGTCTCATAATTCCTTTTTTCTGAAATTGCAAACAAGAGTGAAAGATAGTGTGTTGCGTAATCTCACTATATGTTATGAGAACTTAAAAATGTAGACAAATACAAAGAAAAAAGCAAAATGATGTAAAACAGTATGCTTTGATTAAATGTGCAAAATAGGGTTTATAAGGAATTAAGTTCCACTTAAAAATGAAGAAATAAAATATTACAGGCTATGATATGCTTACAGTACACATGAGAACAGGTTAAACACACCACAAACAACTGCAAGTTAAACTCGTGTGTGACTTCTCCCCTCCCCTCTGCTGTGTGTTTGAAGAGTATTTCCCCTGCTTAAAACATTAGTTTTACCTGTAAATACTTTATCCGTGCTGCAAGTGCAGAGGTATTACTACAATTTTTGCTCCTAGTTGCATTTAAGTAGCATTTAATGGCATCCTGAGGCTGGTTGCAGGACTCATAGAGTGTGCCTAGGTCCATCCAGGCTGCAGCATGGCCATGGTCCAATTGTACAGCACAGATATAGGCCTGTAAAGCATCCATAGGCTGATTTTGCTGTTGGTACAGCACACTGAATAGAAAGATTAGTGAAGTTGAGAATTAATAACATAGTCAAGACACAAGCAACTCAAATATACACATCCCTCCCCAACCCTTTAATAAATCTTGGCATTATATAAACCACAGTTATAAGAAGAAATGTATAAATATGCAAAATTCATGTACATAACATAGTATTTTAAAACACAGAGACAGGAAATATTAATTCATTTTTAAAACTTCAGACAAGTCTGACAACATGGGTGTATAAATAAAAAAGACTTTACAGTCTCTCTGAGTTCACAAATGAGTTAAAAAGTTGATATTCTTTATATATATATAAGCATGGAATGATTTCATTGTATAACCCTGTATCATTCTTACCCTATTGAACACCATGTATCTGCACTGGCTTCTGATTTATCAATCGATTGCCTATAAGATACAAAGGCGTCCTGAACTTTCCCAATACTTGAATAGCACCTGGGAGGAGAAGAAAAGAACTTTGGTAGTATTTATAGAAGGTAATCATTGAGCATGGCTTACCAAGACTCATCTGATAAATGTAAGTCATGCAAATGCACAGTCAACATTTGCTGCTTCTGCATGCCAGGCACAAGCAGACTCAAACATTTCAACATGTATTACTAATTATTTATTTAAGCACCCCAAAACTACTTAAACCCTGGATTACCACATTTGCAAGGAAAACAGTCATCCCACATTTGATAGATTTGCATTTCTTTCACTTTTGATACCTTATCAGACAATAAAAACAGTATTTATCTACAGATAGCATTACAGTGGAACAGCTAAGTTACCTATTTCATCAAACAAATGGTTATAGAACTTAATGTTCTACAAAACAGAATTGTTGAGAGATACTGACCAACTCAACCAGGATGGTCCCTGACTATCTGGGAGGCTTATGTGCATTTCTTGCATCTCAATCATATTTAAGTAACAAACAAACCAGTTACTTGTACTGCAAATTTTGTAAAAGGTTGTGAGATTCTGTAGTTTTTTATATGTCTTACTTTAACTTCTCACATACAAATTCAAAGGTATTCTGGCATTAAAGAGAACTACAATTATACCACAGGGAACAATACCGTTCAATATTGTTCAATACTGTATTGAACAATACAATACAGTTCTAAAATTAAAAGCTGCAAATAAAATCAAGATCAAATATCCATCTATATATATTTACTAGTTTAATCAACAATAACTGTGTCCTGTACTGTTTGTAACAACTTTCTCTGTTGGAAAAAGAACTGACAACTTTCAAAACACATAAATAACAGTAGAAAATTTATTCTAGCAAATAGCAAAAAACAAGCAGAACAGTACAGGCAAAGGTTTGTCAAACACGCTACATACACTTGAATTTCAAGTATTTTTGAAGCACACTAGGAAAGGAATACAATAAAATATGGCTTCACTTTCCCTAAAATCATCTATTAATTCTGAATACAATGTTTCAGATTGTTTTAATGACAATCTAACCCAATGTCCAACAGACATGTTTATGTTTCACTCTGCCTGTGTATCACACACATAAAGCCTCTCATTAGGGTAGCACTAACATTAGGCCCCCACAAAATTTTGGTAGATGGAAGTTTTTCCAGTGGCAGAGAAGGGAGGTGCTGATGGATTTTGAAAGATAGTTTTAACCAACTTGTTATCTGGTTTGGACAACCAGCAGAGGAAGGAATAGCAAAAGAGGGAAAGAGGGAAAAAAGAGTGAATGCACAACCCCATAACCCTATTCTCCTCCAGCCAGACTATGGACTGGAAAAATGGGGCACAGAAACATTTTTATTGTAGTCCTCCTTGTAAAGGAAAACAGATGCTCCCAAAAAATTTTCCACCCCATTTCCTGAATTCTCCCCCTTGTCTGCAGGGTTCTAGGCTTCACCCTGACCACCTGAGAGCAGAGCACAGCACGTGTGGAGGAACTCCAGCTCTGTCTCCTGCCTGAGAACTCAAGGCAGGAGGTGCTCAAGGCACCTAGAATGGGACTACTGAAGAAAAAACAGGATTTCAGCCCAGTGGAAGACAAGATGCACAGGATGATCCCTGGCTCATTTTCCCTTTTCCCTCCACACTTGCCCTGCCCCTCTGCCCCACACACTCAGTGCTGGCTGGAGATCCCTGTCACAGGAACAGCTGGAGAAATATTAGCATGACGATATCAAAAATAGCTTCCAGCTGTATGTGACCAGAATCTTCAAGAATGTCAGCTGGAAGACACTGAGGTTAGGATACCAATTTTCTTTTTGCCTTTTTGAATGCATTCCTCAACAGAACGGAAGTGTTCACATATGGACTTGAATTACACTCAAAGCTTTCTCCAAAACCTGAGTATTTCAATAGTTACTGCTGGCTTAAGTGAATAACTCAATTTTCTAAAAAAAGAAACCAGAAAGACTCATCAAATTTGTATGATTTACATCTGGGAATGCTATTTTTCAAGTAAAATATACTGTCAAAGGCTACAAAATTAATTGAACATTTAAATAGACATTAGAATGGCTCAGTCTGAGCTATAGATTGCTGTGTATGTGTGCCCTTTAAAAATGGATGTCTGCCTAGGAAAATATCTTTATTTCAGTGCAAAAACTGAGATTAGGAGGGAGATTCTGAGAAAATGAAGAGAGAAAGAATTATGAAAAAAGGAATGAAGAAAAGTAACAACATTCACAGAGGATTTACAAAAAAGGGACAGAAACAGGTAAAACCAGGCTGGAAATATTCAGATTATTGTAAATGTGTAGATTGAACAATAACTACGAAAAAGCAGAGCCACTTGGGTAACATGCTTAATTTCAACTTCTAATTTTTATTCATTCCAAATCTGTTAGCACTTTGTCTTTTCATACACTTCCCAGAAAACTTAAGACTTCAGTAGATATATACATACTTTGCCTTCATTTTTCCTCTGACAGGATTAAGAAGAAAAACAGTGTAAAATACTCACAATAATGAGTATCCTCAAAAAAATTTACCAATATATTTACAGTGTCCATAAAGCTTTTTCTCACCTTCCAAGGAAATACCAGGATTGACCAGAATTTGGATCTGCTTCTAGAGATTTCTGGAGATACTGTATAGCATAGCTTTCCTTGGTTGCCTTGTCTCCAAGCTGATCCACGGTGTGATGCATCCAGCCTACAAAAACAATCCACAAATGGGAGAAGTGAAATTCCCCAAGACCATTTAATACTCCTGCACAGCAGGACTTTGTAGCATTGGTGTCTCTTCAAAAGTAAGAATATAAAGCAATAAAACCACTTATATATATATGTATACTACAACGTTTTAAAAACTTTTAAAGCTCTATACTAAAATTACAGGACAAAAAAGATCCAAAGTTAAAATTACTTTTAAGTAGTTTTAAAGCATTTTTTTGGGTCTAAATAATTTTCTAAGAGATTAGGAGCACAATTATGAACTGCTCAATCTTCTACTATAAAAGTGAGTGTTAACTCCTTCCCCCTCTGAACACAGATACCATCCCTGACATTGTGAAAAATGCCACCATTCTCCCTGTCACAGACAGTAATTATGTTTTTTATTTATTTATATATACATACATACATACATACATACATACATACATACATACATATAACATCTACATATTATATTCTTTACTCTTTTTCTTTTAAATCCTTGTATTTGTCCCACATCTACATTTGGACTAAGAAATTTTGCACCTTCTCTTGAATCTTTCTTACATTGTCATTTCCTCCTCATTAATATAATGTACTTTCCATTCACCTTGACAAATGCCATCACCTCTCATCTACATAACAAATTAATCTAACCACACGTCATATTCTTTCAAATGCCTTTTCTTCTTTCATTACATTAGACAAATTATGCATCCCCACTTTAAAGGCCTCCCACAACCCATCCTCCCCAATGATATTTTACATGCTACTATTAAAACCCTTCTCTGCTCTAGCACTGATGCAAGGTTTGGTTACCACTTCAAACAAAGCACCTTCATCACCTTCTCCAGCTGCTCCTCACCTGCCTCTATGCTCAGATGGAATTCCTTCCAGCAGCCACAAAACCATCTCACTGCTGTTCATACAAGGAGTACAAACAAGGAAATCTTTTGTGGCCAGCAGCTGGCTTGCTGAAATCACTGCATACCACAGTGCTCAGCAAGGTCTTGCTGTTTGCTCAATAGCCATGTATTTGTCTTAACAGGCCACTGCTTTTCAGAAAACATTTGTAAAATGTAAGATGTGACAAAACACTGTCCCTGCCACACCCATAACCAGACCCCTTGTAGAACATAATGACACTGATATCATGAACTACCCAAGGTTTGCATAAAGTTCTGGTTAATGACAGAGTTGAGCACACACCTGAACTGCCTGTCCATTTAAAACCTCTGAGAGCTAAAATTTCAGCACTCTAAATTTGTGCTTTTTGATAAAGTCTAACTACACAGCCAGGCAAGACTGAGAACTTAACTGATGAGTGCTTGCAGGATCACCTCACTCTCTGTAATTACACTTTCCTTTATGATTTTTATTCTACCTGTTCTATATTGCTCATTTTTTAATTTCACGGGCTCTCACTTGTTAGCAGACACCACACTTCTGCAAATGGAATGAGAACTTCCAAACTTTAACAAAGGCAGTTGGAAACAAAATCACAGCTACTGAACAACATTTGCCTGAGGTGGTCTAAGAAATATCACTTGAAAATTGTGGTCACACGCAGAAGTTTGAATATTTCATAGACTGCAAGAAATGTCAGGTAAGGAGTCAAGTGGTTACAGTGCTGAAAAAAGTACTTTATCTTGACTGAAAATCAATCTAATAAAAAAATCTACCAATTGGGGAAAAAAAAAAGGAGATAAAAAACCCCAGTGATTTTTGCAGTCATATAACACAACATCGGGTCATTACATTAATAAAAAAGCTATGATTTTGATTCAAATCCCAAGCCTCTGAAATTCTTCAGCATACAGCAAATGCTCATGCTTTAAGAAAAAAAGGCTTTTCTGAGGTTGGTTATTGGAATTCACCTGAGTAGCAGTACATTAAGGATATATGTTCCAGACAAAGCCTGAGATAAAGATAATAGTTCAGGGATTATGAACAAGGGTAAAAGAAGACATTAAACAATTTTCACTATCTTTAGAAATGTTGTGTGCCTGTTTTCTGTTTCATCAGGACCCTGCTGGATTGAAAGATAATATGTTGTATCTTTGTGAGATCTTTACTGAGGTTCACTGATAAAAAAAAAAGTCTATTTCTAGAAGACAGAAATGAGAACCAGCAATCCCTATCTGGTTTCTCTGCTGAAACAAGAGTTGCTTCCTAATTTTATCTTCCTGCATAGGGGGTTGAAAAAGCCAGAAAGCAAGAAAGGGAGAGTAAACAGAAGTTTTCCACTAGACTAGCAGAGGCAGAAGAAACTGTTCTTGAGCATAAGAAGGATCTGTTCTTGAGCATAAAATGAAGAACGTACGTAAAGAAGGTGAGGAAAACCCCTAAGGTGTGCAGTTTCCCATTTGCAAGACCTATGTCCAATTCTCAACCAGCATAACTGACTACTTTTCCACTGCTAGGACACCCTTAATATGATAAACCAAACCACGGACCTTGTTCATACTCCCCAAATATTCCATGTTCTTTTGCAGATCTGCAATCTCATTCAGAATAGATTTGGAACAAACCCCTCTGAAGTGCTAGCCTAGCTCATGAGTCTTTTTTTCATGCTTATCAATCATTCTCACACTGAATTTGTGTGAGAATCACACAATCACTTTTCTTTAGTAAATGTGAGTGTCTCTGGAGATATAAACTTCTTCCCCATTTCAGCACCTCAGATGCCTCATCCCATTACACAGACACCAACAAGGAATGCCCCTAGCCAAAACTCACTGGGAGAGCACTTAGGGAACTCTAAACAGATGCTTATGTTGTTCTGACACTCCTCCTTATGCAACAGATGAGTACAACTGGAAAAAGAACACTGGGACAGATTTGATCTTCAGTCTCGTTAACTTGATGTCATTTTGGTCAAACTGGTGAAAAGAATTGTCTGGAAAGCAAATGGAACAGCAAAGAGAAGGAAGGAACAAACTGCTCTTATCCACCTGTACAGATCTTACTGTGATGTCTACCTGAACTAGTCAGCATTCATCAGCTCAACTGGGTATGTGTTTATCTGGGAATCACAGGGTTCTCCTCCATAGTCACAGCTTTGGAAACCAGCAACAGGAGCAAAGATTTTGGTAATTCTCTCACAAGATATCTGAACTTGATTAAATTCCAATCTGGCTCAATAAACATTAACTAGCAAAGGAAAATAAACAAAAGCTATTTTCAAACTGATTTTTTCTGTCAAAGTGAAAAAAAAAAAAAAAAAAAAGAGTTCAATATACAAATACAAATATGTTTTGACTGGGTTTTGCAAGTAGCATTCTGGCAGATGGCAGGTATTTTCTATTATTTTTTCTAAGCAGCAGTGCACCACCCGGACTGTCCTTACTGAGGAGGTGTTTTTATTACCAGCTGCTAAAGACTAAATCTGTGATAAACACCAGACTCTGATAAATACCACTGTTAACAGAGAAGAGCAAAGGAAAAGGCATTATTCCTTCAATGTTCCAGTTAAGACCACTCTATCCCTTTCTCCACATAGAAGCCACCCACACAACAAAACTGGGTGACCTATGCTGATTGAATAAAGAGAGTTAATCCAGTTTTCAGACAGCAGACAATTCTCAAAGTCACTGCTCTTACTACTGCTAGCACTGAGACCTGTGGCAGGATTTTATGAATTCAGTCACGTGCCTTTGCTTCTATTGTGACAACATACATCAAACAGAGATGAAAAAGAGCTGGTCAGCTCTTTTGAGAAGCCTGTCTTCCACTCATCAGATGCACAGCCTTTCTGGATGAAACTGCTGACAATTTATACTAGGTGACATAATACCAAGCTAAAAAAAAAACAACAAAAAAACAAAGGGCTTACTGAGATGTAAGCAACACTGTCCCGTGACAGCAAAAAGAGCAACACCCAGAGTCCTGCAGCAAACTCCTCCAGCAGTTTCACTTGTGATTTCACAGAGATGACTCAAAACTAGCCCACTGATTTTGACATTTTGTCACAGAGCACTAATTATCCCACTCCAAATCCACACACAACCTGCATCACAGAAAAAGAAAGCACTGTGGCCATAACTGAATGCCAGTTACAAATCTGAGTTAAATGACCACTATGTAAAGAGGGAAAAAAAATAAAAATGGGCATAAGCAGGCTAAATTAATATTTAGAATAATAAATTAGATGAAGAACATGGAGAAGGTGAATGAAGATGTTCTGTACTGTGTTGAACAATTTTAACAAAATATTTTGGAAATACTTTTATATGGTATAGAGGACAAAAGCATTTTATTCTACCCACATTTTAGAAATTCTTGTCTAAAAATTATTTATCAGTTTTCTATAACATGAAAAATGAAAATTAAAAAAAATAATTCTTTTTCACTTTTTATATGTTTTTTTTAATGGAACCTGATGATAAATCTTCTAGTTACAGAACTGGCTTTCATTACATAGCTTAGAGAAAGAAAAGGTAAAATTTTCAGTTGCCATGTTCTTCTAGTCTGACATGAAGTATTTAGGTTTACTGCATTTTGCCTGGCAATTTTCAAGGGATATTATGAGAGGCAGAACAGAGAACACAGAACTCGAACCACTACCCTCTTTCTCTGAAAGACCACCCTCTCACTGCCCAAAATCTAACACACAAGAGTTTTTTAATTTTATAATTTTAATAAAAATATTTTCCTCCTCTCTTATTTACTTGATTATCTACTGCTACATGTTCTTTTTGGGTGAAAATCTCACATACCATGTGCAGTGTATCTAAGACTCACTTTGGAAATGGAGCCTTAAAAAACACTGCTGAAGGCAAAGATGGCAAAAACGAAACACAGAGGAAAATAGAAGTTAATTTTACATACCTAACTGCTGTAAGACAGTTGCTTTTACTTGTGCAGGAAGGTTTTCGATCTGCAAAAGCTGTTCATAAGCTTCCTTTGCAGAGTGATACTTTCTCTGCAAAAGGAAAAAAGTAAATGGATTAATCATAGGAGCTTACAACAGATCACCAATAGCAACGATTTCACAGCACTGACAGCACACAAACACATTGACAAAAAATTCTAGTTTTTTTTTTTTTGCATACAGTGCATATGAAAGCTTTAATGAGTGATGTATATATAGGGTAAAAGAATAACTTCCATAAATATAGTATTTAATAGAAACTGGTTACTTAAAATAATTGAGGGAAATTTGCAAATTATTAAATTTTGCCAGCCCTTCATACATGCATTATGCCTCTTACACTACAATGAATATTCTGCTTTTAAGGGGAATACTTGAATGTGAATCTACATCTGAGAAAACCCCACACAAATTCCTCCCAGGAAATTTGTGACAAAAACAAAGATGATCAGTAATTGGTGGCTGTATAATTCTGCCTCCTTCCTTCCCTTGGTATATTTGAACTGTCTCTTTCAAGATACTTGTTGTCCTGGTAAGAGTCTGACCACATGTAGAATTAAAAGGTTTATGCCTAGATAATGAAGGTACAACATCTTATTATCTGCTGTGTAGTTTAGGTGTGCCTGGAGTCTGGAAACACTCAATTTTCAACTCCCTATACAAACAGGTGGTGGTACAGAAAATACATTTCCAGGTTAGGACTGGGTGCTTTATTGGCTTCTGTGAACTGTATGAGCAGTTTTGTGTATATTAAAGGTTAAGACTTCTTAATAATTATTTGATGAATTATTTGGTAATAATGTCAGCATTTATCTTTGCATTCCCTAACAGTAGTTGCTTAGAAGTAAACGTGTTTTAAATGCTCAACTGTTCTGTGCCTCCTCTTCCACAAATATGCTTTTAGATAATTCAACACTGGACTTCTGGCAAACAGATGAAGAGTACATTAAAAGAAATGGGGGCACCTAAATGAAAATGACTGTGGTTTAATTACACTTGTTTTAAGCAAGGAGTACACAGTAATCAGTATTGCTGTTTTGAAGGGACAACTGGGAAGAAAGCTCTAAACAATTAAATGTCCACTGGAATTTAAAAATGTTATCAAGTTCTTGAAATCTCAAAATCACAAATGACAATTGATGATTTTAAAACCTTATTCTAGTCAGGAAGAAAAATTAAAGCAGCAATTACATACTTTCAAATGGAACAAGGGGAAGTTGGTAGAAAAGATTTTTAATTGGTGTTCATGAAATGCAGACAACTGGTAAGAAAACAAATAATAGAAATAAATAAAATATCCATGTCCAGCAAAAGAAAAACAATCAGGAAAAGATTTTAAATTTAGCATTGGGAACAAAATTTGTAGTTTATGACTATGAATGTTAAGCAAATGAACGGAAGTTCACTGTAGAGCATGACAGCAGAGGCAGCAATCCAGATGTCAAATTAGGTAAATATTAGTGCCTAATATCCACACTTTGAAAAGTATGTTTACAGGCTCAGGGGGTTTCAGAAAGGCCTTTTAAAATAGAGCATGTTTTCCAGACCTTGAGTATTTTTTTCCTTTTTTATTTGTTATTGCATTTACCCTTTAGAAATCTGATTACCTATATGCCTTAAAATACTAACAAAACCTGTCACAATGTTTACATTTGGTTTTATTTCATCAACTCAGAATGGTTTGGGTTGGAAAGTACCTAAAAGATCATCTAATTCCAACCTCTTGCCATGGGCAGGGACACTTTTCACTAGATGAGGTGGCTCAGAGCTGTCTGACCTGGCCATAGACAATTCCAGGGACAGAGCATCCACAGCTTCTCTGGGCAACCTGTCCAGGGCCTCACCACCCTCACAGGGAAGAACTTTATATCTCTATGCTAATTCCAAAGTCCTTGATGTTTGGCTGCATCATGAATTGTCTTAGAAATGAAAAAGGGGAGGAGAACCCAATCCAGCATCTTTCTTTAGACACTGTACAAGCCATCTCACTTCCAGAGGTGAAATATTAGAAACCAGCATTAAACATCACAAAAACCATTGCTAATTCTCATCAGCACCAGGCTTGTCTCTTGTCCAGAGCCTGGCAATCCATCATTTAAAGTGCAGTACTGTGGTACTTAATTAAGGAATGAATTAACTTTTTCATTAATATTAAGAGAGTAGATAATTTTCAAGTACATGGAGGGGTTCAAAAGACTGTTTCACTGTGTCCTGTAAAAGAAATTGAGCAACCAGCCTGTCTCCAAAACCTCTCCAATTGTGTCAGAGGTAATATCCAGAATGAAGCCAAGACTCTTTTGGTTGCTAGTTTGTCAAATTCCAGAAAACAAGATACCTCTCCAAACCAGAACTGTGAGACAAACCAAACCTAAGAGCAGAATGCACCAAACTTTTTTGCTCTGACTTGCATGAAAACTAAGTTCCTGCTGCCTGTAACTGTCAACCAGAAAGCACAGCTTAAGCTGTGCTACCACTGGTCTCACACTTACACAGGACACCTGGCAGGGTGACCTGGGCTGTTTAACTTCTTTCTGATCTGCTGGAGTAAAACAGAACTGATGTGCTGAATGGAATCTGGATGGGAGCCAAGTAAAAACCACAACAATCTAAGAAGTTGCTTAATGGTGCTTTGGGATGGGAGATTTCTGTCCTGTCATATGACTTTGCACCAAAAGCATTCAAAAGAAAAATACTCTGTTTATCAGGTTTATATATTTTATTTATATAGAAATGCTTAAGGCCATTTTTCAGCACTTAAGACAGCACTTACTTTCTAACTGACTGAAAATATAGTTTATGTCTGTCATTCATTTCATTTACAACAGGTTTTGTTTTCATGTCACATCCCTTCCTCAGTTGTATGATACCTATAAAATGTGGTAAAAGGGCACAACATCTACATTATGTAACCAGTCAGTCAAATCTCAAATATACCACAGATATCTCAGTAGCCACTTGGTCTCAATTTATTTATATTCTGGAAGCTCAGGAAGTGTTCTGTAATTTCCCAAAAGATTCACCTGTAAAGCTCTGTGGTAGGATTTGACACAGAATTAGTAACACAGCTTTATTTGCTGTTGACCGTAGATCCCCCTACTGCCACATGCATCAATTTAATTTGAAAGTTTAAAAACTTTTAAAATTGCACTTAAAATTTGAAAATTTCATGCCAAATATACCACGTATACTTTAAAGGCATATGGGCAACTGGTTGGAATTGATTCTGTGTGTGTATATGAGAAATAATATATATATATATGTATATGAATTGAGAAACTTCGTATTTTTAAATCTACATATAACCTTTTAAATATAAATAAAATCTCAAAAAACAATTTTCCTGAAAGCTTTATTTTGGGATTTGTTTTTTGCACTCAAATTGGGATATTAGTAAATATATGTTTATTAAAGTACCTATTCCATTTTATAGCATGACACGCCACACACAAAATATTTTTAATTTAGTCAAAGCAAATCAAATTTCTTGAGTGAGTCAAGACTTTAGTCAGACTTTACTAGAGCATCTATCACTGAATTCCACAGACTGATTACATCACACAGTTTGAAACTCAACCATGCTTTATGAAAATGAGCTTAAAGCTTACCTGGATTTCATATAAGTGGGCAATGTGAAACTGAACTGTAAGAGTGGGAAAATCAAAATTATTAGTTTTAATAAACAACAGCAATTACAGTGTTTTGAAGTGAGGGATAAACAAGTTTCAAATCTATCAATGCAAACCCAAGACAAATTACATTTTGAAGACACCAAAAGAGTATTTTTTTTACATTGATATTTTACACTTAATATACCAAACCTGTCAGAAAATGAATATCCTAACAAAGCAAAAAACCTGCAAATAGATATTGAGAAAAGCAGCCCATGGATTTTATTTGTATTCTGAAACAGAGAGTCCATTAACCTTTCAGTACACTTAGCAATAAAATCTCTTCAAGCCGAGGTAAAAAAGCACAGGTAGTATTTTCTGCACATAACCAAGCTAGAAATAAACATTTTCATTTGCTTGCCAAGAAATAGACTAGCTGAGTCTCAGAACATTATGTTACACAGTGCTAGTTTTATATGGGATCTTTTTTTTCTTCCTTTTTAGGAATTCTTTCTCCTGTTAAACTGAACCAGAAGTGTTAACTACAGGTAATAGTCTGATTGTTACTGTTAAGCATTTTCAACTCCTCATACAAATTGTCCAGAATGCCATAATATTACCAGCAGCCTGTGCAGGCAAGAAGATTGCTGGCTGGAGAAAGAAAAATGGAAGGTGTTGAAGAGTAAATGCAGAGGGAAAATTACCCTTATGCTGCTCAAATCATCACAGAAAAGACCTGAGAACTGCTAACCTGGACTATCCACGGACTGGTAGATAGCTGAAGTTAATTGAGATGAATGTAATCCTCATTCTGCTTTGATGAAGAAAGAAAAGTTCCTTTGAGACAGATTTTGCTCTATGTTCATGAGGATTACAAGTAAGAAAATACCTGTGTTTGAGCCAAGCTCAATTTATTTCAATTACACAGATTTCTCTCCCTTGAAGCTACAGAATAGTGTGACACCAAATTACCATACATACAGGTAATATGGAGTTCAGGGTTTCATGCTAGGTCATAAGGGAGGGAAAAAAATCTCCCTTTGTGCACTGCTTTGTCCTCCACTATAAAGAAGGAAGCTGAGTGCACTTTGGAAACCAGGTCAGAATGAAATGCATCATCTAAAATTTTAATAAACTTTTTGTGTTCCTTGCTAAAGAGGACATAACACACCCATTATGTTCACTGCATCATCAAACTTCACTTTGTACTGATG
Organism: Muscicapa striata striata; assembly: GCA_030060385.1. NCBI lineage: Eukaryota > Metazoa > Chordata > Aves > Passeriformes > Muscicapidae > Muscicapa > Muscicapa striata. Next base: position 706,244 of record JAREIS010000137.1, on the reverse strand, counting down.
AAAGAAAAGCTCTGCTTTTGTTTCAGGAGTTTATTATCTAAAAAAATCTCTCTCTCTTTTTTTCCTCCTAACAAAACCCTTTCAGTGTGAAGCTCCAAAATGAAGTGATGCCTTGGAGGGGAAAGGAAAATTAAAGGTGTCAGATTAGAGACTGCCTAAATAGGAAGAAGAGATGCTCAGTACTCTAGCATTTCTGCTGGGAACACACTAATGCTGCTACTCACCCAGCCCTTAGAAATGCAAGGGGGAGGATTAAATGGAGCATTTAGTGAGGGTACCCAACACCCCGGGGCAGGGGGTTCAGTTCTCCTTCCCAGAACAGCACAGTGGGACCTGACCAAGCACCTCTTCACTCTCATCCTTTGGATTTATCAGGCACTGAAGCCTCTAAATGGGGCCACCCCTCTACACAAGTCTGGGGGCAGAAGAGACTGGAGGGGAAGGGTTAGGAAAACCTTACAGAAATTCAGAGATTTACTGAAAACTGATAAAGTTACTGAGAAAGAATATGAACAAACACAAAATACAATAAAGAATCACGTCTGGTAGAAAAGCAATAAAAGCCTATTGACTCAGGGAGAATTCTGCAAATTTTTACAAAATTATCTGTGTCTGCTCCTGATAAGTGACAAAGCTTTGAAGATGGCCTTGAAGCACAGCTGGCTCCTTGATACAGCCAGTGGTTTCAGCCACGTGAACAAACTCCCTTTCACTACCTTGCTGATACAATAGTCACAATTCCATCCAGTTTTTAAATAAACACTTTTAAATATTTTATCTAATGCCTCTGAAGTGAGACTTGAGAGGAAACTTAAGCTCAACACGAAGGTACCTTAAAAACTGAAGGAATAATTTCCTTCACAACTCTCAGCCTTTTAATTCTTACAGAATCCAAAACACAAAGAAACACACGTTTATTCTTGCATACAATTCCACTAACTATGGGTAAATTACTGCAGGACACTGTTACAGCCTACAGTACACTCTGCCCATGATAGATCCCACTGCACTAAAGATTAACATGTTCAAATACAGACTAATATATAGTTGACATAAAAAAAAAGAAAAAAAATTAAGTATGAGGTTTTAATTCTTATTTCGAAAGTAAGACTGATGCTGAATTTTGGATCTCTAAATTTAAATGACATGAAAATAATCACTAAAAATTTATAGATTATCAAGATGATGCAAAGTTTTAAATAATTGCTATTGAATGTCTGCCACAGCATAAGCACCAGGTTTATAAATAAATAAAAAGCAGTCAAATAATAAATTTCCTCCAGAACTCAAGTCCTTAGAGTAATGAATAAGCTAAGTCTCAATTTTTACTTATTCCATTTACTAAAACAATCCACAATTCCACTGGAACATCTGTCTCTACTGAGAGAGGGAGATAGGTTTTGTAGTCTCCCTCTCTCAGCACCAATTCTTCTGATTCTGAAGACCTGGCTCATTAAAAATTCATACAGTTGTGAGCATTAAGACTTAAAAGAAATCCACAACAAAAGAAATATTTATTGGTTACTTACTTTCAGCGTTAGACAAAGTGCAGGGATTGCAGTCAATCAAAGCTAACTGAAAATGCTGGAAAGAAAAAAGAATTATTTGCTTTACAAATAAAGTAGTACTAGCACTTGGGCAAACTACTAAGAGTAAATCAATTTTGTACTTGAAAATCAATACCACATTTTACCACGTGTCTTAAAATATATATATTTCAATTTCTGTTCAACTGTTTACTAGAGGAAAGTAAATTTTTTTTATTGCAGACATTTCAGTACTTCTAGTAATGTAAGATGGCAACAGATCTTCACAAAACAACTGGGGTTGCATCTGAAAGGATGAAAGCATCAAAATGAATGGTCAAAACTGGAAGATCAAGTTTTTATATACACAGCTGGGACTGCAGCCACACCAGCTCACAGCTTCATGGAGATAAATACTTAAGCACTCAATCTATCTAGAAAAACAGAACACCCTCCCTACAAACTCAGTGATCTTTAGTTTTAAAAAAAAAAATTGAATTCTCGTCAAAAAAGCATTTGATATGAATAGCTCTACATTAAAACATAAGTTCATAAGGAGTTCATAAGTTCCCATAAAGTTTGTTTAATTTTAGTCACTATTCTTCAAGGTATACAAGAACTATCTTTTAAAACATTCTAGGTGCTGAGGTAAGTTTTTCACTCACCTATAAAGAAGGTCACAAAAGCAGAGCAATGAACTCTGTCTGTAACTGTCATGTTAATTCACTGATCACTAGTTAGTTTGAGACACAAGTGTATAAAAATTAATGGAAGAGGCACAGAAACTCCAGTGCCTGAGCATCTGAGAAAATCCCCACACGGTGTGAAATTTCCATTGATGCATTAGTTCAACAGAGAACAAGGCCTAGGAGTACAGGAGCCTAAGAGTTACCCTATGAAATACTACTGTTAATAAATACAAAATTCATTGTCAGGTGATTTCTAATACACAAGACATGACTGATGCTTTAGTATACTTCATTTTCTTAGCATAAAAATGATAATTTAGATCAAACTATTCGGGATGCCAAACTAGGTGGCACTGGAAGCCTACTGCTGTAGCTGGGAAGAAAGAAAGTCTGTATCAATGGATATGTGCAATACACTTTCAGTGTTGTTGTACTCAGAGCTATTAGATGCTACTTAACTTTCCTTATGGTCATAATAACTCCTTGAGTACAGAATGTCCATACAAAACACATCTCTAAGATTTGTAAGATTTTATCAGAGCATCACATTTACAAAAAAGTCCTAATTTTAATAGGATTTTAAATAAAAATTCAAAAATTAATGTATTGTCCATAACAAGACGTAAGAAGAATGCTGACACTTCCATAAGCTCTAACATACACTGATGCAGCTTCCTCCTCACCCACTTCACCAACATCATTTGTAACACATAACAGCATTTTAAAAATGAATCAAACTCAAGTAACAACACAAATTCATGATTTATAACAAACATTTTAGTAATATCCCCCCAGAAGAGAACACAAAAACCAAAGGATTCACATTGTAAAATAACTTTTTAACCTTAGCACAAGCATTAAGTAATAGCTTACAAATATTAATTATTAACTTATTTTTCTGCTGTGTCTGTTCCTTTCCCTACTGCTCAGCAGGCAGACAACTTACAGTCTCCCCTCACTTACATTGCAATGCAGGTTGAGTGCCTAAGAGACATCCTTTAGTCTGTTACCATAGTGATTCTACTAAGCAGACAACTTAAAAAAAAAAAAAAACTAAATAAAAATAAAATGCTCTATCTTAAATTGCATTTTGCCTGCCAAAAGAAAAAAAAAAAAGGCTCTGGCCTGTACAACTGAGTGTTACCAATCTAAAAGGTACAAAATCCTTCCTGTACAGATATGTCATCTTGCACCGTCACTTACAATTACTATGGAAAGATAAAGCAGAATAGAACAGATTTGCTCTCACCTAGCGTTGCTATTATAAAAAATAAGCAGATCTAAAGAAAAAAGATTGACAACTGTTCTGTAGCAGCTCTTCTGAAGGGTTACTGCAGTGAGACTCACTGAGCAAAAGCAGGCAACCATGTAAGAGTATCTAACCATTTTAATATGTAAGTATGCCAATAGTATCAAGTGCTACACAGCAAAAAAAGAAGAAATATTCTCAGCAATGCCTCCTAAAAAAAATAAATATTCACTGGTACAGCAGCCAACTTCTGAAATTGAAAAATCCACATTATAAAAATTTTCTTAGTGTGGTAAATTTTACTTGCACTGTTTACTAATCTACAAACGGTAAAGAAATTGATAAACCAAAGCCAGTAACTACAGAAAAACACACCATTTACACTAGACAGTTATCACAATTAAAAGCAATACACAGAAACCCCAGAACCTTTCAAACCAAGAACCTCTAAAATGCACACACACGAGCAAACCTACACCTCTTGCCGGATAAATAATACATAGCTCCCCATTAAGTAATCGAAATCAGACAAAAAAAAACCCCATGCACAAATTCTAACACATCAACCTCGTCAGCCAAATGCAGATCCACTAATCACAATTACCAGCGCCAAAAAATTAAAGAAATAGTAATAATTTCCAACTTCCATTTCTGCAACCAACAGCAGCGGCTGGCAAACATCTGCACCCCTCTCAAATATTGCAGCACTGAGCTGGCTACTGCTGTGTGGAATAGTTGTTATGCAGGAGAGGCCGCTGCAGCTCAGAGACGACACACAATACCTCAAGGCAGACAGCAGTCTATAGAAATTCAAATCCCCAGTAAGAGGATTTACCTAGAAGGCAGTGTTCTGAATGTTAAAAACTAACAGGCTCTCCTCAAGGGCTGCGGCTCAAGGCACAATCATAGAATCATTTTAGGTTAGAAAAGACCTTTAAGATCAGCCAAGCCCTAAATCACCTTGATTTGTAGTCATCTGTAATTGCAGAGTTATCTACAGCCCATTCCATCTCCTCTTGGAGTCCTTGACTTGCCTCTGATGGTGGAAACAATTCCGAAGATAACCTTTCCATGGATGAGAGGTACAGTGGATTCCATAGAAAGAGAACTGATGAAAGCACTAGGTCTGGTAGTAAAGTAACAGCAAGCTGACACTGATTTAGGTAACTTAATGTGCTTTTTCTCATAGAATTAACACCGACTCTTTACAATGTAACAGGCAAGTAAAGGTTTTGTTGTTTCTTTAATCAATAAATGACAAAAGCAAAACGAACCCGTTTCTGTTCAGTGAAAGATTTTCAGTACTGTCTCTGTTTACATCAAACCTGAGACCTCAAGTAGTGATTCTACTCCCTCCTCCTTTCCAGGGTGACATCAGCAAGTTTAATAGCTCTCGGCTCTGCATTTATTCAGCAAGCAAGGCAAGCCATCATCTGAAACCTGACAATCCTCACCGACTTACCATGAAGGAAAGCTCCATCATGACTCAGTAAAATTCTGTCAGGAGATGGCTTTTTCTGCCTGTGTGACCTAGGTGTGATGCCCGTGCTGCTCAGAGCAGCTTTTGTTCAGATAAGTAGGACACGGGAGCCTTGTGTAACCAGCCGGGGCAGAGTGCCAAGCCTCCATTTGCCAGGCATCTCTGGGACCAGGGGACAGGGTCAGGAGAGGACACGCTCCATGTGCCGCTACAGCAGCTCATCCTGCTGCTCTCCACCGCGTTCTGAGCTCACAACAAATTCAGCTTGCAAGAGAAAGGTTTGTGTAGTGTAAACACTCGGGGGCTTTTATCCAAAATTCAAAAAAAGCCAACTTAGAGACAGGGGCGGGAAAAAAACCTGCTGGAGGACAGAAGGAACAAAGGCCACATACACATATACACTGAATAGCAGCAGTGCACTCTGAAAAATCTATTGTTCTGACAAGCTCTAAGAGAAAAATTATTTTTAAACAGAAAAATAACAGAAGCTGCATTTCTGCAAGCCAAAAAAAGGCTGCATCTGAATGATGATCAATATCTCACATAGTGATTTTCAAAAAGCTATCTCAACACTCCTGTTTGCCTCTACCTTTCATGCATTATTTCTGCAACATCAGAATTCAGCTATTCCTGTGCTAACAGCCTGAAAGATAGACTGCCAGCAGCCACAGAAAGCCACAGGGAAACTGGGAGTGTGCTGCCACTGCTGCAGAACCAGCATGGCCACGGAGCTGATCCGCCCTGAGCTGGAGCTGGGCTCCTTCCAGGGCTCAGCCTCCAGCCCCAAAGCTGCCCAGGCTCACAGAAGGCACAGTTCAGTCCTCGCTGGCCCCAGCCCACAGAAAGCACAGCTCAGTCCTTGCTGGCCCCAGGCTCACAGAAAGCACAGCTCAGTCCTTGCTGGCAGCCTGTGTGAGTATTTCTGAATGCCAACCTTGCAGTCATGGCCACACCGGATAAAACTGCATGTCTGGATGGAGATGCCTCTTAAGGAGAGGGTCCATGAAGTGCACCAGAATCACAGAATATCCTGAGCTGGAAAGGACCCACAGGGATCACTGAGTCCAACTCCTGGCCCAGCAGCATCCCCAAGAGCCACACCATGTACCCAAGAGCAGTGTCCAAATGTTTCCCTGAGCTCTGCCAGGCTGGTGCTGTGACCCCTGTCCTGGGGAGTCTGTTCAGTGCCCAACCACCCTCTGGGGGAAGAACCTTTTGCTAATACCCAACCTAAACCTGCCCTGACACAGCTTCAGGCATTGCCTCAGTTCTGTCCCTGTCACCCCAGAGCAGAGATCAGTGCCTGCCCCTCCTCTGCCCCTCACAAGGAAGTTGTGACTGCAGTGAGGTCTCCCCTCAGTCTCCTCCAGGCTGAACAGACCAAGTGCCCCCAGCCCCTCCTCACACGGCTTCTCCTCAAGGCCCTTCTCCATCTTCATTGCCTTTGGCCACTCTCCAGTAGTTCCACATCTTTTCTCCATTGTGGCCCAAATCTGCCCCCAGCACTCGAGGTGAGGCTGCCCCAGCCCAGAGCAGAGAGGGACAATCCCTCCCCTGCCCAGCTGGGGATGCTGTCCCTGATGTCCCCAGGACAGGGATGTCCCTCAGGACAGGGATGTCCCTCCTGGCTGCCAGGGCACTGCTGGCTCATGTTTAACTTGCCAGTGACTCAGATGCCCAGGGCCTTCCCAGAGCACTCCTCTCCACCACACCATTCCCAGTCTGTCTATACGTGCAGGACTGCCCCACTCAGCACCAATACCCTTAGATTGAATGCTGAGCTTCCAAATCACCCATTCCTCTCCCCATGGTGTGCTCTTCCCCACCTCCCAAATGACCAAAGATGCCACACAGCACGGTAATTCAGTTTTAGCACTTACCATGACATTTCTAAAATACACCTGTAATTCTCTTTTACAGGAATTAATCAAAAACCCGAGTGAAACTAGGTAAGAGAGAACAAAAGAGAACACTCTGAAGGCCAGACATAGTGGTATCATTATCCACTGTCAAAACAAGTCACATTAGTAACTCTCCTGCAGTTTCATTACAGTGCCATGCTGCATTGAAAAACTTCCATGGATTTACTTCTTGCACGTATCTTTCCACCATTGACACATGCAAATTACAAAGACTAAGAGAGAAACTTCAATCCCAAATGCTGCTTTCCATCCACTTACACTTCTATTGAAATTATATTTTGATTAATTTCATTTTGCTTCCCACAAAATTTTTTGTGTGAAGCACTTGACATCTTGGATATCCAACCTGCAAGAGCCACCTTGTTTTTTACCTAAAAAATCCTCATAGAATTAAAGGCATAAAACTAGACATAAGAAACTAAAACGTCTCACAGCTGCATGTATTTGGATTAGTTATTTTTAATAATTAAAATACATAAGGTTTCAATGTACAATGTTTAAACTCAGAAATTACTAATCTAAGCCCACATGAGAAAGATAACAAGGAGGTAAAACAGCACATAAAGGCTTGGAATCACAAATTTTCACTTTCCTAAATACTTGTTTACTTATTACTCAGAGAAAGAACATAAAAAATGAATGATATGTCTATAACTGTTATGTGCTGGCATATAATAGTTGCACCAGCTAAAAATATCTTTCCTAAGTATATATATACAGGAGAAATATTTGAATAAGTGGTAGAAAAGTGTCTGACTGACTACAAATAAGTACTTCAAGCTGTTCATCGGTACATCAGTATTTAATTTCTTTATATTTTATGCATAGTCATAAAATTCATGCACATTTTAATTCTTTTGCAGCTTTTTTCTTATCCTAATATAAGCAGCATGTCTTAACATTACTAACAAATGAGAATCTTTAGAAGAATAATTAAAAAATTAAAATTATATTTAAATTGATGATTTACAGGCAAGATGAAAGCATAAGCCTGAAGCAAACTGCTGGAATAACTGCTTTGTGTATGAAGAAGGAGGAAAAATTTCTCTAAGTGAAAGACAGAATCAGTATTTTTAGTAAAAGGCAGATAATTGAAAACATGAGTAATTGAGTTCTCATTCTTTATAGGTTTTGTTACTGGGTACAGAGTGCACCTGTAATAAAACCAAATAAAATTCACAAAGCAAAACATTGCTTTGTTTGCTATAAACCAACTTGCTCATATCCAGCATTCCTACTGACCACCCATTAAAAAAAACCCACCCCACAAACCAAACAAAATCCAACAAAACCCACACAATTCCCCCATCACAAATCTCCAAACAAAAGCAAACAGAGCTTCTCCTGATAAAACCAAACCCTCAAAAAATCTGCCCCCTGGCCCCCACTGTTCCTTCAATGTTATCCATCTACTAAATATAAAAAACAAAGATTTCTTTTTTCCTTTAAGTATGAATTCTGCATTCAAAGGGCTTTCAGGATCATGGCTCTAAATCCCCACTAAAAGCATGAGACTTCAACACCACTAAGCAGGATGAGCACCAGAAGGGAGACTGGTTTCCTATAGCTGTCACCTGATGCCCAGCTCCCAGATCTCAAAAGGCTCTGGAGCAGTATGTCCTACAGGAATGTCCTTCAAAATTCTCTTTGAAATCTTTCATTCCCACATTTTTCTAGGAAATTGCTCCAGATTCATCAGTACTTAAGAGCAGAACTGAGACACATGTAAGACGATGATTACATGTGCCTATGAAAAAAGAAGGCCAAATAAAAAAAAATAAATCCAATAAATAGGAAAAAGACCATGACAGCGAGTGACAGAAATAATGTGGCACATACTCAGAAGTGCGAATATTTTTTCCAACTACATTTACCCAATGAACAAAAACATATATTATATTCCAAGAGATCTTGCTTTATTCTCCTTTCACAGTGCTACCACAGCTACCAAATTGACCACAGTATTTCTTGTGTCCTTTGTAGGAAATGGTGAACAGGAAAGGGGCAGCAGGATATAGCAAACTGAAAAAGTTGGATTGTGAGGTAAACCTTAGTAGCATGTTGTTGCTACAGTCATCAATTTAAAAGAAGAAATCCATCCCCCCAGGTCACTGCCAGTTAATTTTGGAATTAATTGTATTTTTCTGATGAATGGGGCAAATTCAGCTTTCATGTCTCACCTCTGAAGGTAACATTGCCCCGTAACACTGCCAGGTTATAGTAGGACTGTTTTCTTTTCAACCAGAAGGGACACTTTTTTTTTCCTTAATGTAAACCTGAAGGCCAAGTAATTTTCAACAGCAGTGGTGTTGCAAGAGTTTATGACAATGGGATAACAGAGAAAGTCAAGGATTCTCACAGTAATTTGCAAGTCTTAACTGCAAAACAGGCAAAACCAGTAATTGATTTTGAAAAAACACTGGGAGTTGATTTTTATGCTTGTTAAACAGCACTCTAGCAATTACCTTGATCATCAACATCTTAAAATAGTAAAAATTAATTTTGTGCTTAAATTGCTTACATAAAATATAGATGTTTATGTTAATGCTCTAAAATTGTGAAAAACATTGAATATATGACCTTCAGACTTCTATCTTCCCCCTTTGCCTGAAGACTCTTACTGACAATGACTCTTACTGACAATGACTCATCTGTTGGCAATGGTTTATTCTTAGCAATTACAGACTTAACATGAATGTTTAAATACCATCAAAAACATTATGATATTTCAAAGTACTTTAATGCAAGGTTGGTACAATCTGTGAAATCCAGAGCAGTCACAAGCCAATACCAGATGAAAACTTACTTCCACTTTCTGCCTCTGTGTGAATGGGGAGCTCAAACTGGGCAAAGAGCCCCAGGAAAAGGGTCTGTGCTCAAGGCCAGTCACAGGCAGGCTGGATCCCCTCTAAAATCCTGGATAATTTTAAAAAGGTCCACAAAACCAAAAAAGACACAACAAGACAACTCTGTCTTCTCATTGCTTTGGGTCTCTCATCTTTCTTTTGTTCAAAGACGAGAAATTCTGTGTCTCAGAGAATGAGACAGACATTGTGTGAAAACATCCCTTCACACTCTTTCCTTACATCCCTTCCCCATTTTACTCTCCCCATGCTTGAGCACAACCAGTGCACCAGCACTTCACTTCATTCTCGTCACTGTTTTCTGACTTGCCTCTCATATTCTCATCACTCACTGGTTTAAGGTGTGTTTTTCTTTTTAAATCACAGTTGGATTGGCTTTTAAAGAAGCTACAGCCCTGTTCTACTTAGTTTTCTCCTCAATTGACACACTGTGATGTTTAAATGAGTAAGTTTCAATCACTAGCACTTTATTTTCAAACAAAGTAGGTAAGTGCTTGGACTGTACCTTAAACCCAGAGCTGGGCTGAACTGGAAACAGCTCAAAGTGTTTGAGACCAAGTTCCACCAGGTCTTTTCCTTTGTCCTTCACTGTTATCCTTTAGTAAGGATTGCAACCTCCACAGCAAAGGAAGCAAACTATAAACTCTGCTCCAGGTGTCTCAGTTAGTAATTCCAGAGCAGTTTCTCATTACATTTTGAACCAGAGGGGGATAAGACAGCTGTTCCTTCCTTCCCATTCCATCAACCCTGCACTGGATGTACCAACCCAGCAATCTCAACCTGAGCTGGCTCAGACTTCTGATCCACCTCAGTCTGCAAACAGGGAAAAGCAAAGAAATGAAAAATCACTTAAGTCAGTGTGGCTGAGAGTGCTGAATGAGGCAATCAGGATTGCAAGGTGGAAAAAGAGACACACTTTTAGGAACATGCTGAAGTTATATTGCTTTAAGAAAAACATGAAACCATCCTTAATGCAAACACCCATCATGTTTACTTCACCATCCTTTGAAGACCATCCCTCTGCCCCAGGGTAACCTGCTTTTGTTGTGGCCATTTGTCTTCTTAAATGACTTAACCACATGCCACATAAAAGCAATGGAATCATGATAATTTTGCATTAAAAAAGATTAATTTCTTTCTGTTTTGAAAATACTACTTTGGTGTTTTCCCCATTTGTAGCTGGTGTTTTGAAAACGTCAAGTTTGGTATGCTCAAAATCCTAGTAAGTGATTGATTTGTTCTGCAAACTTGTGAACATCAAACACAAGAAATTACTTAGATTTGAGTTACCCATAATATTTATTTAAATACCTGATTCGCTGACAGAATTGCACATTTTATGGCACAGCAGAAAAGGATTATCTATTTCTTCATCAATTTATATCAAAAATTAAAATTATATAATCAACTAGGTTGGAAAAGATCTTTTGAGATCACTGAGTTTCTTCTACTACTTGATTACAAGATGACTACTTCCTTGTAAATGTAATCTTGTTTTCTCCCAGCTTTTTTAAAAATAAAACAAAATGTACTTTAGCGCTTCTTTTATTCCATATATATCATGATATACCAAACTTGTGCCAAAGTATAAGCAAGTAGGATCACCCAAGTTCCACATAATCCCTTTCTCAACCTCCTCCTCTCCTTGCTCCCTTTCACCATTCATTGCATGGAATCTTTTCTATTCCTCTGCACAATTTCCAATTCCACCAATCTCTGCAGGTGAAATGTTGGGCTCTGGATGGAAAGGGAAGCCTGGAGAGAGAACTGCTTCCCTCTATCACAAAAACTGAAAGGAAAAATTGACAGTTACACTCTACTGTTTCAAATCTTGGACAATGCGATTCTGACAACCCAAGAAAACAATCTGCCAAGAAAAGGAAGCAGTAAGATTCTTGAAAACCAAGCACTTATTATTCTCAGTAATTTTTAGGAAAGATTAATATGCAGAAATGTGTTTATGAATTACACTTAATTACAAAATTCTCAGCCCTGCAGGTGTATTTCCCATCACATGCAACTCCATTATTAAAAGAACACTTCCTTTTTCCAAGACATGTAACAGCTAAATTTAGAGGCCAGGAAGAAAAGGACATGTGGGTAAAGTAAAAATGGAAAGAGGAAAAACATGGGCAAACGTGCTGAAAAATGGGAGATAAAATGACAGATTACAATCAGAGACCAGAAAAGAATATAAATAGTAAGGAATTTGAAGAAGTACAGAAGAAACAAAGCACTGTGGTACCATAAACCATTTCCAATTGATTAGCCAGAAACTGTTGCCTTAGAAGCTGACTCTCAAGCCAGGAAATGAAAGAATAATTATCTACTAGAAAAGTAACAATTATATAAAAAAAGACAGAATTTTGCAGAAAAACTTTTAGTTTACTAATTTCATGAACTTCCAGTTTACAACAGAGAAGCTAGGGGGGGAAAATAGAAATACAAAAATAAAAAATCAAATAATCCAAGCTGCTATTTTTTTATCCCCTTAGCTTTCCATACAACCTCAGTCTCTCCCAAGGTTCACTATTTTAACACGAGCCCTACACCAAATTTTTCATCTGGAGAGTAGCACCTCACAAACATTCTTCTTCTGTTTAGACTAAGACACTCCACATTTCTATAGCAGGTGGTCTGTGACTGTTCTGTGCTTATGTATTCCTTGCAGCTTTAAGATGCAACACACGATTTGTAAGAAATGTTAACTCAATTTAAACCTACCTTTAAACTAGACTCATAGTCTGTGTTCACTTTGAACATAAGCCCAAGTCGCAAATGAATTTCCTTGGCTCGACAAAAGCTGGGATCAACATAAAGCGCCTCCTGAAATGCTTTAATTGCCCTGAAAGAAAAACACAGATTAAAAAAATTATTTTTACTGAAGTATTACTCTATAATCAATGTTTTTTATATGGCTAACAAAGCGGTTCAGAAAATACTGTTACAGAAGAACAAATCAAAAATGTGTAACGTGTTTGGTGCATGGCTTCTGATTCTTCAAGGATTGGATAATTTTGAACTCCAGATATCCTTGTGTATTTGAAAGTCTAATCTTTTCTATTAATTTAGAGAAACTAATTTGCTGCATGAAATACACTAACATATCTGATATTTCAGAGATGACGAGTCACAAATTAGTTACAAAATTAGTGCAAGTTCACTTACAACAGCCAGGTTGCTTTTGATTCCCACAGTGCAGACCCCTAAGCAGCAGCAGAACAGGCAGCCTTGGAGAGATCACACACATCTCCTCCCACTGCACCTACCTGCTCTTTCTTCCACTTTCTCCTCCCTTTCCTAGCACCAGTGCAAGGACTCAGATAATACCAGTTGCTCCATTACTTACTTCCAAATGCAGATATAAAAATCCTGCCAGCTCCTTTGTATTTCCTTTATATTTCCATGATATGTGAAGATGGCTCTTATTCTATTCCCATACCTTCAAATCCTCTCTCACTTGTCCCTGTTCATGATGGCAGTGTACCAGATAAAACAGAAATGCCATCTAACAACTCCATCTTGGAGCAGAAACAAAGTGACTCTAAACAGGACTGCTCTGCCTCTCAGGCCATTGCAAAAAACTAGGACAGCTGAAATGCAACTAAAAGGTAATAGAACTGAAGTCACAGAAGAATTAAGAAAGAAGCTGTCTCATTGTTGCCTGAAATCCAATGACAGGTTGAAAGAAAATCCCTTCCCATACACCACTGGTCACACAACAAGAGAAGTCAGAACCAGCCTCACAGAGGGTAGATTTGAGCCCCCAGGCCAGAACACAATCCTGTCTGCTGTCCCAGGAAATCAACCAGGTCAGTGCCAAGTGGGCAGGTGACAGGGCAGTCTTGGCAGAGCACTGGGCCCTCTGTGCAGCAGCACAGGGACATGGGACAGGGATTAACTACAGTGCTTAAAATCACTCTCTTAGGCACATTGATTTAATTCCTACTCTCCAAGTGCAGTATTGTTTTTAAGGACAAAAGATTGGTTAGCAGATGCAATGCAAAATTCAACCAGTATTTTTCACACACTTTTTTACTCACAACACACATGAATTATCATTTTTGAATCCTTCAGCAGAACCACTTCCACTCTAAAATTCTTACAGGCTTTTTCTCATCAATGGCAAAGCAAACCAAAGGCACAGAACTTCCTCTAGACAATGCAACTGTATGTAGCTGAAGCATTATCTGACTTCTTTAAATAGAACTTAGGAGCAGATAGGCTTTAAAAAGTATTAAATTTTTATTGTGGAACTCAACCTTCCTCTATTACAATCCTTCAGGAAGGCTCTCCTTGCCCAGTACCCTACTTTTCTGCTAGCACACAGAAAATGAGCAAGTGAAGAGCTGAAGGGACAAACCTGCACCAGTGCTAAGCTCTCTCACATCTCATCTAAATATCCCTGAAATCCTACGGTGGTGGTGAAGGACACACTTCATATCTACACTGAATTCACAACAAAGATCCTTGTGTCATAACAGCATGCTCATCTTCATCATCTACAAAACCAGTGATCAAACTGAAAGGCCAAAGGCTTGGCTAAATATAAGCACATATTTTAAGCTAGGCTTTTGCTATACCAGAATATAGATTCTATCATAGTGTGTTTGCATTTCTTGTCTTAACTCTAATATGGGCACTAGCTATGTTAGCCACTGGTATTTAAAATTCATTACCTGTATCTTGTTCAAAGACAATATCCTAAGCCCCAAAAAGGATGAAAACCACTGTCTGTGATTCCAATCAAAGAGATGACAAAATTCAGGAATAAAGACACAGCAGTTCTGTAGCACGTTACCCAGTGTGACTACACTAACACTCTGTAAACTTCATGTTCCTCATTTAGCCATCCTTGCTTGGTCAGAAAATGGTATTTCCATATTTCCCCTATGTCATGTCCCCATTGAAAAGACCATCAAAAACTGAATGCCTAAAAAAGTTTAAGAGAATTTGAGTGCAACAAAAATATTTCTGTAGTCTCTTGCTTACTGAGCAGGAAACATTAATCACTGCCACTGTTGAGCAATGGAGTAAAAACAAAGCCACAATATAATATGAAACTTTCCAGGACAGTTTTCAAATTTAGTTTGAAGGTATACTGTCCTTCAGTCAAAAAAACCAAGAATGTTGCCTACCCCAACCTTTCAGAGGAGAACAACTTTAAAAAATCCAAGAATTATCATCAGTAGACAGCATGAAAGACTGTGTCACATTTAGCTCATCACAAACTGCTGGTCACAGAGAGCCCCTCCAAGCTTTGAGTAAGGTTTATCTCTGCACAGACTAAACTAACTAAAAATCCTATTTTTACCTTCTACTTAAATCTAGCGTCAATTCCATACTGGTTTTACAGTTTGTAGTTTTTCTAGGATGACAAGCATGAATAATAAAAAATACAAACTACTTTCCACCTCTGTGAAAAGGAGCATCATCAAAATTTTCCCAATGAAGTGATCTGAAAGACCATTTTCAACATTTTTTACCAGTGGTAGGTACTCATGCCTAATACAGTAACTACAACCTCATTTAAATTCTCAGTAGAATTTTTATAGAATAAAATACTCAAGCTCTGAAAAGACATTAACTTATTAACTCTTACAGACAGAGGAGCAATTTTACATCACAGCTGAATTAATATTGATGCAATTTTGCCCGCAGGAAACATTTAAACAAAATAGCAATGTTCTCACAATTACAGGACATGTCAAGAACATGGACTAGAGCAAAAATCTCTGCCTGTTTTCCACTGCCATGCCCAGAGCTCCAGACTCATTCCCTTACTATCAAACACGAGAACATCTGCAGCAGCACTGAGCCCCGTTCCAAGTGGGGCCTTCCAGACACAGCAGGAGTCTCTTGATTCTTTGTTTACTCTCAAACATCTCTAATCCCATTTCTGTTCTCTGTCCAAGCCTACACCCAGAAAGATAAGGGTCTGGAGGATCCAAGGCATCCAAGTTATCCAGATGTTTTCCCTCAAAGCTCTTGTATGGCTTGACCAAAACCAGAAGTACAGATGTAACCCAACAGCTTCCTTCAGGGGAGATGGCACAGAGCCTTCCTCAAGTCAGCTGGGAGTCTCCTCCAATAATGAACTGCCCTTCATGCACAGACAGAACTTCTCATCTCACTCCTTCAGCAGACTAAACACACAGCAGTCCAAAGGAAAAAGTATGAAATGGAAGGCCAGGAGCTCTCAAACTGTGGAAATAAATCACAGTCATCTGAATCCAGCAAGAAACAACTTTCCTTTTGTTCTCTGATGATACTGACACCTGTGTGGTGAGACACAATGCTGGGTGAGTCTATTAGAATTTACTGACATTTAATAAGGATCTTCTCCAAGAATGTGGTCATTTCTCTTCATATGCAGGAAAGGCTATTCTAACACTTTACAAAATGTGAAAGTAGGACTGGAAAACAGACACTACAAAGAATGAAAAGCACTTCTGGACTTTCCTTTTATATAACACTGCTATAGCAACTCAGGAAAAGTAAAAATGACATCTCCAAATCAAGACTGCCAGAATCAATAATGAAGTTATTGTCCCACCCACTAATCTATACAACAATGTCTACCATTATGAAAGTGAAGAAACCAGGTGAATAATAATTAATAGATGATTATATTAAAC
Organism: Muscicapa striata striata; assembly: GCA_030060385.1. NCBI lineage: Eukaryota > Metazoa > Chordata > Aves > Passeriformes > Muscicapidae > Muscicapa > Muscicapa striata. Next base: position 689,876 of record JAREIS010000137.1, on the reverse strand, counting down.
ATTTAGTGAACTCTCATAAGACTTTTATTGGAAGGTTTTGCTTGAATAGACTGTGAATAAAATCAGCTTTGTACTAGGCAAAAGAATATAATAAAAGAACATCAATTTAACTATTCAGAAGTTATCACTTTTGTACGTCTCAAACAAAGCCCATGAAAATCAGAGTGAACATACAAAATAAAAGAACTGAACATTACTCCAGTTAGTCAATTGGTGCAGTTGGAGTGAAACTTTGTTTTTTTTTTTTCTTCCCCTTCTTCAATTTTCTGGCCACCTCACGTCATTTCACTGTCACTAATGAAAGTGATATGAGGCTATGGACAAATTTCTATTTGAAACTCACAATCATAGTTTGAACATAAACAAAATGTACATACACAGCAGTAGTCAGGACACTGCAGTTTATGAAACACTTTTCCAGTCTTTAGCTACAACTCTTCTGTCCAGAGGAGTGCAACAGCTGAATGGCAAAATATTTTGAGCAGCAACATCTTTAAACATTTCTCTAGAACAGTAGCTGGGTGTAGTTTTTTTTCACAGCATTAGCGGAGTTCTCAACAATCCAAGAGTAGTTTGCTATGAAATCACAGCAAGGTAAGATAGCAAAAAGAAAGTTAACTACCCACTTTGTAACTGGGTAATTGCTATGAGCACGTGTACTCTACATGTACAATCCCATTTTACACACCTCAAAAATACATATATATTTGACCCAGCCACGTGAAACCTGAGAAGTATTTGAGAAAGCAGAATCAAGAGACTGTGTGTTTAAATTCCTAGAAGTCTCCACTTGGCAGTGTGTATTCCTACACACCCCACTACATACTTGACCCTCTGTGTGGAAGAACCCAGTCAGAAGCAGAGATGGTGGTTTTAGATATTTTTGTATCTAGATACTGAATAGATAATGACAGTGCTTCTGCTTTGGGAAGGATCAGGGAGTAGAGGGGCGAGGGAGTTGCACTAAGGAATGACTGGTTTTCCACAGTCTTTAGTCATGATGGAGGTGAGGAAAAGGGTCTGGATCACCTCTTGCAGGTCTTTGGCTTTTTTTTCAGGGTCAGTGCTGAAGGACTGAGTTTTCCATAACACTCAGCTTCTACAGCTGGTAAGGAATCCCTACACTGAGGAGCCTTGAGGCAAAGAGCCCAAATGGGGCCATAAGGGTGACTGATCTCAGTCTCCTGTCAGGTGTTTCTGAGGAATCCAGAGCCTTTCTCACAGACATTGTCCAGCAATTTGCAATGTCACTGGAAACACTGCAGGCTGGCCTTGGAGCACCATAGTTAGTACCCTGAGATCCATAGGGTGTGAAAATCCATTTCAGGACACAAGGCCAGAGCCTGGGCTCCATCTTTTCATCTTGATGGAAGTCAGTGGAATCAGCAGATGATAAACCAGTCAGGCTCAGAATCCTCACTGAAGGGAAGAAAAAATGTGGTATCCAAGCCCCTACACCTGGGTGCAGGCATTTCACAGAAACAAAGGGTAGCCTAACTGTTGAAGGTCTTTAATAATGGTCAATCTAAAAGATAACTATGGAGGGCATGAAATAACTGAAGCTGTGTGAAGATCTCATTCTACTGGTTTTCTACTCTAACTGAGAAACAGGGAAACAGTAAAACTGAACCAACCACTTACTGCTTGATGATAAATGATGCAGAAGAAGGGAGTATCAAAATTTCACATCCTTAAGACCTGTTTTACTGTAGTTGATTCAATTTATGGAGATAATACCTTATGGTACATCTTACTATAATAAATTTGTGAAATACGTTTGGTCTGATCACACTATTGCAACGTTCATATGTATGTTGAGGACTTCTAATTATTACATGAACAGTTAAACAAAATCACCAACATAAAATGATGTAACAGCTGATGTTAGTATTTAAGATAATGCTGCAATGCTGCTCCAGTATATAAAAATATGTACAATATTGAATTACAGTGAACTGCATTATTAGTCTTGAAGCCAATCCAACACATCCTATAATGAAAGCTGGAAAACTTTGAAAACAGTATAAAATACATGAACAATAATTCTAAAGCTGATCTTATTCCCACTTGCTTTTTTTTATTATCCTTGTTTATATGAGACATGAAAAAACCCTCAAATACTTCTCACCCCTTCCTTTTAGGAGGACTATGTACTTCCCTCTTGTTAAAATCTCTGAATATCTGAAGCAGTGGTGTTAAAAAAAAAGAGTTCAGGGATGAATCAGAATAAATGAACCACCTTAAAGAGTCTTGAATACTTGAACAGTCTTCCTCTGCCTGTTAGAAATATCATGATCCATGTCCTCTATGAGCATAGACAGATGGAATAAATGCACCAGGAAGACAGATTGGCATTTCACTCTGAAAGAGGACCCTCCTGGCAATCTGTGAGAGTTCTGTGGAGGATTAGGGTCTTCAAAGAAGAACATCTATTGTAAATGATTTGCTATCATCTCCAAGTATATTGTGATTTTGTCACACCTGAACACCAACAACCCCATATCCCTCTGTTCTTGTCCCCAAGAAATCACAGAGAAAGGGAAAGAAAGGCACCCAAAGGGATTAAAAATCAGAACTGCACACAAAAGTGTAAGATTTTACCTACACTTGATTTTTTTCCTCTAAAACTTCTACCCAATACTTTAATGATACACAATGTCCTTAGCACCACACTGTAGATAAATTTGGTGTATGAATGAAATGGAAAATACAATTATTCTACTCAACCTTAATATATACTCTATGTGCAGTTCTGTAAGTTAGGACATCAGCTTACACTCATATTGTCAACAAGTGAAGAAAAATCTAAATTAATTCAAATCTCTAATTTATAAATACTAAACAGCATGATCTGCTGATGGCAAAAGTCTATGTTGAACAGTGGCTTTTCAAAAAAATCAATTACTCTAAATCTAACTTCTTTGTCTTATTTGTCTTACAGTTTATCTACCATTTTCACAGTGCAAACTGTAACAAGATACAGCTTGTAAGACATGGTGCACAAAATACTTTTGAATGTTAAATGATGAAGACAAGACTGCGGAACAACTAGAATGTTCTGAGACTTGGTAAAATTCAAAGAAGTCTCATCACAATCTTAAAACAGTGGATTCTCAGGCTTTCTGAAACCTTTTTTATTCTTCTTTTGTTAATTAGAATGCAACAGAATCGCATGCCCTGTACAATACAACAAATGAATGGCATTCATTTCACCACTGTCAATAAAGAAAGCAGTAAGCTGTAAGATAAAATCATCCATGTTTCGAACTCAAGATTTAACCAACTTATTTTAATTTGAAGAATGAAAGTTTATGTACATTATCCTGAGGAAAGCATAAATCTTTTGCCATAGAGATACACAGAAACAATTTAAGGAGAGGTGGGGGGGAGAAATCCTGCTTCGTTGTTCCAAATGAAGTCGGTGGCAACCCACCACATCCTTAACTGCAATCAGGCTTAACTTAGGAACACAATGGAACTTTCAGTAAATCCATCAAGCAGTGAAGTCACACTTACTGTACTAACAGTCTCCATAAGGAGTGTAAAAAAGCACTGACCTAAACACTGCACCTTTCTGACTTTTTCTCCATGAATTAGCTCTATGCCCACAGGATTAAACACCAATAGAAGTCTGAGGACCTTTCAACAGAACCCCAGTGACTGAGTCCATTCCATTCACCACTCCTATCACTGATAAAGTTAAATCAAAACCCCAGCTGAAACCCAACCCTCCCCCACCCTCAACAAAAGCCCTGACAGAAATGACAACTCTTTTAACCCTGAGTTTTTACATCAGATTGAAACACTGATTCCATCTGAGCCTATTGCTTCTCACATCCAAATCCCTCCTCACCTAACGCAGCTCTGTCAAAATTTCTGCCTACCAAGCAAAATGAAAACAAGCCCCATTTACCACTTCTAAGAAGGTTTTTTATAACAGCCTTTCCAACAAACCCAGGCCACAGATTATCAGTAACAATTCCCAAAAGCCTGTTGAGTCATTCTGCTCCATCCCCACTGCTGAACTGTGTTAAAGGGAGTGCAAATTCTTCTCCTGAAGTGCTTTCCTTTGCATGCAACTGTTGGCTGCCCCAAGCATGTTACAGTATGAAAGATACTGACCCAGGACAGTAACACCTGCAAACATCATATCTGTAATAAAACCAAAATTAAACTATTTTACACTCACACTGAACTGAGAGCGAAATAATCACACAGATGGGACAGCACACAATACTGACACTGTCAGCTTATTCCAACTTACCATTGAAAGGCATTGTAATGGAAGTAGACCAAACCAAGGCCATATAAAAAGGCAGCATTCTGTAAAGGAAAGAAACAATGTTTAAAACCCAGATAAGAGTGAGTTTCCAGTATTTTATCCATCCTTTCATATTCTATTTCCATTATAAGACAAATATATTTAAAAATCACCTTGAACAGGAAGAGCAAAAAAGAAAAAATGAGAAGATAGACACTAAAAAAAAAAAAGCATGGTCACAAAGAAGAGGCTGTTTTGGCAGAAGAGTAACCACAATATTCAAGTACTTTTATGTCAGAGAAACTGATGTGTTCTGTTCTACTTGAACAACAGCAAGGAAGGAAATGATGGAGTAGAAATCTCTGGCAATTTAATATAATGAAAAAAAAATAGTTTATGACCATGCACTATTTCACAGTCACAGTAATTTATACTCACATAAAGGAAAACAAAGCTACACACTCTAATTTCAGTGTCTAATGTAGAACACTAATCAAACAAATTTGAAAATATGCTTAAGGAGATTTCACTTTTCTGAATACCAAAAAATATAGACCATCAACTACAAATCTATGACAATCATATTTCTTCATCATTAAGCCAGTTTCTGCTTCCTTCCCTCCTATTTGCAAAAGGTAAAAACCAAACCAACAAAAACCAATCCCCTCCTGGAAATCCATTTTCCCTCCATTTTCTTTTCATATAAACTATGAAACTGAAGTTACTAACAATATTTAATGAATGCTTAACTATCCAGTTCCACACATAATTATTACATAATTCCTAAATTAAGAAATATAAACAAATTGCTTTTTCTTTTGCACAGTTATGCCACAGCACATTTGTTTTTTATTGAGCAGAACAATTCCATTATTTACAGGAGACACTGTACATGCTGTCTAAGACACATTTTTAGGCTTTTCTCATACATAATTCTGATTCAGAGACCAGGTATGCATCCCAAAGCTCTGACACATGGACAAGAGCTGGAATTGCAATTGTCAAAGACTGCACCTCAAGATAATTTCTCTGCCACTTGCATGCAGTTCTTTAAAAAATCAAATTTCTAAGGAGTTCCATAAAAGGAATACTAATTATGACTTAAATTCAATCCAAATATAAAAGTTATAATCAAGTTTTCCCTACAAAATAACTGCTAACCAGAAGACAATTCAAAGAGCAGCATTCATCAGAAACAGGATCCAGTATGACAATTTCATTATTCCTCATTTGCATCTTCTAAATGCAAATTAACACCATGGGAAATGTCAAAGATCTTTTCCTGAATGCAGCTGGATCATGGCTTCAGCAATGGACAGCTTCCAGGAAAATGCTGTGCTATGACCAGATACCAGGGCAATCAGAGCACTGGAAGAGGTTAACAGGGAAACTGGAGAAGGAAATTCATAAACAACAGAAAACACTTTAATACTACTGTAAAACAACATTCCTGTTTAATTGAACAAAAGCACATCACAGGCATCATAAAGATGAAAGATCTCCAATTCTGTACTCCATGTTTTTTACAAGTTCTAAGTGTGCTCTGGCAACAGGAAGATCAGGAAGAAGGCAGGCTCAAAAGCTGAGCACACGTCATGCCCTGACTGAAAAGTCATTTTAGATGAAGAAGTAAAATAGATTTTCATGTGTGCAACATGGAAACCTACAAAATACAGCCTGCCAGGAGCCTTCACTATCCTCTGGCCAGTTCATTTTTCAGACAGAGGACTGCCCAGTGTCCCCTCTGATATTTCAAATCTCAGTAAAGTTTAGATCATTGTGCAGATTGAGAACAACAGTGATCACAAAAATCCTTCATCGCCACACTGCAAAATTCAAACAAAAACTGCCAGACAACTAAAAGCTCCCCAATTCACAAAGAATTTTACTTCCTCTTATGAAACCTACTAGAATTCACAGTCCAATAAAGTTAGAGAAAAATCTCCCTGATATTTTGATGCTTATGGTTAACAACAACCAACTTTCAAGGCACAGCAAAACCAAAATGCAAGTGATTTGTCAAAATGTAATTTATGTATCAATTCCACACAAAGCTTTCAGCTGGTCCCCACAGCACTACAAGCAAACCATCACTGTCCTTTGTTCTGTGCCTGGTTTTCCCATTTTTCTCTCTGGTCTTAAATCTTTTGAGACCAACCTTAAAAACATCTTAAGCTGCCTCTGTCTTCTCAATAAAAAAACAGGGCAAGATTTAATGTTTGTACCTGCAATACTTCAAACATAAAGGTCCGAGTTCTGAAATGTGGTATGGATCATGAAATTATCTGTTCTGAAATACTACAGCTCTAACCATATGTATCACCATGATCAACTGATAATATTTGTTGATAACATTAATATCTAATAAGCGAAGTTTAAAAAGTATCTTTTAAACTGCATTTGAACACCTACAGAACTCACAAGGGTTGGAAGACATCACAGTGTCCCAATGTATGGCAGCAGTTTCCCACAAAGAATTCAAGGTGAAATACACAAAGTTCATTACTTTTGCTTTCCTTACTCCCATCAAGTTCAACCTGCAGTCAAGTTCCTACTGGCAATATGAAATGCCACCACAGCTCCATGCAGATCAGGACCAAGCAGAATCATTACCCAAATCTTCATCTACAAAATGTCCTTCCTAAAATTGTAAGATTTTGTTTACCAGGCACATATCCCATCTTAAAAAACCAGTTTTCTCTGTTAGTTTTGACAAGTTTCTCCTGAAGAATGCCATTCCATGTGTTCCAGTAAAGATTACTCCTGTGATTTAGCCCTTGCTATAAATAGCTCTTGAGGTAGAATTTAAGGCCTCTTTTTCTCTCCAAACATTTTTCAGTGAGAAACAGAAAACAAAATTATCTTATTACAGTCCATTCCTTGAACTTTCTAACAACCCTCAAAATTTATGAAGATCTCATGCTAGCAAAATGCATTCTTTGGCTACTAACTTCCAATTCAATTTCTATGTTATCAGATATCTTTTTTCACTAGAATCTCGAGTGGAAGAAAGATAAAAACCCAAACAGACTCTGCCTCAAATCTGAAGTTGAATGCTTGGGTTTTTGCACTCTACAGCCATGCTACAAAACACAGATAAATCAGAAATGCTATTTCCAAGCTGATGTAATTTACATTTTCTATGAACTACCAAAAAATGTTAAAATGTTTCATACTAACCACTAGATGGCTCAAATACTTCTTTTCATTTTCCACGCTTATGTAATTTAAGGAAATTGTCAAGTTGATATTGTGCATTCTGCTACTTACATGCACTATTTAATGCTGAGCAATATTCCAATTTTATTTTCTAAAAGAATGTGGCATACACATTTTGTCAACAGGTAACTCAGAAAGCAAAAATGTATTTGTATGCATCTTTTTATGCAAACACATTTAAGACTTTCTGTTCTTGTTTGTTTTAAGCGATCAAGGAAAAAAAAAGTCACCAATGAGAAAGACCCCACCCATCTGTCAGGCTTTCTATCGAAACTCAAATAACTGGTTTGTAGGCTCTTTGAAGCAGAAGATGGAAACAGATCCCCAGTGTTTCACATGTTCTGTCCTTGAGGCATTTCAGGACAAGTCCACATAAAGCATTTTTCTCCACCTTTTAAGGGTGCAGGTAGCAGGTCTCACAGAAATACATCAGCCCAGCCCACCAGTGACACTTATCTACAAACACAGGGGCCCAAAAATGCACCTGTCCTGGCCAACAAGTGGCCATCCCCACATTCAAACCACAAACAGCCATCTTAGACTCGCTCTACCAACGTGTGGTGGCTGCCACATCTGGGTCCACATGTTTTTCACCAATAATGCACTTATCTGAGACCCTGTTACAGACCGCAAACTGGTGCTTTATAAACACAGGAATCAACTTAGAAGTTATGCCTGCAAATCAAAATCTGCTCAATGGACACATCTAAAGAGTCAGAAAGTAGAAAAAGACATTACAAAATCAAAGCAGTCTCAGGACAGCATCCAGCCAGGTCCTTGCAACTTAAAAATGAAAAGGAACAGTTTTTGCCATAGTTCCCAGCACAGCTGATTCATAAACATTCCCTAGCACTGCCTCTCTCATTTGTGCTGACACAACCATTTTTAGAGTACTACAGCCAGCTGGATGCCAGAAGTGATCTGAATTATTAGTATCTAGGATTAAAAAAATAAAGAATTTTTTAACTGGATAAGTTTCCGGCAAGTTCATTTGTGGACCCCCATTAACAACAGCATTAGCACAAATATTGGTACACAAGTAAAAGCTCTTTAAGCCTACACTGCTCCCACCAAGATATCTATCAAAACTACAATAACTTCTCAAACCTCCAAAGTCACATGTAAATATTTTGCTTGAGAGAGAGCAACATCTATGGGTCAGTACAAGGTGGATATGAGATAACATCACAGCCTCCTGCCAGCCTTCTTCATGCAGGTCCTTAACCAGTGATGCACACAGCAAATGCACCAGTTCTTCTTTCCACACATATAAGTATCTCCAAGGTGGGTGCCAATAGGATGGGACCAGACTCTTTTCAATGGTGCCCAGCAACAGGACAAGGAGCAAAGGGCATAAACCAGAACATGAGAAGTTTCACCTCAACAAAAGAACTTCTTTCCATGGAGGGTGGCAGAACTCTGGAACAGCTGCCCAGGGAAGGTGTGGAGTCTCCCTCTCTGGAAACGTTCCAGACCCACCTGGACACATTTCTGTGTCACTGCTCTGGGTGACCCTGCCTTGGCAGGGGGTTGGACTGGATCATCTTCAGAGGTCCCTCCAACCTAACTATTCTGTGATTCTTTGTGACTCTATGTAGATGTAGGTAAAAAAACCGTTTCATTTAATTAGAAAGTTGATATTTAGGCAGAAATCAGAGTATATCCCACCATAGTATATAATAACCAAATCAAGAGAAAAAGAAGTTCCCATGCAGTTGGTTAGTGGAAGTCTTTTTCCATAGTGAAAAACACTACGGAAAAGATGACATTCAGCACCCTTATGAGAGATCAGTGACTGCTTTTCACTTGCTTGCTACTGAGAGAAATCAGCAAGCCTTTGATTACACATTTAGATTGCCTCCAGGAGGGTCTGACTGCCCTTCCTGAGCTGCCCCAGAGCCAGTGGAATCCTGAGCCCAGCCCACATCACACCAGGCTGCACAACACATGCATGGGCAGGCGGCCACTGCTGTAAAACAAGGTTTTACAGTTTATGTTGCATCCCGTGGTCACAGGGTCTCTTGGCCACCTGTTCAAAGCAAAAGAACAGTTTTTGTGCTTAAACGTGTGAATATGTTTATTTCTTTACTGTAAGTAAAAAAAAAAAAAAAAAAAAAAGAAGAAGAAGTTTTCATGCTATGGTGCTTAATTCTTCCTCCTGACACTACTCAATACATAGAAACAGCTCCCCAGAGAGTTTGTACTGAATAAAAAATTCCACTTAGACCCATGTGCACAAACAGCTCCAGGCCTTTGGGAGCTGACAGGCTCTAGCACAGAGATTATACATGCTCAGGAGAAAAAAGGGGAGGGTACAAATAAAATTTGTTTAGATTTGTATAAATATGAAAGAGAGAGCTACCTATCTACATGTGCTGTAAGTTCCAATCTCCTGCAAAAATACTAAGTGTTTATGGCAAACTAGGATCATTAGTTTTGTCTTCTTCAAGGTCTTCAAGAAGTTTTATGGTATCTGAAAAATCATCATATTCATACAGGGTTTTTAAATACAGCTATGTCTGACATGCTTACACGACTCTGCTTCTTGAACAATGATCACAATATTCCAAAATTTGTTTCTGGGTGTGTGTCTGCATCCCAGCAGCCACGTGAAAGCAATTAAAAGTCATTATTCCTGTGACAAATATATTCTGTCATATGTAATATCTTGGTAAATAGCTACAAAGTAATTCCTCATTTTCTTAAAAAAGATATTTTCTGAGAGTAAATACTGCCAAAATACACCTACTACTTCCAGAAGAAATCTTTCTTAATTCATAAAAACTACCTTTTTCATATGACAGAAAAATTCTTACTAGAAATTAAGCAGAAATAAAAACAAATAGAAAACAAATACAAATTTCAGACCATCTACAAATTATGAGGTTTTTTCCCTTCGTAAGTGGTACCTACCTCTGAAATTACTATTGGCCATTGGCTGTCTTGGCCATCCTGCTCATCTCTTTAGGAAAGACAGTGCATTTATCCTTTGCAATTTCCCAGCAGTGTTGCATTTCCACATTCCCTGCAGCTCCCCTCTGAATGAAAACCACTCTTTCAACTTCCTGGGAACACAGTTACCCCACTTCTGTCCCCACATTTTTATTCATGGACTAAAACACACATGGCAAGACCTGTGTGAACAAGCTGAAGTGTTATCTTTCAAGTGGCTTTCCAGCACTATCTGTAAACTATCCTGACACACAGGGAAGGACAGGTACATCATGACAAGACTACTGGAAAATTACTGAAACCCACATACAGTAATTAATTCAACAGACATTCATTATTTCAAACCCTCCTGAATAAATACACCGTGTTACAAATACTTTGTAGGGAGTACTGTCCTATGAAAATGACAAGCTGACAAAACAACATTAAGTAACTTAAATCCTCTTCACTGATGGTGGGATCTATGCAGTTTTGCAAACCACGTCTTTATCCTTAAATAAACCTTGGTCCATTGGCAAATGGCACTCCTGATCAACTAGTGCACCTCCAAGTTTGTCACAAAAGCAAACAGCCAGCAAGTGTCTAAACTGTGATCATTGCTATTGGGCATCTGATTTATGTGCCTTAAAATATTTCACTTGATATAAACATCTTCATTTTTCCCTTGGTACAAATATTCTCAATAATTTAAGTATTTTAACAGGAAACAGCATTTTTCTGACATGAATCAAGTGAGCAAAGGTGTTGTGCAAGACACAAAGGATTAAATTCACCTTGACAGACATTTTATACAGATGATTCATCTAAGCAAATTTAATACTCTCCCTACAGATTCCCTGAATGCTGCTAACAATCACAAAGCTTTGAATTTATTTTGTATGATACGTGACTTTACAAAAAAACACCCCTCTAACTCCAATCAGAAATCCATACTTCACTCTGGATGCTTTATAACTAAACCAATTTATCCCATGTTTTCACAAAAAGAAACAATGTCTCTGGAGATCACCTAGTCCAGCCCTCTTCTCAAGGAAGGGACAACTAGAACATTCCAAGATGATGTCCAGTTGGGTTTTGACTGCATCCAAGGACACAGGCCCCACAAACTCTCTAGGAAACCTTCTCCACTGTTCAATCACCTTCACAATTAAAGAAATAAATACATTTTCATGCATTTAATAGGAATTTTGTGTTTTCTATTTGTGCCTGCTGCTTTTCCTTTGACTAGCCATCACCAGGAAGATTCTGGCTCTGTTTATTTGTAAAACTGGGTTAAGACACCCCTGAGCCTTCTCTTCTCCAGGCTGAATAACCCCAGCTCTCTCAGCCTCCAGTCCCTGCATGAGAGATTAAATACTCACATCCTTACACATCCTCACAGCCCTTCACTGGACTTGCTCCCCTATCTCCCCACTCTATTCTACTTGGAAGTCCAGTACCAGACCCAGAACTCCACATGCAGCTCAGCAAGGCTCAGCAGAGAGGAAAGACCATCCCTCAACTTGGCAGCTGTGCTGTTCCTTTGCTGGCTCATGGTCACCTCAGGCACCAGGACTCCCAGGGCCTTTCCTGCAAAGCTGCTCCCAGCCTCCAGCCTGTGCTGAGGCACTGGGTTGTTCCTCCAGAGACAAAGGACTTGGCTCTGTCAAACACCAGGGGCTGTTCAGAGGAGCTGCACAGCAGCACAACTGTGTCCTCTCTTCCCAGTCTGGTACTGTCTGTAACTCTGCTGAAGGTGCACTCTAGCCTGTAACACAGGTCATTAACCCAAGGTGCTAAAGAGCACTGGTCCCACTCTCAACCCACGGGGTAAACCACTAATGGCTGCCCTCCAGCTGGACTTTGTGATATGTCCTGGTTTTGGCTGGAATAGAGGTAATTTTCTTCTTAGTAGCTGGTGCAGTGCTGTGCTTTGGATTTAGGATGGGAATAATGTAAACACACAGACATTTCAGCTCTTATTGAGTGGTGCTCGCCCTAAGTCAAGACTTTTCTGTGTCTCAGGGAGGCAGGAGGTTTGGGACAGCTGATCCAAACTGGGCACAGGGATATCCCATCCCATACAAAGGCATGTCCAGTATATAAACACAGGGGAGGTGACCAGGAGGGGCTGATCACTGCTGAGTGCATAGTGAGCAATTAATTGCATTGTTCATTGCTTGTTTTTCTTGGGTTTTTCCTCTCTCTCTCTCCTTTTTGCTAAAATTATCATTATTGTTAATATTACCATTGCTGTGTATTGCTGTGTTTTAATTTGTTTCACTTTAAATAAACTGTTTTTATCTCAGCCCACATTGTTTTACCCTTTGTTTTCCCCCAATTCTTCTTCCCTTCCCACCAGGGGGCAGGAGGTAGTGAGTAAGTGGCTGTGTGGTACTCAAGTTGCCATCTGGGGTCTGACCATGACAGATGCTGGCCACAATCCTCTGAACCTGGGTGAGCCAGTTTTCAATCTACCACACTGACCACTTATCTAGTCTGTATTTCATCGGTTTGTCTGAGCATATTACAGGAGACAGTGTGGAAAGCCTTACTAAAATAAACACAAACAGCATTTGAGGCTCTCATCCCCTCCACCAAGTTACTCACTATGTTGCAAACAGCTACCAGGTTCATCAAGCATTATTTCTCCTTCATATCATGGTGATTACTTCCAGTGACTTGCCTGCCCTGAATGTGCTGGAAACAGTTTTCAGGGTAATTTGCTCTATCACCTGTGCAAGGATGGAGGTGAAGCTGACTGGCCTATAGCTCCCAGGATCTTCCTTCTTGTCATTCTTAAGGACAGGAGTGAAATTTGCTTTATTCCAGGCCTTGGAATCCTTCCCTATCCCCATGACCTCAATAAGATAATTGAGAGTGGTCTCACAGTGACAGAGACAAGCTCCCTCAACACTCAGCACTGCTGGAATGTATCCCAGCACATCCCATGGACTAGTAGGTATTTGTTTGTTTAATGTTCCCAAACTTGATCCTCTTTTGAGAGCAAATCTTCCTGGATCCAGACCTGCCCACTGGTCCCAAGGGCCCTGAAGGTGAGTCCTACCCATAAAGCCCAAGGTGCTAATATGAAGCACCTCCTTGTTTCCCACAAACTTTATCATTTGCCTTATTTAACAGCAGACCTGCACATTCTTTCATCTTCGTTTTGCTGCTGATACACTTGAGAGAAGCTCTCTTGTTGCCCTTCACATCCCTCACCAAATTCAAATCCATGTGGGCTCTGGCTTTCCTCATATGATCCCTGGATGCTTTGCTGATCTCTCTCTATTTCTCCAAAGTCATCTATCCTTGCTTCTGCCTCCTGTATGCTTCCTTTTTATGCCTGAGTTTTGTCAGAAGCCTATTGTTCATCCATGCAGGATTCCTTTCCTTTCTACCCAACCTCCCTCAAGTCAACTGTGAACTGTTCTTGACCCTGGAGAAAGTCATTATCAAAAACAAATGTGGACTGAGGAAGAGACGTTCCCCCCATCATGATGTCCTGGAGGTACTTCCTTATTTTGCCAATACTCTTGAGGTGGGGCCCAAATATAGATCAGCACAAGCAAATTAAACATTGAGCAGGTCTTCCTAACCTCTGCTTTTCTTTGCTGAGTTCTGCTTTTATTTCATATTTACTAAAGGATTTAGCTTTCCTCTTTCCCATCTAGATATACTGACCTCACAAAAACTATTAGATATCCTCACAAATGTTTTCAAAGTACAGAAACTAATGCTGGCTCATGTGTACACACATACATTACTGAAGCATCTTTTTTTGGGCTACGACATCTGGACAGTTTATTGAAATGTTTTATTCTCTTTCATATGGCAAGTGATCATCACCATTTACATCCATCATCTTCAGATCATTGTATGAAGTAGAACTACTAGCATGGAATTTTCTGTCCTTGATTCACCATTTTTCCAACCCGTTCCAGCAAAGATAGGAATCCCACTGAGTTGACAAGTAGCCCCATTATTTCCCTGTCAGTTTTCACTGCTGGAGAATCACTAGTGTTGGAAAAAAGCCTTACTATCATTAATTACACAGCTGCTCTACCTCAGGCACACCACAGAAAATGGGAGTGGACAAGCTGAATATACTAAGGCATGAATGACTATAAAGAGATTCCAATACACATACACAGACCAGCAAAAACCAAAGGAAGATAATTTAAAAAAATACACAAAAAAATTCTCTATGGTTGTTCTCCGCAAATCTTAAACCACATTATGCTGGGCAGTAACAAAAACCCAGCTGAATCTGGAACCTTGCTTAATGGAAAAATTTAAAGGTTAATTTTTAACCAAGTGCCTTAAGAATGGTGTTGCTGCTTTTATGTTGTTCTTTCCAGCTGAGTAACTCCTGAATCTGTTAGCTGCTTTCAAATGAGTTGTAGAGAAAGCAAGACTTCTCAAAGATGAAAAAGTGGAGGAATGTCACTGAAAATGCCTCTTGGGCAGGAAAAAGAACCCCCAAGCCAAGGCCTACTTTCAGAAAGCATACAGAGCTTAATTACTCTCTCCTCTTTGGGAAAAGACACTTAGCCCACTAGCACAGCTTTAAATCAAGCATGTGCTTTTCCTGCTTAGAGACGCCGTAGGAAACAAGATGTCATTCAGGATGCTTCACTAGGAAAACCAGAGGAATTTCAGTTTGTGTGTGCTTAAGTGGGAGAAGGAAGGACAGGAGGTGTGAAAGGACAACAGACACCAGCTCGTCATTGCCCAGGCTTCATTAGCTCCAGCACAGAAACACTTTGTTCTGTAAACTGCCAACTGAACAAAATCCTGCATTTGGAACAAAATTCAGAATGTCAGCTTTAGGAAAAAAATCTCACTAGCTGTTTTGATCTTGACTTTATTTTTACATTCATCAGTAGCATCTAAAGAATGAAAGTACTATCAGCATATTTTGAGGTATATATTTCATGTATTCTTACAAATGCAACAAAAATTTAAACAACAACGTGTCAACTTTTTATAAGGTTTGTTTTAAGAACTGAAATGCAAGTTCATTGATTAATGGTTGCTAGTTAAGGATCAATCAATTATTACTGAAAATGATTGTCCAATTAAGACTGTAGTTGGTTAAGTAGTGATGGCTAATTGGTCTTCTAATTGGTGATTTGCTGTTTTATTTGTTAGAATGTACAAATACTTAAAATGGGATACAAGAGCCAAGGCAGCAGGCCCACATGACAGGCAGCTGGGGGAGCAGACTGGATGGCCAGCAGCCAAGAGCAGAGCAAAGCAGCTGGGCAGCCCACCAACCATTCCCACAGAGCACTTCAATTCCATCAAATCATCGTTTCTTAACAGAAAACTGTACCTCAGTAAAATTTTCAGCCCACTCTGTGAATATATAGACTAGTGAGTTTAAGAGCTGTCAGTTTCTAAAGGCAAAACAAACCAAGCAAAAATACAAATAAGCCAAATGACAGGACACTTCTTCTGCCCTCCCTATCTCTGCTTATTCTGCACTGCAGCTCCTTCCTCCTCTGATCCAGAGCTCAGGTTGCTTGCCTCCCTCACTAATCCACTCTTCTTCTTACCACTGCATCACTGCTGCTGTACCTGACTTCACTTAATTACTTCTGTCAACAGTTTAATTTCTGAAAAATTAACTCTGACAAACCGCAAATGGAAACACCACGACCATCCTGGACTGGTAACTGAAACATTTTTAAATCCACTACTGTTTCTTCAATTCTGAATTACTACCTCACCATACTAGGTAAGAAACCTCTCAAAGCTGGTAGCTTTAAAATCTTTTTCTCTGGGGCAGTTTATTCCTAAACTCAGCTGACAGCCTAAAGGAGAAACAAAAGGACAAGAAGGCAAATAAACCAACGCCATCAAATGGGGATTTTCTCCTCCTCCTCTTTTAATTCAACATCCTTTTGCAAAATCTCAGAGAGCTCTTAAAGACACCTTGCTGAGTTCCAGAAATTAATTTTACATTATAATTGCTGCTCCTAGGTGTGACTGGACACCCCCTTATGCTTGCAAGAGTCAGCAGAATCCTTTTTTAACCTGTCTACATGGGAGGTGTAGACTCACCCTCCCTCTTGTCTGTCTCCTCTGCAAACAGCTCTTGGATATGCTTTCATCATTAACCTGAAATTTCATTCTTCTGTTCTGCTTTAGAGAGGAGGATGACTGGATTCTAGAAAAATGTCACACTGAACTATACTTATCCTTTATATAAAACCATCCTTTCCAGTACAGGCTTCTATATTGTTCTTTACTAAACCAAATACTGTTTGGGCTTTTAACTTCTTCTTCATACTCTAGTTTTTTTCTGATACTAAGGCCAGTTCCCTCAAGACCATGAGCTGTGAGATGGGGGACAGAAATACTTTCAAATACTGCTGTTTAAAAATATCAACATGCCATATGAAACTGAACTTGCTATCGTAATTCTCCAAAATCTTTTTCTGTACTTTAAATCTGTACCATTCAACATATAAAATTTATCTTCTATTTTAAAATACAAATATTCACTTTCACTTCCAATCATTAAAATCATTATACAAACTCCACATTTACAACTTTTCCACGACATGGTCTAATATATACCAAATTACATGTATTTTCTTAGATCAAAAAGGTGGGTTTTTCTTTCCCATCTTTTCTGTGTATGTGATTACAGTGTAATCTGAATCCACCTTCTTATTTAGAGTAACATGTTAAAAAATACTTCACAGCTTTCTTACATTTTCTTTTAAAGTCCAACTGTCTATTATCAAGCAATTTCAGGACCATTTCTCAATTGCAGATATCAAAGATGAAGTAAATCACTCACAGAAAGACAGTTCCAGGCCATGAAGACAATGATGTGAGCAGCTTTGTGGTCACTTAGCAGATCTCAAAATTGGAAGGCATAATCATCCTACTTGGAAATTACCAGTCTCTTTACAGTACTTTGCTTAACAAAAGAAGAAATTTGTCTCTCAAATCTACTAGAGAACAAGTACTGACACAGGAAGATTATAAAATTAAGGGTACCTAAGTACTGCTCTGCTAGAACTCCCAACATAAAATATAAAAAATTTACTCCTTGGGAGATAAACCACAGGCACAGAATGCCTGCTGTGACAGACAGGGAACCTAAAAAGGCAGAGCCTGAAAAGGTCTCTTCATCATCAACATCAGGGCAAAGAAGAAAACACAAATTCATTTTCTGGAAGGTCCAATTTGTGTTTGATGTCTTGCAGGAGCATTTAGGATAAGAAGGTTTGTGCTACTTCTCTCTTTTTACTATGTTTTCAATATTACAACTTATCCTGTTCTTAGACTCAAACACATCCACTTTAGGATGCACTTTAGGAAGTCCAGGCCATACTTAATTGTTTAAAGTGCTAATTACTTATCTAATTCTACCATATTCTACTTCTCAGTTTCTCTTATCAATACACAATGTCTCTCAAGCACTTTTAAACCTGTTTAGTATCTTCACTACGTGTCTGGCCTCCAACAAACACTTTTCAGGCCTAAAATTCAAAATAATAAAATTAAAAAAAAAAAAAAATCAGGCTAACAATCTGTTTAAGTCCTGTCTTATTTATCTGCATTTAAGTATTGAGGATTTTGCCTTAACTTGGATTTATGAGATCTGTGACCTTCTCAGACACAGCCATTCTACTCTTCATTCTCTGTTTCTAAAAGCCAAATCTACTAAAGTGCCTCAGGAGAAAATCAACGCTTCTGGATTTAGCTGGGTTTGATAGCCCAGACCAATGAATTGTTTTTCATCTCACACTTGACTGACACAGCACAGACAGGAAATTTTTTTCCACTTAGGACAGAGTAATCCCTTGTCCACACGGCAGATTATTTGGGACATTCTTCCCAATGATTACAAAACCCTCGACCACCTTCTTTTCACAGCCAGAACAATGAGTCACCACAGAACAAACTGGTGCTTCAAGACACTGCTCCAATACCTCAGTGATTCCCTGGGTCCCAGACATGTAATGAAATCGTAGCCCTGGCACTTGCTCCTGAGCTTCAATCACCAAAACATCTCAAAACACACACATCTCCCAGCTTGTATGTACAGGCTGTAAGACTAAGAATACACAACCAGAACTCCAGGGGAAGATTAAAAAAACAGGTTCAGGAGGTTAGTTAACAGGAACACAGAAAGATGCCACAGGAATTGGGACCTACATGTCTAGCAAAACACTAGAATCAGGAAAACCACTGAACAGAAGCATGTAAAAAAATTCCAAATATATCCTTTAGATATTTCTTCAGGTGTTCCTTTAGAGCCATTTTTATTTTGTACTGCTTTTCCAACCAGCACTTAATATTTATTCTCAGTTGAAGACAAGCTGCCTTCTTGTGACAGCACCCATCTGGGTTTGTCTTGACCTCACAAGTGACACACTCATCATCTATTTGCTTCAGTTTGCTCTTTAATGAAAGCCCAGGTCAGGAAAAGTCACCAGCAAGCAGAACCTACAGGTTCTCTCTCCATAAGACAGCATTACAGCCATGGTGATCCAGGGGAGACTCCCAAGGAAATCTGACAACAATGCACAGGGAAGAAGGCGGCTTACATTCCTCTGAATCTCACTGATCCTGAGTGAAAGGAAGTGCCTTCAAGACAAGCTTTTCTTACATGATTCAGACAGACAGAGGGCTCTGTCTGCCCAGATTTTGAGATAGGATTATAACACTCCATTATGAACTAGATGGATGATTTCATTTATATGGCTGTATTTTTATGGATTTCAGGGGGAGAGAAATTCTTGATTCTTGTATAGCTTCACAGAGTAATTCTGCTCCAGACAACATACAATGACTGCATTTAATCAGAAAATTATCCTTCTTGTGCAAAAGGTAAAGACTGTGTCAGTAAATGGAAATACAACTATGGGTAGGTGATCCTGGAGGAAAGGGACAGGCCATCATACAATTCAGAAGTGATACTTAACTTTTAAAATGTTGCTGTTGCAGCTACACATAAGTGTAACTTAATTTCCCTTTTCTATCATTATTTTTAGTCCCCGTCAGGAAGAATATCACCCCAACCCCTCCAGTGTTGTGGTTCAAAGGTTTCTTAAAGCCAAACAAAGAGTCTTTGTATTTAATTGCTTTTAATGGATTTTTCTGCCCTGAATTTGGACAGCTGCTTTTTGAAACAATTGAAACTGTGAATCTGAAGCATTCTGCAAAACTAATGCAACTTTCCATACAACCAGCGATACAAAACCTTCTGGAAGATGCAGTAGGCATGAATTTCCTACAGCAGCTGACAACAGAAAACAGAAAATATCTGCAGGCCATGTGTACAGACATTCCCCCTCCTCTGTTACCCCATGGGTTTCCAACCCTCAGCTTTAACAAAAATATTTCAGAATTATAATCAGATTATCATCTTCTTTCCTTTCTAGACTGCAGATATGACTAAAACCCATTTCCCTTTCCACAATGTTTACCAGGATTGGAATCAGATTTTCCAGCTTGTTTTCAAAAAAGTTCATTAACTTCTGATTACATCATGAAGGTACCTGGAAACAGATCTGTGCTTGATCCCAATAATCAAGAGTCCAACAGGTAAACAAATGAAATGAACTTAATATTCTTTGGGAGAAGAGAAAAACAAGATCTGACGTATTTTTAGAAAACATGTTAAACAGCATCAGTGTAAGTTATGAAGTCTGCTAACACAGCTTTATTGCTGTTTGTCTGGTGACCCTGAGAATTCTGAAGAATCTGTATCAGTGCTTCAATAAGAAAAATTAGAGTAAAACTTAATCCAAAAATAAAGACTGGATGAGGAAGAATGGAAATATAGCTACATTTATTTCAGAGCACAATCATGCTCAAACACTAATCTAAAAGCATTTTTAATTGTCTGCCTTTTCTTCAGAGCATGAACATGTTTACTTCACCCAGGCTACTCAGAGACTCTTGAAGGAGACCCCAAGCTCTTTGTCTCCCCATGTTCCCACCTGCTGCCTTCTCCATCTATTTGCACTAGATCCACTCACACTTCCACCACTCCCACCCACACCCACCACATGGAAGAGGCTGAATCTGCATCCTTCAGAAGAGGAAAGGATATAAGCTCAATACTTTAATTAGGTATATGCTTGAAAGAGTATTTAAAAAACCAGAACTGAGATGCCAGTTCCGGAGAGAGCAAATTCAAAAACACAGGATTTGCAAAATAAAGCAGTTCTTTGTTTCTAAAACTCAGCAAACATTTCCTCTTTTAAAAAATGGACCCTAAAATGTAAAATAATCATTTCTGAAGAAAAGCCATTCATTAACGAGACAGTGTATCATGTTATAGATCAAACAGGAAGCTACAAACTAGAAATATGGAAACCAGCCTGATGGGTTTTGTTTTAACCTTTTCCATGGAAGGAATGAGCAATCATACAGAGTACCAAGTCACTGTGCCATTACTGTGGCTTCTGCAAACAACAGGCTTTTGAAAAAGCATCACAAGCATTTCCAAAATAATTGTTTCTATTTAGAAAAAGAGACATTTGGTCATTTGATGTCATCAAAATTCAAGTATTATCCCTGCCTGCTGGAAACGCATCCCCTGCTCGAGTCGGAATGTTCTACCCAAGTAAGAACGCCTCTCTCTGAGCATTCCAAATTGATGAGTTTCTCCACTGCCACACTTCAGCACATCTAATATTTCAGCATCCTGAATCCTCATCCCAGGAACTGAAGAAGGGAAGCATGTTATTAAACTAAATACTCGCACATGGACGATGACAGTTTTTATTCTGCACAAAGGCAACTTCTGCAGCAGGAGAATTCAACGTGAATAAAAAGCTTTTCTGAAGAGACTTTTCATCAATCCTGCTGATACTTGTATTATTTCCACCCAGAGTGTTTGGGCTTCTAGACAGAGATCACACATCCAGAGGGACAAGAGGAGCATTCCTGCTGAATTTCCAGGGTGAAGCCCCCATTAGAAAACGTAATGAACATTGTCTGGAAACAAATGCCATTTCCAGGGTGAGGGGAAAGTGCTCCCTCTGAGATTCTGTCTTGCCTTCTCCTCTTCCTGACCCCAGGAAATTTCTCCCCAAATCACGTTATTTCTTCTTTAACATCTTCCGTATATTAGATTTTTCAAACTTCTGAGTTCTGATAAATCCACTGACTAAAAGGGATGAGTATCTTAATGAATAAATGCATACCAAAAAGAAAAAAAAAAAAAAAAAAAAAAAAAAAAACAAAAAAAAAAAAAAAAAAAAAAAAAAAAAAACCCCAAAAAACCACCAACCCCAAAAAACCAGAATTGCAGACATTGAAATAATGTATTTTTTCTAATTTAGGGCAAATGCAAAATATTTCTTATCACATGAGTGCTCCCTAAAAACATCTAAAGCTCGTTGGGACAAGCGCATGGGGTTTATGTGCAGAGGGAGAACTCCTTTGTTATGTGTGATGACAGTTAATAGAGACATTTAAAAAAATTAATTTATCAAATTTATCATAAGGTCAAAGACAACATGTCAAAATTTATTAATTTAATTTGCCAGTCATATTCTTTTTAAGATTTTACACCTCATCTTGATACCTTTCAAGGAAAGGGAAAACACCTTCCTGTCATAATTTCATCACATAACTCATCTAGTAAGAGTTAATTATTAGATCCTTGTGCAATTTTCCTGTGCATAAAACTGGACATGCTGCATTATTTATCTGCATTAACAATTACCATGTTTTGATGGGACTGCCTAAGAATTCTGTGTTTTACCTGCCAGAGGGACCGAATTTCAGACACATACATACTCACACCTCCCCCAGAATACACAAAATCCTAATCTATGACTCTCAAGATTCATTACTCCTTAAGAAATACCTGGATAAATGTATGTTCTTTTCTAAACTAGAAATCAGTTGTGCTTTCCTCTAATTAAACAGCATAAATTTTCTTCTTCATATTTCTTGATGGTATTAATTTAACAACACATTTAATAAAAAAATATATATACTTCTTGCAACTTGTTTGCTTTACTGACTTTCAAAAAATC
Source organism: Muscicapa striata striata (assembly GCA_030060385.1). Classification (NCBI taxonomy): domain Eukaryota; kingdom Metazoa; phylum Chordata; class Aves; order Passeriformes; family Muscicapidae; genus Muscicapa; species Muscicapa striata. The sequence goes on along the minus strand of JAREIS010000137.1, from coordinate 667,442 downwards.
ACATTTATTTTTAGCATGCAATACTAAAACATGTTTTTCTTAAACCCAAATACCGTTATTAATTTGCTCTATTTTTTGTGCATTTTATAGACAACCAAGTGTTATTGGCAACACAATCTCATTACCTCTCCAGAATTCCACAATTTCTCTTTATTTATTAATAAATTTCTCTGAAATACTTTGAAGGCATACACCTTTTACAAATAAGAGACAGAATCCCAGTCTTGATAAACACAGTTTGCATTCAAAAATCCCAATTTTTTCACATGGCAGATTAATCACACTAACTGATCACAGCTACGGGATCACTGACATAACCCCATTTATAGTGTTACCAAAGCTACCAAGCATTTAAATAGAGAAAAGAGGCTGTAAGGTGCACAAATCACAAATTTAGCCCTTCATTTAGCAGTCTTCATACTCCAAATTTCTCCTGGGTCTTGTTCTTTTAACAACTCTTCTTTCTTTTCCAGTTTCTTGTTAAATGCAATTTCCATCCACCGCAGCATACTAAAGGGATAAGTGCATGATTTAAACATATTAATAATCTTCAAAAATCTGTTACTATGATGATGCTGTATCTGCTGTTGTTTCATTTTTCCCACTCTTTTTGTTTTGTCAGTATATCTCAGGATCAAACTGAAGTTTCCATCAGAACTGCTCTCATCCACTGCACCTCCAAAACCTACTTATTATGGAAAATATGCTCTCCTATTTTTCGTCAGCATTTCAGTAAAAGACTTTGTGCACTTGCCAGATCCTTTATTACTGTAAACCCCTTTATTTTGTGGCAGTAAATTGTTTTACCATCATCTGCAGTAACAGCTATATAGATTAAAAAAATCTTTGTTGTTTAATTACTGAAAGTGGAATCTCAGTTATCTTAACTCACTCCTCCCCTGCCAGGGACTGTCCAGCAAGGTCAGGACACAAAGCTCAGTTTTACCAGTTGAAGCCCTGCTACTGTCTTTTGCTCCACTCTAAACATCCCGGATTTTTATTATTTGTTTATCTAGCTCCCCGAGTGATCCTCAGGGCTTCACACTCCACTTTCTTATTCCTCCCTCAAACAGAGGCCATCCAGGCCTTTGGTGGAAAATTATACTGGGCTCCTCACCTGAACTGTTATAAATGTCTTCTCTAGATTTTTCCTTTATCTTTTCTTTATTTGTAATCTCTCCCAGCATGCCTGGTGAATTTATGACACAGAGGTTGCTGTTAGGGAAAAAGCTGGCAAACGTCTCAGTTCAGATCTCTCACAATCCACTCTGGTATTATTCTATATATACCTTCCTCCCTTCTTCCCATATGCTCTTAGCCTTAAAGTTTGGGCTTCCTTTTCATTCTAATTCTCAGTAAGGCCAGAATTTTTCTTCCCCCACATCCTGCCATTCTTCCTTCTAGACACATTTTCCTCTTCCTCTTATTATTTGTTCAATCTCACTTGGCCTTACAGATTTTTGTCTCCTCAACCTTCCCCCTCCACTTTTCTTCTTTTTCTTTTCATGGACAGGAACACTTCCCATCCTGCATTATCACACAGTATCAGACTCAGACTCTATTTCCAGACTGCTTTCCACAGCAGTCTCCTGGAAAATGCTTATCCCCATTAAATCCCATAAAAATGCTTTTTATCTCCATTATGATGATCGACTCTCATCAGTATCTAAAAACTAGGACAAAATTATCTCTGTTTTTCATTTGCTGTTCCATAACACATCCTTGTCTCCCCCTCTCAGACTACAGTAGAAGTCTTGAAAGTATTATTTTTCAGTTGTATTTTATACCTTCTCAGAATATAACCAGAATGTCTTCATCAAGATCCATCAAGTGAAAGGACTGAAATCCAAAAACTTTTCTTAGTCGAAAGTGAGGGATGGTACAGAATTCCATGTGCTTCACCGACAACCATTATATTGTCAGGCAGAATTAAAGAGTATATAGAAGGTATTAATAATATCTCCATGCTTCACAAAGACACTGAATATTTATTTAATTCCTGATGATATTTTTCACTTTTTTGATTCTCCACTTCCTCTTTCTATATATTCTATTCCTACTCGATCATTTTGATTTGCAAATACATCCTGAATTGCAGGTTTTTATTGCATCCATCTGTAGATCACTGCTGCATCTCCCAGGTCCTTTTGCAATGTCTTCATCTCAGCAAACTTCACCTTCAGTGAGAATTTCTGAAACTTGCTTTCCTGATCAGTTTTTCTCAACATTTCTCCAATTAAGCATCCTCTAATCAAATGGATTCTTTTTGCTTTTTCTGTAGGTACCCAGTGTTGCTCTGGGACAATAATTTATATTAAAGCCTTTTTGCGTAATTTTAAAATGTTGCTCTCTAAGGACCCTTAAGGGGAAATTCATCTCTTTATATGGAATAACCATTGTCTTTTAAAACAAGTTTCAAAACCCTAAAGGCTTGAATAAAAAGCAGTGTCCACAAATTGTACTGTTTCTCCAACTTACGACGTTCCAGGAGGGTGTCTGTTCCAGCCATTTCTACTGATCCCATACAACTGCACTGTTTCAATTAATCCAAGCATTTATATCTAATTTAAAAAATAATGAAATTTTTGATTAATTCTGTTTAAAAATGACTTGTTTTTGTGAGTTTACTGCAGAAAATAAAACAGTTGTGAGTCAATGAAGTGGAAAATTGCTGTCTTATAAAGGATCTCAAAGGTGCAAAATGTTCTCTTATTTGCTGTTATCAGTATGTCTACTAATTGCTTTTTGTCCAACTGTTTACAAAGGGAGAAACAGACTTTCAGTCTGGAGAAAAAGAGACAGCAATACAGACAGAATTAGAGAGTAATGTTTTTTCAAATTATTTTTCTACTTCATAGCATTAAGAAAACATACCAAAAAAAGCAGAGGGATGAAAAAAAGCTGCATAAAACAATTAAAACAAGCAACAGGTCACATTTTAAAACTAACATCCATGGTCTTCAGTTACTTTAGCTCTTTGGACCAAAAAAGCCTTTCCACCAATTACAAGGGTTTTAGCCATAAGCTTCAGAAATTTCTACATAACTCTAATTATGGAACAGCGCTTTACAATATTACCTGGCACTCAAATAGACTTTAGATCAACATAAAAAGGAGTGTTATAAAAATTGCTTTCTGCAACCAACCAACAACAGCACAGACTGAGATCACATCCCTCTTCCATGATTAGCACCCACATACACAACTGAATTTTCCTCTGACATTTGGCTTTCTGAAGAGAATTTCAGGTCGGGGGATTTTGATGGATTTTTGTTTTGTTTTTTGTTTGTTTGCTTTTCTGGTTTGGTTTTTGTAGTTTTTTTCCTCTGTACAGTTTTGGATTCTTCTCTGTTTTATAAAGATTATCTGAGGAAAGTGAGAAGAAATTCATATACATATAGCCAGAATTTTATTTTCAAGAATAACTTAAGAAATAAATATGAAAAAAGGTAAAAATTTAGACAGTAATTCACTCTACTGTCCAGTAAACATAGGCAGGGGAGTACTAAACAGGTGCTTTCCAGAAATAAACTAACATCTCATCTTGCTGCAAAATTATGGGATTTACTTCCCCCTCTTCAATTTCGCTATTTTTTCTTAACTAGACAATCCTGTGTTCTACAGTACAGCCTTGCAACTGTAAATGCAGTTTGCACCACATTTGCACTTAGATGTTCTTAAAATCCACTGTAACACAGAGCTAGGTCTTTGAAAACTCTTCCTGGGGTTTACCAAACCTCTGATGCTTTCACCTTGTCCACATAAATGAAATCTTTATTAAAAAGAAGGGTGATTAAGGCCATTTTCATAAAATGATAACGAGTTCCTGACAGATTTACTTTCCTTTCTAGGCAACTTTCCAGCAAAAGTCAACAGCTAACAAGAATTCTATATCTGAATTCATGTTGGAGGATATAACTCACTAATTAAGTGTTGCTTAAACATTTCAAGGAACATTCAGACTTTCTGACTGATCCACTCCAAGCACTGTTTGATAAAGAGATACTACAGCTGAGTGTTGCTGAATAAATTGAGGTCTCTCTTCTTTCTCAGGCATCCTCAATCCAAGTTCTAGCATCCTATTCCACAATAAAGTCTTCCTTTAAAAAGAAATAATTTTCACAGTAACATCCAACACTTCAAGATGCATTTTCAAATGCTGTGCCTTGTCAATCCTTCAATTTATTCACATATGAATAGAAATATTCAAGTACCTGTGTACCCTCTATTACTCTGATAAAACACAATTTTTTATAAAAAAACTTAAGCCAGAAGGATGCTATTCTTTGATGAATTAACACAGAATAACGGGCTTCAGCAGTACTGTTGTCATATTCCTCATAACTTGTCCACAATCTGCTGGGTTTAACACTGTCTAAAAATCTTCATGTTCATTCCTCAAGCACGGAGATGTCCCTAATAGATGCTCAAACACTTCAGAGAATCAGCATGAAGGAATCTGCCACTCCCTAACACAGCTGTACCAAAAGGTTTGATTTATTCAAACTCTGTGTTGCCACAACTGCAGGCACATAATTCCTAACTGACAATATGTGAACGTTCACCTACCTGCAAAGGCCACAAACACTCTTTAATCAAGATTATAAAACCAGACAAGGGCTGCAGCAGCAGTGCCATGCCAAAGCAGAGATCTAATCTAAATACTGGATAACCAGGCTTTGTCACTGTCTGAGGGTCTCTTTAGGTGTGAGACCTCCTCAGAAGGACATGCAGGTGGTTTGGGATTCAGGGTTTTTCTGAAGCCACCGAAGAGAGACTGCAGGAGACAATCTTCTGTGGTTTCAAGGTTGTGTTTATTATATCTTATCTATAAAGTGTCCCAGCCAGGCTGACACAGGTCTGCTCTACAAAGCAACCATGACAAAAGTGTGGTCTGGGAGGCAGAGCCATTATCTTTTATACTCTAGACTACGTCTTCGATATTTACAGTTACTTTCCAATACCATGCAGTCTCATTACAATGTCCAGTTCTTTCCCCATCCAATCTGTGGTTCCCAGAATGCAACCCCAACATGGATGACAAGAAGGAGAAGGAAGAAGAAGCCAAGCACACGCCAAATCTTCCATGCTGGCCACATGGCCCTTAATATAAACAATCCAAAAACCTACTTATTCTACATTCTAACACTCTAATTTACACTTTACTTATCTTCAGGGCTTGCACCTCTTCCCTCAGTGTTGGTAGGTTTTCCCAAGGAGCCAAATCCAGCCCCTGAGGCTCTTGGGCATAACTTGGGGGTCCCAGAGGGGTCTGCCAGGGGGGTTTTTGCATCCCCAGAAGAGTCAGGGAAATGCCTTGGGCTCCCACAGCTCTTCTCTCAGGAACTCTCCTAGGAATCACTCTAGTGAGCACTGATGCCTCTTGGAGCCCAAATCTGTGGAATAGAGCTTCTAGGACTCCCCTGCCCTGGACAACTGTATCAGTGCATCAGATCCAGATGTTTTATACACTTTCACTCAACTCACTGATGCAATGGAACTTCTCTAGGACAGCCCTCCTCAAACTCAGGTATTATATAAAAGAGTTCACTATGATCAAGTCCATTATAATACAACCACGAGGTGATTAAAATAACTTCCTACAGGTGCCAGATATCTGCCATCATGTTTGGATAAAATCAGGAATATCATACTCTTTGCTGAGCTTCTAATGCTGCCTCCTCAGAATATGTCAAAACTGATAATCATGGCAGACATTTACACTTGATATCTTTATTCTCCCAGGAGCATCAACATCTACAAACTGCAGTTCTAGCTGTTGTCTCCCTCTCCTGAACTGCCCTTTGTATCCGTTCATCCCCCACAGTCCTCCTCACCTCCCCCAACATGTTGACACAGGGGAGTTTTAAAAAGAAATCAGAATGAAGTACATTGCACAGAAGGGAGATTTATTTTAGCATAGGCACATAAGAAGAAACATTGAGAGAACTACTTGAATGCAAGAATGAAAGTCAGATCGGCTTTTATCCAAGTTGAGATATTTACTTCACAACATTTCAAGTCAAATATTTTTTTTAAATGCAGAGCTAAGGTACCACAATGCCTTTGTAGTCAAAAATTGCAGGAACTCTATTTTGCAGGACATTTTACACTGTGAGCACCCAAAGATTACAGCAAAAAATCATCTATTGAGGAATATGTAGCATAATGCAACCCAACACCTTCAAAACTATCCGTACACGTAGCTCTTCAAAAGGAAATAATATCTCATCAGCACAGAGGGAGTATTGATCTAGTAAATGGCAAAATACAGCATCTTCCTAACCTTTCACCTTCACTCCTGTCACTAGAGTATATACCCAGAATATATTTTCTGAAGTGTTTTTTCCTTCTCGTTTTGTTCCATACGATCAACACAATGCTTACTGTAATAGCAACAGAACAACCCATGCATCAAATCCTGACAGAAAACAACCTGGTTGTTTCAGACCAGACTATCAGAAAAATCTATGAAAATTCAAACCATCAGAAAAATCTATGGGGGAAAAAAAAAGAGTAAAATGCTTTTTTCATGAAAGGAAATACAGACTGTGTATCATGAAATGAACAATGCATGAAAATAATGCTCAATTACCAACCTCATGCAACTCTAAAACTACAAAGTAGCAGAGAGCAAAAATAGTTTATAAAAGGAGGCCAAACTACACCCAAAGCAATCTGAAAACTCTCACAATTTTGTAAGTTCTCTCTTTAAAAAACAACAACAAAGCAAATAGAGGACACTTATTTCAACCACATAAATTTGCACTGCATGACAGTTTGTAATTTCAGATAATCTGCCCAAGTTTATAAGGTTTCCTGTCTGACTTCAGACCTGCCTTATATAATAACCTTCATGTGATTCAGCACTTTCCAGTTTCCCAGATATCTCACACAGCTCCCCTCACAGCTCACAAATACCACTCTTCCTTCACACCCTTCTGTCTCTTCCTTTCTTTACCATCACAAATTCCAACAACTTAACTGATGACATCCAGCCCTATAAAAACTAAAAACTTTTTAAAAATTCCACAACAGTAAAATAAGGATTTATGACTGGGGTTTTTGCCATCTGCATCTCTTTGGAAAAAAAAAAATAATCACAAAGTAGAACAAAACAGCATAAAAGTGTGACCAAAAATACACCATAAGCTTGCTATTCCTGACTAAATGGTTTCTTACAGATACAGGCATTTAGGATGACAAGAAACAATAAATCCTCTCAGGTGGAGGGAGGAGGGGAAGGTCTTTCTCTAGACCCAATCCAGGTAGCTTCACTGCCAACTCCAGAATCGCTTCATCATCATCCATTAATAAGATTAAATATGATCCACCTGTGATTTTAACCACTTTCAGTAAAAAAGTTAATAGATGAAAAATGGTTTTGAACTGTTTCAGTCTCTTTTTAGTGAATATCAACATTAGCAAAATCTCCTAAGATAATAGGAAAAGAACCACTTTAGGCTACACATTTCTAACCCCTCTTCCAAGGGGAGGACAACCTGGAGAAAAATTACTGTGTTTTTGGTTTCTTCTTCTTCTTCTTGTAGGATTGGATTTTAAATTTGTACAACTCAAAATGCTCTTTTGTCAACTGCAAACAATGCTCTCATGTTTGCAACTGAAACTGCTCAAAATAATCTCTGCCTGATAAAATTCTGGAGATATACACAAGAAACAGGTGTGTTAGAATATCACACATTGTACACAAACAGGGATTTTATTGCCATCAGTGCTCTTGACATGAAACTGTCAAACAGTCAGAGTTTACATACATTTATTTTAACTGCAGGTAATATTCTGAGCTTACAGAAATATACATATATAATCTATCTACATATGAAAAAAATCTATATCTATAGAAACACATATATTATCATTTACATTCCTGAACTCCGAAAATGCAGGGGAAATAACTTAGTAATCACCTACCACTTATTTTAATAATGAGCCATTGGAATAAAAACCAGAAAAAATAATTCCAGTCATAAACTATTTTGACATGCTTAAAGTGAAAGAGTACAAACAAAGAAAGTATTACAATTGATTTCTAATTAATTGATCAATTTCGACGCTTATTTGAAACAATCTTTAAAGCAGCTCTCCAAGAGCAGGTAAGAAGAATTGATTCATGTTTTTATTGTTGTAATTTTAAAACTGCAGGGGTTACTTCTGGAAAGACTCCTTCAATTCCAAAATGGCTCACTGAAATATGGCACTTGCATAACTCCTGCAGGAGCAGGGGCTTTAACAAGACAATACTAAGAATTTCCCTAGGATCCACCAACTTGAACTCTCCTTTATCTGTCATAAAACACTTACTCCAGTTCACTCATCCACCCTTAATTTACCCATCCTATGCCCAAACGGGAGAAGCTGCCACAGTGTTTTTCAGAGCATTGTTACAGTCCCTATAAATGCAAAGAATACACAAAATCTTGTTTTTCTAATGCCATCTCTATGTGGTACCAAGGGCTCTTCACGAGCCCTCCCTATATGAAAGATGCATTTATCCACACCTTAAGGAAAACAGCTGCTTAAGACCACACAAGTATCTGAGGTGTTATGTGCTTTCCTGCACCTCTGTCAGGAGCTTCAAATGATTTCATGTGACAATATACCAATGCTGACTATTTCTGACAATGGCATTGTAAGAATTTTTTCCATTTTATTCATCTAAAGTCACGACACCCCTACTGACAGACACATTACCTCTACTTACAGACAAGGCAGCTACACTAACAGGATCTGCTCCTATCTGATGTAAGAATGTTATTTAAAATACTGAAAAGGACTTGAAACAATTTGGTGTCTGTGGAAACAAAAAGCAACCAGAGAACATTTTTCCTATTCCCAGTCCAACGCCTGCGCAGCAGCTTTCAAGTGGTTCTGCTGCTCTCCATACACACATCCAAATATCTGTGCTGCATAAAAAACCTCAAAGTAATGGATAATGATGGTCAAAAATATTATTTTAAACTTGCCAGCTTAATTAAGCTGCCTTTTCAATACATGATGTGAAGACTTACTTTCACTGAAATTTATAATGAATTGCATATATAGGTGAACATTTACACTCAATTAGTATGCCAAAAAGTAATTGCAGGTAGATACTCTAAACTAATATTGAACAGAATCTACTTTAAAATTTTGAACATTTACAGTGACACATTTTAAAAAAAACAGAACCAAAACAAGTGCTTATACAGACCTTCCAGTAGTCAGATTGTAAACTGTAGTACCTCTGGTATGCAGATAATGCTGTAAGAAAGAAAAAAAGAAAAATGAATGTTCAATTTGTTTTGTTTCATTTTCTTTGAAGAAAAAGACAGAAATCCTTAGGAGTCACAATACACAACATTAGAATGATAAATGGTTTAATAAAAGTAACACTGCCATGTTAAGTACACTGTTGTGGGCAATGCATGCCTTAAGATTGTAATTTTGTTTTATGAAATGTCAACCCAAAAGTATATTTATTATTAATCTTACAAATGTAAATCAAGCAATATTTTAAAGAAAACCTATAACAAAGAAATAATTTGAAATTTTGGGATTTTCATCCTGGACAAAGCTATTCTAAGATTTAAAAATTTAATCATGTAGCTCATTTACCACACTCCCTGATGCCCTGTAATTTCTGAAGAACTGGTGAGGAGGGACATACAAAGAGAAATCAATTTCACATGGCCTTTCATTCTGTGAAACAAAAGCAAGCAGAAAAAAAAATAAAAGCTTGCATTTTATTCAACAGCCAGGGCCAAGACTAACTTGGAAATCAGTGCTAAGAACTCTGTGCAACAGAATATTAGCTCTACTTAGCAACCAATTTCTCCAATCACTATTCCTGCATCTCTCATCCTCACTAAAAATTCTGGTTGATTCATCCTGCCCTTGGGCTAACAGGCCACCTTGGACTAGAACACAAACAGGCTTTGCTTTTTTCTAAGAACACGGCACTAGGAACTATCAAAATTAAGCATTTTAAGTAAAGATCCACTCAGTAACACAAAGATATACTGACTTTTCAAGTGCTTGCTCCCTAAGATTTAAGAATGGAAAATACCCAATGTCTGGAAACCAAACAACAAAAGAAGTCAACTCCAGCTTTGAAAACCCATAAGCACTAAACAGATTAAGACATAAGAACAACATGTACTTTATTTTAGGTGGAGGTTCATTTCCTGCAAGCACCATGGATAAATCATGTCCATAAATGTTACCACACCACAATGCCTGTCTTGGATATTCATTTTTGTAACTTGACAAAAGTTCTTGTGCTTAAGTGAAATAAGAACACACACATAATGATAAACACACAGAACCTCTGCACTCATCTGTCTGTGGAGATTCACAACCTTTATTTGTAAACAGACACATCCTGATCCATGCCCTTGAGGTGCCCCTCCCCACCAAAATGCTTGTGAGGCCAATCTCTAATTTTGATGTTCTAAACTGTGATTTATTTAGATGCCCAGGTTAGAAAAATGAACTTCAAAGAACACTCACTGACCATACATTATTAACATGCAATATATTTAAAATGCTTACAATGCAACTTAGACAAACAAAATCACTTTAAAAAATCTAATCTTTCACAATTTAAGAATACAATTCTTCCTCCAACCTCCACCCCCCAAAAAAATGGTACAAAATGGAAGGAATTACTTCAGTCTAACAGTATTAAGTTGAAGAATGTTAAAACTAAGCACATTCTAGTCACACTCTGTAATTATGTTTTAAAGGATTTCCACCATAAGACAAAATAACATCCTACTCCCCCCCAAAAGTCCTCCTAGATTCAAATTTTCCCAGGCATCATTAATAAGTTTTCAACAAAAAGGAATAATTATCTTTTGAACATGGTAATGACTTTGCCTTCCCCAACAGGAACATGCACAAGCACTATGAAACAGTTTTGTAATGCATCACATCACAAATAAAAGGAGTTTTTTTTCTTTTTACTCAAGCAGTACCTATCCCAATTTTAATGGTTAAAGTACACTTCAAATACTCAGGCCAATAGTATAGAAGATTCAAGAAACTGAGAACTTCTTGTAAACTTATTAAAGTAACTACTGCAGTCAACTATACAGGGGATATGGATAAAAAGATGGAAAGAACATTAAATATAATGTTAAGGATTTATACTGGGAAAATAAAAGGGAGAACGTTTTCACTGTAGCTGTTAAAAATATAGGAAGCACATGAGCATGTCCATTAAAAAGGAGAGGTGGAATATGCTTACCTATAGCATTGCTAGTAAGCTTATAAGATGTTAACAGTATTTTAAAAAAACATAAATAAACAGAAGAACTTAAAAAAGAAAGAATAGGAGAAAAGAAACCAAGAAGAAACTTGCCCTGAAAAATCGTAGCACCTCCATTTAACATAGGGAAGTTATTACAAAAGGAGTCTTTTGCTCCATGACATTCTACCAGTTTTCTTTAAGAAAAAGGATGTTTGGATGTGATTTTCTTTTCTAACTCTTCCATTCTTCAGTAAAGTTCAGCAACTTCCCACAGGAACAGCTGAAGTGATCATTTAATGTGCCAAGCTCAGCTACAATTAAAAACAAGCACATGGGAAGCATGGACTGCTGAAGTCTATTTATGTTTATATGATAAGAAGATAAGGCCTCCATCCCATGGAGCCACATTTCTCTTCCAGAGGAACAGAGGACACTCCAGTCTTCCTCAGTGTCTGAAGTGCCCAATCCTCCTGGGGGATCCTGTTCTAGGCTCACAGTATTCTCTTTCTACTTAGCTTCTTGCAGATGAAATGCTAAAATTCTCATAGTTCTGCTAAAAATGCATAAGGATGCATTACAGGAGGTTGCCTTAAACCAGAGCTAAATGTCCCTTTCCTCCTCAGGGATGTCAGACAACTAAAAAGTGCTACTGTGCACAATTTCAACAGGATACAGTGCTCAGCTTACAGTAAGTTACCTGTGAAATCTGATTTCAGCCCCTTTTATGACTACATTGAACACCTACACTAAACATCTGCTTCATGAGCACCCAAGCTCTGCTGAAAAGGATTAAAGGAACACGTTCTTTTTGCCAGAGCCCAAATTAATTATTCCTAATCAAGCATATCCCTAAGAAGAATCTCACATATAAGACACCAGAAATCAAATTATGAAAGCAGGGTATTTGAAAAACTTAACCAATCTAGATATAAAGGAAAACATGAACCATAAATTTTGAACCCTATCCTATTTCATAGTCCCCGAGTGGGTCACCAGTAAGCAAATATTTATCCTAAATTTTATGGTGTAGAAATTAGTAACTTATCTAAAACCTGTACTGTGGAACTACAAGCAACTTCTCCCTTAAATTAACTATGTATCTACAGGAATTAAGTACAAATCCCTCAAAATACAAACCTTATTCTAAAGTAAGAAAAAAAGTGCAACTGAATCTGCAGAGCCACCAAGAATTTTACATAAGTACACAGGGTGTGCTTTATCAGTGTTATGATTCTGACTGTAGGATGATATTCCCTGGTATATTAAAAAGCAAAAAAATCCCAGTTACTTGGGTCATGCAGCACATTAGTAGTATTAAAAAAATAAACCAAACCAAGAACTAATAAAAACGAACAACAAAAAATCCTAACACTAAAGGCTGAAATACCATTTTGTACCTTTACTTTTTACCCAAGACCGATCATTTCAAAGTGAGACAATTTTTGTCACAAAAAGATTCTATCAACTACTGCCCCTCTTTCAAACCCATTTCAATTATGATGTCCTTCTTAAACATTATAAAATGCATGTTTTGAAATCACTCTTAGGCACAGCAGGATTCTGCAGACAATCTTTTGATTAGGAACTTACTTTTAAGCTTTTTCAATTTAGAAGTTTGCCACTGAAATTTTTACACATATGGAATTGTATAAAGACAATAAAGGACATGAAAACTACTTTTTTCTCTGCATGTGAAACACTCATGAGCATCCAGAAAATGCATGTCTGGACTCAAAGAACAGCAATGAGTGGCAGCAGGACAATGCCTCTTGCCTCACTCTCAACTACATTTTGTAGTCAACCACAGAAAACTCTTAAAAGCACAAAACTGACAGACCACATTCAGATACCCAAAATAACACTCAATTACTAGAAGAAGTGTTCAGTTACCTATTCAGTTCAGTTTCCATCCTTCTGTCCTTTATTTAATTTCTTACTCTATGAGTTTACACTCATGTTATGAACACCTCTCTCCAAAACCTGGCCATGTATATTATTTTCCTAACAGGTAATCCCTGTTATCACATTCTTGAAAACCCTGTGAGTGGCAGACCCAGCATTTACCACCCTCCCCAGAGGAGGGGACATGTATACCCCAAAGCTATGCAGAGCTTTTCAAATCAATCACCATCAGCTGTATTGCTTGATGAAAATAAAATGTTTACCTGAAACAGCTCTGAAAAGCAAAACACCACCTTTCTAAAAGAACTGCAATCACTGAACATAAGAATCCTCCGCAGCTCAGGCCTGCTTCAGAGCCTGTCTGTAAACCTCAGGCACTTCGTGCAAAGCTGACCCTCAATGAGTTCACACATTTGGAGTCCACTGGTTTCCTTTACAGGTTTTTAGTCACCCAGAACTACCCACTTTGCCATCTATATGGTTACTTTAACCCTGACAGACTTTATTATGTGCCCCCTAGGAGTCTGCCTTCCTCTCCTGCTGTGATAGGACCAACGGACATGTCAGCAGCAGGACATGGATAACACTTGCTCCTTATTCCCCCCTGTTTAAGATTCCTTGGTATCATATAGAGAATAAAAAACAAATTGGACCTAATCACAACATATATGGTTACAGATTTTTTTTTTTAATCTACTTAATTTCATATGTTGGATGTTCAGAAAACTTTGTTTCAGTCATAAGATAAGACAATCCTCTTTGTGTCCAGAATCTAAATGCTTGACCTAAACAAACAAGGAAGGTGACAGTGGGGAGGAAAAATGTCTAGACTGAATGACAACCACCCATTTGTCACTTTTAGCACATTTTCATCACAAATCATGCAGTGACAGAGGATGGCTTTTATGATCTGCTCTAACAAACCTACTTTATGACACCCTAAAACTTAAGAGGCCTTCAAAGTGATGAAAACATGGTGCAGTTTGAGTATTTTAGTGCTTGAGTAAGAAGAAAGTGAACTACATACTAACACCATCTAGTGGCATCTTGCAAGGCTAAATGTGACTAACACAAATTTTTGGCTTACTGAACTTAGAAACAGCAAGCTTTAATTTGACAACATACCCCAAAAAGAAAAATTTAATACAAACCGAAGTTCCATTTAGAAAACAATATGTTTTTTAAAACACAATTATTTTTAAATTTAATTTTTAAGCAAGCACTAATATTTCTTATTTCTCATGTGAAAACTAATAGTAAAATAGAAAATCATCTGAAGAAGTGCACAGGGGAAGCTTGGAAAGAGCACATCTCTTGATTCAAACCTGACTGCTTCCAGGAAAAAATAAATCCTCATTAAACACCTAAGAGATACTTGCAGGTTACAGAAACAGCTTATATGTAGTTCAGGTTTTATCCATCATGGTGTTTTAACCCATCAAGATGAACACTGCTCTGCCATAAAATTAAAGATATCAAAAGGTGAGAAAATTCCAAGGTTGAGCCAACGGAACTGACTTTGCTGGGTAAACACTGGCTGGATGGCCAAGTTCAGAGAGTGGTGGGAAATGGAACTACACCCAGCTGGTGCTCCCCAGGGCTCAGTGTGGGGAGTCACTCCTGTCTGGTATTTTCATTAACAACCTGCACAAGGGGATCCAGGGCTGAGGTTCAACAAGGCCAAGTGCCGGGTCCTGCACCTGGGTCAAACAACCCGCCCAGGCTGGGGGAAGAGGGGCTGGAAAGTGACTGGTGGAAAAGGCCCTGGAGTGGTGGTCATCAGCAGGATAGACATGAGCCAGAGGGACAAGGAGGCCAAAGGCACCTGGCTTGGATCAGCAATAGTGTGGCCAGCAGGACCAGGGCAGTGACTGTCCCCTGTACTGGGCACATCTCAAATCCTGCGTCCAGCCTGGGGCCCCCCACGACAAGCAGGACATTGAGGTGCTGGAGCATGTTCAGAGCAGGACAATGGAGCTGGGGAAGGGTCTGGAGCACAAATCTGATGAGGAGCAACTGAGAGAGCAGGGGGAGTGTTTAGCCTGGAAAGAAAAAAAAGAAAAAAAAAAAAAAAAAGAAAAAAAAGAAAAGTGCTTGGGGAACTCTTCTTGCTGCCTTCTACAAACTACCTGGAGGGCAGCTGTAGCTAGGCGAGGTGTCGACCTGTCTCTGCTTCCAAGCAACAAGTCTTGACAGCACAAACAAAATGGCCTCAAGTTGCACCAGGAGAGATACAGACTGGGTATTTCAAAAAATCTCCTCGTGACAGGGCTGTCAGACATTGGCACAGGCTGCCCTGGGAAGTGGTGCAGCCACCATGCCTGGAGGTATTTTAAATACATGAAGATGTGTTGTTGCAGGGGGACATGGTTCAGTGGTGGCCTTGGCAGTTAATGGTTGGACTGGGTTATCTGAAAGGTCTTTTCCAACTTCCATGATTCTACAATTCTGTAATAACCAAAAAAAAAAAAAAAAAAAGGAAGAGAGAGCAAAATGCCATTCAGGTCTTTTGTTTTAAGGCCTCAGGCAGATGCTGCTCTCAGTTTCCTCCAGAGATTTGTACTGAAAGAACCAAAGAGACAATCAAAGAAGCCTGAAGCATGTCTTCCTTTTAACACAGAATGAAGGCTGACACACAAAAGCAACACAAGCATATATTTAAGACAGAAAAATCATCAAATAGTCCTCTAAGAAATTTTATTAACAACTCCACATCCTCATCTGGACAAGTAATGCAGCAGCAAAGTGGCGTGAAGCCCACAGTCCCATGAAGTATTAAATGTGAAAGATATACAAGAGGTTGACAAGAAGTTTACAGTAACAGAAATTCTTCGGATCTTGAACTCTGTGAAAGTCTTAAAATACTGAGAACCAGTCAAGAAGCTCAAAGGATTCTCATCAAGCTCAATAACCCTCTCAGAGTGTATTATACAAAAAGGACTTTTAACAATTAAGTGTTTATTTAGAACACTGCCCAAAGTCTTCAAATTTTCAGACAATCAGTCAAAAACATGGCCCTGGTATATTTTATAATAAAACTGTTGACTGCTAACATCTGGTCCACATACATACCATTTATAAAGAACATTTCAATGTTCTAAGCTTCTTTCTTTCTACATAAATTTCACATAATGGTTTAAACCACCTGAAATTAACCACCCAAAATTAATCTCATCTTCAGGATTCTGTTAAACAGCTCTAAATAGAAGCAACTCAAATTACACCAGTTAGTACCAGGTACAAACAACAAAATAAAAAACCTTAAACCTAAATATCACACTTACTTGGAACACCCATCTCTTCCTTGACTCATTCAAGCTATTTAATTCATTTTAGCTCCTCAGGACTCATCAGTAAGACAAGACAGCCCAGCAGGAATCAGCACAATCCTATCCATGCTGCAAAATTCTCTCTTATATTTTATAAAATTGCCACTACTACCTTCACCTCAGAGCACAGCACATGAAAATGATTCCCAATAACAATACTTCCTTTCAAATGCCTGAAAGACGTTAACCACCACAGAGATATTCCCTACAGAGCTGGAATTTTAAGCACAAAGGAACACTTCTACGTTGTTGAATTTGGGAGTTTCTCACAATCAAACAACTTTACAAAAGAACAATCAGAAAGTGTTTAAATTTTGGGTTTAGGTTGCAGCCTAAAAGAGCTGCTCAAATAACATTATGGGGGGGAGGGGTGGTCAGTATGGCTTTAAATTTTAGATTAATAATTACTAAAAAAATGTCCCCATAACTAACATTATCTTATAAATGACTTAAAATGTTTTTGTATTAGTATTTTTAACAAAGCAGTCACCATCTATAATCAAAATAAATACTGCTAAAACTGTTCTGAACATTTAAAAATGAGACTACCACTTGAGTACAACAATAAGAATTATTTCAGTACAGTACTTATTGTAATTTTAGCAACTGTGGCACAAATAATTTCATGTTTTTCTCAAATCATTCATTCACTAACTGCATTTTCTACTTCCAGGAATTTTGCTTAGAGAACAGCAATTCAAGGAGACAAATTATTAAAGTACATCTCCATTTGTGCCACTGTGAGCTGTCCTCCAAGTCACAGACTGAACACAGTCAATGCATGTGACCCTTCTGCAAAAGAAAGATCCCTAAGGAAAACACAGATGATGTCAATCCACAAGCTCATTAAACAGCTGTCAATTAGAACTCAAGTCAGCTAGAACCCAAACCTTAAAACATCACTATCTGCACTCCTTACTGCTTATGGAAGCCAACCAGCTATGGGTGGAATATGTGTTTCTTTCAAGACCAGAGCACAATAATTTGGTAAAAAAAAAAGTCTGTCTTGAGGAATCCAGTAGCAAACCATCCACAGGTTCACACCAGGAATCCTAACTGGATTCAGAATCCTCCCAGCATCCCAAGGCCTCCATGACAACCCATTCCTCCAGCAAAAACTCAAGGCTGAGGTTTCACATTCTGGGGCAACTGCACGGCATTTTTGTGCAGGGCTATTCTTCAGTTGGATCAGTTCCCCACACAGCTGCAGGCTCAGCTGTGCCAGCACAAAGCAAGCAGACATGGGGGACCACTCAGAGCCTGCCCAGGCACCAGAGGTTTGGGAACTTCTGAAACAATCCAACAGCTGGGGGATAGCTGCCTTGTCAAAAAAGAAAGAAGGAACAATCAGATTAGAGTTAAGACAATACTAATGAGGAAATGAAATAGTTTTCAGCAAAAGGAGTCAATGTTCCCACTTTAGGAAATCCCAAAGCTGAATTCTGGTCAGTCATGATCAATACAATGAAAGAGCACAGAACCCACCCTGAACACGCAGGCAAAGCCAAAACCAATCCATCTGCAATCCTGGTAATACGTATTCTGAATACAAGTCAAGTGTCTCAGTGCATTCAAAATCTGCAAAAGGGCTGATCCCTTGCACAGGACCTTTTCTTAACAGCAGCAGAGTGCTGGTAAAACATCAACTCCATTCCATGACTGCAGAGAAAACCCTTTAGCTACCAACAGCAATTCAAGCTTACTGCATTTTGGGAAAACTGCAACCTGCAGAGCAGCTTCAGATCTTTTAAAGGCTAGCAGTGGCACTGATACTCCAGTCTAAGCTCAGGTATAATACTGAGAAGAAAGAACCTCATTCAGTAATTTCTGATGTGGAGCTAAAACCTTCCTTAGAGAAAAATATTTATTTTATTTTTAAGGAAGAAAAATGAAAGCATATTGATTTTGGAATTCAGTGGCTACAAGTGACAGAAAACATATTGCACTTAGATGGATCTTACAATATTTAACAGGTTTCATTAAAAAAAAAAAGTTAAATAGACTTCAGCATCAGACATCAGCTTACTGCACATTTAAAGGTAGTCTGCCCCTCAGTGATACCCTCTGAGTACATGCAGCACAGGCAGGATTAACATCAATAATATGAGTTTCAATGATGCAACCTGCCATGACTTTTTCCCAAGATCCCTCATACGGTGTAAAAATCCTAATTCTTACAAAGAAATGACCTAGAGTCTCAGTACATTCAGAAGGTATTAGCTACATCAGAACACTAAAAATATGCAATAAAATGCATCCAGCTGCATGATCCTTCACTGCCAATGTGTTTGTGAAATAACAAGACAGATGTAAAGAGAAGAAAGGACCAATGTGAAACCCAGATCTCTGCCACCCCAGCATTGCTTCATCTTGACCACTGATCCCAGTTCTACTGTCACAATTTGCTCTGCTCTGCACAAACTTCATTGCAAGCATTTTTAAACCAAGAACACTATTTCTTCTACCTTTAAAAAAAAAAACCACTTCATTCATTATATACATGAGGTGCATGCATTTATTGAAGATATTTAAGTAAGTAACAGGCTTTTAAGGGAAAAAGAAATTATGGAGCATTATATATGCTGCTATCTTCTGGTATTTTATTAAACATGCTGACTTCTCCATAACTTTGTCCATGAGTAAAATCAGCCTACACAGATTTTTGGTTCTGAAGACCATGCTCCTTCAGCATTTTACACTTCTGGAACTTCAGAACTTAAAATCTGGGTAAAATATACATTACTGGCATCAAAACATCCTGAACTCTTTACTTTTCTATTCTAAATCATATAACATTTAACTACAATGCAACTACAATATATGATAATTAAAGCAACAAAATTTGTATAATGTAATGAGATTTATTTTTACTTTGTAATGGAACACAAGCATTCTACTTCTTTCAAATAGCAGTAGTAAATTAGTTATAGAACACCTATGACTTTCTGCATTGAGGGTAATAGTTTTACAGTCTTTGGTACTAGAGTTCAAAAACTGTAGAGAACATGTCCTTCATTTAATTTAAAAACTCCTTTAACTTCCCTTTTTACATTAATGTCGTGGGATTTGTGCTGGTTAAATTGCTAGTGCACCAATAGAATTATTTATTTATTTATTTATTGTTATGGTTTCTTTGTTATGTTTTGTTTATTTTTAAAACTCCTCCAGTATTTTCAACTACTACTATACTTCTTTAAAATACAGATACTTTTTTCTTAATACTCCATAACTAACAAGGTTTTTTTGTCTTCTTGAGGCTTTTTTCACGATTGAGATGTGACTTTAAATAGGCATCTAAGAAAGTATGAAGTACTTTAATTCAGATTTTTAATGGTTTATGTTTCTTCTCACATTGTTGTGCTAATCTCTTTTACAGTTCTGGAGAACTGATATTTTCAACCATCAATTGGATTTTTTATGCTTGTTTTTAAAACCATGCACAGAGTACAAGGCAGATGCCCCATCAGTAAACCCTGCCTCTGATCCACAGCAACACCTGGTCCTGTCACTCTTAACTGTTATCAACTCAAAAGCAGAGTTAATACAGGTCAGTCTGTAATCCTGGGCTGCTTTTGCTAAGTAAAATATATATCCAGAAGGTCACACTGCACTCACACCTAGCTTTATTAGGGTAATGAGAAAGAGTGGTGTAAGTTTCTTTGCAGAGGGGTTGGCAGAATTTTCTTAAAATGAAAGCACCAAAGGATCAGTCTATTACTTACTAAATTTTAGCATACTGCCATGTTCCCTGCAGGTTTTCCCATGCCTCTGGATTTGGAAACACCAGTGGTTATGTCTCACTTATTGGATGGGATGGGATACAAGACAGATGCCTCCATCACCAAAACCCTTCTGAATTTACAGACTTGAATTTAGATACCTGCAAATTCCTCCTGAGCAGCATCAAATCTACACGTTTCTCACTTTAGGAATGAAGGTCCCAGGAAGCCAGATTCACATTGTTTTATGTCAGACAGAGAACCAGTGGACCCACAGACACTGCTTCAAGCAGCCCACACCACAGCCAGCCTGAGTCACCAAGCAGTGCTTCTGAACTACTCTGGGTTATAACTAATCTCCCTGTTCCTGCATCCCAAGGGAACTGCAAACCACTATCTCTGTGTTTGGAAAAAGGCATGGGGTGGGAGCACACATTTTCAGGGTGGGGGTGCTGTTTGTTTCCCTATACAAACAGAACTGCACTCATGTTAAAATTAAAAAGCAATGACAATGAAAAAAGACATCCCATGGAAAAAAAAAAAAAAAAAAAGTTCTAACCTGCTCTCACTCACACCCCCCACAATCACTCAAAGGCAGGCAGCCATCAGACATTGGCCTGCCAGCCAACTTCATATTCACATCTGAATCAGGAGTGTTTTAATTGTTTTCATTAAAAACAAACAAACAAACAAAAAAAAAAAAAAAAAAAAAAAAACAAAACAAGAAAGAAGAATAAAGTTGTTTTTGTAAAGACATCACTAGTCTCGATTTTTTTGTGGGCTCTGAAATACAGTACAAACCAAGAAAACAGTGACTTAGCCCAATGTTTTTCATTCTGCTGTGTCACCTACACTAAAGAACAACTCCCCAAAGACATTTATCAAAAGAACTAAAAATTCTTACCTTTTGGATAATCTTCCAATAAGAGGTTGAAGTGACCTAACTGACAAAAGAAATCAGACTCGACCTTTCCTTCAGCTTTCAAAATTAGCGATTCATAGCAGCGAACAGCCTGGGAAAAAGAAATACAAGGTTTTCAAAATTCTGCATTTTACTAAAGCAAATAATATATTTTCTGAGAAATAATAGTTTTTTCTTAGCCTGAAAGACGAGGCCTACAAACACTCTCAATAACAAAGTCAGCATCACTTTTCAAAGAAGAAGCAGAATTTAAGGACAGATTTGGAAGCTCCACTTCACCGATTCTAATGCAAATTGACAACAAATGAACAACAGAAATTTTATCTGGTTTATCTGTGGACATTCAATTTCCCCAACACAAAACAAACCTCTAACTTACATGACGATTTTTAATTTTAAAATCAATGAAATACAAAAGGATTGATTTCATTCTTTCCAATCTGCAAGAAAGAAACCTCTCTGTCTTTATTCTCATTGTGTGGCTTTTTTCCCCTAAAGAAATCATTTTTCATTTGTTATTTCACTCATTTTTGCTAAATCAAAGAACACACTATCTCAACATGTTTGCTTATGCAATTTATACATCTTCATATGTGTCTCCCAAGATCTGATTCTTTTCACATCTATCATGTCATAAAATAATTTACTTCCTTCTACTGTAGACTAAGAAAAGCTAAAGTCAGAAATGTAAATCCAATCAGAAATTAGTTTCAATTTGAGGAAAACCGCCCCAGAAATTTTTAAATGACACACACAGAAGCAAGAATGTTCTGTGCTATGAACACACATTTTTAACAACTGAACTGACACCTTCTATTCACCGTAATTGTAATGATCTTTAACCTATTACATCCTTAGCTCATGATCCTATTTACCTTCTGACCCTGTTTACACTTTGGGAATGAGTAAATAAATTAATTAATAAAATCACCTTCCCAATTTTCTGAACTTATTAGCCCTTGAATTGAAGCAGTTGAACAAACTTAAATGGGAGTGAAGGTCCTTCACACCAGCACAGTTCTCAAAAGCCAGACAGACTTCCAACAAATTCTAATTCCAGCTGAATAATCTATGACTTTCACCTGTTTATGGTGTATGTTTCAAATTTGGTTGCAATTATGAACTCCTTGATTTTATTACACCACAGTAATCAAAGACCTTGGGTTCCTTCCAACTCTGCATACTCCATGATGAAATGAGGACCTTTCTTAAGAGATTTTATTAAAATTTAATATTCAAAGAGGAGGGGGAGAAATCAAGACGAATATTTAAATCAGTAGCCTTGCCCATGTTTATAATTTACTTCAAGTACACTTTTATTAACCATCAAAAGGAGAAACACCAAAAATAAAATGAGGAAATGTTAGGAAATAGTTAAAACACAACTGTGGAGAACCCAATTACTGATCTAATCTGTTCTGAGTGGGTTGCAGCTTGTACCCCAAGACTGAGGTGTATCACATAATTTATACTTTCACCTCCTTCCAAGCCCAGAAAAGCCTGATTTTATGGCTGTTTTCAGAGGCAAAGTTTCGATGAATCAAAACAAAGCTATGCTGCTACAGGACTGCAGGTGTACATGTGGTATTAAAATGATTTAATAAAATATGGAATATGTTTACATAAATTTAAAGTACATATTTCAAACTGTAGCTATTTGGCCATGTTCTGAAGATACCAAATTTAGATGTGTATTTGCCTCTGCCTCAAAGATCTGCTGCAGAACTTCTCCTTCATGCACTGCAAGCTCTGCCCTAGCAAATGGCAGTGGAAGGACTGCAATTCTTTTCACCATGGATCAAAGGTACTACTCCTTTAATTTTATTCCCATCGCTATAAACACCTCTTGCAGTCAGTCAATTCTCCATCTAAAGAATATCATCCCTAAAATCAGAAGCAAAGCACACAAGCCTAAAGTACATTTCTTAAGATTACTTTTTTTTTTACATACTGACTCTTTAATATCAGGTTCACCAGCTGAACCCATCTGCAAATATCTTAATGCAGAACCTCTCATCACTTTTTGTCTCACCTCTTGATTTGTACAAATCATAAAATTCTTCATAGTGCCCCTAACATTACTGTTACATGTTGATTTGTAGATAGACTTCCCTTTTTCTGATGATTTGCAATACCTGCTGCAGCTGCTGAAGAAAATAGTCATTTTGATCTTTTCTTAAATTGGTATTCTGCCTTTTGCAATTCAGAACATACAGAAACTGCCAACACAACAGGCAGCCTACAATAAATACTGGAGAGGAAGCTAAGGTAGTTTATTTCCTGAATTAGGCTACAGGTGTTTAAAGAGAACTTGACTTTATGAACAAATCTAACAGGATTTTTCTGTACAGATGTTCAGGGTAATTATAAATCACACGCACTTTAACATTTAAGTGTTTGGGGACCCTCAGTGCTCCCACAGCCCATTTTTAAGTAAATCTTCATTAAAAGACATATCACACATATCTGAAGCAGTGTCTGTAGCAGGGATGTAAAAACCTGTGCCCAAGACTTTCACACAGCTCAGAGCAATTCTCAACAAGGTGGGTTTTCCCTTTATGTCAGAACACAAACTGAAGATACTGCTAAGCCATCTCACTGATGCCAGCAAAAGGCAAGGCTAAGACACCAGAACTTCCCCTTTCAGCCACAGTTAACTGTAAGTTATCTGTTCCTGTAAAAGTAACTCAATTACACCATTAAAGCAAACCCTCTCTGCTGACCTCTAACCAGTTTGCAACACAACCAGCAACACACTCCTATTTATGCAAACTTAACTTGAGAAGGCTGTTTCAAATGAATTTTTTTTAAAGTTCTTCCAGCACATTCTAGCACAATGAAACAGAAACTGAAAGCAAGAGTTACTTCCTTGGCGGGAACACCAAACCAGCCCCTGGGTCTCTGCAGGAAGAGCAGGTTGGTCACTCTGTGGCTCTTGCTCTAGTCAGGGCAGAGCCATCAGGCAAAGACTTGCCCAACTCTGGTTTTGGTCAAGAAACTTCCTCCCCCGCCAGACCCACCCACAAAGATCTTTAGAATGTAGCAAGTATTTTTCTGCACAAGTAAGAATTCGTCTCTGTTGAAAGAATGGATGTAAAAGGGAGGTCACAACTGCACATAACTGTAGATGTTTTCTTGGAACAATCAAAAGATCTCATTTGAGTGGTTCTTTAACTGCAAAGGCCACCTATGGCACCATTTGTGCAACCCATTCAAATTATCCTGAGACATTAAGAATTCTAAGAAAGTTAAAAACCCCTGAGGTTTTTAAGCATTGTTATTTCTCCATACTGTATGGATCTGTAAGTGCATTCAATAAAGTCAGCCTTGAGAATTGCCAGTATTGACAAATTAACAAGAAAGAGAAAGACCCTGAAATGAAAAGGCAGATTGCTACACAACATCGTACGCTTCCTTCCCTTTGTTCAAGGCTACAAGAACATAAAAGGGAAACCTGCAGAATTTAGGAACTTGGCAAAATAATCACCCACAGCTGCTCTGCAGTGTGGCAACCAGAGCAGAAGCAGGAAACCAATGCAGGAATGGCTGCAGGAAAAGAAACTGGCTTATATGACACTAAAAAAGTAACAACATTCATGTTGTTTGAATGGCCACCTTCAACTGAAGTAATACCCAATTGTCACACAAATTCCTCCTCGTTACATCATAGCTCATATGACTGGAGGCGTCCTGATTGCACAGACTCAACTATAAATTTTTAGGACACCTTTAAATACAGTACAGTGAAGAAAAAGGCTTGGTGTATTTACCAACTCACAAAAACTAGCAAAATCTGTTAACAAAAGGAAGAAGAAATTCTAGAATCACCTTTAAAATGTATTGCCAGACCCTTCTGTGTTCCCTCCTTATCATTCCAATGGATAAGGAACTGGATTATTTTTCCCCCCTCTGTTTTAAAATCATTCCTTCCCCCCATTCACAAAAAACCAACCAAACAAAACCAATCCCATAAACTAAATGCCAATTTTGGCCACTATTAATATGGTGTCATTTCATGAAGCAAAGACCCTAGAGTTGAGAATACACCATAATAAAATAAATAAATATACTCAACTCAAACAAGTCTAACTGATAAATCCAAGAGACAAAACCAGAATTCTAAATATTGTATACAGGAGTCACAGAAAAATTACAGCTCTGCTTTATAAATAAAAGTAACAATGTTATTACTACTTCAATTAATATGAAGGGGAAAAAACTTTACCATTATCATTGGTTGCAACTATTTGTATTTTACAGTACAAATTCAAACTATTCTTAAACAACTGTACTAAATAAGAAAGGAAAAAAAATCAATAAAGCTTGTTCAGATTGTTTCTGAAGAAGATAATGTGATGTTATCCTTTCTCAATCATGACAAGCACGACTGATCAAAATGAAACTAAGCAGGGCTAAATGGCCAAACATGACAAAATATTAACTATTAATTCTTTAATACATTAGTGATATGAAAATGGAGGAGTACACTGAGTCAGCAAACTTTTACTTAAACAGGAAAAAAACCTGGCAACTCCAGGGAACCAAAAAGCCAGCAATCTGAATTGTTAACATGGCAACAACCGGCAGTAACAGAGTGAAAGAAATTACTTGAATTTTACTGGGTAATAAATTAACTGCTTAAGAAAAACACAGCATTTCAATGCAGACAATATAATGTAAAACCACAAATTCAAAGCCTCAAGAAGTTCCTAAAACCTTCAATTTTACAACATAAAACACTATTGTATATGTAGACAAGCTAGGGGGGGGTGACAATACTGAACAGCCGCTGCTTCTTTTTCTTGTGCCTCTAGTGACTCAACTGGATGGGCTTTGTGAGCAGGTAATGAGAACAGAGATTCCACATGAAAATTAGAGAGGGAAACATCAGCAGCCTCTTGACAAACAAAATACATGCTACAGTAATGGTTAGAAACAGAATGTTAATTAGCTCATATTTTATCCTTCTGGAAAATAAAAGTAACTACACAGACAGTATTGGCCGTTGCTCAGACCGAGGGGCACCTACAGACCAGGAAAGCACAAGTGTGTCTGCTGGGCTCCTTCTCCCTCCCTCAGGACCACTGAGGAGCCACTGAAAACCTGATTTTCCCATCCCTAACTCCTTGCCACAACTCACCAAAATGCACACGTGATTTGCTAACAACAATGACAACAATTTGCTACCGCCCAGAGAACCTCCTGGTGAAGTTCCAGCTCCTGCTCTGCAGCAACGGTGTGAGCAGGGCTGGCTTCAGCTAAGCACAGAGAACAAAAGACAAGCCTGAATTCTTCAGCAGTTAAAACTATTTTTCCCCCCATCAGTGACTGGCTGGATACACATCACCTTCTGAGCTGCAGATGATTTACAAGAACATCTCATTTACTTCTGCAGAGAAAAGCACACCATTCTTATTTGACTGAAGATAACCCAGATTAATGCAGCAGATCCTCCACTGAAGGCTCTCATATTATGTATCGGCACAATATCCTTAACTACCTTTACTTTCTTATTCAATAGCAATTCCCACTACAGCTTTCAAAGCTTCTTTATATGCTCTGTCTTTGCAATGCTCATATTCTGTTATGAAATTTCACTCTCAATTTCGCACATTTATTCTCCTTGTATCTCATGTATGGACTCCACTATTTCAGAAGCCTCAGTAAGAGTGCTGAAAGTACAGCTTGCTGGACACAAATACCCTCAGACCCCAAAACATTCAGGCCTCAAGAAGAAAAAATATCAACTGGCCTCTTCAGTAACTTTGTTCTCACAGTATTTTTACAGCATTTTGGAATGTTACGAGTTTATTCTAGTCTGCAAGCAAGACTCAGGATCAAAGTCTTGATCATTTCAGGGACAATTAGCATAGAACAACAGAAACTGAACCTCCCCAAACATTTCTCAAGAAATCTATCAGTTTTGGCTAATATATTTTCTTATGATGAATGCTCCATGAAACAGGATACAAGAATAAACAGTGCAGGCAATAAAGAAAAGCAGCTGCCCACATGAGTTACATGCACAGCCTGATGGCCACAACTGAGATGAATTTTCTTTAAAAGCCACTACTGTAGTCAAAGACTTTTGTGCTTCCAGATTATACCGAAGATATAAATATATTTTCTGTTCAAATGATGTCTATGGTAGATGAGAGATTACACAGTAAGCAGCAGAAGTAAGGTCAAGGTTGCTAAGCTTACAAGGGAAAATTAACATGAACTCAATTATCGTTGAAAACGGAGGGATATTGCTTCATAAAAAGCACAGAACTGCAGAACAGAATACATGCAAATCAATGATTAAATAGAGAAAAGTGACATTTTAGCAGAGAGTAAAAAACCCAACTTGCCTCCCCTGAATACAGAACAATTGCAAGACATTCTTGACAAGTGTTTTCTGTCAGACAGATGCAAACTAAATAGTTTGCACATTAAAAATAGTTCACATACATAAAATACAGGAAGCTTAGTCCTTTGCAGCTGACAGTGTCCATAACCAACTGGATTTTATGAAAAACTTTTTGACTGGAGCTCATGTGGTGAATCACTCTGCATTAAATCTGAGTCCACCTGGAGGATGCAATCCTCTCATTATTTCTATTAAATAAAGTCAAACCTACAAATATAAATGTCTACGTACAAACACACACACCTACATCATTTGTAAAAATTCTAAATTATTAGCAAACAGAATCATATCTATTCTCTCCCTAAAAATATTTCATAATCAGTGACTCCAGAGATCATGGCAAATTTTATACAGAATTTCATCACTCAAATTCCTTTCTAGTTAATCTTTACAAAAAAACCTAAACAAATGCAAGCAACTTCCTTTTTTTCCCAAGTGGCAGTAGATTTTTCACAGGCAATTGGAACATTATTTGTATCTGAGACTATAGAAACATCTTTTTGGCTATTTTTATCACAGTAAGTCTATTTCAAGTAGAATTGCAGCACCTTAATTTAGCAATTGTTCAAGCTCATGAATAGTTCACCACACACTAAAATTTAGTACCACTAAATCTGATTTTATTCTAGCAATTCTCACCTATAGCAACACAGAACATCACAAATGAGGTGTGACACGTCATACTTCAGAACATTTAGACAGCTAACACTGATAGATAAACTTACCTTTTTTTTAATGTTAAACCAGTTTTATCTAGGAGTCTGCAGAATTTCATACAGATTTTAAGTAAGATATGATAAAGAAATAAATAGTTGGTTTTGTTTTCACTGGGTTGTTTTGGAAATAAAATTAAAATCAACACAGAAAAATACAATCAAACACAGAAACCCACCCACAAATAAAGCCAGGATCTGCATTAATAGCTGCCTGTTTTAACCTAAGGAAAAAAGGATCTGAATAACCCATTTATGCAAATATCTCTGGATCTGGACACAAGGCTTTGGAAATGTAACACTGCCTATCAGGCACCAAGCATAAGAATGACAATGAAACAAAGAATAAAGCAGCTTGGAAAAAAGAGGTATTAAACAGAGAACAATATACATACATATGCACAAGACAGTGTCAACCAAGATTGACATAACAAACATATATTTGTGAAAATACCTAGTTTCAGACTAAATGAAATTATTTTTCTGTTTTGTCTGAAAACAAGGCAATATATAAAGGCAACTATCAAAAAGTATTTAAAAGCTACCACCAAGTGCTCTGCTCCACTAAACCTGCCCAAGTCTAAACTTCAATCTCAAAAGGGTTCAAGCACTAGAGATGGCCTGGTACTCAGAAATAATATTGCTGGCAGCTTCATCTGAAAATACAAGGAAAAGATGATTTATTTTAGAAGAATGGAAGTGAAAATGGGTCA
This sequence comes from Muscicapa striata striata, assembly GCA_030060385.1. Taxonomy (NCBI): domain Eukaryota; kingdom Metazoa; phylum Chordata; class Aves; order Passeriformes; family Muscicapidae; genus Muscicapa; species Muscicapa striata. The sequence goes on along the minus strand of JAREIS010000137.1, from coordinate 638,481 downwards.
GGAGCTGTTTCATAAAGAAAGTGTAAAAACTAATGCTAATAGGGTGGGAAGTGTGGAATTTTCAGCACCACAGGAGATACAAAATTGGTAAAGGCATTAAGACACAAAAGACAAAAAAAAAAAAATCTAGACAGAAAGAACCTGGTTTTAAATACTGAAATATCACTATTTCAAGGAGCCTCACAATGCTGGTACTTTGAAAGTTACCACAGCCAGTGCAGCAGAAGGGTCCATCCCAATGATTTTCCATCACATCACTGAAATCTCCCATATAGCTACAGTCCACATAGCATGTTCCTTTTTCCACAGCCATTCATATTTTCTCCTCTGTGGCTGCTTAATTATGCTTACACAATTATGCTCACATATAAAAATGAGCAACACTGGAACATAACCAAATGTGCATGAAAACCAGCCTGCACAGAAAAATGTTTTCTAGGAGAACTTTATGTGCAGAAAACACCTTGAAAAGCACAATAATTCCCATCAAGAACTGTACCTTGTCTGCTAATACCAGCAAACACCAAGCCTTATCCCTCACCTTTTCCCCCCTCGTGTGGCAATCTGAACAAGAAGAAATTGCAATGAGGAAATAAGAGGAATACAATCCTCTGGATACAGTCCACAGCTAATGAGCAGTACCACTTCTGAATGGCAGAGCTGGTGAACCTTATTCCAGGAGAGAATAAATGTCTTATTTCTGCTATGTGGCAGTAACAGGTAGGGGAAGTATATTCATAGAGATTTCACATTTTACATTTATGTGCTACAAAGCCCAAGTCCAAATTATTTTAGCTACTAGTATGCATTTGCATCATAATGGGTACTAAACACCAACTAAAATAACAATACACTCAAAACATTGCTTGGGAACTGGCCAGCAGAGTCTTCTGGTAAGTAAAACCCGATAGTGAATTGTCACAAGCAGAACATCCTGAAGACTCCTGGAGCTGCAGGGTGAACAGCCATGCAGGTTGTCACCACAGACTGTTTTCATTAACATTTCCCTGGAGCTGGATGTAAGATCTTCTTGAAAAATGCTTCCCAAGCCCTAACAAATTTGGCATCCAATATTCAGACAGACATTAAAAAATACCAAGATGGGAAAACATTTATGTATGAAGATTAATGCTAATTCTCCAGCTATCTTGTATGTATTTACAGGGACACTATTGAACTAGAAAACAAACAGCCTCAAAGGATGAAGTTCCTGCTAAGTACAGCAGGTCAGAAACCAATTCTATTATAGGAGGGAAATAGGATGCACAAAAAATTCACAAGAAACTCCAGCACATTAAAACCATCTACTAAGGACCTAAATCTAGAAAGATCAAGATTCAAGGCTTCACCTTATTTAAAACAAAGATTTAAATGTGAGTTGTCCATACTCATTACAAGTGCCATAGAAGCAGAATGACAAACACTAAGCTCCCACCTACACACAGAGAACTCTGTTCCAGCCATCCTTTCCCCACCCACAACTACAGTATGACCTCAGGTAGAAAAGGAGGATTTTTTGATTTAAAAAAAAACAGCTGGATAAAGAAAAAATGCAATCCATTAGAGGTGGGTACTGACTGAGGTTTTTCAGCACACCACTATCTGTCCTGGTGAACACTACAAACACAGACTCAATTATGAATTCTCAGTTCCATCATGATGATAATGTTCCCTCCAACAGAAGGATCTGCAAGGAATATTTTATACAATGCTCAAGTGGAAAAAGTACAGTAGCCTCTCCTGTTGGGCCTTTCACTCACCACATGCCCTGAGTACTTAAAGTACAGTACTCCAGTACTCGTGGACCAGAAGCCATCAATTCAAAAAGTCACACCTAACTCATTAAAATGTAACTCACAATTATAAAAAAAATGGTTAAAGTTGCACTGTATTTCAACTTTAACAACAAAGGTTAAAAATTACTAAATAAATAAAAATCCAAAACTAGCTTCCTCATCTTCAAAACATCATTAACTATAGAATTTCATGAGTTTATTTAAAAATGTGTCTGGAAAAGAAATACACATCCCAAACATACTTGTTTCTAAAGGTCAACCTTGTGCACTTCTCTTAATTAAAAGTTTACACACAATTCATGAACCTTACACGTACCAGTCCCAAAGAGAAAGCAGCTAATGGCCATTTATCTCCTAAAAATCTCTATGTGGAGACTAAAAAAACTGCACAATGTGGATTCCACTGTATGGAACCCAGATCTTTAACCCAGCATTTATTTTGTGCTGCACCCACACCATCTTTCAGAGTGACCAAATCAGCATCTCCAAGCACTAACACTGCTCATCTCTCAGAACCAGAGAGAAAATCCAAAAATGTTTAAAACAACAATCAAACTGTTAAAAAGCATTTTATAAACCCTCTGAGGTGTGAAATCCATGACCAGATATTTGAGATGGGACAGAATTACCCAAAAGAGATGTGAGGATCAGCACTGAACATCAGGAAGTTCTGTTGGTACCATTCATAAGCCAGGATGTGACTGTGGTTCATACACAAAACAGCTCTGAATTCAGAGTTCCTTATAATACATTACTCTAACATTTGAATTTAAAATGAAATAATGCTAGAAATAACTGAATTCTATACATCAGACATTTCTTGAGAAGGTTTTCTTTTGATGAACGTGCCATATTCCACACAACTCACCCCACAAAAAGTGTTATCCTAAATTCTCTCTTCAGCTAAAGCTGTCATGACTCGGGCCTTTAGATGAACAATCAATTCTGACATTATTTACAGTGGCAGACATCAATTTCAATTACACATTAACACCAAATCCTAGAATAAATTTCAGCAGTTTTACTGGCAATATAGTTTCCAAAACGCAACTAACTTGATACTGAAAAAAATGCACCAAAATTGTGACCCAAAGCCATAAAGTCACTAAGAAGTTTCCATTAAAAGGACAGTTCCTAAACACTGAAATGTTGACTGTCTTCCTTTCTAAGGTTTTGGATGCACAGGACACACCCCTGTCTCCCATTTCACTGTCACTAATGTAATCTATCTTTGTTTACAGGATACCTTCAAAGCACTCAATGGCCTGATCATAGATCTTGCATTGACAGAATACACAAACACAGCTAACAAGATCTCTTTAGAATGCAGGAAAAGCTGATTTCCACGGAAGACTGGATGCTTTCAAGTACTGGTCCCAAAGAGCTGAATTCATCATTATTAGAAAATGTATGTGGAAAGGTGCACACACATTTCATTTGCCTTAATACACACAAACACTCCACTATACACTGAAAAATCTCTGCCAAAACATTGTGTCACCATGAAAAAGCAATTCCCCTGGAAACAGGGAAAACATCAGAACAACCAAAAATCAAGCACAGCAGAGTCAGACACTGAATTACGTTCTAAAGAGTACGCTGGGCACGACCAGAGGAGTAATAAATAAAAGCTCAGACAGAGTAAAGGAGTGAGAGGGAACACCAAGTAAGAGATGAAACTTCTGTCACAGAAGAATGCCAGAGAAGGAAAGCAGATCAGTTTACTCAAGCCCTGAAAGACAGCACCTTCTCCACTGCTACCATTCCATCCCTACTCCAGCAAGCTGCACAAGAGCCTCCCATCATCATCCACTCACCCACCACAAAGCACCTCCACAAAATAATCACTTCAATCATGCCAGTCACTAAGAGAACAAGTGATTATCCCTCTGTAGGGAATGTCTGGGGAAGATGAAAAAATACAAAGGTGAGAAAGTTTAAGAAGTTTATAATGTATCAAATTTAAAGACATTTTCAAAAATTCATAAAAAAGAGAAGGGTAGCATGCAAGTCAGTCCCAAATGTCAATCTTTTAAAGCCCTTTATTTTAAAGTGTCAACAGTAGTACAAAAGGCTCTTTTTTTCATTGCTTTCTGCAGTAACATATTTTCTTACATCCAAAAAAAGCAAACCACATCATTCTGGACCACCTGTGGCCTGTCCTGTGAAAGCAACAGGAGGTGGGTAACCTTTATGCTTAAGCTTGGAAACATAAATAACACTTGCACATGTGAAAGAGAATATTGATGTTGTCTTTAAGCCACAGATGGAGAACTGGTATCTCCTGAGGTACGTGTGGCTCACAGGGAAAACTCCTGATTGGCCAGTATGATGAAAATGTATTTCAAACTTCTTTTGTTGTGAGATGACTTGAAAAACTCCAAGTCTTTGTGGAACTTCAAAACAAAGTTTGAAGCTCGTGCTGATTTTATTTCCACACATTCCCACGCGGCTGCTCATGTCATGCAACCCTCTCACATGCAGGCAGACTCAAAGGAGCACAAGCTCAACTTCATCTTCCCTTCTGCCATAAGGCTTCCATCCACAGTGCCCTTACATTGCCCAATGTGCAGCAGGAGTAAATAAATTTGTCAAAATTTATTCTTCCTGTGCACTAATGGCATGAGATTTGAGACTCTGGGTCAGTCTCCTGCACTTGTCTCACATTCAAGAGTTCAATGTTTTACGTTTTCCCTGTGACTCAGGCCAACCTCCACCTAAAATCCATTTTCACACATATCTTATAGTGCCTAAGTGGCACAAAATTCAACATAAAAGGAATACTGCTGTAATATTAACTACACTTATTGGTGGTAGCCTATCATCCTATAATTATCTCCATAATTTGCCATGATAAGATATTGGCCTTTGGACTGAATTTATGGTCTTATTTTAGGTTTATCAACAGTAAATGAGGTAAGGACATTGCAACTCCAAACCACACCCATCAGATGGCTTTTGAAAGGCAGTCTGGGAGACACGTAGCAGTAAAACATTATACTGCCACGTAAGATCCTGAACTCTGTGGCAGGCTTACTAAAACTACTAAAAAAAAAAAAAACCAAACTCACATACATTAAATTACTGGATTATAAGTCAACAAACCAAGGTGAGTATATGCTGCCAGCATAAGGCAGATGAAAAAAAGCATAAAGGATTCTGAAGCTCAACGAGGACAGACTTCCAGCAAAGCTAAAATAAGATGACAATAAGCCAGACTAATAGTCAGCCCTGTGCAGCAGCCTGCCTTTGTATTTACCTGAACATCACATGGACTAAAAAAACAATAATAAAAGATTAGCACAGCTTTTACATGAACCCACATTATTGAAAAAACAGCAAAAGAAAGAGGTTAGTATACAGTGGTATTTTTTTTTTTTCCTTTATATTTTTCCAGACTGCATGAATGTAAGTTCAGAAACTTCCTGGGCACAGATAGGAAATGCTCCTGATGGATTTTCCTTCCATTAATTTCCCCCACCACTTTCTAAAACCACGTCCACTCATCTCACACTAACAGTACTGGACAGCCAGCAGTTCCACACACCAACTGCAGGAAACCATCTTGTTCTGAATCTGCTTCCTGATAGTTTCAGTTCATACTCCCAAGCTCTGGCAGTAGAAGAGACAGAGAAAAACCTGTTCTAAAAGCAGAAATATTAATACCATCTCAGCAGATTCTGTACAATTTCCCCACATTCAGTAAAGACAGAAATTGAATAAATTTAGAAGAAAACTGCAGGGGTAAGAGGAAAGAAGAGCCTCTCTTGTAAAAGGAAGTCTAAACATCTCAAATTATTTACCTTAGCAAATCAAAAGCTACTATGGACTTTTCTACAAGTACCAACAGGACAAACACCAGAGGAAGAGAAGAGCTACTTCAGCCTAACGTCAATATTGCCAAACAAATCATTTTAGTCAGAAAATTAGAACAGCATTTGAAGAATCAGAAAATTAGACTTTTGAACATTATTTAAATGTAAACAGTAGAAGCAAAAGAGTTCTTTTAAGTATACTCTTTGGTATCACATACAAGAAAACAATTTTCATGAATATGCTATTACATATACCTGTGTATCTGAGACATAGCCACATGCAATGTGAAGGCACAGGCTTGAAAACCAACTAAGAATTCTCACCTAAACCTATGTGTTCCCTCTCAAAGAGTCTGCACAAGACTTTTCAAACAATTTCTATTCAAGTGAGACCAATACCAATACTTACTATAAAGAGCTGAATTATTAAGTAAAGGGCTTATGCCCTTGAGGCACTTCTGTATTTGAGAAACTTTAGGTAAAATTAACTCCTTAATATTTTGAACTACCACATCCTTACTGTGCAGACAGGAGGCAAACATGCTGCAAGTGAAAGGAATAACCAGAGAACCAAAACCCACAGAGTATCTGCTATCTGTCTAGCTTCAACAACAAAAACACTTTTGAGGATCAGTGCTTGGAGTCTCTCTAGAGAATCTCAATTTTAAATATTATTTAATGAAGGAATGTAATTCTTTAGCAAATATATTTAATTTTTAAAGAACAAAACCCACTTCTTATGGTCCTTCAGAAAATATTTTGGCTTTAATTTCAGCATTTTTTCATAGGAAAGTACTAATACTGTGGGTATAACAGTATCACTTAAACAAACAAAGCTTTCCATGCTCATACAAACCAGCTTTCCAGCTTTTTTTTATACCAAGAATACTGCTTTTCTAAACTCTCTCGTGAAATAATATGCTACAAATTTTCAAGAAAAGTTTTAGTTTAACAACTCTCCAGGGAAGAAAAATGAAAGAGTAACAGAATATTCACCAAAACTCAGCAGCATTACACATTCTGTGACACACTTTTCAAAAACATCATGTAGAAAATAGTTTTGAAGAAAAATAATAAATGGTTACTCTTAACTTTGTTAATAAGTAAAGAGGTAACAAACAAAAAAAAAACAAGCACCACCCTCCCCCACAGAAGTAGGACCTGGATATCACTTCTCGAACAGCTCTAGATGTCTCGTGTCAGCATGCACTGGCATAGCACAGCACCCAAGAATGAGCTCTCTGACCTCCAGAGATAACACCAGCATGCTACAAGAAAGCCAGGTCCTCAGCAATCATCCTGGTCACACATTTTAAAAAGATCTGTAACACTAAGCTACAGTCCCAAGTTCTCAAAAGTATGTTCCAAGTAATCATTCACAGCCCTTTTTTTTTGTTATTTTTTAAAATATGTTCCCTCACCCACTTTCAGATGAGCAGACACACATAATTCACTTTCTGCTGCATCATTTATCTGGTTGGTAGGCTTCAGAGTCAGACTGCTCCTTTTTCCAAAACACATATAAGAAGCTACCCTCAGCCACTATTTTGAAATGGTCTTAATTCTCCAAAATAAAAGAATGACAATTTTTCTCTCAAAAACAGAAATACCGACAAGACCAAAAGAAAACTATAAAAGCAGCAGCAGATCCAGCAAAACAAAGCACTACAGTTGGATTCTGCTGTCATTTTTGTACATGGATCAAAAATTAAATAGCTGATTTATTATTCATTTTCATTAACCCAAGTCTAGATCTGGTGTGGTGGTTTAAAATTAGTGAAGTGCTGTTTTCATATTGATGTCCTAATGCTGCTACTTGCTTTTACTATTAGAAAGCCACCATTGTCTCCACTGATCACAGTGAAAACTACTGATAGTGATATCATTACCACTATTTTTGTACATTTTATCTGTAAAAAATATACCTTTTAAATAGAAAGTGTAGCTCCAAATTGGCGAAACAGGTTTTCATCGTGACATGCTAAGTATAAAAATACAAAGTGAAAAGATTTTTGTCAATAAAATTTCACACATAGTTTGTTAGCAAGCAGAATCTTGTGTGAGGCCTCCCAGAAGGCTCAGAGCAACTAAATAATGTCCTGAAAACAGGAAAGACACAGTTCTGCCCACAAAGATGTGACATGGGGCACTGCAAAGCAGCTGCTGGTATTCCAGCTGCATCAGTGGCAGCTGTACTCGACAGTCAAGAAATTAAGCAAAAAAGTATGAACTGTTACATTATGCTTTCCCCTTGAGGAATGTCATGAGCCTGACTGCTAATGATGAAATGAGCAAATATTTCTGTGCCATATGAAATCCACTGTGATTTATTTAGCACTGCCTTCTACAGGCAGGAAGAGGGCTCAGGGACACTGAAGCCACCACAACCATCAGCAGCTACACCAGACAGCAAATCTCAAAACTGGCATAGGCAAGTAGATCATTAGGTATGGGGAAAAAACAAGTTGGAAAAAAAAGCAAAGCTGAGTCTTCCTGGAAAGCAGCCTAAGAACTGTGACCTGGGCAGCTCTGCTTCAAGTGCAGACAGGGGCAAAGAGCACATGCACATTACAGACCTGGAAAACAAAAAGAGTCACTACTCATGGAAGTCAGAGTTAAATTTATGCCCACAGGCACAACTTCATTCTCTGGTTCCAAAAGTCTTGCTAGACCAGCCTGGAAGGTCACAAGCTACCACAGAAAAAAGTCCACTGCACAAACCAAAATTTTGTGCTGTTGACAGTGAATATTTAGTGAAGAGGAAGCACAGAAGAAATAATCCTTATTTTACTACAACACTCTCAGTAGTTGCATACCAGGGGGACTACCTCTGGCTAAGCCATTCCTAGGTAAACGATACGTGCAATTCTCAAACATCTCTTCATTCTCGTGAAAACCCTGCTAGAGGGATTTACAGGTTATATATTCAAAAGTCCCCCAAAAAGTTCAGCTTGCATCTCCTTCATCTCCTGGACTCATTTCCAACCACCAGCAGTCACCTACTCCATGACCTCATGTGCCAGATGCAATGAACAGGTCAGTTTGTATCTGACCTCCACATCTCCAGGCAAGGAAAACACCAAATACAGGAGCCTGGCAATTTAGAGCAGCCCCAAAAATAAATAAAAAAATGCATTATAGGGTGGGACCCCCCAATGGATGGACCCAAGTTTAGCATTGCAAGCCTCCCACACACTCCGATCTTCCCTTCACCCTCTATTCAGCCTGTGAAACACAAAATCTTCCATATTTTAGAATATTTAGACTGAAGAATTAATACGAACCATTCATGTCACAAACATGGGCTACTTCCCAAAATCCTGGGATAGTCTCCTTCCACTGGTTATACCAGTCAAACATGTGAGAAGATAAGCATAAAGTAACTTCCTCATTAAATGATGTGGCCCAAGAGAAAACCTTGTTTCAGGCTGAAAAAGACCAATCCTGGCTCCTTGGGAGAAGAGACCAACTCCCACCTGGCTACAAGCTCTTTTCAGGGAGTTCCAGAGAGTGACAAGGGCTCAACATTTCCTTCACTGAGAACACAGAACATGGACCTCTAAGAGCTCAGACAGAACACCAGTTTTTGCAGGCTGCCTGCCTAGAAGTAGATGACACTAAATTAAAGGCATTTCTTCACAATAACGTAGGCTACATGCACTGAAATTAAATACTAAATACTTGTATGACAGCATCCAAGAGAAAGCTGCTGATGATCATTCTAAGATATGTATATATTAAAACATGCTATACACTTCATTGGGTTAATTTTGCATATTTATTCATACATTAATGGCAAAGCAGAGCAGTAGACCTAGGGAAAGGTGAAGAATTTAGTAATGCTGAAAATAAATAGTCTGAAACAACTTTTTTTCTAAAATTAGTGAGTGTCTCTCCCTCACCTACATCTCTTCAGACTACTACATGCAAACTTTTGACTGACACCACACATCATGACACTGACATGACGGAGGGTAGGTGCTTGCAAAATTTAAGATAGCCAGACCTAAAAATGCAGGAGGCAATGATAACATCATGGGGGGACACAAAAAAAAAAAAAAAAAAAATTAACCCATTAACTTGCTGGAGAGGTCAGGAGGGCAATATTACACAGGCAATGGAGCTTTTGCCAAAGACAAGGCAACTTACCCAGATTTACAGCTTCATCAGAACATCTAGGTGCAACTCCATGGGCACTCATCTACAGTAAATGCCACGTGGCAATGGAAACTATCCTTTATTTCAGCTGAATCCCTAAGTGCTGTGCAGCTGGGCCTCCCAAGAGGTGCTCCTTCTCCAAAACTAAGGGAATCCTCCTTTAAAGTTACTGCAAAGCAAGAGCTCCAACCTAAAGGATAATCAAGATTCTGATTTATGTGTAGGAAGAAAATACAACATTTCACTTCAAATGTGCCTTTCAGCTTTACACTAAGAACCAAAACTATTTAGAACCAGCAACTAAATTAATTTGACTCTCTTATCTGACTGTGGAAGGAGAAGCAGTATCATAGTACCTTCTCCTACCCTTCAGTACCTGTTTGTTAATTTCTAGGAAAAAATGTGAATTTCTTCTACACAAATGAATTACCTATTTAACAAGCACTATCAAGTTACATAAATGCTGCATCATCTTACAAATGCATCTGATGCTCAATAATGTTCTTTTATCTGGCACCTAAATAACACTGATCATTCCTCTCACACTGCAGGTTTCATCCACAAAACTGGATGGAAGCTCATCCAGTTTCCCACAAGCAGTGTCCCACAGCACATGAAGGCTCCAGCTGCAGACACCACTGCTGCTTCACAAAAACCAGCTCTAGCATATTCAGGCACGAGGGGAAGAAAAAGAATCACACACCTTGGTACCACCCTTCAACTACAGCAGCAGCACAGAGCTCTAAGGGGGTTTGATTCTGACACTGCAGGTGATGGTGCAGTGATGCCAACAGAGAAACTCCTGTCAGACCAGAGGAAATGCCAGTGCAGGTACAGCAGCAGAGCCTGAGATCCATGGGGAAAATCAACACCAAGAGGTTGTCCAAATCTGACAGCACACTCCTTCTTAAAACCAGGTACCAGTAAGTACTACTCCACAGTTTTTTTTTTTTTTTTTTTTTTAATCTAGGAAAAAGAAATCGTTGACAAGCAAGGTGCCAAGTGAAACAGGTAATCTCCTCATGAGAATAAGTCCATCTCAGTCATGGCATGAAAATAATCTGGAAAGGTTCTCAAATACTGCAGAAAAATCATGAAAATGAAGTCACTGGAGCAGGAATGTGCTCCTTCTCCTTTCCAGCTGTCTGAAGCCTGACAGACCTTAAGCTACTCATTAATGAATTGCTCTACATCAGTTTGTTCCATTTCTGAGTTCTGGTTGTGGAAGTGAGAAAGCCCTGAGGAAAAAGTTGTGAAATGACCTGTAGTTGGAACTTGTTTTCCTGTTTCAGTTGGTAAATCTGCATATTTGCTTACCAATCCCTCTGGAAGCAGAGTTTCTTGGAGTCAGAAAATTCCAACCTAGCTGTACTTAAGAATCTTTAAAGTCAGTGAGCTCTAATGCACTGGGAACCAGTGCTGTACTCTATTAAGGTAGCTTCATTCTCTGATCTTAAAAATAAAAAAATAAAAAAACAAAACAAAACAAAACAAAAACCAATCAAGAACAAATAAAAATAATCTCAAAATATGAACAAGCTTTTTCTAGAAGACCCCTGCTGCTTGTCTGGAAAAACTGAAATTATCTTTAAACTGGATACAGAAACTGAAGTAGAGCAGGCAAGCAAAGCCCAGAGTGCTGAGGATGGGGCAGGTGACATTGCCTGGCCTTCTCCAGCAGCACAGAGTCCAAAGCTGCTCCTCAGTTCCACAGGCATCACATATTCCCTGAATCCTGAGAGCTCCTTGTGAAAAATGACTGCTCTCATGCATTTTCACTTTCATCCAGAAATCATAAAGATCACCCCTTCCATCATTCTCCACAACCAAGTAGCGAATAGTGGTCCAAAGTGGATGGCAGGAACTATTCCATTCTTTAAAACTACCGAGGGCTTGGCTTAATTAGCAATTAAAAGCAAGTAGTACAAACGTTCCTTTCTCACTGCACATAATGGAGTCGTCATTGTTCTCAGATTTTTGGCCACAATGCGGGCAAGCTGCAAGTTTGCAACTGGCACTACAGGAAAACATTCTACCATTCAAAAGCAAAAAACAAGCCACCACCACGGAAGAAAATCAACTCACAAAGAAAAACACAATTTAAGATGACAGCATTTTTACTGGCAGGGAATAAACAGACACAACATTCTAATTCCATGTTTTTTCACAGAGTCTGAACACATCTACACTCATAGATTAACTGAAGACAATTTCCAGGATCAGGAATCACAGTCCTATGCAATGATCATATCCCCACTAGCCACAATTAGCTAAGGAACTCTTAAACAATCTTCCACCATTCTTTCACCTGTCCCAATACATCTGCCTCCAATATATTTCCATGCTACAGTGCAGCTTCTGCCATGCTGTCCTCCATTTTTAACATAGCAAATCTCTCCAGGTTTCCATTCAATCATTAATACTTTTATCAAATTATTTATAGCAAATAAACCTGTAAATACTACTTGTACTGAGACTATACAGAGGAAAAAATCCCACCAATTCAGCCAAGACAGACAGTATATAACTAAACCCAGAAAACTGTTAGAAGTAACAAATTTTTAACACATGAACGTGTAAGTTAACAGAGACCTTTAAAGGCAGAAAATGAGACCTAACTGCTCATTAGTTAACACAGACTCTGATGGTTTCTAGGATCTCATCTTACTTAGGCAACAAAAATTAACTCTGTTTTAAGCATAAACACCTCCAAATCCTCCCCATAAAGAAACAGGAGAGGCATTAAAGCCACTTCAACTATTGATTTCCTCCACACAGTAACTACAGTCAAGAAAGCCCTCAAGTACAAAAACAGAATTTGTTAGCTAAATTCCATGTGCTCCTATACTGAAGGTAGGATGTGCATCTATGCTCAGGGTGGGATTTTTGGTGTTGTTCTATGTGGGGCCAGGAGCTGGACTTCAACGATCCTTGTAGGTCCCTTCCAACTCTGGATATTCATGATTCTAGGTCTATCTGAGGGGTTTCACAAAGGCACCAGAAGAGGCTAGCTCACACACACACATCTCTGTTGTACTGCCTGATGCTTCCAGTTTTGTTTTCATACACACTACTTTCCTAAAATATTTTCCTCTTAAGCAAGGAGTACAGAAGTATGTATTGTTCTGATTCAAAATCAGCTGAACAATTTCTTACTATAATTTGTTTTTCAGAAATTGTAAAAACTATTCTGACCCTTTCCTTTGAATTAAAAAAGGAACATTTGAACACTCATTTCTACTTAAAAGCAAGTAAAAAACTTTTTCTTAAGTAGCAAAAAAGACCCTTAAGCCTAATTTGGTAATTTTAACCGGTAACACTTGAAATCTTATAGTCCTTCAAAATTTTGTAGTCTCCCACTCTTGAAAACTTACAGTGTTCAAGTATTAAAAAAAAAAATCATTAATTCAAAGGCTCTGCCCTTCCAAGCATTAAAACCCAGGAGAGATTAAAAATACTCAGATAACAACACATTTCAGTGCACCACACCAGAAACTGAGAACAAATAAAGCTTTGAGAACCATGGTGTGTAAAATCTACCCTTAGTTACTATATTTGTAACATGCCCAGAAGCTCCATTAAAGTTTACCAACCAATGCACATGATTTTTGCAGCTCTTTATTCTTCCCAATATCACTGCACTTTTTCTGTCCTGCCAGAGGTTGTCTCTGACATGCTTTATGATGTTATATAATGGATGGTCTCCATTTTTCTTACCCGACCACTTTATCCTACACTCTTTCTACACTTTATTCTATTAAACTGTATAGTTAAATTCTCTAGATCAGCATCATTCTCCCTTACACAGACTTTCAGTTCCACACTTTCAACTATTTCTTGCCCTTTCAACATATCCATCTGTATCTTCCACACTCGCTCAGCTTTCTTTATCCTTCAAATCTAAAGGAGCAAAACACGACTTCAGAACAGACACATGAGAGCTCTTGGCTTCATTTTCACCTTGAGGAAAGAGCAGAAGAAAAGTTTCTTTACTTTTCCTTTCCTTGAGGGATAAGGAGGAAAAAAGGGAAGCAGCAGTCTAAGATAAAGACAGAAAACACAGCCAACACCTTATTTTTATTTCAAAAATGGGAGAGTTCTGTTACAATCAGAGCACACAACTCTTACTAAGCTTTTTCACACCCTACACAAACTCTCTGCAATTTTGTTAACTGTTTTGTTCCCATTTACCCTGCTTTTAAAATCTGCTGAAGCAGGCCCCAGCACCATCAACACTTAAATGCTACTCAAGCTACCAGTAATATTTAGATTGTAACCAAGCACAAGACTCAGCTAGCTGCTGGAAAGAATAAAAACACCATGATTACACTGTCATTCCCCTCATCCTCAAAATGGTCTGCATCACTGTCACCCATTCAATTCCTTGGTTTCCTACTCTTCCTCACATCTGATCTAAGTATTTTTCTTCAACCTTCCTTCTAGTTCCTTTAATTGAAAATGTCTTCCCCTTTATTATAACCCAATAATCTGAAAAACCTTCCCAAAAGACTGCTTCTTTTCTCTGCTTCTCTAAAATCAAATGGTGGCCTGATTTTAAGTAGTCATATGTTCAGACATAATTCATGAAGCACTCAACCTAGATCCCTCAGGATCTTTCCTTCATTCAGAGTTTTCTCCTATATAGTCCTTCTTATATACATTTTGGCATTTTTGCTGCTGCACACATGCTCAGATCTGAATCCGTCCCACATCTGTTTGTGGCAGTCTAACTTCACTGAATACTTGCTCTTCCTTCAGACAGAGTAAGGAAGCCAAGTCACTGCACTCATTCCATCCCTCCTCCCCATGAAGAAAGGCAAGCTGTGCATGTTCCATCCCTGGGAGTGCTCCAGAACAGACTGGATGGGGCTTTGAGCAACCTGGTTGAGTAGCAGATGTCCTTGCCCACAGCAGGAGATTAACTGCATAGTATTAAAGATTCCTTTCAACCCAAGCCATTCTGTGATTCTATGATTCTGTATAATCGAGTCCTGGCAACCTGTGCTTCCAAATATATTCTCCAGAAGAAAATAAGGAGCAATAGTTTTATAAATATTCCTTACAGAAACAGTGTCTCACACACCAGGACCCACACTAGCCTCCTAAATCTCTCTCAAAGGACCTCCACAGCTCTGTAAGCCTGCAAGACAAACTGCATTCACAGAATCAGAGAATACCTCTACATAAGGGTACAAAAATGGCATAAAAGCCCAAGGATTGCTTTGTTCTGGGTCCTCCTCTACAGGCACCCAGCTCAAGACCTGCTTCTGTACCACTCCATTAAATGATTTATTTTTACAAATGCAATGCCTCAGTCTTTGCTGTAGGGAACTCAAGGTCAAGCACGAAGGAGGAAGTGTGTCCAAGAGTCTGCAGGAGCAACAAGTTGGAAAGGGCACCCATCCACCAGATCACTGGACAGTCCTGCTGCAAAGGGACTCCAGACCCAGCAGGTAAAGTCTTGGGTGGGGTGGGCGTGACTCCCTAAATGGTGTGAATTCTCACCATTCTCAGGCAGCAGTGTCTCCTTTAACCTGAAAAATCACCTGATCCAACATTTCCTGGCAAAAGCACAGGCTGGACAAGATGGCCCAGCACACTGTCCAGCTGCATTTTCAGAGTGTCCAACACTGGAGAGCCCACCACTGCCCAGAGAGATTATTCTAATGGCTGCTCTCTTTGTGAGTTTTTCTTGTGTTCAATAGGAAGTTAGTCCCCCAGGAGTAACTCATACCCTTTAAATCTTGTCTTATCAATGTAACTAACTCCTTGTAAAAATGGAGTCTCCATCTTCTTTGTAGACACCCTTTAAGTACTGGAACATGCTGGCAACATCTCCCCCAAAATCTTCTTTTCTCAAGGCTGAACAAGCCAGGATCCCTCAGCCATTGTTCATACTTCAGCTTCTCAGCCCTTTGACCATCTTTGCAGCCCTTCTCCCGACCCTCTCCAGTCTGGCCATATCTTTTTTGTTTAGTGGGCACCAGAATTGCACACAAATATTCTAGGTGTGGCTTGGCCACGATAACAATAATCCTATTGCTGTTGGTGGTGATGTCCTTGTTGGTGCAATCCAGCATCCCACTGTCTCCCTTTGCCACAGCAGCACAGCTCATTTTTACTGAGCTAAATCAATCCACCAGGACCCCCAGGTCCATTTCCACAGAGCTGCTTCCCAGCCACAAAGACCTCAGGCTGTGCTGCACTCCTGGATTATGTTCTCCCACATACAAGACCTTACATCAGTCTTTGCTGAACTTCATAAGGTTCTCATCAGCCCATTCTTCCAGCCCATCCAGGACTTTCTCCAGGGTGGTTCTCCTTTTCAAAGGTTCACTTCCCCACTCAGTTTGGTACCATCAGCAAAATTATTGATGGTGCACCTGATCCCACCATCGAAATCACTCATGATGATACTAAACAGTGGCCCATATATCAACCCCTGGGGACCCCACCTCTGACAGGCAGCCAGTTTGAAAAGGAGCATTTTCCACCCTGCTCTGGGTGCTGCCCATCAGCCAGATCCCAGCCAGCACACAGATCCTTGTCTGGAACATAACACACTGGTTTCTCTGGGAAGAGGCTGTGGGAAACAGCAAGGAAAGACTTGAAATCCAGGAAGACAATGTCCACCACTAGCCCCATATACACCAAGCAGGTTACTCTGTGCTAGGAGACAATCAGGTTTGCCAAGAATGATTTGTCCTTGGTGAATCCATGCCAGCTTTTCCCAATCATGTGTTTCATCAGGATTCATACAATAACTTTCACTGGGAGTGAGGTAAGACTAGTAATTCCCTGCATTGTTTAAACCCTTCTTGAAGATGAGGCAACATGAGCCTTCTCCCAGTCTTCTGGAACATTCCCCAATCTCCATGACTTCTCAAAGATTATGGAGAGCAGCCTCCCAGCAGTATCCAGACAGCTCTCTTAAAACCCTCAGATAGGTAATTTGTAGGAATCGAGCTCCTGTAATAGTTTGCACCCCAATAATTCCTTCAAAGACAGTAGGTCTGTGCATGAAACTGGATTTTTGTTCCCAAGATCTGGGGCCCAAAAGTGCTGGTAAAGATAGAGGTGAAAGAATTGCAAATCTCTGGCTTTTTAGCACTGGTTGGCAACTAATTCACCTCTCCTGTTTAATAGTGGGCCAGCATTTTCCTCTGTTTGTGCTTGTTGTTTATGATCCTGAAAAATCCTTTCCTGTAGTTTTTGACATCTCCAGCCAGTTTCAAGTCCAGCTGAGCTTTTACTTTTCTAACTGCACCTCTGCATGCTTTGGCAACGTCCTTGCAGTTCTCAGTGGGTATTTGTTCATTTTTCCATCCCTGGTACACTTCTCGTTTGGCTTTGAGCAGACTCAGGAGCTTGAAGTTAAGTCAAGGGCATTTCTTACCCTACCCACTTCCCTTCCATTTGAAGGTGATCAACTGGTTTCATGCTTCCAGAAGAGCATTCTGCAAGAACTCCCAGCACTCACTAGCTCCTTTATCCACCATGGAATCTTCCCATAGAATCCCACCCAACTCAGTTCTGAGCAAGGAGAAGCTGGCTCTTTGAATTTCTAAAACCTCTTAGTACTACCTTCAATAGTGGTTATTTAAAACTAGTGAGTTTTCTATTTTTACTAAGTTATTTCTGAGCTGAAACAGTTCTCCAGCCTGGTTCATCACACAGGCGCAAAGATGGCTTTACTGAAACATAAAACAAGCAACAGAGAGCTCTTAAAATTCTGTTACCTAGAAGAAAAATACCTAAAAATAAAACTTTAACTTAAATTCATTATTCTACTCTGTATTCCCGTGCAGGTAAGTTTTCAAATCATAAGATAATGAAAACACTGCTTAAATAAGAAGTTAAAATGGCAACTAGAGTGGAAGCAACAGAATACTGACCAAAAAAATACATCTCTTGACTCTATTTTAAAAGCTGTTGCACTGGATCTTTTGTCTAATGCTGCAAATGATACTCTGAAATTGTTCAGAATTTTAAATTCTCAAAACGGAAGCAGAAATTTAATGAAAAGCACATTCACAGTTCAGTCTGCTTTGGACTAATAACCAATCAATATTGAGAAGTGAATCATAGTCCTCAAATGCCACTGTAAGAAAAGGAAATTACTTAAAGCCATTTTAACAAACAATTAATTTAACAACTTACCACAAAAGAAATTCATATGTAGACATACAGTGTTCTATTTGTAATTCATCACACACTTTTAGTCACTCCCTTTACAAAACTGTAAATGAGCTCTTAATTCTACATCTTAATTAAATAAGCTCCTGCCATGAACGCTATGTAGCAAATCCAAGAGCCATAAAGGAAAGTAATTTGTCAATGCAGCTCTGATGGTGATCCCTGCATCTCTCACACTCTGAAGTGAAATTACCTGATAAACAATATTCTTCAACTCCCAAATATGCATAATGGGGGTTTAGTTCATTAACATGGCATTTTAAGTACATCAGGAATACCTTCCTATGACTCTTTAAATGCAAAAATTAATATTCAGTATCAAGAATAATACCTGAACCACTGCAAAACTTTGACATAAGCTTATTTTAGAAATATACCACTCAACAAACTTTATAATGGCCACAAGCAAAGTACCAAATGGCCCAATCTACTTCTGACAGTATCAGTAAAACTCACCTTGAAAACAAGCTTTGAACAGACCCCCACTTAAACAGGCCAGTCTTGGAAAGAGCTTTTCCACAGCAGAATTACTCTACTATTTCTTCAGTCTGGCTATCCATAAAGCAGAAATATGCAATAAATATTTAAGTATTTTTTTTCTTGCTTTACTGAACTTCCCTCATCCAACAAACTCAGACTGAAGTATATTAAACATAATTCCTTTCTTTCCTCATATGAAAAATGTTCTGTAAGGTACTAAGCTTATCCTCTCAGGTGCACCTGTACAAATTCTGGTAGCCTTTGGCAGGGCTCCATACAAGACCCACTGATTTCAATTTTGTCTGGTTTTAACTACAAATAAGCATTTAGTGAGATTTAACATTGCTGACATTTTCTACAAAGAGTCAACTGGTCTCTACAATGACACATCAAGTTTAATAAGCATCACTTCAACGTTTAATTGTGAAAACACATTACTCAAACATCGTGCTTTACACACCAGAGCAGCAGGACTTCATCAAGAAAAGGAGTTAAAATTAAAAAGTAACTTACATGAGTTTTATATGTAAAATACAAGGTAGGCATGGGACTAAAGGACTGAAGCTGTATCCATATACCTATCTACATTCAGAATGAGCAGGACAGTGGTTCAGCTCCTAGAATTACCTGATCCAATACTAAACCTGCCATCCAGCTCACTTCTTTGCTCACACTCACAGCCCTCTCCTTAATTCATTTCTGCAGAAGCTCACCCAAGCCCTCTAATCAGTAACTAATTTTTATAAAATTATTTAAGTATTCTTCAACTACAAATATACACATTTCCTTCCCTTTCAGACTGTTGAAAACACAGCAAAATCCCTCCCAATATCCATAAATTTTACCAGGTGAGGACCAAGAACAACTATTTTTGTTCAGTAACTGAGAATAACCTTAGGTTTAACTGATGAGTCTGTAAGGCTGGAAACCAAAACTAATTTCCCCACAGAACGTAAGTTTGCCTAATTGTCAGTGGGATAAAGAACAACAGTGGGCCATGGTATATAATTCTGGCACTGGAAAGTCTTGTGACAACTGTTAATCAGGCAAAAGTCACTTTATAGCCACAAACATTTTCCATGACTCTCTTTAATTTCATATCATCTCACTAATGTAATGAAAACAAATGTTTCTACACGCACCAAACTATCCAAGCATGAAACATCTACTCTTTTCTAAAATGGTATAACAAACATATGGCATGCCTTTTAGAAGATGCTTTCAACACTTACTTCAGATGGTATCAACATTTGCAGATAGTTTTACCTCTATAATTACCAAGTCCACTCAATCCACTACAGTGAACAAACAGCCATGCAGACTGGCAAGAGGCACAGAGCCATGCTGAAAGCACACCTGAGTAATACCATTCACAGACAAAGCTTTAGATTGTCTATTCCTTCCTCACACACTCTACCTGGACTCACCTAGAGAGAAATTTCAAAGCTAGAGGCCACAAGTAGCATGATGCACAAAAGGATCAGTGGTTAAATTACTGGAATAGGACAAAAACAGTTGTGTCCCATTCTCACCACAGTTTTTCTTCACACTTCCAAAAGTTAAATAATTTATCAGAACCTCTATTCCTCAGCTGCTAAAATACAGCAGTATTTCCCTCTCTCCTCCATCCTGAACCACTTCCCACCTTGGCTATTTGATTACTAAAGTCAGTAGGGCATCAATTACCTTAACCTGATGCACACTAACCACTTGGAGGAAAGGACCACTTCAGCCTCCAGACTCAGTAGATCCATACTTAAAAGCTAACATGTATTCAACAAAAAAAAATAAATCTTACATTATATTCGCTACTGACAGTCTCCTGACAGTAAAGATAAAACTTGCTGAAATGCCAACACACCAAGTGTCCTGTAATCCTAATTATACCTCTATAAAAGCATTTTGTTTGTGGACATGAGATCCGTCCTTCTCGCTTCATCAACACATGAAAATGACAAGTGTAATGTTTCTGACTTCATCAATTTTCTTTCCTTCAGAAAGTAGTACCAACACTGTACTTTACACTTAAGGAACAGCCAAAACATTCAGGGATATATGTTTAGAGCAATAAAATCCCACTATTAAAAAAAAAAAGTCTTGAACACTAGCTGTGAAAGTATCAACACATGCTAAGTAATTGACACTAAGAGTACTGCGTAATGTCCATTAAAAAAAAATTTGGTTTCAATACCAGATGAAGAACAAATACTGCAAACCTATAACCAAGTACAACCAGGATACACAATCATTATAGACACTATGGCTGTGATTTCCAAGTAGAAACATGGTACAACCATGAACTATAGAATGTGTTATCCATGACACCTTAACAGGACCCTAGGAAGCTGCACTCTATTAATACAAAGAAAGACCAGACTGCACACAAAAAAATACTGATCTTAAAGAAATCTACGGCTCAGTTAAAATTACCCAATAAACATACTTTTTAAAAGTGACTCCTTCAAAAAATGCTAGAAAACCAGTTCTAACCATAACACACTTTACAAAATTTTATCCAACTTTAACTTCACAGGACAGACAGCACACTAGGTAATAAACTAATCATAGGAAAAGCACAATCTATTTAAAAAAATAAATAAATAAAAAATCAGCCCAAGCATAACGGAACAACTCAGATATAAATTTACAGAAATTGGAGAGGCTGCCCACTTCCTGGAATGCCTTACAATTGTCTCCTGGTACCAATTTCCAGTTTCTCAATTCCCAGTACTGCCATTATATATGACAAACATTCTTAATTCTTTTTCAAGTAATATTTCTTTGTTTTGATGAAAATAATCTAGCCAAAATGTTTCCAAAGTTATTAAAAAAAACAAAAACAAACCAACGCTTTACTACCCTGAGACTAACCTGCTAAAAATGTTTTCTTGCATAATTATTTTTCAAGCAGTTTGTTATAAATAAAACTGAGGATATTTCATTATGGATTAGTAAGAAATTAACATTAATGTCAACACTGAAAGGATAAAGTCAACATATACTAATGCACACTGTCTGAAACTATTTTTAAACAAGCAACACTACAATTGTAAGAAAAATGAAAGAATATTGTCACTTATTTTGTAAGCTTCACAAAAGCACAGATAAGCACGCTGTTAATTTTGTCAACATATGTGGCCTTTACACAAAGGAAATACCATTTTTAAAATCAGATGGAAAACAAAAGGGCTGCAAAACCATGAGAGGTAACACAGACTAAAACATGGCATATTGTGTCGAACTACTTCATCTCTCTAAATCGACTTCAACATCAATACTTTTAAATGGAAACATGCTTCAGATTTTGTCCACAGGATATGACAAACTGATTAAACTCAATGAATAGGAATTAACAAGCATCTTATACCCAATACATCGGACCAGCCACATCAACCTACATCTGTATAGATGCCAATTATAGCTTATGAAACAATGGTTTGTCACTGCCATCAAGTCAACTTTGGCTAAACACTGGAAACATCATGCAAAAAAACAACAAAAAAAACCAAAAAAATCAAACAAAAAAAAAAAGGAAGAAAAAAAAATTAAATGCTTTGTAATTCACTTTCAATACAATAGATATCCCCACCCTCCCCCCCAAGTAATGTTTAAGCTTCACCTCCTGCCAGAACGCCTTCCTGGGAGAGACATCAAGACACCAGCAGGGTTTTTGTTTTGGGTTTTTTTTCCTCCTTCACGTTAATGTTCTTGTCAACTACGGAAGCATAACAGTGAGCACTTTCTCCAACACAAGACTGACTATGCTGGATTTCCAGCATTTCAACCAGTTTGAAAGGTGATCTCTTAATTTCCCTCCCCTCTTCCCCAAAACCACACTAACTGCAAACTATGATTTTCAAGCTCCTTTTTCTGCAAAATAAAAGCAAAAATTTTGGCGACAGAATTCCATTCCTTTGTCACACATACAGTGTGTACACCATTACAGGAAAGTTTTTTTTGGCTTATCACATATCCAATACATGGGGCAACATTACAATATTCCTGACCCTTAGTCTATATGCCTCCAGTAATTCATAAAACTGTACAGATATAATGTCTTATCTGCCCTTTTTATTTGCTATACCCAGCAGCACGGCCTGGCTTAGCTCACGATACTACAGCCCATACATCCTACAAAGCAAAACCACCAAAACCAGGGGACAGCAGACCTGGAGCACGAATAGAACCCACAACTAAATTAAAGCTCTAGACACGAAGCTTCCTCCATCCCTCAGAGAATCCAGTTTTCTTATTATTAAATCCTGTCAGGGTGTGGCTTCATTAAACCAAAGTTCCCACTGCAAAGGCCTCCTACAATCCCCTCCAAGCCAACACACACTTTCATGAACCCCACCAAATATAACGAGTGTCTTCTTGCACCTAGGCAACAAATATAAGCCTAGAACAGACTCCTCCTGCTGCACAAGTACCCAGGAAGGGACAGGAGCTGTTCCTCAAATACTTACAACTCAAAACCTCCCATCAGCATCCCCAGACAGGGACCCTGCTCCTGCCACCTCGAGCACAGGTAAGCAGGGAGCACTGCCAGGCCCCACAGAACACTCACTGCTACAGCCTGGCAGCCTCTGGAAAAGGTTCAATAGCGGGTGTGCTCCTCTCACATCGAGGGGAGCACTGAGAAATGTCTGCCTTTGTGAAGGATTCCTCTGGAAACATGACTCAATGGTTTTCCTTACCTGCTACACTTGCACATAAATCTCATGCTGTAAGGCGCTGCCTTGTACATTCTTAAATCACTCAGTCAGGATTTCATAATTATGGAGTCTAGGGTCTTTGTTAGCTGTTGTTGCTCCATGCACAAAAGGAAACATTTTGTTGCTATCACTGAAAAACCTATTAATTAACTGCACATATACTCAGCCACCATTTCTACTATAAAAATAACTGCTACATTGAATTAAAGTGGTCTGCTAGATTAATTGTTCTAAAGCCCTCAGTAGAGCATAAACTGCGTAAAGCTTCACACACACAGAACAGGAATGAAGCAGAAAATACCTTAAAAATAGCAACTTCTTATCAGCAACAGAAACACAAGCACGTTTCTTCAAAGTAAAAAGCACAAACAAAACCGAAACTGGTTCAAACCAAGAAATTCCTCTCGAACATCTCTGCACTGAACAGCAACGTTTTAATGCTTCTACTTCCTTAAATAATCTACCTTTCTCAGAGACAAGTTTTACAAAGATCATGCTTCATGAGTTACTGTGCAATTCATAAACGTACAAAACACCATGCAAAAACTGAGGTAAAACAGCAAATTATTTGCTTTGCTTGAGGATTTTTTAGTATTCACTGCATGGATTTGCAGCTTAATACAGTAAAAGAACATACAAAGATATTTCTGAAAATGTATTTCCAAACTACCAAAACGCCCCACAACTTCAGATTGTATATACCAAAATTACGATTGACTGACATTTTAAAATAAGCATTATATGTAAGAAAGGCACAAAACTCAACTAATAGATTGGATTGCTCCTCGTGCCACTTAGTTTTACAGTACGCAAAATAAAACTTAAACCAGGGATTTTATGTGACAGATGATCTAATGAGATGTGAAGCTTTTATTTTCTATCTGGCATCCTGAAGCTCTATCCCATACGGGATTCAATCTAATATTTCCGATAGCCTCAGCAGCATTCACAGAGCAGACACGAGTTCTGGTCTACCAACAGTTAACGTACATTATTTAACTGCTTTGACATATCACTCCCCTACCTTTTTGATTAATGGGAAGAAGTGCTCTTATAAATAACTCCAAAAATCGAAAGGAAACTGCGAGATTTTTTTTTAATATAAGCACAAAGGAAAGTGTACTTGCTTTTCCTTCCAGCCCTCCCCCCTCCCCCCATGTCCTGACATTGAGCTTTTCCAATCCTGCCAGAAATAAACACCCAAACACAAGCACAGGCCTAGGTTATCCAATTCAACACGCTTTAGAATCAAATCTTCAGATCAACCAAAACCAGCAGCAGAAAAAAAAAACTCTCCACGATACAGCTCGGGCACAACAATGGGATGAGCAGTGTCAAACGCCAGACTACTGACAGGAACAAGCCAGGAAGCAGGAACCAGAGTAGCACTGTCCCCTTTGCTTCAGCCGTGCAGCATTTTAAAAACACTTCCACTTATTCTGTTACCCGAACGCTTCCCCGGCATGGGTGTTTTAGGCACAGCTGGCAGACACTCGGCCCGCACAGCCTTTGTCAGCAGCTCACGGATGGGCAGCAGAACGTGCTACAGGTTGATAAGGAGGGCACCGGCGCTGCAAAGCAGCAGGAAAGCGCCCAGAAAAAACTTAGGATGCGCAGGAGAGTTTCCCTCAGCTTTCACCGGGGGCTCCACGCTCCCCATATTCGCTCCCGGTGTTTGTTTCGTGTTTACCTCCCCCCCCTTCTCTTTCTCCTCCCTGTCCGGCCATCTTGGGCCGACAGGAGCAGCCATTACTTAACTAAATGACAGGGCCAACAACTTTCCACAGAGACAAACACCCCTCTCCGGACAGCGGGCCGGGCAGCAGCAGCAGCCCGCGGGACGCCCCGCTCCCTGTCAAGCCGGGACGGCGGGCGGGACGCGGGGCTCGGTGAGGACCGGGCACGCTGGATGGAGGCAGCGGGGCCCGCAGAGTAAACAAGTCACTCTGACGGGCTCCGGGAACCGCTCAGCGCCGCGCCCGCCCCGGCCCGGACCCCGCGCTCCCTGCGGGCTCCTCCGGCACCGCTCCCGGCGGCTGGGGGCGAAAATCACGAGGGAGGGTCTGGGGAGCGGCAACGTCAGCAGCGCCGAGCGCGCCCTCCCCTCCCTCGCTCTCCCCCCGCTGCCGCCTCCTCCTCGTCCTCCGCCTCCCCCTCCGCCCCCGCGCCCCCTCCCCCGGCCCGTCCGCTCCCGGCCCCGGGTTCCGCCACTTTCCCGTCCCAGGGCTGGACGGGCACCCGCATGGCCACGCTCCCCTCGTCCCGCTTGGGG
The DNA here is from genome assembly GCA_030060385.1 of Muscicapa striata striata. Classification (NCBI taxonomy): domain Eukaryota; kingdom Metazoa; phylum Chordata; class Aves; order Passeriformes; family Muscicapidae; genus Muscicapa; species Muscicapa striata. The sequence goes on along the minus strand of JAREIS010000137.1, from coordinate 613,049 downwards.
AGAATGGCGGGGGGTTGGTGGTGTTAAAAAAGGAAAGGGGCAAAGGCGGCAGCAATGAGCGGAGACCCCGCGGAGGTGGCGGTGCCCCCCGCACACCCCCTGCACACACTCACCGTGCGGGCCCGGGGGTCCCGAGGACGGGGCGGCGGGGCCGCCTCGCGCCCCATCCCCCGTTTCCCCCCCCCCATCCCCGCTCCATATCCACCCTCGCGCTTACCTTTAACAGCAAGGCCTTCGTTCTGGCGCCATCTTCATGAAGCCTCAGAAATCCGAAGAGCCGGCTGCGAGGAGGGGAGCGGGCGGGAGGGAGGGGAGAGAGAGGCACCGGCGTTAGCGAGAGTCAGCGCGGCGGGCGGGCGGGCGAGGGCAGAGCGCGGCCCGGGAGCGGCGGCGCACGGGGAGCCGCGGGCAGGGGAGCGGGGGGACACCGAGGGAGCGCGGGCCGAGCCGGGACACGGAGGCGGCCGGGGCGCAGTGGGGAGCGGGTACCTGTCGAGGCCGGATAGGGCTTCTCTCTCCTGGGCTGTCAAGCTGGCGAAGTCCTCCTCGCTCTGGCCGCTCGCTTTCCCCGCCGCCATTTTCTTTTCCTCATCACCGAAAGGAGCAGCAGAGGCGGCGGCGGCGAGCGACACTCCGCACGATTTCATGGAAACGCAGCGTAATTAACTCGCGGATCGCACCCCCCCCTCCCTGCGCGCCCCCAACACCCCCCAGCGCCGGGCGGGGCGGGGTGCCCGACACACACACACACCACAACTTTTATTACAACAACAACAGCCGGCAGGGAGGAGGGAGGGAGGGAGGGAGGGAGGGGAGAGAGGGAGGGAGGGAGGCGGGGGAAGCCCCGCTGCTCGGAGGAGGAGGAGGAGGAGGAGGGAGGGAAGGAGGGGGAGGGAGCCCCAGCGCTGGAGACTCGGGGGAGGAGGAGGAGGCGGCGGCTGCGGATGGCGGCGGAGCGGTGTTTACATCTCACGAGTGGAGTTGCGTAACGGGGGCTCCGGGCTGGAGTGGACGCCGCTGAGGAAGGCGCCATGTCCCACCGGCGGGGGGCAGCAGGCACTCTCGCACCCCCCATCCCCCCCCCCCCTCGCCCTATCTCGGGCGTGGCGCTCTTGGCACAAGCGGAATATAAAAGCTTCCAACAGCAGGGACGGGGCTCAACGGGCTGTTTAGGAGATGCTTGGGCGGCGGGTAACGCTTGCACGGAAGGGCGGGGGCGGCCCCCTTCCTTGGTTTCGCCCACGCTTCCCCCAGGAGTCCGTGACAGGTGGAGCGGCCCCTGCCGGCGCGCGCGCGCCCCCGCGGCTGTCACGTGTGGCGGGCCGCCGGGCGTGCTTCGCGCGAGACGCACGCAAGTCTCGCGATGCTTCGAGGGCGTGAGGGCGGGGAGGGCCCGGCCTGGCCCCGGCTGGAGCGATGGGAAAAGCGCGAAGGATGGAAATGGCAACGCCTGGGAATTCGGGCTTCTGGGCACGCCTCGCTTGTGAGCAAAGCTCTGCATTTCTTTAGGTGCGGAAAGGGGGTTTGCTGCTTGCTTTCTTTGTTTCATGCGGCTTAGCACAGTTCCAGCCCGACTTGTAGACGAAGCATTACCTGAGCATCACAGGCTGCCTTTAGGGACCTGAAAGGTCATCTCGTTCCAGCCCTCTGCCGCGGCAGGAGCACTAGGCCGTGTTGCTCGGAGTCCCATCCAACCCGGCGTTGAACACTTCCAGGAGTGGGACATCCACACCTGTTCCTGTGCCTCCACACTGTCCTTGGGTTCCTCCACCCTTCCCAGCTCAACCAAGAATCCAAAGGACCAGGTTTCTCTTTACAGTACCACACAGCCAACAGGCCGTAGGGTTTTTGGAAGTAAGGTGTTTGCAAATCATTTGATCTTGGCTCCGCTGTGGTGAGGAGCTGAGCCCTGCTGTGAATGTGTTAGGGCACAGTTCATCTCCATTTTGCTGGAAATGGATGAGAACAGCCTTCTGTAATGGTATTGCATCACCTCTCTGGTGTCTGGCTGAGGTCTGGGCTGGCTTTTCCTATTTGAATTTCCTGTTTGATGATTACCAGGTGCTCTAAAGCAAAAGTGAAGCCATTAGCTGCCTTCAGGAATTCGATGAACAAGGTCAAAGACCAGCCTATGCAGTGGATGCTGCTGCTTGCTGGTTCTCCTTTAATTGCCACTCTTCAAATGAAGCACATTTCTGCCTCTGTAAGTGTTAAACTAATGTGTCAGTGATGTTTTTCAGGTGGATCCTTACAGGTTTTCTGGTTCTGATGGTACAGAGACACTGGCAGGAATGGAGACCTGGTCAAGACAAAGTCTTAAATAATGCAGATGAAGAGTCAGTAGTGTGTCCATGCTGCTCTTAAAAGCAGACTCTCGTAATGTAGCTCTGCTTTCTGATGCAAATGCAGGAAAAATAAACAAAAAAAGCATCTGAGTTTGATGATGTTGCATTTCCTCATAAAAGAGCAGCAGTTTGTTGAAAGTAGTGGTATAAGAGATGGACATTTGTGTTTAAAGGACTTACAAGTTTGGAATCCAGGTAAAACCCAAGGTTTTTTTGGTTCTGGGAATGGGCCATAGTCTGTTAATAATGGAAACACTATGATCAAACATCTGTGTTCATCTGTATTGTCCATGGCTTCTGTGTCATGGATTTTCTCAGTAGAGTTTCCTCAGGTGCCAAAATCGGTGCCAAGAGCCTGACTGGTTGGGAATGTGCCATAAATATGGAATGTAAATGTAGATTGTTTCTTCAGATCTTGACTCTCAGGTGTAAAGTTTCTGCTTTGCAATATCCTGAGTATAAATCAGAAAGGAGAGGAGACAAAACCATTTCTCAGTGGAAGAAAGGGATTGCTTAACAGTAGAGCAAATCAGGAGACTGTAGAATCAGAGAGAATCAGCTGAAACTTGTGTGCACCAAAAGTCACAACAGATGAGTTCCTTCTCTAGTACTGTAAGTGCCACTCTTAACCCCCTATACCCTGCCTGAATTGCTGGGATTGAATTTCTAGATGCCTTTGTTGTGTTTGCTGTCACTTCAGAGTCAGGTAGCAAATTTGAAGGAGCAGTAGATGAGTCTCTGTTGGATACCATTGAAATCTCATGGCCTTCTGTAGTCCAGGCATACTTTGGACTGCAGCAAGATCCATCCCTGGGAAAACTGTGGTGGTTGAAGCTGGATATATCAGTTCTGATTGGTTTGGTTTTCATTCCTGCCTTTTGAAGTTCTGGGCTAGCCGTGACCAGATAAGCAAATGAGGGCAGTGGTCATCTTACCCAAGAGTCTGAAAAAGCTCAGGAGCCACATGCATGTTGCTGTACAGCTTCTGATAACTCTACTGTTACCAGTACTGTTACTAATGCTGCTGTTTAAGAAAGGATTTTGAGGTTGGATTCAACATTATGCTCCCAAGAGCTCAGGAGGCATCTGACTATGAGGCAAATCCTTTTGCAGCAGAGCAGGCAAAATGTGATGAGCCAATCTTGGATTCATGTGACAAATTTGCACATATTAAGAGACGGTAACAAACAAAGCAGGCTGACCCACAGAGCCCACAGGATGCCATTTTGTGTCCTACAAAACATAAATCTAATACTTACATTGTTGCGTCTTGCCAAACCTGCCCGAAAAGCGTGGCTATTTGGCATATGAGGGAAAGCAGCATAAACTAGTAAAATCTGGTAGAAGGTCAGTTAGGGAGAAAGCAGTTTCATTAACACTTTTCTTTTTCTGCATTTGTTTTCCTTACTGTTGTTTTCTTTTATTTCAAGGTAAAAGAAGAGCTTAAATTACTAAACTGCTTTCTTGATATTTGGAACAAAAAATCCTGTGGTGCTTCACTTTTGTATTCTAGCAGTGGCTTTTCTATTGTCCTAGAGTTTGCAGTAAAATGACCTGCAATTTATGTGTTCTGATGGGTGTTGTGTGATGATCTGTGTTTTGACAGCATATGGTGGTCAAGAAAGTGGGGAAGCTGATGTGAATCCCAAGGTTTTGGGTTGTTTTGAGGTTCCCCCCCCAAAAAAGGCAAATGCTTTTGCTGGCAATAAGGAAAACCAATACATGGGTAGGAGAATTATTACTGGAAATGGGAAAAAAACGTCATCCTGATAGTGTTTATCAGTATGTTAAAGAAAAAATTGCTCTTTAATCTCAGAAATACTTTCCTAGCTTTGGGTAGTAAGGAAGTGATCTAGGAAATGGGCTATTATAAAGGAAAAAAATGCAGTTTTTTAATGAAAGTTTTAAAAATAAAGTCTAAATGCTTTGGTTATAGACCTTAATTATTATTGCTCTGTCTTGCTTGAATCATGCAGTAATTTTTGTCTATTGCCCTCTCTGTCTTTGGTTAGCATGAGTTTAAAACCTGGATTGTTTTGGAAAGGCTTAATGCTGGAATTCATCTGGGAGTTAAGTGGTAATTCATGGTCATAAGAAGTCCATACAGTCACCAGGTAAGTAGTAATATCCATCCCCATGCAGCACTTTTGATTGTGTCTTTGGTAGAAATGCTTTCATTTATGGTAATAGTTATAGGTGACTGTCTGTCCTCCCCCTAGAAACCAGATGTGGCAGCAAATGACTTGCCACCTTCCAAAGAAATCACCTGTTTGACAGGAGATGGTCCTGAACAAGGATCTCTGCTCTTCCAAAACAGTGCAGAGAAACTGAAATTTCTTGTGTGTAGTTCCATGCAGGAATTTGAGAAGCTGATAATAAAATACTGTGTATATAATAACTTGTCTTCAGATTGACAGTTGTAACAATAGAATTTGGCAAATGCTGTAAAGAAGTGGGAAAAAAATCCCATCTTTTTGTTTCTATGTATTTTTATGTGGTTTTATATGTATTGAATTAATATTAGTTGCCGGGCTGATACCTTTGCAGCCTACTAGTTTTCTAGCTTGGAAGTGAAAAACAAATCACATTTCTAAACCAGCTTTGAGCACATTATGAGGGGTTTTGTGGAAATATTTGAAAAGAGCCAATCCTGATGCTCAGCAAACCAGGTGAATGGATATCTTGTTAACTTTTGTTAATCCTGGGACAGAATCCAATATTATCCAAAATACTTTATTATCTGCTATTTTTTTCTTCAAGAACAGAGGATGTCACATGCTCTTACTGAATTTCATTTAGTGCTTCATATGCAAATCTTTTTGAGGATGTATTTGGGAATTACTTATTTTAAAAGCCTCAACTGTTGTGTATGTTGCTTTTTATTAACATTTATGTGGATGTCTAAAAGGACATTTTGGTTGTAGTCTCTTTTCCCTGTCCATTTCTTAGAACATCAGCCACTTTTAAAATCAGGTATTTTGCACAGGTAATGGTAGATACTAAATCTTGTAATGGTGCACAGATGAGTTCTAAAGGTGCAAACAGCAGAAGCATCTTTGGGACATTGGGTGTGGCAGAGGCAAAGCCTTGGCTCAAGAAGCTCCATCTTGCACTTACTAAACACAAACAGTGACAGTTCTCCATCTTGTCTAAGCAGTTCAGAATTTCCTTACAGCAATGGGTGAGTCAGGGCAATTCAAATGAAATAAAACATTATGCTTAAATCTGAAGACTTAGTTGCTGTAGGACAACTCTCTTATTTTTGAATGCTCCCAAAATGAAGTGGCATTCCATTAATTGGACGTATAGGACACAGAGTACAAAACAGACAGGGTTGTAGTCAAAGCATGTAAATGTGTTCTTGTATGTAACTGGAAGATAAGCAAAACACCAAACTGAAATGTGCTTTTTTTTTTGTTTGCTGTTTCCTATTTTCTTGAGTTTGCTATTATCAAGAGTCAGATTATGTTTAGAATTTCTCTAGGGGTTTGTGCTCCACTGTGTCTTCTGCATGTCAACAAGAGTTGGATCAGGCCTCTCACAGAGCTGCAACCACAGGATGAGGAAGACAAGCAGTTTCTACCATCAGCTTGACATTCATAAAATCCAAAGCTAATCCTGCCTAAAAGTACATTTTTCCATGCTTCCCCCTTCAGCTGCACTTCAGTTTGGAACCTGTGAAACAGGAAATCCCTAGGAATGGTAGGGAGAATTTCCCATCTTACAGTTTCTCAAGATACTGTTTGGATGTTTGCAGCTGTGTATTTGTATAAATATACTCGGTGCTACTGAGGTCAGTTTTTGAGTTCTTCTTTTAATGGTGTTTTGGTTTGTTTTTCTTATGTAAATTACTCCTGTGGTGGTTTACTCTTGTGAGGAAAGTTAAAACTGGTTTTCTCCATGGATATGTAATTCCAATCCCCTGTAATCAGGAGAAACCCTCAGAGGGGTTTCACTTCCTCTGAGTGAGAGGAAAGAAATTGCCATTGGTCTCAGTGGGGCAAAAGTTTCTTGGGAATTGGGGCAGCAAAGGGAAGCTTCACTGAGAATCTGCAATGTTTTCCAAAGCCTTGATATCTTTAACTTGGCTCTTTTTCTGCCACTAGTGGATATACAAAATTTCACTGGAAATTGTGAATTCAGATCTTCACATAACAAGATACTTGTCCAACAGCTTGTTAGTATCAGTGAAAAGAAAGTTCCTCTTAATTTCTTTCCTATCAATCAAAAATACCCACATCCCCTGATGAACTCAGATGCTTATATGTAGGTATCCAAGCTACTGGAGTCTGGTCTAGAGACCATGAAAGTAATCCTGCAACTGGCACTCTTTTAAAGACATAAAAGTTTGAAAGTACATGGATACATTTCTTCACAAGGGTAATAGATATGAAAAAGGACCAGGATACAGTCTATAAAGAAACTTATATCGGTCCTGTTCAGGTTATAGTTGTTTCCTGTACAAAAAAAGAGGCCAAATGTGTGATTTTTTTTTTTTTTTTTTTTTTTTTAATTCTTCTGTTGTTGGTCATATTGGTTTGGGGTTTTTTAGTAAGTGATTGGTTTTGTTTTTATTACATGTTTCTTCAGTGCAGGCATAGTTCTAATGAATAATAGTTCCAGCATCCCAAGGACCTGAACCTGCAGGTTCTGGAATACTTTCTGAAGAGACTTTCTGCTCAGTAAAAATCAAGTCCCATTTTTAATGGATCAATCTAAATAAGCTTTCAGAATTTAAATGCTTATGAAGTCCTTTGTTTAGGAAATCTAGACATAGGTTTTCTTGCAAATTTAGTGTTGTTCCTGGGTTCTGTTACATCAACCCATGCTAAATGAGACATACTATACTATTTATGCTTCTATCTCTGAAAAAACAACTGAATACAGTATGTATGATTAGTGAAGAACAAAACACCTACTGTTATGCCTCTTCTATGAATCAGCTGAATTTTCTCATATCTGTTTGGGGTTGCTAATTTTGGAATGCAGGTGCTTCTTGTCAGTGGTCTGCAAAACACACATGGGAAATACAAGTAGGAGGACCACAGTTTCTGTCTCCCAGGTGGAGTTGTTTGGTTCCAAACCCTACCATGGGTGGGTGGTTTGGTGCTGTACAGGAAAAGGAGGTCCTAACAGCCGCTGGTGGTGCCCAGCAATGGAACAGGAAGAACAGGCACAAACTGATGCCCAGAAATTCCACCTGAACCTGAGAAAGAATTTCCTGTGCAGTGACCAAGCACTGAACAGATTGTCCAGAGAGGCTGTGGAGTCTCCCTCACTGGAGGTACTCCAGAATGCTCTGGACACAATCCTGTGCCGTGTGCTCTGGTGTTAGAGTGTGTAAAACACTCTAGAAGCTTCTCTGAGTCCCTCAGAGAGAGATCAAAATACAAGGATTAAATTAAAACCTTTTGAAAAATTAAAGTATATTAAGCCATGCAACATAAAGTAGAAATGTAAGCTTTAGTTTTAAGTGAGTAAAAATATTATTGAATCACATAGATATGAAGGAGAAGTCTTAAGTTTTAAATAAGAATATGCTTTAAGTGCCTTAAAAAATAAAAAGTCCTAGAAAGTAGAAGTTCAGAAACTTAGCCCCAAACATAATAAAAACAATGTAAAACCATTGCTTATGTTTTTCAAATAAAACAAATAGACCCATTTATGTGACTAAATAAAGCTATATACACAACTTATATGTAAGAATGAACATTATTTTTGTACTATAGAACTAAAATTCTAATAAGTTTAAAATAAATGTTTTAGATTTGTGTTTTTAGCTCATTGAGTAATTTGCAAATAAAAATCCATGTATTGAGGTAAAAACTCACTCTCCTTTACCACCATCATCACCACACAGGAAAAAAAAGATCTTCTGTAGCTTCTGCCTCTGCTTGGGACTTTACACCAAGGAGCTGCTGCTTCTCAAGATTTTATACCAAAAAACTACTGCTGCTTCTATTTGGGACTCTATGCCAAATAGCTTAACACTTAGCACACAAACTTTAACATTTTGAACTCTTGCTTTAAGGCTAACGTGCTTCTGCAATAAACAGCTTTACACTATGGGATTGCCCTGCTTGAGGAGGGAGTTAGGACCAGATGACCCATGGAGGTCCCCTCCAGCCTCCCCCATCCTGTGATTCTGTGAACAAAGAGGAGAGGAGAGAGCCAAGTGTGAGGTGGGTTTCACCAGTGGTTGAACAGAGGCCTTTTCTGACCAGCCACTTACTCCAGCTCTTCTTTCTGTCCCTATCATGTTTTCCACTAAATGTGTGGAACATTAATGTTGTGTTAAAATGACAAAGTGTCTGACAAAAAGCAGAAATGATCATGTGGTTTGGGTTTAGTTTGTTTTTCCCCCCAGTCTTAGGCAAACAAATGACTGTGTCAGCACTTTGTCAAAAATGACACAGCTGGGTCACCAAAATGATGGTGCCTCAGAAGGGGTCCTGTGACATCTGCTTGGGAAAAGCACCCCCTGCTTCTGACAGTCCCCTCCCTGCCACTGTTACCAACCCTGTGCTATCCCTCAGCAATTCTGATTTAACTGTTGCAGACCTATATTGGAAACTGAGGCAAAGTCATTGAAATAGCCTCGATTAAAAAAATAATAAACCAGCCTTCACCCGCTCCAAAAAAACCAAACCCAAACAGAAAAAAAACCCAACCAAACAAAAATCCTCAAAACAAACAAAACCCCAGAAACTTCCAGAGGGCAGGTGAAATCCACTTCCAGACAACTTTTATGGTCATTATTCCTGTGCAATATTGTGCAGCATGCTGAAAAATATTTAAGAATAACAACAATTTAATGTGAAATTAAATGCCAGAACGGATGATACAGTGGTTGCATTATTGAGTAGCATACTGAATTCAATTAAATCTTGTCTTGTTAATAAATCTTGCATCACTGCTGACAGCTGCTGTGAAGAATCTGAGATTGTTTTGTAAGGACGTTCAGCCTGTTCCTAGCAGTGCCTGAGGAGCTGGTGGACGGCTGCCCAGCACAGTAAAATGATTGCATCTTGTGAGGTTGACTGCAGATTGCTATCACAGTAATAAAAACCAAGTTAAAAATTACAAAAACCTGGTACCTCTAAAAGCTTATGAGCCATAGAAATGACCTACTACTAACTCCTTACTACCTCTGAGTAATTGCTTATTAGGTTGCCAGTTAGATTTTAAGTTGGAAGAATTGGACAAATTGCTATTGGTCTTTATCACAATCTCTCTTTTTCTGCTGTTCTGATGCAGCAGCTGTTGCTGGGAATCAAACCCTTGATCCACAGAGAAGGAGGAATAACTCATTTTTCCGGATAACACTTGCTGCATTACCTGTGTACACATTTCTTTCCCAATGGAGTATGGACAAAAAGGAGCAATTTCTACACAGCTGGCAAGGCTAAAAAAGAAACATAATCTACAACTGATTAAACTGGTAGATCATACAGGAAAATAGTTCACACTCTTCTTTCATACTGAAGAAAACTCTTACCAATTTTTTTTTCCATCTGATTACTGTTCTTACATACTTTTTTCATGTCACTGTTTACAGAAACTTTTAGGAAAGAATTTGTGTCCTTTATATTACTTCTTAGGTTTAGAACTATAAAGATTATCTTCCTGAACTAACCACTCCCTCATAAGACCAGCTTTGAAATATTTCCATTATGCTTATTGAGAAGTTTAGGAATTACAGATGTCCATTCAAAAACATGTTTAAAGTAATGATAAATAAACAATAAAGATCATGAGGGTTAAAGATTAAAAATTAAACTTTTAACTACTATCTCCTTGTTTTGTAGCCTTAATATGTGCACTGTGATTCCTCCTCTACATTAACATTCAGAAAGTTTTTCCCCATGAACATGTAATTGTTTGTTTTAGGAGCTTAACTGTTGTACTCAAAATTAGAACCATGCCTGTGGGTATTTAAAATGGAAGAATAATACCAGCTAATGACTTCAGAGTAACTAATAAAATTACATCAGGGACAGTACTTCAGATTTTGCAGATTGACCAAATTTATATTGTTGAGAAATACATAAGATTTAGCTCAGTAAAATTTAATGAAACCAAGCATATATTGAGGAAAGGGAAGTGTGCAGGCTTATTTGTTGTGGAAATGCAACTTTATTTCAGAGATAAATGAAGTTCTGCTTTATGGAAATTTCTGGTTATTTTTCTAAAACATTGCTACACCTTTTGATGTAAAAAGTTATATGGTCTTGCAGATAGGTTTCTTTAGTAAATTAAATTTTTTTGGGAGTTGTTTCTTCGCAACAATAAACATATTTCTTCACCAGGAGTCCACAAAGGCATATTGCTGTGCAGAAAAAACTGAGTTGGTCTGAAATATGAATGAAACCAGAAGAATTGCAGTTCAGAGTTCCAGATGTCTTCTAGAAAATTAGTCCATTATTTTTCTGTCTGTTTTCCTCTTTGTAACATCTTTTTGTGTTCAGAGAAAACACACACCTCCTCTAAAGAATGCACAGCTCTTACCTTGGGCTGGGTCAGTGGTTCCAGCACTTACATCATGTACAGCCATCATCTGGCTTGCCATGTGAGCTATGATTCCTATCACAGGTTCTGATTCCTCCAAGAAGTACAACTGCTTCTCACTTCTATCCTCAGAATTTGGTGTAACTTAATCCTCCAGTTTCAGCAGAGTTTTGCTTTATCTAAAAGGGCAGATGCTAAAAATAACTTTTTGCTGTGAAAGGTACAAGAGACAGCAGTTTGGATCTTGATATTAATTGCAAAGAGCCAAGAGGTTCAAGATGAAAATAGGATTCATATTGTGGACTCCTAGTGAAGACAGAGAATCTGAAAATATTAGAATGGAATTAGTTAATTAATTAACATTTATTTATTTATTTACAAAATTAGTTGGTAAAATACTGGAAATTTCAATAAAAGTGTTACAAAAAGGGAAATGCAAATTTAAATACGCTTGTGCTTTAATGAACCAGATAAATCTTTCAGGCAATCAATGGATGCATGAGCAGTAAAGTAGAATGATATAAATGTTGGGCAGTTTATTCAGTGATTGAATCAAATTAAAAGCATGTGTGTGATGTTCTACTAGCACAGAAATGCTATAGGGAATGAACAAAAAGGTAAGCTTAATAATGTTATCCATAGAACATCTGAAAGGAAGCAGCACAGAACAACATGTTTTAACCAAACAGCTCACAAAGCAGGCCTCTGATGTATCAAAGCCAATTAGGACAGGGTCCAACAATTACAAAAGATATTTAGTCATAAAGAGATATCCAGCAATGTTTTGTCTTATCTCTGAAGCAGATCATTAAGGGCTTCCTGTCATATTTCTTCATGACTCCTTTTCAGGAAAGTCTATTTCCCTCTCCTCAGGAGGAGAATGGGACCCACCAGAGCACCTCACTTGGCCCCCTCCCAGCCGGGCTGTGATCCAGCATGGAACAACAATCAACCTGCAGCAGCACAGCTCTGACTGCTGCCCTTCCTGACTGTCCTCATCAGCTGCACAGCCTGGGCTCCGCATTCTGATCCCATCCCATCTGTGGCACACGTGCAGAGAAGCTTCTGGATGTACCTGGGAATCTCTGTGGCATAAGCTGAGCCAGAAGTTTTGCCAAAGCACCAAAGAGTTTGGGTACTGCTGGCCTGGCACAGCCTCAAATTCCCGAGGAAAGATGGGAATTGCCTGTACCAGTTAATGTAGGGAGAAGCAAGGCAGCCACCATGTGAGAAGTTCCTGTCAGCACCAGCTTTTGCTTTCGTATGATTTTGTATGTGATAGTCCAGGGCACAATCCTTGAACTCGTTACATTTGAAAGAAGTCTGGATGGAATAGGCCTCCAGCAGATTACTGGGGAGACTTTCATTCCTGCATATATGAGAAAATGGGGGGGAATAGAGATAATTGGCCAGTCCGTATCCCAGACTAATGCCCAAAGGTTCCATTGTATTTTTTTACATAGCAATATTTTTAAAACAACTTTTCAGATTAATGTATTTACATGGCTCTTGTAGAGAGTTGGCTCATGTTCTTTTTGTATTTTCTTGGACATCCTCCACAGCCTTGGAATGGAAATCACTGCACAGTTCTCCTCTACTCAGCCTTTGGGTCTCTAACTCAAATGTCTCTCTCTCTCAGAAGGAAATGTGTGTGCCCCACAAGCATGTTTTTCTAGGCCTCCTCCTTGTCACTGTAAAATTAAAGTAAAGGAGATCCTCATGTTTGTCTAAGCAAGGAGAGAAATTTTGTCATCTTCCACCATAGACGTTTCATTGCCACTTGACCTGTCTACAGTCCACTGTTAAGTCCTACCCATAGGTAATCTGACTTTTTAACGGGAAGTGTTTTGGTTTAGAAAAAGATAGTGTCAGTGTTTCTCATGCAGGTTTTTGCCCTTGCTTTATTTCAATTTATCCTTCAATAACAAAATAACTGAATATAATAGGGAAAAATCAGTTTATTTTCTGGAATGAAGTGAACTTCATCCAAGCTCAAACTCCTACAGTCACTTTTAGCATGTGTAAGCGCACACTGAATAAAATATTTTGACATCTAGACTGTCAGATAATCTGTCAGTAACAGTTACATCATTCAATGAAAGAACTGTTAATTTCCAATGTAATTTATTGGGAAAACAATGCATTTACTGCAGTGAAATACACTATTGGATGCTAGAAAAACTATATAACATTTTTGCAAGTGAAGTAGTTGACTGCAGAATGAAGAATATTCACTTGTGACAAAAACACAGGAAAATGTGTTTTTCTCTCAGAAAAAGAGATCCTTTCCAGTAAATATCAATGAAGAGAATGTACCTGCAGAGAGCAGAGTGTTCACAGACCTCCAGGAGGCTTTAGGATCCTTGTGCAGAAGGATCTAATGCATGGGACAGAGGAGGAGTGCTCAGGGTCATACTCCTTACAGGACAAGCTCAAAGTGAGGCACAAAGGTTAACACACCAAATGCTTTACTTGGAGTGATTTTTAAAAGCTGGAGAAGTTGTCAGCACTGTGGTGCTGTGCCCAGAACAAGGCTCTGTCTCTGGGCAGAGGTGTTGGCTGGCACAACTCAGTCATGGCTCTGGGGAGTTCCACAGGGGTTGGTTTTACAGCCTCCAGTTCTGCTTCACTGACATTTCTCTGTTGCCTTTGTCTGTTCAAAAGTTGTCTTGTTGCTGTAGGGAAATGTCAGAGCATTATGTGCAGTGATGGTGGTGATCATTCCCAGAGTGCCCAGAGGACTGAATTCCAGGTTTTGTGTGGTGCTTTGGATGGTGTCAGTCTGAGGCTACAGAGTGTATGTGCCTTTCATCTGGCATAACTGGTGTCTCATATTGACTTACACATAAAATTTAAGTTATGATTGTGGCTTCTTGGAAAGAAAACAAGGGATTTTTCATGCATTTTATTGTGTAATTAACAAATAGTAAATTATTACCCTGCTTGCTGCTGTTGTTGGCAGCGATGACAATAAAAGTCAGGATTTTTCAGGAATAAGCACGACCATGTCATGGAGGAAAACTGGCAACTTTAAAGATTATTCAGCCCTTAAAGAAAGGTGTTTGCAGCATGGGCAATCTCAGCTTTCAAGGTCTTCTTAACTCTGTCCTGTCTAATTATCCCACCAAGTCTCCTTGGAACTTTCCTTGATGGTTGATGCCACTTGTGGTGCCCTGAGAGCTGCTCCTCCCAGAGGCTTTGTTCCTGTGCTTTCCCTGATTCAGGAGATGTTCTCCCTTTTGAGACACACTAAGTCATGAGATCCAGGGAATGAAATTAATTCTGAGCTTCATGTGTTCTGAGTCACTTTTAGAAATTACAAAATAAAATGTCTAAGACACCATTTCAGATTGTTACACCTTAGCTGATCTATATGAACCTTTTATTTTGTTGTCATTTTTAGTAGAAAGATAACAAATTATTGTGGAACTTCCTTGTTTTATAATTTTCATTTATCTTCAGTGAAACAAAAAAATTACAAACTTTTGCCATATTCATCTTTATTTACTTTCTCATGTATTTTTCTGTGTTTATTTTTCTGAACCAAAACAGAAGGGGGGAAGAGAAGGCTGACAGTAAAAGGAGGGAAGGAAAAAAAAACAAAGCCAAGGAGGAAGAAAAAGGTTTTGATCCTTTTCTATCAAAACTTTTAACTTGAGAAAATACCTTATTTAAAAGGTTACAGTTATCCCATACAGAATAACAGTAGTTTTGTCTTTTTAAAAAAATTCTCTACCATTTCTGATGTAAATTAGTGCAGCTTCACTCAGATCAGTGGAGGACAAGCTACACCATTGTATTAGCCCATACTTAATATGTTTTAAAATATTTCATCCAAGATATGGTGTCTGAGTTAGGGATTGAAGGGCTGTAGCATTTAGCCTTCCCTTCCATCTCCTCACTGTTGTATTTTGCTCAGTCTTACTGCCTCAGACTTGGATTATCAGCCCTCTTTTGTCAATAAAGCATCCAGCCTATTAAAGCCTTTTGTATAAATTATAATAATAAGAAATTTGAGCCAAATTCAGCTAAAAAAATACAATATTTTTGCAAAATCATAGCCAATTCTAAAAAGAAGCAGATTAAGCTTTTAGAAGTGCATTCTGGATATTGCTGTGATTTATGTGCTGTCAATTATTTTTGTGTGTATTGAAAAAATCTGTCAAGTTTCCATCTCACATTTCATAAATCAGGTTTTTCTGTATACAAAGCACGTGTCAGAAACCAGTATTTAAACAAGATGCCAGTTGGCTTCTCCATGTGGCAGCTTGTAAACAGAAATATTTGGGGACTGTGCATTTATGACATGCCATGTAATGTCATGTGTAAACAGCAGTTACAGGAAAATACTCTGTTCCTCTACATTGCTAATAAATCATGTTTGCCCTGCTGTATCACAGTTCAGCAGGTAGAACCTTCCAAATTCAGGTGGTAGTGGTGTTTTTTCAAATAGGAGTTCTGAGAGGTTAAATATTTTATTTGTGACCTACCTGTGCATCAGAGTGATATGTCAAAACTGACATGGTGTTTTGTACATTTATCTTCTAGTTGTTTGGAATTTTTTTTTCCCTTTGTTTTGGTCAGAGACAGAATCTGATTGTTCTGAAAGCACTTTCACTGCATGTCAAAGGGATCAGGAATCTGCTGTCAGAGCAGCAGGGGAAGCCTGCTCAGGGTGATCTAAAACCTAGCCCTTGCCAAAATGGGAAGTCCTGGTGTTGCTTCCACCCATGAGTGATCCAGGTCTGGGTCTCCAGCACATGGAGAAAGACATGGACCTGTTGGAATGAGTGCAGAGGAGGGTCATGAAGCTGGTCAGAGGGCTGGAGCATCTCTGCTATGAAAGGGGCTGAGAGAGCAGGGGTTGTTCAGCCTGGAGAAGGCTCCAGGGAGACCTTAGAGCCCTTCCAGTGCCTGAAGAGAGCTGGAGAGGGGCTTTTACAAGGGCTGGAGTGACAGGACAGGGTTAGGAAGAAAACCTTTACTGTGAGGCTGGTGAGGCACTGGCACAGGGAAGCTGTGGCTGCCCCATCCCTGGAAACATTCAAGGCCAGGTTGGACAGAGCTCTGAGCAACCTGGGACAGTGGAAGGTGTCCCTGCTCATGGCAGTTGTTTGGAGCTGGATGGTCTTTAAGGTCCCTTCCAGCCCAAACCATGGTTCTATAATGGGGCTGTGCAGAAAGCAAGATCAGTTTGCTGATCCACTTGAAGAGTATCACAGGAGAGAAACAAGAATTGTGATAATTAGCAGGGCAAACAGTGTCAGCTGCTGTTCACAAAGTTCAGGCTCCAAGGTGTGAATCAGCTTCCCTGGGATTCACATCGAATACAATGAGAACACAAAAGGCACCACTGCTAAGGTGTTTTATTCCTTGAAAACAAAAACAAAGAGGCCAAGTCTTGTGGAGAAGATGTAAAGGCCTATTATTACATCTTCTCGATAGAAATGTAGCTGGAAAAGGCTAAAGCAAATCATGGTTAAAGCATAAAAGCTTGAGCAGGATTAGGAGGAAGACTAGGATGAACTCGAAGTAGTTGTTACCTGACTGGATGCTGCTGGGAGCATTGGCAGTGCAGGTTTCAGGCAAGGCTGGGAATCATCAACAGGCCCCAAAGCCCCAAGCATTTTTATTGGTACTCAGTCAACCATGTAAATTCTTTTAACATTTTATCCATTTATTAATTGTTTGTCAGGCCTGCAAATAAACATTTATAGGATCCACTATGAAATGATTTGTTGTTCTTTTGCTTCTATGTCTAGTAAAGTGGTCTGGCCTTTCTGTTCATATGTCTTGTTAATTTTTTGGTGCCACATCCAAATTTGCAAAATCAAATACCAAACAATAATAAAAAAAAATTTAATGAACTGTGCAAAGGTAAGTAGGTTCCTACTATTGTAACCAGGGGGTGAAAATGCTGGTTTATCCACATAAATCAAAGTAATGATGCAAATATATGAACCTTATATCCTTAATTTGTTTTCATAGGTTTCAAAATCTCACTGTTACTTTCAGCCAAACATAAATTATTAATGGTTCTAAATGCCTGTAGATTATTTAATTAAAACAGAGAAAATTCATCCTCCATTCTTACCTAAGTAATACTAAGCAGACTTTGTAGGGTGAAGGCCAGAATTGGAGATCTGACTCTGAAATTTCTTTATCTCAAGAATTTTAATATGTTCTTTATTGTTTCCTTCCTATTATATTAACACACTGTGGTATTTTCTCTTTATAGTGCATGTCTGTAATTCCAAATTATATTTCCATCCAAGGTTTGTGGAGGAGTTTTGGCAGTTGAAATGGTCTTTTGCTGCTTTATTAAGTTTGACTGTCTGCCTGCAGACTTTCTGTGGATTTTTGTAGTTCAGACTTATTTAATTGATAAATAGTTTTGCATAGAATTTGTATTCCCAACCATGCACCCTTTGCCCAGCTACTTCTGTAATTATTTCAGAAGGAGGAAACTGATAAATCATTTAGGAAATAAGGAAGGAAGCTGATTATTATCACGAATTACCAGAATTAACACAAATTCTGACATGCAAACACCAGAGGAATCCAATAATGCAAATACAGACTGAAAACAAGAAATTGCAGCACTCCTGGCCAGGTGTGACTGGGTCCTGCCAAGGTGATGTGATCGAGGACAGAGCTGCTCCAGGGGAGGGACAAGCCTGGATGACAGAAATGCTGGATGAAACCTGGAAGCAGCAGCAAACAAGTGTATACAAAACAAAACAAAACAAAACAAAACAAAACAAACAAAACAAACAAACAAACAAACAAAAAACAAAAACAAAAACAAAAACAAAGAAACAAAAAAACCACCAAAAAAAACCAAATACCAAAACAAACAAACAGAAAAAAAACCCCAATGAGCAGCAGAGATGACCCATGAGACCAGCCTGTACTGCTTTGTTTTCACTTTTGTGATCACATTTGAAATAGCAATTTCAGTTTCATCTTGTTAGCAGAAAAATAACTAGGGAATTTACAAAAGATCAGAAAACTGGTAGGGAGGTTAAAAGTCATGATTTAATCAGAAATATATTTTAAAAACCACCCAAACATGAAATTGTTACTGATTATCCTAATTAGCAATCTCTGGAGGAGTGGCATGGAGTTAGTAAGCTCCCTAATGTTTGGATCCCAAGGTTTGACATTATGTGGTTACAGTTTCAGGGACTAAAATTGTCAGCAAAAGAAGGGAATATTGATCATGTTTATTGTGATTCCTGGTTATCCCATTCCCAGAACTTGCCACATGTTTCTGTGTGCCACATGCTTCTGCTGCTTTAAACATTCCAGACTGATGTACAATTGAAATATATAAGCTAAGCAAGCCTTACTGCATCAGGAAGGGATCTAGAGGGCAACTCATTAAATAAAATGAAAGGATATATGAAATCTTAAAATATAAGATTCAGGCTAATTATTAGCAAACAGTTACTGATGTCTACATAGCACCATAAAGCATTCCTTTGAACATTTAAACTCAATAGGAAGAGACATGGAAAAATCAGAGATTAATTTTGTATTGGTTGGATGTATTAGGATGACTAATAAAATCAGGCTTTAATATCAAAAATCTGTACTTCATCCTTCTGAAACTGCATATACAGGCATGCAAGGGATAGAGGAATTTGACCCTGTAACTGGTAAAATCCAATGACTTCAATTTGTCAAGACAACCCCAAAGCACTCTCTGCTGCATGAGAATGAAGACTATAAATAAGTAATGTATTTATTTTTAAATAAATGGGAATGAGTAAATTTCCCCATATACCTAAATGCTCATAAATCATTTTGATTTATTGTGTCAGTCTCATTTTTCAGTTCTGCCATCTATTTCAGTTCACTTTAAAGGCTGTACATATGGGGAGATTGACTACAAGATTTGCAATCTCTGGAAATCCAAATGTGCCAGGAAAAAATGTCTGGAGGCCGAGCTTACCCCTTTACCTCCGGGAAGAAGTGGCAGCACTTTTAATCAGTCATTGTTCCCAATCAGAGGCACATTCTGTTTGTTCCCCCAGGCCTGTGGGATACAGCCCTGCCTGTGTACAAAGATGTGTGTTGAGGATTTACTGGAAGGAAGGCAAATAACAGGGCTCAGTAGTAACATTTGGTGGGTTTTGATGCTGCAGAGGTGGTAGCTCAGTTAGAGCAGGTGCAAGAAGTGCTCAAGCAGGACATCAGTGAGTGCTCCTGCTGACCAGAGTGCTGGGAGTGACCAGGGACACAGACAGAACTTCTGCCTGCTGTGCCCAGGTGGCCAAGGAGGCCAAGGACACCTGGCCTGTGCCACCAACAGTGTGGCCAGCAGGAGCAGGGCAGTGATTGCCCTCTGCACAGAGCACTGGTGAGGCCACACCTGGAATCCTGTGTCCATTCTGGGCCCCTCAATGCAGGAAGGACATGGAGGTGCTGGAGCATGTCCAGAGAATGGGACTAGAGCTGGAAAATGGCCTGGAGCACAGAAAAGGAGGCTCAGCAGGGACTTTTTCCCTCTCTTCTCCCAGGCAAACAGCAACAGGATGAGAGGACACAGCCTAAAGTTGTGCCAGGGAAGGTTTAGGTTGGACATTAGGAGGAATTTTTTCACAGAAAGGGTGCTAGACATCAGAATGGGCTGCCCAGGGAGGCAGTGCAGTCACCATTCCTGCAGGTGTTTATGGAAAGACTGGACGTGGCACTCAGTGCCCTGGTCTGGGTGACACGATGGTGACCAGCCACAGGCTGGACTCGATGATCTCAAAGGTCTTTTCCAACCTAATTGATTCTGTGATTCTGATTCAGCTTTACAGAGTCTTTTCTATAAAAAGCTCCTTTTGATGTCTCAGTTTCATTCTGCTCATTTTTCATATCAAAGCCAAAACTTTCCCAGCAACTCTTTAATTTCACATCAGTTTGCAGCACAGTGAATTAACTCTTCCAAACCAGGAGTCGATAATGTCTTGCTTCAGGAGGTGCCTAATCACTGTGATGAATTATCCTAAAAAAATGAGAGACCTTTACAGATGACATTTTCATTTGCAGTGAGTTGAAGATGGATTTAGCAAACAGCTGCTTTCCACAACAGCCAGGATTTGTCATCTTACTCTTACATCAAGCATAAAGTAGTTATTTTATATAGGGAATTATGAAAGAGACAAGTAATTCTGGATTATTGATCTATTCATCTGCTGGGAGGTTACGAGTGAAAACTCTTTTGCTCTGTTGTTTTTAATTCAGCTGTCATTAGAATAGAGCTTGCTCTAGGATCACTATAAAAGAAATTGATATAATGCCCAGAGTGCTGCAAAATATGTTTCTTTCCCAAATAAAAATAAATGGAAGTTAACAAAGAAACCCCAAAACAACAACAACGACAACAATAACATCAACATCAAAAGGGGTTTGGTAACTTAGAAACCAGAATGTTACAGTAGCAAGATCAATCAAATGCTGGCCTAAGACATTGAAGAACTGTACTTAATACTTTAGGCATAAACAGCCTAACTACAATGCAAATATTAATTATTACTCCTGCCTTCCAAAGGATCTATTTGCGCTTATTTTCTTTGACTCTCATCATAACAAAGCTCAGTTTTATGTGTAGATAAATATACTTTTTCTGATTTCACAATAGTTGCCTGTGGCCATTTAATATTTTGCTGTGATTGAGACCTTTCCTCATTTACACTTCCAAAGTCCTATTGATTCGATGGAACAGCAGCGTGTTGTGTAACTGTGAAAATTAGCACAGGGTCTGATGCTGTAAATAGCATTTGCACTAAAAAGTGGAACATGACTTGCTTTATTTATACCCAAGTAATTCAGAGTGCTTTGTAGTAATTTCTACTGTATGTTTTTTCTATATTTAGAAAAACAACTCTGTGTCTCTTATAATGATGAGTAAGAAACTGCAGAAATCTTCCAGCTCAGAGCAGGTGCCTGCAGGTTTTTGCCTCTCTGCTGATTTACAGGGTGCCAGTGTGCTCAGAGGCCAAGTCCCCTTCCAGCACCCACCATCCTGAGGTGTCCAGCTGAAGCCCTTGGGTGCTCCTGCCTCCCTGGATCACATCACACTCCCATTCCATCCCCTTTCCTGCTCCTCTGCTGGACTTTGCTGCCTGCTTTTAATTTTTTCACCCAAAGAGCAGAAACATCTTGGCTTTCTAATTTCACTACTTTCTTAAATAATTCCTTCTTTTATTCTTTATGGTTGTGTAGTGGGTGCTCCTTGATAAAAGTTATGAATAAGGTTGTTGGAAAGTTAAAGAGTTAATACTTACTGTTCCTAGACGTTGCTATTATATGTTCTGTACTCCCAGGTACATTCCCTATCCCAGTAAACTGTATTCTCTCCCCAGTTAAATGTGTAATCCCTGAACCTACCCTCAAACCCAGTTCATTGTACTCCCATGTCCCAGTTACTTCCTACTTCCGCCCTTTCCATCCCCTATTTCCGTCCCAGATACTTCCCACTTCCGCCCCTTTCCCTGCCCTATTTCCGGCCCTGCTGCTGCCTGCCCATCAAGCCAGTGACGCCCAGTATGTAAATTTCCTGAGGCTCCCAGATACCATCATTTCCAGAAGTTCCCACAAAAAGAAGAATCCTCGAAAACAGCAAGCTAATACCAGATCCAAGCCTCTGGACAACATCCTCCAATGAGACATGTAATCAGCCATTGTAGAACATTGCTGTCCCTGCAGTGCCTATTCGCCATCACTGAAGAATACCCAGAAGGAATGACCACCCTGGACTAACAAAATCCTTCCAAAGTCTTCAATGTGTCTCTGAAAATGGAGTTCTCTATGTTGCTCTTGAAGAGGACTGCATGTTAATGTTGTGTTCATGTTGGACTGACAGCAGTAGTGAATGTTAGTCTCTTTTTGACCTGTGTTTTATAAATAAAAGATCTGATAAAGGCTTTGGCCTGTGTTTATTTGCTTTAGTGGAGTTGTTCTAAATGTCCGTTTGACCCCAGGCTAGAAGATGTTTTGGCCTGGTCAGAGGAGCTGGATGTAGGGGTCAAGCCCAATGGAGCATTCCCATTCATTCTCCCAGTATTGTTATTGCTTGAGCAACTTTAACCACAGCCAAGTGCTAGACACAGACACCGTCCAGGAACCTCAGTGTGAGTAAAGAATTTAAGGAAGCTCTAAGAAATGTTATTCCGATTCTTCTAATGTCAGCATAAATTACTATGCAGAAGTAAAAATGGTGATATTATGTGTTAAAGAGAGTTTGTACAAGAAGGCCCTTCAGTGAACACAGTTACTCTGAGCAGACTCTGGCTGCTTTAAGGTAAGGCACCAGAGGACTTTTTTGTAGACTTAGCTGGAAAGAAATAAAAATCTGTATATAATTGTTTCTTTATTCAGTAGAAGATGCAATTTATTTTGTAAACAGAAAGCAGCTGTTTGCATCACTAAACACTGAACTAGGAACACTGTTTGTTAACTAAGAGTATTTAATAAATTCACAATGCAAGCACTAATGAATGAGTTGATTTTAATATATATCATATTTCACTGCAGAAACCTCCTTATGTTTTATCTATCCACAGTTTCATTTTATCCTCACTTGACATTCCCAGTAGGCAAGACCAAAAGCAAACTGGGCTATCCAGTAGTACTGATACAGATGGATTAAAAAAAAATGGAAGAGAACACTGGGATAAATCTGAACCATCTGAAAGGACAGAGAGGTGCCTGAACCCAAAGCAGGACTCTCCAGCAAGTGAAGATGAAGCCCAGCATCCCCTACCCCACCCCAAAAGCATGACAGAGTGGCAAGGCAGGGACTCACTGGAAACAAGCAGAATGAATTTCAGGCTGAAAAAGGGAAATGTGGGAGTGAAAAACAAGAAGGGAGAATAAGGATCAGTTTTTCATCAGATTGTCTGTCCTCTTGCATTTGCCAGTCCTCATCCTTGCCAAGACGGGAAGTCCCCTGCTCCCTGCTCCCTGCTTCTTTATGCTCGTTCCCAGCCTGGCTTTGTGTGGTGAGGCAGTGACGTCGTTCACTGAGGGACAAATTTGAATTCTTTGATCTTACTATGCCAACTTCACATTTTTCTGGGTAATTAAAAACAGACCAACATGCATGCACACGTTAAAATACAGCAATGTATTTGTAAGTATAATTGAGCTGTGATTAATTCCTCACATTTCATTACAAACCAATAAAGTCCCATTAAAGGGCAATGAATGAATCCTGCCAGGAGCAGGCCCATATTCCCTCTGTTCTGTGTAATCCGTAGCCACACACAATTTCGTAAAGCACGGGCAAACACTACCAAGAAAATGTGGCAATATTTCATATTTGTGTTGCAAATGTAAAAGTGACAGTGCAAGCTGTGAGAACATTCAGCATCAGAACACCAGCAGACCTTTCAGATCGCGTGTACAGCCCTGCCTCGATGGAAGATAATGTCATTTCTTCTGTTCCCGAGACAAAGAGGAACTTGATTTTCTCTCCTTTCCTTCATAGCAGACACTACAGGAACAGAAGCATATTATCTCCCTGCTAGTGGCACAAAGGCAGCATCTCAGATATGGATTAGCTCTGAATTATCCCTCTTGACAAATCGGTTGTGAAACCATCGCTCTGTCTCTTGGCAGTCCCAGCCCTGCTTTGCCCAGGAGCCCTGAGCAGCTGCTGCCTTCTTGCTGCCACTGGCCACATTTCCCTTTGTCACCCCTGCATTTCAGGGCTTTAATCCACCTGGGGCACAGACTGCACCTGCACAGAGCAGGCACAATCAGAGGGCTCTCTCTGCCACGTGTTCAGTGAGCTCAGTTTAACTCAGGAGCGCCTGTCAGCTCTTCCACCCCAGCCACAAGCCATCTGCAAGGAGCTCTAGCTAAGAAGTTCTTCAGAAATACCCCTCCTGTGCTAAATATACTGATTCCCTGATGCCATCTTGCACCATTTGCTCCTGCCTCCAAATTTGTGCAATAGTAGCATCCAGTTTTCCTTCTCTAACATTTGGGGAGGCAGGGAAAGGCACAAGGAAGGAAGAAAAATGTAATTTGAGTTCCTTTTATTGCCTTTCAGCATGATCGCTTTCTGGTTTCAAAGGAAATGTAACTGAAACCCAATGTGGTTTTGGAGTAAGGAAAATGTTAGATAAAAATTAGCATTTTAAATCAGGGAAATGAGTTGTGAATTAAAATACTTGCTTCTTGTGGCTTTGCAGAACCACCTTCCCTTTGCCTTCAGGGTAGCCAGAACAATTTTTCAGGCCAAACCAACATTTGAATTCCTGTCCTTCCCAAAGAAAACTGGTGGGTGGGTTTCTGTCTAGGAGCTAAAACAGAAGTTGGCCCTAGGGTTTTGCTGCAGTTCAGCTTTGGGGAAGCCACCATTCCATCCATCTTGTTGGCTTCCATCCACAATGGGGATGTGGAGCCAGACAGCAAACTCAGGGATAGTGTGATACCAAAGTTGCTACAATGCTACTTTCCCACCGGTCATAGTACAAACACAGCAAATAGAAAAGAGTATTTTCTTTTATGAAAACACAGTATTTTCATAAGGAGTGATCCACTGCTTTAGTTTAACAATGCTCAGCAGTGTCCCAGGTTGGCTGGTCTGGCTACTACAACCCCAAAGGAAACACAAGGAATATCCAACAAGAAAATATCCTTCAATGAGCTCAACATCATGGGGTTTTTTCTCTTCAGAGTTGCCTGTCTTTGTGCTATGGCACAGCCAGTTAAGGGAGAGGTTTCTGCTCTCTGGTTTGTTTAACAAATATGAGTAACACCACTAGAGCTGGCAGCTGGAGCTAGAAATGACAGTGTACCCCATACCAAGCTGAGCAAGGAAGGACTTCAAGATATGCCTGGTGGGAAAAAAAAAGAGAAAAACCTGGTCTTAGTCCTCCTCTCAATCTTCCTGTTCTGCCTGTCCCTGTGCTTATAACCTACAGCCTCCATAAGGTAGGGAATGACAGCATTGGTTCCCATAAATTCAGGGTAAGTTTGAGTGAATCCATTTTTCACTGAACTCTAAAAAAGGGAATAATTTTTACCATAATTTCCAAAGCAAAATAATAATGTGGGATGGTTCTGAATTGTGAACCAGGGAAAATATGTTGGAAGAGTCCAGGCTGTGAGTGTGCTGATTGCAGCCATGTGCAGAGGCACTGTTGGGCTGTCCTTGTTCACTCCATTGGCTGAGGGGGTCTGAGAAATTCCAGAAACTGCAAATCTAAGGCACAGGAATGGGGCTGTGTCTTTTCCTGATGTGTTTCCCTGCACTACAGATGGTTTGAGGGCAGAATGGCTTTTGGCTGGCAGAGCGGCAATGCAAGAGGCAGCTCTGGCACGAGGAAGGGCCAGGAAGTTCCAGAGAAATGTTGGAAGCAAGCTCCAGAGGTTCAGGCACTCCATAGGGTGCACCTCAGTGATTGAATCCCATCCTCTGGCAGCACAGAGACCTGTGGCTCTGCTGCTCTGGAGACAGAGGTTTCCCATCAGATGTCTGCAGTGGCCTGTGGTGATGTGAGAATACCCCAACTGACCTGATTCATCTCTTAAAGGCTACTGCACTTTACCATGATGAACCTGGATCAAAGGCAAAGAAAAGCCAGCAACACAACTTCCTATCCCTCAGTCAAGAACTGAGACAGAATTTTCATTGACATCACATTCCAGACCCCCAGGATCTCCTGATCATGATATCCCAAAAGTCAATGATCAGCACAAGATATTTCTGGAGGCCAGGAATCATGGAACAGGAATTTCCATAAAGGAATCCTTCACAAAAAAAATTACCTGTTACTATTTTCATAAAACTATAGAATGATCTGGGTCATATAATTTTAACCCCCTGCCAGTTAGTCCATCTAAGATATCCAGCAAGCCCTGATCACTACGGATTTGAGGTTATATGTTATTTATCCTCTAAAACCATTGGTCTCTAAGCATGTAAGTCATAGAGACCCCACCTAACACAATGTAGAAGGTCTGAGACAAAATAACACCTGAACAGTTTTGACCACTGTGCCATCTTCCTCTGTAATTTTGCTGGATAATAGAGAAAAATAAACAGTTCATTTTGCCAATAATCTAACAGAGATTCTACATTAGATAGACAGACAGACAGACAGACAGATAGATAGATAGATAGATAGATAGGTGATAGGTAGATAAAGATATAGATGATATAGATTATATAGATATAGATATAGATATAGATATAGATATAGATATAGATATACAGACAGACAAAAAATTGAAGTCCATGCATGTTTATCTCAGGTAATATTTATAATCTAATGGCATTTATATAATAATACATGCATGCTTTATGTAACATTTAAATTTCATATACACATATGTTTTCAAAGTGCATTAGCATGACGCTTAGCACAGCATGTTGTCCCTCACTGCAGAATTAGTATTTTCTACTTTCCCCCCTTGTTAATTTTTCCTTGCAACCCACAAGAAATCAGCTTCATCAATACCTGATTTTGGCTGCTGTGCACCTAAAACTGAGTAGCATTTATTTGTCACATTGCTGCTCTTAAAACATGGCCACACGACTGTGCTGCTTTGTTTAAAGTTCTCCTCTCAAAGGTTCTCTGCAAGGGCTGTGTAGGAGGCTCTGCAGCAGGGAGATTTGAAATTGTTTTTCTGAAAACTGTTTTGAAGAGTCTGTCCTTTTCAAAGTCTTGGCCAGCTGCACAGCTATTTTCCTCTCTTCGTTTTCTTTACTCCTGCAGCACTGAATAATAGTTTTATTTAATATTTTAGACATAAAATTTATAGGTGAATCTCTATCATATAGTTCCCTCTTTAGCAGCCTTTACTGAGCACTGAGGCACTTCCAGAGATTCTCCTTTTGCCAGGATAGTACTGCATCCCTTACAGACCAGCCAATTTAGGGACCATTTTTACTGCAATTACACTCATGGTGAATTCCTTGTACTTCATGTAGTCCCCCAGGTGTCAGTGGGAATCTCATATTTATGGAGAAGATCAACACCACCCATGTCAGGACCTTGTGTCCTGCTCATCAGTGACACCAAACAGCCTCACAAGGTGTTTCCAGGAGCACTGACCAGATGGCATCAGCACAGGCACTGGTCTCCCAGCAGAAAATTCCCTCCAATTTTGATCACAGCCATGAAAAGGGCAACCCAACCACCAGCACTGGTTATGCTGGGGCACAATAAATTTCACATCAAGACACAGGCAGCCTTAAAATTTTTGCATACATTGAGACGTACATGAAAAATTGGATACTTTCCCTTGCTCCAAGGGAGTATGAACAATAGAGAACTTCCAGAAATATAACTTTCTTAGTAAGTTAAAAAGTTCAGACTGTGGAAAGAAGACATTTCTGAGAAACAGATTTTAGTCTTTGAAATAATTAGACTGAGCTGAACAGATTTTTGGCATTATTTGTAAGCCAGTCATTGTTCAGCCTTTGTACTTAGAAGAGCAATTATGACTCCTTTGGAAACATCCTTAGCTGAACTCTTAAAATAATAAAAACACTCCCCCATAAGACCACATCAACATATGGTTTTCGTAATGACAGCACAAACAAATCACCCACTCATCAAACATTTAGGAAGAAGACAGGAACAAATAGAACAAACAAATTTTCTAAAGGTTACTTACTGGTCCTGATCAATCAGAAAGGAAAGAAAAGCTGAACTCAATGCAGAAATTGCCTATGGGACATAGAATGCACATAAAATATGCAAAATATAAATAAGCCAAACCATAAAACAAACACTGCAAAATAAAGTTTATAGACAATGTGCTGTGAAGTTGTATTTCACAAATATTGAGCTGCTGATGCCCAGCTTTATGATCCTCTCTCTAGTTTACTTTTTAACTTCAGTGATATGTCATGAGTAAGCAAGAAAGAGATAAAGTACATCTACACTAGTGATCGTTATCAGAATATCCTTCCTGGTTTCACCACCCTCCTGGTAACTCCAGGGTGAGGCCCCTGTGGATCACAGAATCAATGAGATTGGAAAACGCCTCTAAGATCATCAAGTCCAACCTTTGACCAATCACCACCCTGGCACCCAGCCCAACCTTGGTGCCACATCCAGTTGTTTCTTGAACACCTGCAAGGATGAGGACTCCACCACCTCCCTAGGCAGCCCATTCCAATCCTTTCAGTGCAGAAATTCCTCCTATTCCCCTGATGTGCATCTCTGCTGCAGTTCCCTCTGGAGGATGCTGTGAGTGGTGACTACATGAATGTGAACAATTTTGAGATTCAGGGACCACTGTTCCTTTCTTGGTGTAGCTCTGTGGTCATGCTGATGAGTTAGCACCACATCAGAGAGGCAGAGTCCCAAAGCAGACCTGTCTAGGACTCTGGAGCTCAACACTGACACAGAAAAGAGCTTGGCAACAAAAACATCCATGCTTGCTCATCATGGGGCAGCCCTGAGAGCATCCATGTCTTTAGAAATGGCACAGTTGAGGTAAATGGACACCAAAAGCTTTTGAGTTGTGTCACTCCTGATCTTACCCCATATAACATATAAAAATGGACAGGAACAGGACTCCCCTTCTCCTTTGGATCAGGATGTCCATCTCTCTGCTTCCTGCATCTTTTTTATGCAGGTGCTGGAGACTCTGCCTAAGAACTACTTCAAAACCTCCTCCTCTGCCATGCAGGTCAGTCCTGCCTGACCTGTGCCTGTGCAGCTCATGTGTGGCTGAGCACTGGAAGCTGTCAGCAGTTGGCTGTCAGCAGCTGCTGGTGCAGCCTCCACACAACTCCCTGGAAAACACCGGGCAAACATTGGTGTACTATAAAAAGGGAGAAAACAAGTTCCATGCTCAAAATGGGGCTTGCCATACAATCACAGAATGGCTTGGGTTGGAAGAAACCTTAAAGATCACCCCATTCCAAATCACTGCCACAGGCAGGGACAATTTCCACTAGACCAGGTTGCTCAGAGCTCCATCCTTCAGCTCCATCAGAGCTGGCCTTGAGCACTCCCAGGGACGGGGCATCCACAACTTCTCTGGGGCAACCTGTACCAGTGCCTCACCAGCCTCACAGTAAAGAATTTATTCTGCATATCTAACCCAAATTTTGTCTGTTTCAATTTGAACCCATTACTCCTCGTCCTATCACTACAGTTTCTGATGTTCCATCTGACAAATACCCAGAAAGAGCCCTCAGTATGAAACAATTTAAAAAATGCACATGGGGAGATTCCTCCAAGAAGTCATCCTGGCTGCACTTATGTCTGTTGGTTTTGCTTTCCCTCTTCTGAGTGAGTCTGTGGTTTGTGACTACAAGAGCAGATGAGAGAACTCTTAGTGCTTGTATAAATTCCAGCTGGACAGTCGACCAAGCAAATATCATACACTACTCCTCCTCCTCTGAGGAATGAGACTCAATGAGAACGGCATTCAAGCACCAATGGCTGGACTGGAGCCACTGTTGCCTCTCTGTCACTGCAGCCTGTGGGATTGGGCAGATGGTGTCAGTGCCAGGAAATGTATGGCACAAAAACTTCTGTAGATACAGCCTGTATGTCTTGCTCATTGAGTTAGTGACAGGAACACAAATCAGAGTTCCTTCTCTAATCCCTACCCATACCATTTTCAGGTTCAATCAGAGTCAGGATTGCTGCTTCTACAGATGTTTAACTCTGAACTATGTCCCAAAAAGCTTCAGTAGGTAGCATGGTCTCTTGTCTTGCTGTGTGCTGAAAGCTCTGCAGAGAAGGGCTTGGTCTTCTTTAGGGGGGTGCAACTCTCACTTTGCAAAAATAATTATCAAATCCTTGTAGAGATTGTAAGCGCTGAAGGTGGGCAGTGTTGATGAGTCACAGTGGGTACAGAATATACTTCTACAGAAACAAATACTGGAGAAAACCAGGAGTGAACATCTCTGTCTTTGAACACTTTTATCAGCGGCTTTCAGTTTTTGTAAAACTGAATCAGGATTTTATGCGAAATCAAGATTTGAGTATTTAAAACCTGGAAAAACTAACAGTGCTACTGGAAACAATGCTATGGTACAGTTATTTCATTATTATTGAGCTTTGAAAGGTAACTGAATGAGAGTCTGATTTTCTGGGCAATCTTTCAAGACAAACTTTGTTATAAAGAAATTATTTAAATTTTATTTGGCATTTTGTAAAGTTAGGGAAAGTCTTGGTGATGAAGCACAGTTACTGTACACAAATACAATAAGGAATGCCTCTCTAGCTTGTCAGGCTGTCTCCCCAGTTGCCAGGGGCCTCAATCTTTGCAGGAGAATTACCCTTGGAAACAAATCCAGTTCCCCTGATCTCAGGGTCACTAAAGCAAGCTAGTCCTTTGGCCAGAGAGATGTTATTTTTGAGATCTTCATCTAGGAAGGGGATACAGCTGTGGGGAAAGGGCATTTGGAGGCAGCCCTGTACTCCGGGAGTCTCATGTTTGACTGTCTTGGCATGTTTTCAGTTATCTGGGGGATAACTGTTTAGTTTTATTCCAGCCAAAACCAGCCAGCACGGAAGAAGAAGCTGTAGGAGGGCTCTTCATAAGATTGAGGTGACCTGAGAGCAGCCAGGTGTTGCAGTGAAGGCTACCTGTGACCAGCACAGCAGCATCTGATCAAAGGTTTTCCTTGGCAGCAGCGATGACTCACAGTAATTATCCTTTCTCTTTGTGTAGTTTTTTTTTTTTGTCTAGTGTTTACTCATAATAGTTCTGTATCAGTTTTTGTTTCTTGCAAGAAAATGAAAAACATTATTACCATGTTTCCCTTCAGTTTAGGATTTTTAACCTTTTCTTGGTGCAGGGCTTTACAAACAGAAAAATCTGAAATTCTTTGGGCTCTTCACCTCTTACATGATATTTCTGGAGGGTCTTAAACTTTTTCAGGATTTTTTCTAAATCTGCCCTGCCCAGTTATTTCCCTGTTATCCATAACTTTGTCAAAAGCTATGCAAAGAAATTTTATTTTTCATTGTTTATGTGCACTTATGCTACAGAAAATAGGAACATCTGTTAGCTGTGGAAGTGGTGTGTATGATTGATTCATCATCTCAGCTCCTCTATAAAATCATTCCTTACATTTGCTTGGCAAGACAGACTGCCAGACTGTCAGTCTGTTCTCACTCTCTCCATTGGTTTGTCCGAGTACTTGAGTGACAGTAGCAGGGAACTCCAGAATACCTACAGGATTTACCAAGGGAATTGGATATTTATCTCTGAAGGACAACTCAAACCCAAAATATATCATTACATTCATGATCTCAGCTAAAAGCTGTTTTAAGAACTTCTCTAA
Source organism: Muscicapa striata striata (assembly GCA_030060385.1). NCBI lineage: Eukaryota > Metazoa > Chordata > Aves > Passeriformes > Muscicapidae > Muscicapa > Muscicapa striata. Next base: position 581,927 of record JAREIS010000137.1, on the reverse strand, counting down.
AATAATGCAGTACTACAGTCAGCACGCTATTCTGAAATTTTATAATATAGACATACAGTAAACAAAAGGTTACCTCCAAGTAATTAAAAATCTTTTATATTTTACTTACAAGAAAACAGAAAATTAAGAACACAACCTAGGCAGAACCCTTTCATTAAAAAAAAAAAAAAAAAAAGGCCCTTTGTATATGAGAAAAGTTCTAAACAAAAATATAACCTTCCAGAGCCTTGCAAGACTTTCCAAGATTCACTTCCTCTCGCTGCCCTTTATTTGCCTGGTCAATACACGAAGCCTCCATTTAGCTGAACACTCCAGTTTTTATCAAGCATTTTGACTGCGCAAGATGAGCCTTCATGAGTCACTGCAGTCACCTCCTCCTGCATTCTGCCCCCACCGCTGAAGCCCTGGCTGCCTCCAGGGGTGATCCTAAAGGAATGATGAGCTCAGCTCCGCCCCAGGAGCGCTCTGCCCCAAGCCTGGCTCCCCTGGCTCCCCTCAGGCCTGATCCCAGCGTTTTTCCACAGGCACGGCACACAGACATCCCAACGCATGCATGGGATTCATACAACAGCAGGAGGTCACAGTCTGTGCTGCAGTCCCAGCCTGGTAACTCATCAGAGCTGAGATCAAAAGATTAATGGATAATCAGCTTGCATTATTAACAATATAGTAAACAAAATGAACAGGAAAGATCAATCCCTCCTTAACTTTTTATTTTTATTTCCCTACTTTTGCAGGCTAGGGTCGTGGGAATGTGTCCTGCTGCAGCCTGACCTGACACTAACCATCAGTTTTGTTTAATAAGTAAAATGCAGGAGCTGTGGATCCAGTGCATCTTACCTGGGTGATGTCTTTGGTTGATACCTGCTCAAACACGCTTCACATCACACTTGACTTGTTTTTTCTTTTTGTATCAGCTGAATTCTTCATCAAGAGACAATTTAAGCTCCTCTTAGTTAATGGAGACAATAGACATACCTTTCTCTGCCCCTTTCTCCTCCACTCATAGATGGATTGTGGTGGGAATTTGTAACTTAAATTTCATTAGGATAAATTAATTAAGATTTATGGCTGGGCTCAATCATGTTAAAGCTCTCTTCCAAAATTATTCTGTGATTCTAAGATAAAGGAGGCTGTTACCAAGTTAGAGTACTACAAAACTGAAAAGCAGAATTTAATGATGTTCACAAACAATAAAAAAATTCTCATAAATAATTTTTTTAAAACCTCACAATAAACATTTTAGAAAGAAAAGTGACAAGGAAGGTTGAAGACAAGTAATGCAAGCCATCCAAAATCTCACATGGAGATGGCAGGAGACACAAGGATGTGCATTTGTTAGCATCATAATTACAGGGAGGATTATCTTCATTTTAACATGATATATGGAATACCCTGAATTGGAAGGGACCCAGCTCCTGGCTTCCTGTGGAAGTCCAGTTACTGGCCCATCCACAAGAATCCAACCATGTGCCTGAGAGCACTGCTCAAATGCTCCTTGAGCTCTGTCAGGCTTGGAGCCATGACCACAGCCTTGGGGAGTTGTTCCAATGCCCAACCACCCTCTGGGGGAAAAACCTTATCCTGATATCCAAACTAAAGCTCCCCTGACACAACTTCATGGCATTCCCTCAGGTCCTGTCCCTGTCACCACAGAGCAGAGATCAGTGCCTGCCCCTGCACTGCTCTTTGTCAGCAACTCATGGAACTTCCTACTGCATTAACAGTTCAGGTTATGGCCCCCAAACAGCCCTTGCCCAGGATCTCGATGAACTTAGAACCCAAATTCCTTTCCAGACATTTCTCTGCCATTTTCCAGCCAACTGAGCTTAGAATAACAGCATGTCCAGTCAGGTTTTAAAAAAAGAATCGTCCATTCACTCCAATACCTTTACTGCAGGTTATTCCCACTGCATTTACTAGGTTAAACCTGCAGAGAAGATAAGTTTTGCTCACAAGTAAGGCCTAGTGGAGATGGCTGGCAGTGTGTGCTGCCTTCAATTTTTAGAATTAATAATGCAAGATGGTAAAAAATTAAAGGACATGTGTCCCAGTTTGGAATTCTGGTCAGCTGACAAAGCTGCTAGGATTAGTCACACAGGCATTTGAAGACTGGGGGGGCTCTCTTCTGCTTTTTGGGGTTTTGGGCATTTTTGGTTGCTTATTGTGGAGTTTTTTAGTATTTGTAAGGTACGTATGTGCAATGCATGCTCCCTTGCAAGCTGTGACAGCCAACCTGCTTGTCACAGGTACAAGGACAGAGGGTGGCTGCACAGCCTGAACTTGTAGCCAGGGCTTATGGAGCAAAGAGAACAATTTTTCTCTGCAGTCCTCCTGATGTTACAGGAAAACATTTTGTTCCTGAAGAATCTTTAAGGGTTAAGCCAAAATGTGGCCTGAGTTTAAATTGTCTACCTTTCCTTGGAAAATCTGTCAGTGTCTGCCATGAATAGCTTGAAGGAGGCATCAGTGTGCATGAGATTGGAATGGGCTTGGGGAATTTTATACATCACAATGGGGCTGGTAAAAGCTCTCCCAGTTATTCTCAGTCTCTGGAGCCATGAGGTTTGCTGTCTCTGCACAGGGTATGGATTTTGCTGGAAGCAAGAACAATCCTGATGGCATTTTCTGTGCAGGCATCGAGCCAATCCCCCAGGCAGTGCCTGCAGATCCTGGGCAGACACTGGGCTCATTCACAGCACCCAGGGCTGAGCACCACAGCTGGCAGCACCACTGCATCCTACACAACTGGAACCCACTGGGAAATGTCTTGTGTTGGACAAGGGGTGCATCCTGATCCCAGAACAGAGATACCACAAGCCCAAAACCTGCCAAAAGGGCTTTCCCTGCATTCTTTCCTAAACTCCTTCCTTGCCATTTGTCACACCACCCTGACTTGGCAGGAGGGGTGCAAAAAGAGGCAAACAGAAGTTGCATGTAGAACACAATGCAGATTCTAATGTTAATCTTTTAGAAGTGCTAATTATATAAACCTCCCTATTCTGAAAGGAAATTAATATAATTGTTTGGACAGACACAGGGAAAGTCATTTGAGAAGTGCTGCTATTTTTAACTGATCATAATTAAAACCAAGGAAGCCAAATATAAAGAATTTGAGCAACAAAAGGTACAAAACCAGCCAGGCTCACAAAGACTGAGCAAAACTTTCTGTTCACCTCCCTTACCTTACTGGCATCTGACTGGGAAAAGTCAACACTTTGTTACTGATTGGAAAGTGAATACCAAACCCACCAATTTCATGCTTAAACAAGCAAACTCCCAAGATGCACAGTGTTTGTCAAAACAAATCATAAAGAGACAAATCTGTTTCTATACAAATGCATCTGTTGAAAATCTTAAAGAAAGCAATATATTACTAATTCTGTCTGGCATGCTGTCACCTGCTTACCACTATGGCAAATGTTTGTAACAAAAATAATTTAATAAGCAAACAACCACTTTATAAACTAACTTCTAGTTTTATATGCTAATTTCAGTTTCAGAGTGCACTAAAGAAGGATCTTCTTGTGGAATATACGTTTTCCCCTTTTTTGGTATGTCTGTAAAGGCTGGTGTAATTAAGGGGTTTAATTAAAATCCTAGATGCTTACTCCATAAAAATAGCTTTATGATATGGGGAAAAGTGGATTTTTTTTCCCATTATAATTGCCTGTCTTGTGTATTGGCGCTGTAAGAGTCCAAGTGAGAGGCTGTAAACACTTTTAAGTAATTTGTTTTCAATTTTATTATTTATAAATTATGTTCATTGATGCTTTCTTGATTCATATTGTGACAACAGTCCTGAAGTTGCACTTACTGTGTCAGCCACCTCTATGTTATGGCTGCATACAATTTTAAAAAAGTAATAAAAATATAAAAGTAATAAAATACAATAATGTATTGAAACCCTACCACTACATTGAAGAAGGGAGCACACCAGTGCTCAAATTTAATTTTTCCAGTGTTTCACAGCTCACATTGGCTTTAACCTTTGTACTTTGAGGGGCCTTGTGTTTGGTTTTTTCTGGTTATTAATTTTTATGGGGCTCATGGCATGTAGCTGCTGTCCAGCCATGCCTGCAGCCACTGCTCTGCTCCTCACGCACAGCTGGAGATACTGGGAAGGTTTTGGGATTCTTACCTCTATCCCTGGGATCATTGAGCGTCTCACGGTACAGGCCTCAATATTGTGTGCGGTTTTGGACAGCACAATACAAGAAAGACATTCAACTACTGCAGAGAGTCCAACCGAGAGAGGGCAACAGAGATGGAGAAGAGCCTTGAGGAGAAGCCGTGTGAGGAGGGGCTGGTGGCACTTGGTCTGTTCAGCCTGGAGGAGACTGAGGGGAGACCTCACTGCAGTCACAACTTCCTCGTGAGGGGAAAAGGGGCAGGCACTGATCTCTGCTCTGGGGTGATAGTGACAGGACTCAAGGGAATGGCCTGAAGTTGTGTCAGGTCGGATATTAGGAAAAGGTTCTTCCCCCAGAGGATGGTCACAGCACCAGCCTGACAAAGCTCAAGAAGCATTTAGTAACTCTCAGGCACATGATGGGATTCCTGCGGTACCCTGCGCAGAGCAGGGAGCTGCATTGGACGACCTTTGCGGGTCCCTTCCAGCCCGAGACATTCCGCGTTTCCCAAAGGCGCAGCCCGCTGCCCGTCCCCTCAGGGACGCTGTCGGGGGGCGGCGGGAGGCGCATGCGCGGAGCGGCCGCGAGGGGGCGGCACCGCGGCGGGGCGGGGCGCGGCGGCCGCTGGGGGCGCAGCGGGGAGGCCGCGCGCCGCCTCACCACCGGCCAACATGGCGGCGCGGCGGCCCCGCTCCGCCTCAGGTCAGTGCTGGCCCCTTCCTGACGGGAGCGGGGAGGAGGCGGCGCGGTGGGCGCCCTTCCTCCTCTCGGGGCCGGCGGGCAGCCCCCTCCCGCTGCCCGCGCTGCGTCCCGGGGGCGGGGAGGGATGGCCCGGGCTCTGCGCCTCCCCAGTCCGTTCCTGTACCCCCTCCATCGCGCGGCCCGGCACCCCCGGCATCACCCGGGCTAAAGCTCCTTGCAGGGATGTAACCCCGAAACCCGTTCTGGCCAGGCCCGCAGGCAGAATGAGTGCTGGCCGAGCCCTGCCGGAGCGCGGGGCCGTGCCGGGGGATGCGGGACGGGAACCCGCAGCCCGCAGCCCCCATGGCCGCCGCATCCTTCACCGTTGGGGGCTCTCAGGGCATCGCTGTGGCCTCGTCGTGCGGCGCCTTTCGGCACTGGCCCAGTCCGATGTGCTTGCGGAATGTCCGGAACATCATTTGCCGCATGCAGGGAGTATTTTTCATCAGCAGAAAACGCTCCGGCAGTATTATTTGCCACAGAACGTGTTATACTTGTGTACACTAGTTTTGGTTTAAATAATAATAATTTAAGGGCAGAATTAGCATAACTGTTCATGGCAGTGTTTTAATATTCTCCATCTAAAGAAGTTAAACAGATTGTCCTCGATACCTCAAAGAAAGAACATTCAATAGCAACTTTTTAGCATTATAGATCTTGCTACTTATTTTTAGTACTCAAGAACACTTATGTGGTAATAAAGGGAAATAATGCACACCTACATGTGTACTTTTTAGAGTCTTTGAAGATTTTACCCCTGGTAGTACAAGTTAAAAAGCTGTCAAAATTCTAATAAGATGTTTATATCTATAGTCATACTTCAATTCTAGATTATAATTCTAGGTAATAATTTAAGTGCTGCTCTTTTCTGGAATGTCCCACCTGTATTGCAGAATTTAGATTTAACCTCAAATATATTTAAACAAAGTGTAATTCAGTTCATGTGTGTATGTCACAGAATGTGATACACTTTAAAAATATTTTTCTTTAAAAATCTAGACTCATCTCTTTTCTATGATGTTTGACTATACATGGTATTGAGGATCTCTTAATTTGAAGTTGTAGGATGCCTGTTTTAAAAACATTGACAGAATTGTCCTGAGAACATGGAGCTTAACTGAAGTCCCAGCATCATCTGTTTCATTTGTTGTGGAAAGGGAGAAGTTGCTTCCTGGCTTTGGGGCAAGTGCTGATGTCTGGTGCTCTGAGGAGGGCCAGAAGTTCCTAATCTTTCCAAGTGTTGGTCTATCCCTTTGGTTTTTGTGTTAGTTTTTTGGTTTTTTTGTTTTGTTTTGTTTTGTTTTGTTTTGTGTGTTGAACAAGCTAACTGGTAATTTTATCTGATGCCTCTTGGTTCCTATCGTTGAACAGGTAGGGGATTCTTGTTCACCTTTGTAGTGCCAGTCATGGATTTTATAGATTATACAACCTCTGTAGCCTTCTACACCTTACCTTCATGATAGCACAGAATTCCGAAATCCTTTGTTCTGTGAGCTGCTGGACTGTAGGTAGCTTGTACACTGCAATTTAAACCATTGGATTACCCAGTTAATGCCCAAACTGGGTCTGGGGTTTTCACATGAATTGTTAATTTACTCTATAGCTGAGAAAATAACTTTTTAAAAATTGCTTTTTCTTTTTCAGACCATGACAGTGACGATGATTCCTATGAAGTGCTGGATTTAACAGAATATGCTCGACGTCACCATTGGTGGAATCGCTTATTTGGCCGCAATTCAGGACCAATTGTTGAAAAATATTCTGTAGCCACACAAATTGTGATGGGAGGTCTGACAGGCTGGTGAGGGAGCTTCCCTTTCCATAACTGACCTAGACCTTTTACTCTGTTAGAAGATCCATTTCCATTTGAAGCAGATAAATATATCTTTAATGGGATTTCCTTTAGCATTGATTGAGATTATTCATGTGTGAGCTATTTTAGCTTGTTACTCTGACTCATCATTATGTAGTGTTTTTTAATATTGGTGAAACACCAGTTATCCAAGGGAACTCATACTAGTTATTGTGGAAGGGATTTGGGGAAATGTCAGAGCTCTAAAATTACAAGAAATAAATGGAAAATTACTGCATATAGCTTTACTTCTGTAAGGGAAAGCTTGTTTCTTTACTAGTCTAGATTTAGAAACTTAGTTATATTATGGCTGGGACATATTTTACAGGTAAAAGAAATTAAAGGGAAAAAAAAGGATGGCAGAATACACTTAATGAAGAGCCCCATTTCATGGAGACTGTTTTTCCTCTAAATTGAACTGCAGCCATTTTGAGCAAATTCACAGTTTGCTTTGATGTTATCTAAAGGGAGATAGCATAGCCTAGTTATACTAGAATAATTCATGGTGAAAGCTAGACAGTAAAGATGAGAACTTAAGGTGGAAAATGTAGTCACAGCCTGAGCAGCTGTGTCAAGGTATTTGTTATTTCTCAGAGGTATTTGAATGGTATTTGTCTATTCCAGTATGCAGAAAAACTGTAAATTCATTGAAAAACACCATTACGGTATCACAGTGACTTTTTAAAGAGAGATTACACAAGAATTGGAAGATAAAATAGACTAAAAATAAAATTGTTGTACTCAGTACAGCTTTGTGGAGTGGGGTTTAGCTTTCAGTCTGAGTTTTTTATTTGCTTCTGTAGCTTTAAAATTATTTTTAAAAGTTATATGTGTACATGTAAACTCAGAAGTTTCTAGGGAATAGTTCATCTGGCATCCATAAAAACTGGCTTATTGAATGATCTGGAAAATGCACATTTCAGTATCTGTGGATGCACATCTCTCTTGGTGCCTCCTGATGTATATAAATAAGAATTCATATTCATGTGCAGGGGGAAAAATTCCCCTCTGTGTGTGGGTCAGTGTTTAGATACACTGGAATTGCCCAGGAAAGTTGTGGAACCATCAGCCTTGGAAACTCTTGGCTGAGTCAGGGCACTTGGCAGCCTGACTGAGCTTTGAGGTTGGACTGGGCTCTGCAGCAGTTTTGGGAAGGTGACAGGCCCAGGTGACCTCCAGAGGCCCCTTCCTGTCTTATCACTCCTCTCTAATATCAGTGTCTGTGCTGTTCTCCATTTGGTGAGGGAGGGTTTGGAGACAGAACAAGGTAATTTTCTGGTTGCCTTGATTCATTAAAAATAGACCTAACACCATATCCCAGCAGAGTGGCCTTGCTGAGTTTAACTCTTGTGGTAGGGATGTGCTGCTTTTTACTGAGATCTTTCAGTTATGAGTTGTGTAGTTAATATAAATTATGGTATAATGTATTTACATTCCACTTGGGAACAGTTGTAGCAGCACTGTTATATAATTCTGTTGTGCCTTATTAACGTGCTACGTTTAATAGCAGTAAGATCTAGAGATCTCAAGCTTACTTTAAAGGGGCCATCAGACAGCCAGGAACAAGCAACCATTACTCAAATAGTTTTGTTTTAGTCATTGTTAATTTAATATTGCTTGCATTAAATAGCTTTGATTTTTAAATTTGTAAATATGAAATGATACATTTGCTTTTTTGAATGAAATAATAGTAATAGTTGCAGTCAGGAATTATGTAGTGTGGCATTGTTCAGCAGAAAACTTCATTGGACTGGGTTTTTTTTTTTGTTTGTTTTATTCCCCTAAGGTGTGCGGGATTTTTGTTCCAGAAAGTCGGAAAGCTTGCAGCAACTGCAGTAGGTGGTGGCTTTCTTCTGCTTCAAGTATGTAGCATTTCATCCTTTATAAGTTGGCAAATGTTATTTACTGAACAATAGGAAAAACACAGCTGTTGGGTAACATTTAATTAGGAAGGCTTCTTATCTACTTCATCTTTTTAGTCTTAGCAGTTAAAACCTTAATTTGAGCTGGAATATTTGGTACAAATGTACAAAAGAGACATTTCTAAAAATCAGTGGTAAATCAGAATCTACTCTGTCCTGTAAAATTGTTTGTTGTAAGACAAGAGGACTTCTGTGCAGAAGCTGAGGTACTGTGCATGATTTGATGTTGCCAGATGAGAGGAACAGCCTGTAAACCTCTGGGTAGGGAAAATTTATAACATGTTCCTTTTACATTGGTTTGAGAATTTTATCAGAGCTTTAGGCTGCTTTGGCAGTTGCCTGGAAGGCTTGTTCTGGTCCCAGCATGAGCTGTGTTTTTCTGTTTTCTCCCCTTGCCATGTTTTATCTCTTGAACCTCTAAAGCCTGGCTGAATTTTGACAGCTTCATTGTGTTCCTCTCTCTACTGGCTTTCAGGTTCAGAAGTTTTTAATTATGTTATCTGGCATGATCATTTGCATTTTTCATCAGATACTGTGATTAGGCGAGGATGTATATCCGAAAAACCTTTAAATTAGATGAAACTTTAAGTAAAGGAGAATTTCATGTGTCCTTTAAGATGCCAGAATTTTGCTGGCATTTTCAGGTTCTTAATTCCTGTGAGCTTCTCATTTTTCCTCAGATTGTTCTAGGGGATATGGATTGGTGCCTACTTAGGCTTAATGATACACAATTTCTTTAGAGGGGAGGTTAAAGATATATTTATTCTTTCCAGCATCACCCTAGAGGGTTTCTGAAAGGCATATCTTGCTTTTCTTTCTTTTGATGTAGTGGCTGGTGCAGTCAAGCACTGATCAGGAAGGGTGGGGCAGTAACTGCTGCTGTGTAATACATTGAAGTGTTGCCATTGTGTGAAGTACACACACTTCCTTCATAATCATGGTCCCTGCTGGTTTGGGGGCTATTTGGTTTTTTTCTCTTCCCATGTTTTATATGCCATTGGTCTTAATTCTTTTACTGATAATTCTTTTATCAATATGACTGAAGAGCTGCCAGAACAGAGGCACCTGGAGTGGTGGCAGCAAATTGCTGCAGGTGCCTTCCTCAGTGCTCCTGACTACAGGAAGCTGAACAGTTAAAGCTGAGACCTGTAGACAAAAGAGAATGGAAATTGAATAAAACACATCACTTGTGCAGGATTTTTGCTTGTTGAGCTGTGAAGTTTGGGGAGCTTTCTTGTACATGCAGTAGATTTGCCATGTGGTTGAGTGTCTGATTTCTTGGTTGATCTCATTTACACTGAATCCAAAAAGGAATATTTTCCAAGAGGAAATATGAGTTAAGTATTTTGATTGTATTGTCTATATCTTAAGTAAGATCAGATTCTCTTGAAAGGAAATGAAGTAAATGCCTTGGTCTCTCTTTTAATTCAAAACATTTTGCATTTTAAGGCTGAGTCATAAATTCTATGGTGTAATTACATTTCTGTAGTCTTTAATTTTTTCATTTAAAGATCACACATCCTGATTCTATGAATACGTGTTCAGTGCTTCCCCTGAGTGGGCAGAAGAGTATTTCAGCACATTACTAGAAAGTTCTTTTTTATCTGTAAATTTCTCTGAAGTTGCAGATTTCATTTCAACTGCTGATTGCAATATTGACATTATAATTACATGCTAGAAAAAGAATAATAACTACAGAAGGCAAGATTCTTGGCTAAAGCCCATTCAATGAAACATTTCAGTCTTAAAATCAAAAAAAACCCCTCTTTTTTCTTCAGTGGGTGATGACTTCATCTCAAGAAATGTAGTAGGAAACTGAAAGCAATACATTTTTCGGTGTCAGTTTGTACAGGAAGCAAAAAAAGATGTTTCTTGTTTTTGTGATTGATCTAAAACTTCAGTCTTAATACAGATTATATAAAAAGTAGTTGGAGGAAAAGAACAAAAATTCTGTGAAATTTGCACAACTTTTCAAAATCATGATCTGTTATCACATCTTTGCGGTGAATATTTCCACGCCTTAATTTGATTAATTATTATTTGATTATTAACTGTGCTTTTTTTTGTGAAATAGATGTAGTTCTTCAAATATGCTGGTATAAGACCAATATAAGAGCCTATATTAAGGAAAATATAATGCATTTCTCTTAACAAGTAATTTTAAGAATTACGTGAAAAATGAGATTTTCCTAGTGTGACTTCTCATTTATACAGCACTGTTTGTTAAAATCCTGAAGAGTAGGAAAGTGTGAGGTCATGTACTCTTGATTCTACTGTAATTAATTGGTTTAAAACAATTGTTCCTAATGAGCACCAAATATCTCTTTATTTTTAAAATCCTATATTCTCAAGAGCAGTTTAATTGTTTTTTGCTCTGCAGTGAGCTTACAAATTACAGGTTTCTCTGTTCTGTTTGGCTATCATTTAATAATGAAATTGGATTTTTCATCAGCTATTTGTGCTTTCAGTAATACGTTGTTCCTCTGCCCATTAATATGCCACTGATGAATTGAATTCTTCATTGAATTTTGTTCTAATTTGGGAAACGTAAATATGTGAAAACAGCACAAGAAACAAAACAAACCCCGAGATATCCTTGGCTTTATCTTGTACAGGGGTTTGTTGATGGTGCACCATGATGATCATGGAATGACAGCGTGGCTTGGGTTGGAAGGAACCTTAAGGACTGTGTAATGGCATCCCAGTGATGTACCCAGGGAGGGACCAACCTGCATCTGGGGCTGGGGGCTTTGGAGGAAGAGTTGGATTCAATTTTATGATGAATATCCCACTTGGCAGTTGAAGTGTGCACACTTAGAGGGAATATTCAGTGGAACAGCCAAAGCAAGTTGGAGTAGGAAGTTGGCCTGATAAAGAAATGCCAAGTTTGTGGCAGGTTCTGCCATGAAGTGGAGGGACAGAGCCTCTGAGCCTCTGTAACCTGCAGTGGGGACAGCAGAGCTGTGCCTGCAGATGGGGCTGAGGGTACAAACTCTGCAGTTCAGCTCTTAACACAAAGTGTGGTGTCACTTCTCAGTCAGTCCCTCCTGTCAGTGCTGAACTTAGAGACTTGTCAGATGTGTCAGAAACTGGGGGTTGTTCCCTTCCTGAGCAGCAGAAAATACCTCAGAGTGCCTGTGGGTTCTGTGCACTGCAGCTCAGCTCTCCTGTGCCCTCTGGCCTTGCTTGGGCTCTTTTGGTGTGAGATTTTGCCTTGAGGAAATTAAACTCTTTTATCCCATCTTGCTATACAAATTTTTTTGCTTCAAAACATTTTTCTGCTCATTATTCATAATAATGTTTCACAGTAACAAAGTACCTGTGTGCCTCTCCAGTATCACCCCCAAAATGAGGTCTGCCCTTGAAGATTCTCAGTTTTCCTTGATTAATATAAAGAAAGATAACACATTTTTAGTGTTCTGCACTGATGCATTTCTTCAATTGCTTTTTTAAAAAATTGTCTTGTTTTTTCAACACTTTTGGAAGGTCTTGAACAAATAATGAGCTATGAGATATGTAGATAATATTCCATTGTCATATACAGAAAGACTCCTGTATAACCCAAAATCCACCCCTCATGGGTCTCTTTAGTAATATATGCAATTAATATATATAGATCTATATGACACCTTAATATATCCAAGCATGGATATGATAATGGGATACTGTTGTTTTACTTGGTTATCAGAGGGCTGAGTTGAAAAATACTAGTAAATGTTGAGATTTTGCTTTTATGTAAATTTACTGTTATAAGCAAATAGTTTTTTTATGATTCATTGGAGTCTAATGTTTTTTTCAGCATTTGAGTTCAGGGGTATTATTTCTGCACTTATATATGCAATTATGTAATTAGTGGGGTTGCAGCCAAAGTAGATACGACACAGGCTCTGTCACTGCCAAAGTACAGGGGGTTTTTTTCTCAGTTAAAAATTTTATATTCAGAACATTATCCTCTGTTGCTTATTTTATAAACACTCAAAAAGTAGAATTTGGAATCTCTTATTTCAAGACTACAAAGTTCAGGGAGACAAGATATCTGGTTTTGATGCAAGTGTAAGCTCTGCAGTAGTTACAAACAGATCTTAATTAAAAACTTCTGCCTCATCTTTGTGCTGTCTGGATAACTGAGCTAATTAAAGTTGTCTTAATGAAATGTTTCTTCCAAGATCCATTTACATTTTACAAGCAAGCAGATACATTAGCATTTCTTACATGGTGTTGGACTGAGTAGATCAGTCACATTTAATTTTCAGTTGTATGAGTGAGAAGGCACCAATTCAATGCTGGGGCCTTTTTGAAATTCTTGTGGTTATGTTAAATTCATAAAATAACAATTGCCACGATGTGCAGCTATTTTTCTTTTCCTGGTATGTCATCCAGTGATTGGATGTGCAACCAGTACAGCTTTCAAACTGGTTTCCTGCTCTGATAGTGTACAGACAACCCTTAATGAGCTGTCCCTGCCTGGCACTAGTGGCCATGTGATTAAATGGTTTTACAGTAGACAGGCAAAGTCAATTAATTGGTTATTAATTACATTCTGAGGCATGGAGTAAAAGAGGGTTTAAAGTACCGTAAATTCATTTTGCATTTGTCCAGTGAATTACTTTTTTAAATTATGCAAAGATGGAAACTAAAGTTGACTTTCTTGCAGAGGTGATCTTTAGAAGCTTTGAATTCAGACAAAATCTGTCTGACACTTATTTAATTTTTTTTCTGGATTATGAAGTCCTCAGTTTGTGGTGAAATAGGTTGCTTAGTTACTGTGGTAGTTGTAGTAGAAGCTAGATGGTCTAATTTCAGTTATTTGGTAGAAAGATCCATGTGAAAGTCAAACTTCAGAGCCTGCAAGTAATGTGAAACTAAACCTAATAAATTGTGTATTTAGGCTACACCTAATAAATTGTATATTTAAATACCTCTTCCACAAAAGTTCAATATCTGACTTGGATTTACCAGATGGACAGCTTGAATAGAAGACTGTTAGATAAATTGGGTAAATTTCCCACCCACATGTGGCCTTAAGAAGTACCTGAGAAATCTCACTCTTTACCAAGAGTTTTTGTATAACAATCATCTACATGTAAGTTTAGTGGTTTATATCTATTTGTCCTAGCAGTTAAAATAAGCAGTAATCCTTGATTGTAATCCTTTTTCTCTTTTTCCCCCAAACAAACAGTTGTTTAACAGTTCTCTAGAACATGCAGCAAATATTAGTAACAGAAATAAAGCAAAGGTTTTATTTTTCTGCTGTTTTCAGGCTGTTATTTTTCTGCTTAATGGTGTTGTTTTGTAAGAAGTGTGAGAATTCTCTTGTAATGAGTATTTTTTTTTGTTGTTGTTGGACAGTTTAAATTGTGTAGGATAAAATAAAGAGTTCTCAGTATTTCTAATGATGCTTTTGATTAGCCCCAGATACTCTGTTGCAAATCAGAATTCTGCAATTCTGAAAGAAGCTGAAACAAAAGAGTTTTTTCGTTGTTGTCCTATCAATGTGTTTTTCTTCCAAGTAAAGTTACAGTATATGCTGAAGGAAAAACATTGCAAAGCTTTTATAACTACAAAACAGAGAAATGGTAAAATTATCAAGAGTCTACTGAACTTTGCCATTGCTTGTTCTGATTTGAACTGCTGTTACTAAGGAAAGATTTGAAGCAGAGAACCTGCTGAAATTGGAACAATGTCTTTTCCTGTATCTATAATAAGTAAAAATAAGAAAAAACTATTTTATAGACACCAAGACCATGTATTTTGACTCAGGAAATGTGAATTGCAGCGGTACTAACTGTCTTTATTTCCCTAGATTGCTAGTCATAGTGGATATGTACAAGTTGACTGGAAGAGAGTTGAAAAAGATGTAAACAAAGCAAAAAAACAGTTAAAAAAGCGTGCAAATAAGGCAGCTCCCGAAATCAACACTCTCAATTGAAGAGGTGAGTCTGAGGTGATAAACTCCTTTTCACCAGTCAGGTTTTCTTACCTTCCACTGCAGGTGATAATGAGTTGAAAATGCAGATGCAAAACTGGAATGCTTCAAAAATAGTTTGCCTTAGTAACAGTATTTTTAAATAGTAATTTACTAAAAGTTGTCGGACTGTACTGTCTTTTATTCATCCAGCTTTCTGGTTTGGTCACTGTTAAAAATGACACATGAACTTGTTCTTGGCAGGTGACAAAGCCAGTAAGGTCATGACATGGTAAAAAGTTCAGGATGGTGTGAGTGAAACATGGTAACTACAAGACAAAACCCAAATCTTCTTAGACTGCTGATAATAAAACTGCTTGTCTAGACAAGAATGACTTTTCTGCAGAAAAGCTGTAACTACTTTGTAACAGGAGTTGTGATTTTATCTCATTTTTGTACATTTTGGAGAATATCTGTCTACAGAATCTGCCAATTGCCTTCTATGTTGAGTAGAGGTAGCTGTGATACTGATCAGTGTCACTGAGGCTGTTTCACCCTGTCATTTAAAGACTTCCATTTAATCAATTTTGTGGTTGTTTTGGGGTTTTTTGAAGCCTGTTTTCACATATTTTCACATTCCATGCAAGCAATCTAAGTTTCATTCTGAATAACTGAGAATCCTGACTGGGAATGTGCTGCAGACAGTGAAACAGCAGCCACACTGGTGTTCTGTACTAAATGAATTTTGACATCTCAGGTTTAACCTGATAAAAATTAACTTAAGTTTTAATGTGAATATGAACTGAAAGTTCAAGACTGAGGGTTTTCTTGCTTCTTCTGTACTTCAAATGCTTAATCTCTCCTTCTCCATTGCCCTGTAGAAATGGGTGGGATAGGATGGGGTTTTTGGTTTTCCTTTGGTATTTTTCCTCTCAGATTATATGACTCTCTTGTAACTGTGTGTTAGATGCCAATCTGAAGTGTTTGAAGCAGAGGATTTATGAAATGACACATTTGATAAAAGGTGTTATACTCTGTGCTGCTGCTTCATTAAATACTCTACACCCATGTCGTCATACATAAATGTTTTTTCCTAGGAGTAAGTTGTTAGGAAACTGGCTCATAATGGAGTGTATTTCTTTTCCACTGATCTTCCAAAAAGCAGTATTTTTTTTAAGCAATTGTCATGTTATTGCAACTGAAGTCATGGTGGTACTCAATGCTTTTTTTGACAAGATAGTTTGTAAAACATCTGTCTTGTTTTAATCAAAACAAAAGTGGTATTGACATGAAATTGCTATAACAATTCCTCTGTATTTTGAGTTTTAAAAGGTTCACTGTATTTTAAATATATTGTTAAAGACAGCTGAGAGTCAGTTTGCACTACTTTGGTGCCACCTATTTTTATATGGTTTTGGACACATGGCTTCCCCCTGCACTCTTCTCCACAAGTTTAGTGTCCTTGTTCCCAGGAAATTGTGAGAACTATTAAACAATAAAGTCAGACACAATTAACTTCATTAATACCATTTTTCTTTTCAGTCCACAGAATTTATCAAGCAGAACATCGTGGTGTCCAGTGGCTTTGTTGGAGGCTTTTTGTTGGGTCTGGCATCGTAAGGACCCGAACGTCTCTTCCTGATGGGATCCACGTCAGCCAAGATCAGTGGTGGTGACACGCTGTCTGCAAGCAGTGTGGGTCACTGGGCCTGCCAGAGAACACAAGTGGACTAGCTAGACAACTTGGGAGCTTTTACATTTCAGGCTTTTGCCTCTTGAAGCTTGGCAAAACTAGGATTTGCTGAAAAACTGTGCAGTGTGCTCATTTTATAGCATTTCTGGGCAAAACTGGTTCATCCTCATCATGACCCTTTGTATCTCTGGCCTTTCAAGAGCTAGCATTTTTTAAAATGTTATTCTTGGAATATAGCTATGTAGCCATACTATAAGAATGGAAGCTCCATTTCTATGTTTTCAGTTAAATACTGTTTATTTAAAAAGTATTTTTGTTCATGCTGTAGTAGGTAGTATCAATGACTACATACTGTATATGATGTTGTAGTTTCAGCCTCCTGGCTGGCCATCCTCTTTAGAAGTCACTGCAATAATCTGTAATACCTTTTTACAGAGTATTAAATAACAGAGAATCATGGGCTTATTAAAGGTGAAAATTAACTTAGACTGGCCTTTGTGTACATAAAAAGTAAGTCTCTCAATTATAGCCTGCAGGGACCTGATGCCAGTGTTTGCCCAGACAGGTTTTTAAGGTGGTTTTAATGTTTGGTTACCAAGTTACTCTAAAGAAGCTGAGAATCCAAACAAACACTCAATGCATTTTTCTGCCTTTCAAATTTCTGAACCTTTCAAAAACTTCTACACAAGGAAGTGTTTGCTCTGCCCCGATTTCTCTGGTTTTTGCTGTAGCAGCAGATGAATGTGAACTGGAATCTCTTCTCCCACCAAGCTTCCCTTGGGCTCCTGTTGCCTTCTCTGAACAGCAGTAGTGGTTCAGTAGCATCAGATGGATGGATGGATGAGTGTGAGCTTGGGATGCACAGGACATGGGATGTTTGGCATATTAACCTTCTAAATATTTAGATTTGTGCATTCCTGGGCTCTGGAGGTTTATATTACATGATGACCTTAGGTTTGTGGTGTGCTTGTGGCCAAGGTGAATAAGATACGAAGCATGTCCTGCATACCTCTGAGCTTTAAGGGTTTCATCAAGCCTGGTTAAGACTTTGGAAAATAAATCTTAACACACACACACACACACACACACACACACACACACACACACACACACACACACACACACCTCCAAACCAAACCCAAAGTACGTGGTTGGCCATGGATTCTAAATGTTTTAAAGTGAGTATCTTTAGTTACATAAGCACAGTTGCAGTTTATTGGAAATGGGAAGCCCAAGGAGGAATGTGTCTACTGGGTTAGGTGGGATTTAGAGCAAAACAAAGAAAGATGAAAATGTTAAAATGTGAAAGCCTTTGCCATAATATTCAGCCCAAAGAATAATGGAAAGATAACCAACAAGTCAGCTTTTTTCTGCTGATGAAGTTCATGGGTTTTTGGCATGTCCAAAGGGTACTGAAGCCAACTGACATGAGTCATCCACCCTGGATTATTGGAATGAACTGGGTATCCTGAGGGCCTTTGGGGATTAAATGACCACCTCAGTACCATGAACCTGTGAATGTGCATTTTTGGTGTACTTTGTGAAAGGATTTCAAAGGAGTATCCTTTAGTGTGCTTGTTAAAAAGGCTGCTCATGTGACCAAGGAATTTACTTCATTGTTAGAAGTAGAATTAAAACCAAAAGTACTAGTAGGATGCAAGACTGATTTCTGCAGATGAAAGTTGTTCTGCTGTTCTGTTGCCATCAGCTGAGATTTTCAGTCAATGGATCAAGAATCAATTGAAATACATTTGAGACTTCTACAAGTTTTATTTTAAGTTAGATTTTAATTTTTTTAAGCCCTTGGAATAAGAGACATAATGTCGTGCATGTAAAACTGAGGAACTAAAAAGGCAAGGAGAAACAGTGTTATTGAAAAAGGTGAATTGGTGTCATGTCCTGGACTCCTGAGTGGAAAAGGAGAATGGCTGCTGGCACAGCAGGACTTGCTGATGCAGTTCCTTGGGCTGGTGAGGCAGAGGGAATGCTGCCAGCAGCTCCAGGTACAGCTGGCAGGGTGAGGTGGTGATGGAGTGGCAGCTGTGGTAAAGGGCCAAGATAAGTGCAGCTTTTCTTGCAAATACCTGAGATATTTCTATGTGCCAGCTCAGACCATTCTCACCTTCATAGAATGGTTTAGGTTGGATGAGACATCAAAGATAATTCAGTTTCAGCACCCCTGCCATGAGCAGGGAAACTTTCCACTCTGCCAGGCTGCTCCAAGCCCTGTCCAACCTGGCCTTGGATACTTCCAGGGATGGGGCAGCCATAGCTGCTCTGGGCAAACTGTGCCAGGGCCTCAACAGCCTTTCTGCTCTGAATCTTCTCAGCCTGGATTATTTGTCAGAGAGGGCATCAGTAACTGAAATCATCCCAGAGAAGACTTTACACCCAGAAACCCAGTATTCCTATTGCACTCCATTCTGTTCCCAACCCCATCAACATCCATTTTTTGACTGTACCTGGACAGGGCCTGGAGCAGCCTGGGATAGTGGAAATTTTTCCTGCTCATGGCAGGGGTGCTGAAACTGAATTATCTTTAAGGTCTCATCCAACCTAAACCATTCTATGATTCCATAATTCTAAAGAAAAAACATGGAATAAAAATTTTTGAAGAGCATTTTTGAGGGGGTGAAAAAAGAAATACTCAAATTAATGAAAGGCTGACACAGCATTTCTGTGGTTTTGTTGTATAGCTGTAGAACTTAAAGGTGGAAAAAATGGACCTGGAAGTGGGAAACAGCTTTCCATAATGGCCAGTGCATCTTTGGAATTAATTTCTGCTGTATGCTGCTGAGACCAAGGAAGAGCCCTTCATTCAGGGAAAGATGGGGCAACATTGCAAGAGTCTCAGTTATATCTAAAGGTGGGAGAAAAAAACACTTCAGGTTTCTCTGGCCATAGTTAATATTTTTTGGTGCAGTTCATCATAAAATTCCAGCTGATTGTATATTTTCTCTCTACAGGCTTGTGTAATTTTTTCCCCTCAAGTAGTTGTTAGCAGCTGCTTTTCAAAGTTTAG
The DNA here is from genome assembly GCA_030060385.1 of Muscicapa striata striata. Lineage (NCBI taxonomy): Eukaryota > Metazoa > Chordata > Aves > Passeriformes > Muscicapidae > Muscicapa > Muscicapa striata. Next base: position 562,659 of record JAREIS010000137.1, on the reverse strand, counting down.
TGCTAAGATAATGATTGAGGAAGGCATGGCATATATCCCTCTAGTGAACAGCTTTTGAAAGCTTATTAACTAGTGCATTTGGGGAGAGAGTGCTAATAAATCATCTATTTGTTTTCTGTTATCTTAATGGGATAATCTATTTCCTGAAATTATTTCTTTTTAGTTAAAGAAGCATTGGACAGTACATTTTAATTTAAAGTGAGATGCCAGTGTGATCTTATTACTGAAATTCAAGATACCAGAATTTGGCTAAAACTTTGAAGGCTGTTTCTGCTTCAGCAGCCAGACTGAGAATTAAAATGTTGTTAAAAGATAGAGCTGCCTCCCAGATTCAAGTGCATTTGTCATGAGGGCTTAAGAGGGGGAGAGGCAAACAGAGTAAAATGTAGGAGTCAGGACCATAATTCAGTAATTCTGTTTGTGCAGACTCCATAAATTACAGTGGATTCAGTAATATGAAAAAGCATCAGTAATACCTTCCCCTAACCTTTTGAAAATGGTTGGAAATCTCAAAGAATTACTTTAAAAATCAAACTTTTATGGTATGCAGCTCCCTGGGGTCTGTAGGTGATAGTGGAAAAAGAATGTTCACCCAAACTAGAACAATGTGACATTTTGGAAGGGAGATTGGGCACAAAAAAAAAAAAAAAAAAAAAAAAAAAAGAAAGAGTTGTGTTCACCCTAGGACTGCATGGGCTGAATGAGTGGTGTGGGAGAACAAGAGTCAAATCTACCAGGAGAAGGAGGTGCCACCCTCCCTTGTTGGATTGGGAAGCAGGTCTGAAGCAGTGTGGTGATGTCCAGTTCTGGGACATGTGGAAGAGCTGGTGTTTCTTATTTTGGGGCAGTTTGGGAAGTGAGTCAGCTGGCATTCACCAGGACCTGTAAGACTGGAAGCCAATTTTAATTAAGATAATTGTGGGGTGAGTGTGCACAAAACATCTGGTGCTGATACAGCACAGCCTGAACCCTTGGTGGTATTTGGTCCCACATTCAAGCTTGGAGGCATCTAAATCTTGGAGTGCTGCAGGACACGGTACAGAGGTTTTGTCTGGATTTTGTGGTCACAGCCTGGGCTGGACACAGCACAGCCAGCTCCAGCACAACTGGTGCTAGGCTTGGACTAGGAAATCTTGCTGGACCTAGCCTGACTCCATTTCATAGCTTGGGTAAACCAGTGCAGTGGTACAAATTTGCATAGTTCATGGATTCCCCTCAGAGGTTTTCTGCCTCCTTCACCCTCTTCCCTGTTCCCAGTTCCTCAGCGTAGTCTGAGTGTGTTCTTGCCTCCCTGCTATAGTTTTGCCTGCCTTCTGTTTTTTCCACAGCTCCCTGGAACAGAGCACCACACTGAGGAAATGCAATGCTTCAAAATGAGGTGCAGTTGGGAATAAATCCCACAAGTCAGCTCAGCTGTGGGACTTCCCAACAGCTAATGCCTCTGGCTTACCTTAGGGAAGCTGGAGGCCACATTCCTTTACTTTTCCTGGGAAACCTACCCTTCTTCCTAGACCAGTGCCCTACCTTCCAAATCAGAAGGTATTTTGGCATGAGGTAACCTTGGTCTCTGCTGCTGCCCCATTCTGGGGTGTGGATGTATCTCAGTGTTCATGGAGCATGGACAGGAACTTGGGTCTGGTCACCCCGAAGTTTAGCTGTAGTCATTTGTTAGCAGTTGAATGAGCTGCTTGAGGTGGGCAACAGAAAGGAAGGAAAGCAGGTTAACCCAGGATATTTTGCTGCCCATTCGGTAGGATACTTACCTGGGAACTGCAGTATGTTGTATTGTGTTGTATTGTATTGTATATTGTTACACATTCAGTCCTGGATAAGGAGTGGTGTGGAGTTTCACTATCAAACCACACAAAACCACACAAAATCAAATCCTCATAGCCCTAATCTGTAAAAAAAACCCCATTTCTGCACATGTGGACTGTGTATTAAAAAAAAACCAACACAACAACTTAATAGAAAATGTTAATCCACAAAGAGAATTGAGTATTGAGCTGTATGATTCCTATTTAATATAGGTAATTTGAACTTTTGTCACAACAAGAGGCTCCCAAACACTTGCCATACACACTCATGGGACCTGGAGAATTAGAACCAATATATTTAGAGTGATTTGTAATTGAACATCTTATTTTCTTGAAGTATTAATGGCAAAGTAGAGGTTATTCTATTTTCTTGTGTGCTTAACAGACACCAAACTCATATTGCAGCCAAATTACAGATTTTTATTTACAGATTTCAAATCCTCTCCAGTGAGGCAATCAAAATGCCTTGATAGCCTACATGTTGCTGAGACAGAAATCTAAGCCAAAATGCATCTGAATTAATCTGTAAATGTAAGAAAACCCTACAGATGTGTGAAAGGAATGTTTGAAAGTCAAGAGTTGCCAAATATTATTTCAAAATCCACTTGGGCCAATAAAGAGGAGGAAGGAAAATTAACAGTAATCAGGGAGTCTATATTCTTAATGCTCTTAGCGTATGATTGTTAAAAAACATTGAGAAAATGCCTTTCTACAACATTAATTGTTGGTTTTAGTCGTTGCTTGGGGTGATAGCAGGTAAAGGAAGCAAGACAGGCCTTTGCAGGGGTTTTACAGAGATGTTTATTTCAGCCACGCTTCTGCATCGTCCAGCGTCCAGGGAACAAAGGCAAAGACCTTGAGGGAGGGTGTAGGTTTGATACATAGGAAACAGGGTGGGCAAATCCCTCAGGACCAATTACTAAAGGATAGGGGATTTCAGTGGGAGTCACTAAAAGGCTGACGGACAGGCAGAGGGAACAGGGTTGACTTAGGGAACAAAAGAGGAGTTGCTTTGTCCGGATAAAACAGGATTGTTATCAAGAAAAGGCAGTGAGAGAGGCCTCACATGTTCCTTAACTGGGAATGCCTTTCTGGGTCTCCACAATTAATAATATTTTTTCTATCTATATGGAGTATAAATATATCATATGACAGATGATAGCTAGTTTTCAAACTTAAAAGCTGAATTGCATGCTGGCTTCTTTAGGGGATTAGTTTTGAGGCTGCGTGTGCAAGTACAGCCAAGCACGTGCTTCAGTGACTCAGGGTTTGTATGTGAAAATAAAGGTAGGACAAACCAGGGAAGGGATGCACAGGTTTTTCCTCTTTTTGTGTTATTACAGGAATCTCTGGGTAGCCTTGGAGACCCTTGGGTAGTCTGCACAGAATCAGGAAACCAGGGAGTGCTTGCTGTGGGGAAGTTAAGGGTAAGGCACAAGAAGAGGAATTTGTCTGTGTGAATGTAGGTGTCAGGCTGGGTACCCTGTATCCTGCTCATGTCAATGTTCTGTGGCAAACCTGCCTTACTGGAAATCACAGACTCACTGTGATGGTTTGGGGTGGAGGGGATCTTAAAGATCATCTCATTCCAGCCTCCTGCCATGGGCAGAGACACCTTCCACCAGAGCAGGTTGCTCAGAGCTCCATCCAGCCTGGCCTTGGACACTTCCAGGGATGGGGAATCCATGACTTCTATGGGCAACCTGTGCCAGGGCCTCACCACCTTCACATGAAAGAATCCTCCTAAGATCTGATCAAAACCTGCTATCTGTCACTTTGAAAACATTACCCCTTGTCCTGCCATTCCATGCCCTTGCAAACAGTGGATCTCAAACTTTCCATCGGCCTTCTTCAGGTACTAGGAGGCCATAATTAGGTCACCCCAAAGCTTTCTCTTTTCCAAGCTGAACAATCCCAATTTTTCCTTGGTGTTTTGCACCCCATAGGCAGAGGCTGCAGGAGTAGCAGCTCTGCTGGGGAAGGCCTGGGGGTTATGGTGGAATTTGAAGGAACCCTGCAGTCACTGCACATGGCAGAAAACACAGGCTGAGGTGCCTCAGGAGGAGCGTGGTCAGCAATTATGGAAATTTGTTATCTGCCTGTCTGAACTCAGCCCTGGGGGACCTCACCTGGACCTCACCTGCTTTTGAGCCCTCCAGTTCAAGAGAGGTGTTGTGAAAGAATAAAGGATCCAAAGAAAAATACCCTAGATGCTTTAGACCCCTAGAAGAACCTAAGGCAGCTATAGCTACCTGAAAGGGAAATCACAAAGGTGATGGAGCAAACCCTTCCCAGCAAGGGGCAGCAGCCACAAGACCTGTGGTTTAGGAAGGTCACACTGGACATTAGGAAAAGATCTTCCAGCAGGAAGGTGGTGCAGCAGCACAGCTCACCCAGGGTGGCTGTGGGTGCTCCCTCCTCAGGAATTTACAGGATTTGGCTGGACAAAGCTGACCTGACACAGCACTGGTTGCTGCCCAGCCATCCTGCTGTGAGCAGAAAATTCCAGTGTTCCCCTCCTGTGAGCATCAGGTGTTTTTATCCCACTCAGTCCCTCCATCCTTCTCCTGGGATTAGCCTTGTGCTCCTTCACATCTGAGCATGCAACAGAAATACTTTCTGTGGCTGCTCTCTTCTTACTGTTCAAGCAGAGCAGGAAAAATAGATCCTGAGGGGGTGTGGCACTGCAATTAATTCCAGGTTTTCACCTAAAAAAAGGGAAAAAAGCAAATTTATGTATTTTATCAGCATTGGAAAGGTTAGAGACCTGCCAGTTTTTTTTTTTTTTTTTTTGGTGCTATTAGGTTTGTTTTTAGAAACTTAAGATCCTCTGGTAGCTGACACACAGGAATTTGTGTACGCGTGTGGCTTGCTTGGAGCTGTTGCAGCAAATTCTTAAATATGGAACAGCCAGAAAAAATGCATTTCTTTCCTTTTTTTTCAATAGGCACTCCTACACTAATTTAAAAATAGTAAACTGGGGCAAGGTAAGTATCAGAGAGCCTGATGTGAAAAAAATACATCGATAGAAATATAAGGAATAGAATATGTGATGAAGATTGACACTCTAAGTGAAAAAGGAAGAGGGGGAAAAGTAACACAGAATAACAGAAGATGCAAAGTGATTAGGGAGCACCAAGAGAGATGGGAATGGAAAGTTGGTGACAGATGAGGCTGATAAGGCAAAGGGCCTAAAGGAATTCCTCGCCCCAGTAATCACAAAGGGAGCAGAAGGCAATATCCCAGGAACTGGGATTTGTTTTCCTCAGGGAAGGAAGGGAAATGTCAAAAGGTTTTACTCTCGCACTGGAGTGGATAATAAGGCAATTAGTACTATTAAAAAGTTCTCAGAGCACCCAGATTGGAGTAATAAATCACATCCTAGGATTGTAAAGGGAGGGGGAGATGCTGGAAAGCTTTTGTGGGACATTTGTGATAACTTACTAGAATGGGAATTATTGAGGACTGGTGAGTGTTTAATGAAGTTTGGGCATTTACAGATCTCTAAGCTTGACTGCACTTGACCTCAGGAGAAACTAGACACTGGTGAGTCATGGCTGTGTAGATTTGTAAGTGGCAACATGAATTATTATTAAAAATACACCATTTTAACATACATGCCACGGGAGAAGTATATGATACAAATTATTTGGAGTCTGCTGCACAAAAGATTTATGCAAATAATATCTATTAATAGGATTTCTCAGTGCAATCCTTTCTTTTCAATAGAAGAGCAACAGTATGCTTATGATTTACTTTTGCAAAGGGTTTCTGATGTTTCTACAATTTCAAATGGTGTTTTTCTCTACATTAGGGATATTAGAGAGGAAGTAACCAGTAACTTTTTGCAAAGCTCTGTGAATATGTGAACTATGCAGTTTCTCATACACAGGGATGGAGAGGAACACAAATCCTTCATATGCTATATCTACACACACCTTCTTTTGGTCTCAGTTGCTTGATGCATTTTAGAAAGAAACATGATTCCTTTATAATATGGTTTAACTGCCAATAAAAATAAAAAATAAAAATGAAAAAAAAATAGCAGTCAAATTCCTCTGCTTGATACTGTGGGCTGGTTGAATCCTGTGTTGCCCAGAGGAGTAGGATCTTGTTATCCCCATCCAATCCCTGGGATTGGGGCTGCCCGTGGTGGGGGTGACAGGGTATGGACTGACAGCCCAGGCTCCTACTCCCAGCCTGGAGCAACCTGGGATGAAAAAGAGCTGAAGGAATGAGACCAGGCAGGGGAAGATCACAAGCTGCAGAGGGTGTTTCATTCACCTTCTCCTGCAGCTGCACTCAGTTCCTTCCTTGGGGAGCACCACAGGGACCTCTGTTCAAGGGAAAAGCAAGGAAATTAGGAAATGGGATGGAAAAATCTGAACCTCTGGAGGGGAGCAGCCTCTGCAGAAAGTGTTTGGATAATCCAGTCCCTCTCCAGCTGGCTGGAGGAATCAGCTGCCAGAAGATGCCAACAAAAGGGTGGAAAAGATGCTTCCCAGAGAGCTTCCACAGTGCCCAGCACCAGCTGCACAGCCCTGACTGGGCTGGCTGGAGGAAACCAGTGGGGCAGGAGCTGTGGGAGCAACAGCCCCTGTGGAATAATCACCACTGGAAAAATGAGGGGACTGTCCAGGGACACAAAGGTCTTCACATATTAGTGGTTATTTTCTTCTTTCTTTTGTATTCAGTCAGAGCTGGGATTGAAGCATGAGAGATGGATTTTTGTGTTTGGGCTCAGTTGTTTATTAATTCTTATCTATAGTATAGTGAGTGCTATAGCACTTTTAGCTAACAAGCTAAAAATGACAAAATGAAGCTGTATTTCACTTGTTACAAGGTCTTTTAAGGTCTAACTATCCAATTAAAAACTAGCATTTATATTATTTGTACTTTTGACTCAATGACCAAACACCTGTGACCCGCAGTGCAGTGCTTTCTATTTAACCAAAAACTACTACTTAAAACCAAGAAAAAGAAGGAACAAAAAGGAAGAAAAAGCCACTGCCTAAGAATGTCCATCTTGCCTCATACCTATTACTATCTTCTAAAACCTCAAATTCCAAACCCTTCACCATGTGATATTACACACTTCTATTCAAACAGCACACCAGTGATTCCAACTCCATCACTCAAATTTGGAAGCCTTCTCCAAGGCCTTAAGTCGAAAGCAGTGCTCTTTTGAGGGGCAGTGCCAGAAAACACAGAAAATTCAAAACTCCCAGGCTTCAGGGTTCCAACACCACCTACAGCAGCCATTCTGCCCAGTGCACTGACAGCACCTGAGGGGCTTCTTCTCCAGGGCTTGTGCAGGTCCAGACCCCAGACAGGGGTCAGAGGGACATGAGCATCCCTGCAGGGTGGCTGACAGACCCTCACAGGTCCTGCAGTTCTCCTCTGGTTCCAGCTCACCCTCCAACACCTCTGCTCTGCTCAGCACCTGCTGTGTGGTTTGGATGTCCAAGCTCACCCTTTGGTTGAATTTCAGCACTCAGGAAAAATAAAGGCACAGCTGAATCCAGCTGGAGTTAACCCACTGAGGGGCAGAAAGTCTGGTAGGGAGCCAGCAGTGGCTGTGTGTGCCCATGTGTGTGTCCAAGCAGGAACCATCCCCTGGGGTTTGTGCACTGGGACCCACCTGAGTCCTTGATTCACCTCAAGGTGTCAAAGCCAATTCCTGCTTTTCCACACCATGGAACAAGGACAGGACACAGCCTTAGCCCTGGTGTTCTGCAGCAGCTCCTCTCCATGAGAGTTCCTCCAGAACCCCTGAGGCTGGCAGGGACATCAGGACCTCAAAGCAGCTTTACCTCAAGGGACAACAGGCATTCCAAAAAAGCTGGTTATGCCTGTGCAGTGGGAGGTAACATGAAAAACACGACCTGATCATCCCTAATTTCTCACCAGTCCCCAAACTGCCTCACCTTTTCCTTGTTGTTGTTGTTATTGTTATTTTAAAGGATTCAATGTGTTTCCCTGCAGGTGTTTTCCCTCCTGAATTCTTGAGCTCTACCCCAAACCATTCTCAGCTTTCTCACCTCTGGCTGTAATTGTACCTCTCTAATCTGTGCAGAGACTTTCTGGGGCTCCCCCAGAGCCTGGCTGGAGGTCACAGAGCTGTGCTGTGCCAGAGCCTTGGCTCCTTGGTGCACAGGCAGTTTTGCTGGGGAGGCTGCAGGGACTCTGCACTGCCTGTGTTGTGCTGTGGGGATTTTGGGAAAGACAACCAAGCCTATAAAACCATGTTTTGCCCCTCAGGTCTCACAGGTGGGCACTGCCCCAGTTCTTATTGACTTGGGAGTGACAAGGCAATGCCCACAGCTGTTACACATAATTTTTGCTGCTCCTGAGGAGTTACAGGACATTCAAAACTGGTGTTTCCTGAGTGAAATTTGAGCACAGGTATTTCTTCAAATTGGTAAAAGATACTATTCCTATGCAACATGTATTATTCTTAGTTTTGGATTTGGGTTTTTTTCCAGCCTGCTCAGCATCAGGAGACACACACAGTCTTGTTTTCTCCTTGCTTCTTCCTTGATCCCCTTCAAGACAAGGGGCAGTGATGGATTTGATCTCCCCAGAGCCATTATCCAAACTGGAATGGTGGTGTGAGGCATCCATAGGTGTTGCTGACTGATTCTGGATTTCAGAGAGGGCTCCTGTTCCTTGAAAAACAGGCTCCATTTTTTGGAGAAGGCAAAAGGTGTTTTGTGTGAGAAGTTTCTTTCTGAAGAGAGAAGACACACCCAGAGCCAGACACAGACAGTGTCAGCATCAGTCCCACCCCAATGAGAAAATACTCCTGAGTGACAAAATCAGTGTATTTTGGTTTTGTTGTTGTATCTGCACCTCTTTTCCTAATTTCCAGCTTTGAAAGAAGTAGGAAGTCTATTGTGTTATTACCTAGATTACCTAATGTAGCTTTCCTTGGCTCAGCAATCAGTGACTTAAGCCATTGCAAGTTAATCAGGGGCACCAGTCAGTTAAAGTCTCCAAACATTTTTGTTGGAACAAAATTGCAAACCTCACAAAAAGAATTTACAGATTGCACATAACACTGGTAAATAAGAGTATTAATTTAATGTCTGACAGGTCACTTCCCAAAGGACTAAACCTGTGGTGCAGAGGGATAGAGATGGTTTTCAAATGGTCATTCCTGTCTCTTTCTTTTATAAAAACTGCCTATTTTGTGGCCAAGTGGTACAAAAGCAAAATAATTTAGAACAGTTATTTTAAAGCTGAAATCAGGTTATCAGAAAATCTGTCTTCCAGTAGGTACAAGGTTGTTATAAAGAGGATTATCATCACCCACTCATCATGTCCATCAAAACAAGAACAAATCAGCTTTGAAGTAAAGAAGATTTAGGATAGGGAATACAGAAAACTTCCTGATAATGGGAATCATGCAGCACTGGAAGACATAACCCGGGAATGCCCTTATATAGCCATGACTAAAATCTGTATTGTTGCACAGAGGGATTTAAATCACTAAATCACAATGACATAAGAACCTTTAATCCTGGCATCTGCTATATTTGTAACTGGAATGTTTTTTCAGTGAGTTTTTTTTTTTTTAGATCCTGTATTAATACATCAATGAATTGTATAAAACAATGAGCAGCATTTGCAGTATCTTGCTGTGATCTAGAAAAGAAGTGGGGAAGCAAAATTTGAAGATGACACAAAGTTATCTAGGTTAGGCTAAGCCAATGGAGAGAAAAGAATTCCCAGAAGTTTTGTCCAGTCTGAGCATGAAGGCAGAGGGACAATCAAGCTGTGTTGGTTTTAATCTATGCAAAATCATGTCCAGCAGATGGAGTGACCTGAAGCCTTCTGCACAGTCCTTGGTCCTAAACCACAGAGAGTAAAGTCAGGGAAAGACTGGGAAATTCACCTGGAAGCTCAATGTAAAACCAGTGGTCAAATCACAAACAGGATGTTGGGAGATATTTGGAGTGGAATAGAAAACAGGTTCAATATTCTGACATTTCAGTGCCTTTAAGGTTTAGTGATTCCCCTGGAAGACTGGATCTGGTTCTGGTCAGCCTAATGCTCTGCAGAGACCTGCTCAGAAGAGATGATTTAACTTAAGGAGCTTACTCAGGTCCCTCTGCAGACAGGAATGAGCTCTGCCTCTCTCCTAGGAGATATTTCAAGGATCTCATGGTAGTGTTCTCCAACACTCTTCACAACAACCAGGTTTTCTCCCTTAGAACAGAGGCAGCCCTTTCTCTATCGAGACAGAAACGTAAGGCGTGATTCATGAAAATTGTGAGAGGAGATGGGAAAAAAAACCCAAATGAAAACTGAGGAAGCTGATTTACACAGGGAGCAATCAGAACTGTACAAGCTAAGAAAACCAAGAGCAGGTAGACCTGGTAGTCACTTCTGACTTTTTAATAGTAAGACAGCAAAACCCCCAGTGACACAGAGAGGCAGAGGATGAGAAAAGAGAAAGGCTGTTCTGCACAATGAGGGGATGAAGCTTCACTGCCTTGACAGCCTTGCAGGATTAAAGAAAATATCATCCTCTCCTCAACTGATGGGACAACCAGCAGCTCTGCTGGAAGGGCTGAAGCACGAGCAGCCCCTGGGCTTGGATTGCTGCATGTCAGATTACAACTTCACTTTGTGTTGAAGCTGGATTCTCTTATTTACCCTTCTCACACCAACAAGCAGTTTAATCACTGGTTACCCCCTCAATGTGCCTGAATGTGCACCTTGGAGCAAATGATGAGCCAGATTGCCAGGAGAGAAAGGCATTCATCCCCTCACCTTTCCAGACTTCTGCCAGGCCGTAAGTGCAGAGGCACACCAAGATATCCTGGGTGAGGAAAGGGCACACTCTTATTTACAACATCCCTCTGACCCTATTGTTTCAACTTCCCTGGCTTCACAATTCCTTGCCTTGGCTTTTAACAGAAGCACTGTATTTGTCCCCTTCTAGTCTTCTTTAAAAAATCCAGTAAGCTTTCTGAGCTTCTCAGCATTATCTGCTGATTTTCCTACCCATGGAGTAATTCTTCCCTTGTTTTCCCTTTTTGTTACTAAAAAAAATACCCTTAAAATGCCCTATTAGTATAAGCAAAGAATAGAAAAAGTATGTTATTTTGTGCTTTAGACTTTCTGAATTTGTCTCTGTGTGCTCATGCTGAGCCTTTTTTTTTTTTTTACAATCATTTTTAGATATTTGACCTAGTTTCTATGTTCTGTACTCTCCCTTCTTGCACTTGAGATCATAGAGGAGCTTGTGATTTCACAGATATTTCTTACTGCATTTCCTATCCTTTCTACACACTGGGATATTTTGTGATTCTGCTGCTACAGTCTTTTGTTTGTTTATTTATTTATTTATTTATTTATTTTTAATGAACCATCAACTTATTCTGGAACTCCTTCCTTCGTGAATTTGATTCCCAAAGGAATTTTCCCTCTCTATTAAGTCTGCTGCCTTCAAGTCCTTTGTCTTGAGGTCGGTGTTATCCTCCCTGTACTCCCTGAGGCTTTCAAACCCTGTAACTCTCTCACCAGCACTGTCCTCCACTTTCACATTCCTGAGTTATTCCTCTCCCGTGGTAGGAACTCCAGGACTCCAGGATTCCCACCTGGGAAGTTGCTTTCTGTACTGCTGCCTGAAAAATTCTGGGGACACCCACCAAGGGCTGTGCCCTACTTTATCATGTCTCTCAGAACTATGAGGGTGGTTAAAGACCCCCTCAAACCAATTAACTCTGTTTCTTTGTTGAGGTTTTTTTTTCTTAAATGACTCTGTTATATCCTCAAGAGTGAGACTCTCCTCTCTGAATTTCTTAGTTAGGGGCAGGAGGCAGAATGTAATGGATGTGATTTTTACTGCATTATTTCCATTTAGAGATCAGGTTTGTCTCGCTCCATGCTCTCTAAGAAGGGTTGTGTCTCTGCTTTTCCCTCGCCAGTTCCTATTTCTCCAGTTCAGATTTCTTCAGTTCACTGCTTTCCATTCCTCCATGCAGACCCTGCAGAGCATCCTGGTGGGAGGGGAGGGCAGAGCCCTGGCAGCCCCTGACCCTTCCCCCTTGAGAATTGCACAGAGCAGTATGTGCCTCCTCACAGGCAAAACCTCAAAGGGAGATTGCTTCACCCTTCCAAAAAGTCACATAAATTAAGCTGTAAAATTTTTCCCAAACCAGCAGCCATGACTTCACTATCAGGACCACTTTATTTCCCATTTTTTTAATAGGCAGCTTTTCTTCCTGAACACAGACTGCTTAAAATTTGATGCTGAGATCACTCAGTTCAGTCTGATTCGATCTTGTCATCTTCACTATGAACTGTCCCTACAATTTGAAACAGAAACATCACAGCTACATTAAATACCAATAAAATTATGTGCAAATACAAAGATTAACTCATTCTAACTTGATTTTTCACAGCATGATCCTGTCCTCCTCATCCACATAAAAATTATTCAGCCGCAAAAGGCCCTTGAGCATAGCATGACATTTACAGCATCTCTGAGTGTTTCTTGTTTGTTTCTCATAAATTTCCTTTGGTAATAACTTAGTCACTCAGCAACACTCTACAGCACACACATACATTACATGATTATCTCATATTTTATACAACACACGTTAAAGTAATTAATTTTCCCTGGCAAATGTCATACCAGTTAGTTCATCGTTAGGAGCCAAATATTTGTGCAACCATTTGTTACAAATATATGCACAACCACAGTACACTTTAGCTTCCTGGTATTTATTAAGTGAAATTTAAAGGGACACTGTTGAGGTTGTTGCAGTCTCAATTTTCATGGTAGTTTTTGTTCCAGTTGAAATTCCCTTAAATATTGAACCTCAACTCATTTATTTATTTGTGTACTAACTTTGTTACAGCATTTAGCACACAAAAATAAATATGGTCTTGCTGTGGTGTGGAATATGCTAGTGACCAGCAAATGTCTGGCATGGCAGAAGGGTCTATTCTCTCATTTAAACCTTCTTTATCCTTTCATTGACAAGATCTGGAGTTTGCCCCATCTTTAAGGTAGAAACATAGCAAAATAGGTACCTTATTCATAAAAAGAACTGATATCAATCACAAGCTCAAAAGGAACTCCAGGTGAAGACATTTCTTTCTGTGCTATCACAGGTTGCCTCCAAACAAAGAGACAAAACCCCACCAGGACAGGAGCTCTGATTTCAGTGGATGGAAGCCAAGTTAGCCATGAAGCACCAGGATCAGTTGCCTTGAAAAATGTATTATAAGGGCATGAAACCACCTCTGATACATAGTGAAGTCTGCTTCTCCCATCCCTGAAATTAGGTCTTACCCATACTCCTCACACTGATACAAAAGCAGAGCCCTTCAAAGTGCATTTAGAGAGAGGAAGGGCAGCAGTGGAGCCGTGCAGAGAGAAATTGTGCTCAGAGACTCAGGCTGAGCCAGACGTCTCCATTCAAGCTAACAGCCCAATAAATCCTGTTCCCTGCAGATCACTTATTCTTCAGCACGTTCAATCAACAGGTTTGGAAAGGAGGACCTGACACTTTTCCTCACTTATTTTGGCCTTCTATGAGAAAAGCAGCACTGAAGAAAAGAAGCAGAAAAAGTGGTGATGAGAAGGGCCAGGAGGAAGCACAAACCTAAGAAAGAAGGAAGGCAGGGGAAAGAAATATTGAAAAGAAATATTGAGAAGACATAGCAGATGAGATATGATGAGAGTAACTGGAATATAGATGAGAGTAACTGGAACAGTGCAGAACATTGGTGAAAGAGAATACTTTTAAGTTACTGTGCATTGCTGCTTTTTATTCGAAGAAGATGCACTCAGACTGGAACAGGCAGAGCTGGGAGTTCAGGAGAAACATGAACTATCACATAGGCAATGTGCCAAAAAGTCTGGTTCACTAAACTTGGCCAAAAGTTGAAGGGAGATGTGATTGCTATCTACCATTATGTGAGGAGAAGGCATTGGATGGCAAAAAAAAGATACATTATTCAAAGGACAATGCCAAAACAAGGATCAAAAGGATCTGCTTCCCGAGAGTGCCCTTAGGCTGGAAGTTAGAATAACGTCCTAATCAGCAAAGGAATTAGGTTTGGGTAAACTTCAATTCCTAACCTATTCATAATTGACCAATGTCAGCCACTTTTGAGAAGCTGGTATTGACCAAGACTTTTGATCCATACAGATGACCCAGCTATCATTAAGACAGAGCTTGATTAAGAAATGATTTCTGGTGTAGTGCCAATGTCTTGGTCTCTTTGACAGAGGGGATTACTGTCACTCCTGTTCCCCTGTTATCCTGGCAGGCTTCACCAATTTTGAGACCACTTCTTGGAAACACAAAATCCACTTGTTGCTTTGATAACTTACACTGCCTTAATTTTTTCCCTATGGACAATGAGCTATCATATTCAAAGCAGAATGGATGAATTCTCAAAGCAGCTTTGATCTGTCCTAGATCCTCAAAGCAGCCTGCAAGAATAGCTTGAAAGCTTTTTATTTAAAATAAGTGTCATTTCCTTTCCTCTTATTTTGATTGAAATAGATGATGAATGCAGGGCAAATTGCACTGTAAGCTTGATCGTGAGAGCAAGTATAATTCTAAACCAGCCTTGATCAATAGCAGTTTCTGGTAATTGACTGCAATCTATCTACCTATCTATTTATTGCCATGGGAATTTAAAATTGGTTGGGGTTTTTTTGTTCTATCCATCAGCTACAAAGACGAAGCTTGAAAATGGAGGATGAGAGAAAAGGGAGGAATTGATAAGTCATGCAGCCTCAGCTGATGGCACACCTTCAAGGCAAGACTTGGGGAAATGCAGACAGAATTTTCCTAGGCAGAAGGGAGCAGACTGGTAAGTCTGGCTGAACAGAGCCAGGGCTGGGGTTTCTTAGGGGCTTGTGGTGCCTCCTTGGCTGGCAGAGAGAGCTTTGATAATGGGCATGGAGAGTCAGGCTACTGGCAAGTTACACCCCTGGTGGAAAGGAGGAAAGATGTATTAACACTTCTGCTGAGCCAAACCCTTCATTTTTGTCGTAAAGGCAGCGTGAGAGTCAGAAATGTTTGACCTGCATAAGTTCAGTCCCATTGACATCCCAAACAGGTCAGGAGTGAAGGAAGGAAAATAAGTACAGTCAGGAGGGTAACAGCTGCCCCCCCCTTTGCTGTCCCCATTTGTTCTGCAGTGTCTGACAGGGTCTGGGTGCTGCACCTGAGTGACAGCAGCACTTCCCTGGGGCTGTCTGGGCTGTGAGAGCCACTGTGCCTCGGGGGCTTTGGGCTCCCAGGTGATTTGTCCTCACCCTAAAAGCGATGGTATCTGGAGAGAGGAAGGTGTGCTTGGCTCGTGCAGGGGTGACACACAACTGGGAGGCCTCAGCTGCACTTTGTGCTTACATTGCTGCCAAGCTCCATGTTCATTCTTCATTCCCATCACTGTTAGGTGTCTTACTTAAAGTTTTTCCAACTCTTCCCAGCAACTACTGCATGCTGTATTAAACGCATGCCTATAGCTTAATTGAGAAAAAAAAAAATGCATTCCTCTCTGAATTAAATTAGAGGCTTTTCTGTCAGGTTCATTTTACCCATGTGCCTGCATCTCAAATCAGCCCACATAAGGAGGGTGAAGAGGAGCTGAACAGCTACTCCCTGATGCAGATCTCACTGAATAAATGCAGCGGGGGTAGATAACTCAGAGTTATCTACCAGGCCCAGAATATTTCTCTTTTCATGTACTTTCAGAAGTGTGGGGGACTTAGGGAAGCAGCCCCTCATAGTCTCCCTGACTTCCATGACACGGAAGTCAGGCTGATTGCAATTATCCCCTGAGAAGCTCACACCTTATGTAAAAGAGCTGGGTATCAGATGAGTAGGAACTTCAAAACACTTCAAACAGGCGCAGCAAAGTGAAACTTGCTGACCGAGCTTGTTCTGTGAGACAGAGCACTTCTTCTGTTGAGCTTGCAGAGGCTGAGGAGTTTGTGGGGTGGGGTGATGGGGTAGGGACACAAGGACAGGGAAACCTCACACACAGCCTGCGGGGATGCTGTGCCTCCATCCCTCATCCCTGCCCAATAGCTCTGTCCCCAAAGGGCATGGCACACCTCATTGATGGCTCATGTGCTCCTTAGTGGAGCAGGCTGAGTTGGAGCAGTTGGCCATGGAAAGGTCATTCCAGCAAAGGAAACCTTCCAGTGAGTCCCAAATGGCTGTAACTGTTTTCTGTTCTCCTTCCCCCATGGCATCGCCAGGAGGAAAAGGTCACAGGCCACGAGATGTGGAAATTCACTCTTTCCACTTTGTCTTCCTGGTGGGGCAGGAGGCAGCTGCAGGAATGATGCACCAAGTATCTATATGGTACATGGCCAGCACAGACCCATGGCCACAAAGGTGCCAGATTTTCCCTGTGTGGGCTGTCTGGAGCACTCCACAGCTGCAGCCCAATAACTCAACATTGTTTTCTGGCCACTGAAGAATCATCTTTGTGGGCTACATGTTCATTAACTGGTAAAAACAAAATGAATGAGGTAATAAAAGACACATAAAACATAAGCAATCAACATTGCTAGGACTGCTCACTGAAGGTAGCAGCTGACCCACAGTGCAGCACAATGAACAGCCACATTGGGGTTTGCCCTCCTTCCCCCAACACCAGCTGGCCACAGGCAGGGCTGTGCTTGATGCCCCTAATCCAATACCCTCTGTGATTCCTGCAATGCCTCTTACAGCATTCAATGTTGTTCTAAGACAGGCCTAAGGAAGAGAGTATTAATAGGTGGTAATTTTCCATTGTTAATTTCTGGTACCTAATTAAGTGTATGCCACAGTTCAATTTTGGTTCGGGTTTTAGTGTGCTGTATAATAATCCACATAGGGTCATAATTCACTTTAAACTGAAAAGCTTGGGAAAAATCTGATTTTAGGCAGCCCAACATTAACATGGCCTGTAAAACCAGTCCCAGGAAGAGGATAAGTCACACATGTGACAGAAGCAGAGACATGTCTTCACAGACAAGCAGCACTAAATTATGCTGATTTTAGTCAAACCTTCCTGGTCTCCTCTCCTTTCTAAATTTCCCTATTCTAAACTGACAGAACTTGGTCAGACCTGGCCTTCCACTCAGACAAATGGACTAAGCCTGGAGCCTGCAGCATTTGGTCAGGGTGAAAGCCAGGTTTGTTTTGTTTGTTTGTTTGTTTGTTTTTTGTTTTGTTTTGGTTTTGGGGGCTTTTTTTTTTTTTTTTTTTTTTTTTTTTTTTTTTTTTTGTTTGTTTGTTTGTTTTGTTTTGTTTTGTTTGTTTGGTTGTTTTTTGTTTTTGTTTTTGTTTTTTAATTAAGCTCCTTTGGAAAGTTTTGAGTGGCTCACTTTACAAGTTGTACTCCCCTTCTCATTTCAAGTTTGCCAGTAAAACTCAATCCCAACACAAAGAGATTAGAATAGCTGTCTTTTTATCACAAAAACAGCATTTTCCATGTTTCCCCTAGCTTTAGCTTCCCTCCTGCTTTCTCCTTCCTTTGAACTGTACAACTAATGCAGTCCTATGTACATCCACCACTATCATCTGCAGAGTAGTCAGAAAACACAGTTAATTTACTACTGCCAACTGCTTACTGTTGTTGTCATTAACAATCTTCATTTAATAAAAAGCTTTTATCAAAATTGGTTTTCCTGGAGTACTTTCATTTTTCCCAGAAAAGGCATTAAAATTAATTTGTTTTCCCTCAGTCTGTACTACTGGGTGAATACAGCAAGGAACAAAAAAGATAAACATGTGAGAGAAACCCCAAAGAGAAGGTAATGTAGAAAGAAGCAATTGTGTTCTAAAGTAGATTTTTTTTTTTTTCATTTGAAAGAACACAAAATGATTGAAGACTGGTAGAAAACATCAACTTGCAATGTTGCACAAGGAAGATGCTCCCCTTCTCCACAGCCCCCTGCAACTTCTTTACTGAGGAGGCAGAGGTGCAGAAAGATTTAGGGTTTAGAGACAATTCACAGGATTTTCTGCTGGAAATGCACTGGACTCTACTGATACTCTGCATTTCACTGACCTTCCTCCAGCAGGGCTGCTGTTCCCTTTGCCTATTTTTCACATGCAGCCTCTGCCCATTTTGCCTGAAACCTTGGAGCAACAGTCTATTATTGATATCAGAGGGGATATTAGGACATTTCAACCATCCTGTTATGCAACGAGCCACAAAAACTAAACAGGAGATACCAATTCCTTCCTTTCCTTCCTTTCCTTCCTTTCCTTCCTTTCCTTCCTTCCTTTCCTTCCTTCCTTTCCTTCCTTCCTTCCTTCCTTCCTTCCTTCCTTCCTTCCTTCCTTCCTTCCTTCCTTCCTTCCTTCCTTCCTTCCTTCCTTCCTTCCTTCCTTCCTTCCTTCCTTCCTTCCTTCCTTCCTTCCTTCCTTCCTTCCTTCCTTCCTTCCTTCCTTCCTTCCTTCCTTCCTTCCTTCCTTCCTTCCTTCCTTCCTTCCTTCCTTCCTTCCTTCCTTCCTTCCTTTTCAAACATCTGCCAAAAATAACGCAAAACAACAAAACAACCCCAAAATAATTTCCCCATAAATGACAGTTTTGGAAATCGGAACATTTTGGCAAAATTCCAATTCAGAGAGTGGATTCTGCACAAATGCTCCCTGAGGACTGGACAGGGAGTCTCTCCCAGGCTTGCTCAGACTGAACACATCTCCCATGCTGTTCCACGAGCCTCTGTTTGGGGGAGGAGGGATGACACATTATGGGAATTTCATGGTCTGATGCATCATATAGTATGAAATATGGCAGGGGAGATCCACTCCATCCATGAGAATAAGGACATTCAGCAACTGAAGTACAGCTCCTCTGAGACAGGGTGATGGCAGAGCAGAACTGGAGTATTTCAGTTTAAGCTATTCTATCCATAAACTACTTTTTCTGTAAAAAGCAGTCTATATTAAAAAAAAAAAAAAAAAAAAAAAAAAAAAAAAGGAACAGCTTTACATAAAATGGAGGAACATAATATTGCACAGTTCTGTTCTCTGGAACTGGCTTTGGAAGTGATCTGGAATGCATCCTCCCTTATTAACAAGGAAAATCTTACTTCAATTAAAGAAAGAAACAACCCTTCCCCCCACCAGCCATCCGTGAGAAACTCTCACTGTATTTTCTGTTTGAAATTTAAATTTTTGCATAATACCACCCACTGTACAAAATGAATGTGATTCAAATGATGGTTTCTTTAATTTTAAATTAAAATATATTTTAAATGTTTACCTTTCCACACTAAATGCAAATGCAGATGCGTAGTACAGCGCTGGGAAACCAGAAGGTGGAAACCCACTGACCCAGTTTCCCCATCCCAGTGGACTAAAATGCAAAAAATCCAAACAAAAAGCTGTAAAAGCATCCCACATCCCCCTTCCCCCAAGCATGATGGGGCCCCAGAGTAAAATGTGCTCTGTAAAAGTCACAAAACGAAAAACATTAAAAATTAATTGGTGCAGAAAATGGCAAATGCAGTGGGATTTGCCCCATCTGTGACCCCATTTCCAGGGGTATTTTGGAGGCACCATGTTCAGTGAGTTCACTGCTCCTCACCAGCTGGGAGAGAGCAAGGGGACAAGGCAAAGCTTTGGGCCTGAGGTAAATTTTCATGGAATCCTTTAGGATGGAAAAGACCTCTGAGATCACTGAGTCTGACTTCTGACCTAACACTGCCGTGTCACCCAGACCATGGCACTGAGTGCCACCTCCAGCCTGGCCTGAAACATCTCCAGGGATGGTGACTGCACCTCCCAGGGTAGCCCATTCCAATGTCTAATCACCCTTTCTGTGAAAAAATTCCTTCTGATGTCCAGCCTAAACCTCCCATGGCACTGCTTTAGACCATGTCCTCTCCTCTTGCCACTTGTTCCCTGGGAGAGGAGCCTGACCCCCACCTGGCCACATCCTCCTGTCAGGGAATTATAGGGAGCCATAAGGTCACCCTTGAGACTCCTTTTCTCCAAATTTGGAGAGATTAGTGATGAAAATGGCCATTTATCGTGAAAAATTGAAGAAATTGATTTAGTGTTGGATTTAACATATATTTAGCATTCAGTAAATAATGATCTGTAATAAATATTATATAAATATATGTTATATATTTGAATATATTATGATACATTTATATGTGTTTTATATTATAATAAAACTATATAAATTATATACACATATAGTATTTAGATATATTTCTATAATTATACATATTAATTACATATATAAAAATAAGAATGGATTTATTTCTACATTGCTACTGCTGACTCTGGGATGGAACCATTCAGGATGAGTGGTTTGGGATGATCAGTTTGGGATTCGGGATGGACTCCTCGGGATGGGGTGGTTCAGGACAGGGCGGTTCGGGCTGGAGCTGTTCGGGATGAAGCGCTTTGGGATAAGCAGGATGGATCCGTTTGGGATGGAGCAGTTCGGGATGAGCAATTAGGGATGAGCAGTTCAGGATAGAGTGGTTCGGGATGGAGCGGTTCGGGATGGAGCTGTTTGGGATGAGCAGTTCGGGATGAGCGGTTCCGCATGGATCGGTTCAGGATGGATCGGTTGGGATAAGCGGTTCCATATGGATCGGTTCGGGATGGATCAGTTCGGGATAAGCAGTTCGGGATGAGCGGTTCGGAATGGATCGGTTCGGGATGGAGCTGTTTGGGATGAGCAGTTCGGGATGAGCGGTTCCGCATGGATCGGTTCAGGATGGATCGGTTGGGATGAGCGGTTCCATATGGATCGGTTCGGGATGGATCAGTTCGGGATGAGTGGTTCGAGATGAGCGGTTCGGGATGGAGCTGTTTGGGATGAGCAGTTCGGGATGAGTGGTTCCGCATGGATCGGTTCAGGATGGATCGGTTTGGGATGAGCGGTTCCATATGGATTGGTTCAGGATGGATCGGTTTGGAATGGATGGGTTCGGGATGGATCAGTTTGGGATGAGCGGTTCGGGATGAGCGGTTCCGCATGGATCGGTTTGTGATGGGGTGGTTCGGGATGAGCAGTCCCACATGGATCGGTTCAGGATGGATCGGTTCAGGACGAGCAGTTCCATATGGATCGGTTCGGGATGGAGCAGTTTGGAATGGTTAGGTTCAGGATGGATCAGTTCGGGATGGAGCTGTTTGGGATGAGCGGTTCAGGATAGATCGGTTCTGCATGGATCGGTTCGGGATGAGCGGTTCTGCATAGATCGGTTCGGAATGGATCTGTCCGGGATGGATCGGTCCAGGATGGAGCAGTTCGGAATGATCGGTCCGAGATGGGCAGTTCCGCATGGATCGGTTCGGAATGGATCCGTTCAGAATGATTGGTCCAAGATGGACGGTTCTGCATGGATCGGATCGGGATGGAGCTGTTCGGGATTAGCGGTTCCACATGGATCGGGCCGCGATGGATCCGTTCGGGATGGATCCGTTCGGAATGATGGGTCCGAGATGGGCGGTTCCGGATGGATCGGTTCGGGATGGATCGGTTCGGGATGGATCGGTTCGGAATGGATCGGTTCGGAATGATGGGTCCGAGATGGGCGGTTCCGGATGGATCGGTTCGGGATGGATCGGTTCGGGACGAGCCCCGCGGTCCCCCTGCGCCGCTGCCCGCCCCGTGACGTCACGGCGGCGTGACGTCACGGCGCGCGGTCTCCGGGCAGCAGCGGCAGCGGTTGAGGGGCGGCCATGGCGCTGCCGCTGCTGCCCGGCTTCTCCCGCCGCCACAACGTGAGTGCCCGCCCGGGCAGCCTCCTGCCCGCCTCCTGCCCGCCTCCTGCCCGCCTCCTGCCCCGCCCGGCGCCGCGGGGCCGTGCCCGAGGGTCCCGGGCGGGCGGGACCGCTCCCGCCGGCCCCGCCGGGCGAGGCCCGGGCGCGCTGGGCTCCCCCGGCCTCGGGCGCCGTGAGGGAGCTGCGCGGCAGGACGCGAGCAGTGAGCCTGCAGCTGCGCCAGGGGAGCTTCAGGCTGGAGCCCAGGAGGAGTTCCTTCACAGAAGGGGTGATGAGGCAGCGGAATGGGCTGCCCGGGGAGGTGCAGTCACCATCCCTGGAGGTGTTTAAGGAAAAGTGCCCTGGTCTGGGTGACACGGTGGTGATCGGTCACCGATTGGGCTCGATGATCCCAGAGATCTTTTCCAGCATCACTGATTCTGTGATCTGGCAGCTGCTTTGGGGCAGTTTGAGCTGTTGTTGCAGCTCTAACAGAACAAAACAGGGAGAGAGTGATACCCTCTACATAAATCGAAAAAGCTTTGCCAGAAAGGGCAGTGACAGTGATGCTGATGTGCTGTTCCAGGGTTGCCAATACTATTAATGCAGGCTAAATAGACAAAATAGTAATTTTATCACAGCACACAAAAGAGAAGGTTACCATCACTACTTCCAAATTTTTCATCAAGCATGGCTAGAAATTCTCTGAACACATTCTGTTGTGAAGCAGAGTGGGGAGTAAGGCAGAATTCGTGCACAGCACTCTTGCTGGTGCCTTCAGGAGGCAAATGAAACAGTGTATTTTAACATTCTTAATAATGTTAAAATACCTTGAAGAGAATCTGTCGTTTACACACTATAAAAATCATGTTGTGGCCAAGGTTGCCCACAGAACATGCCAACAGCCCATTGCTGGCAGTGTTCAAGGCTGGGTTGGGTGCAGCTCTGAGCAACCTGGTCTAGTGGAAGGTGTCCCTACCCATGAAAAAGGGGTTGGAACTGAATGATCTTTAAGGTCTCTTAAAACTCAGGCCATTCAATGATTCTATGATAGACACAAGACAGGTAGACACAAAGCTGCCCAGGTACAGGGACAGAAAATTGTGAAATGGAATGAAAATGAAATTGAGTAGAAATATGTGGGCTCCCAGCCTCACTCTGTGTGTCAGCACTGCATAGGGGTGTACAAACACAGGACCT
Source organism: Muscicapa striata striata (assembly GCA_030060385.1). Lineage (NCBI taxonomy): Eukaryota > Metazoa > Chordata > Aves > Passeriformes > Muscicapidae > Muscicapa > Muscicapa striata. The sequence continues at coordinate 539,930 of JAREIS010000137.1, read as the reverse complement.
CTGCCAAGCCAGCCTAGAGTGAGGATCTTTCAGGCATCTTCTTCCCTGGAAACAGCTGGATGCTGTTGTTCTGGAAGGGGTATAAAAAACGGTCTGGTGGTGAAGACTCAGTCTCTTGCTGAATTGAGATTTGTTTTGTTAAGGATTGGTTGTGTGTGTAACACTTGAGGTGGCTGCTGAGTGGGTGCTGGGTAAGTGTGTGCTGCTGGGACCTGCTGGGTGGAAGCAGAATAGCTCAGCTCAGGGGTATCTGTGGCTTTATTATTCTCCAAACTTTAATTGATGTAATTTAACTTCACGTGCTTGGGAAGAGTTACTAATAGAGAGTGTTGAACACCCCATGCTGAAGTGCATACAGTGAGTATGTTATGAGAATTGAAGGTGTGAAAGCTGTCACAAAGTGCCACAAGACAACATTATAAAATCATGGTTAGACCCTTCTAGGGGTCCAAATTGCTCTTTTTGTCAGTCCTTGAGACAGTGGAAGTAATAATGACAACTCACCTCCACAAATGAGAGGCTGAGAATAACATATTTAAGGGAGAAAAAAGGTGTCACTGCTATAGATAAATTGAAAAAAGTGGTTCTACCTGTCAGGACTGTGAGCATCACCATCAATGCCTCTTATTGCACAGAAACAACAGTGGCAAAGCATTCCCTGAAGAAGGATGCACAGGGGACAGGGGAATGTTCTTATCAGCCCTTGGTTTATGATTATGGATATTAATTCCACTCATTATTTTTCAAGCTCCTAGTGAAATTCTCTTGTCTCTGCTCCTAATGCTTCCACCTGTAGACCCACAAAAAGCAAGGAAGGGGAGTACATGTGTGTTCTGTCTACCTTGGATGTGTTTAATAAGGTGGCTGGGCTGCCTCCAGAAAATCAGTGCTTTAAGGTGGTGTTCACTATCAAAATTACAGTAGTTTGCATACACAGAAGTCCATTAATCAAAAGAAACCCTTCAGAGAAGTCCAAAGATCAGCTGCTCATAGGCAGTTCCTGTGTTTTTTGTTTTTGGGTGATGAGGAGACATAACAATACAGGTATTTTGAGCACATGGTGGAAACACAGCATATAAAAGGTTTCCTCTATCCCTGCAAGAAAAAGTTTGTGCATTTGGAGCCTGGGCTGTGTCAGAGATGGCGCTGGTTACAATACAAGTACTCCCTTTATTAGTATTCCTCATCTGCCTCCTGTTCTCAAAAGCAGCTGCTCCTTCTGATACTGAATTAATGTCCTTGCCTATGTCAGCAGCTGAGGTGAAGGGTGAGAAACACATATTCATATGGGTCAGATTTGCCAAGTGCTGGCTGACCAGTGTATTTTCTTGCCTGATGTTGGAAATCCCTCTCAGAGAGAAAATTCTGTGCAACAATTCTCCATGGCATTTCTTAGAGAATGTGGCAATGGGTTTATAGGTCTCATGGGGAAACTACATCCTTGAAAAACTGCAAAAAAATTCTGTTGCAAACTTTAGTGGCACAGCAGGAATTCCACACCTTCCTTGTTTATTGCAGAAGCTTGGAATTGCCCTCAACTGTGCTACTGTGGCTGTTTTCTGCCTGAAATATTTTCTGCTGCTCTGTAACCCACAAAACAGGACATTAGTTTTTCTTGACCAAGAACATTTGCCAACCTCTTTCTAGGTAATTGTGCCTGTTGTCCTTTCTTCTTTCCCTGGCCATCATTCCCTGAACCCCTTCCACTACTTCCTGCCCCTTAGCCCTGCACCCCTAGATCTCTGCTCATAACCCCCAAACCCAAATCTTCATGTAGCTGCCCCTTGTGGCTGCATTTTGGGCTCTCTACCTTTGAAGGTCATCCAGACCAATCCCCTGCCATGAGCAGAACACCTTCTGCTAGACCAGGTTACTCATGGCAACTTGACCTTGAATGTTTCCAGGAATGGGCATCCACCACCTCTCTGGGTAACCTGTCTCAGTGTTTCATCACCTTCGTTGTAAAAAATGTCCTCCTTATACCTAGCCTGCATCAGGTCTCTTTTAACTTAAAACTATAACTCCTTGTCCTATTGCAACAGGCTTTGCTAAAAGGTCTGTCCCTATTATTCTTATACTCTGCCTTAAAGAAAGGCCACAATAAGATCTCCCTGGATTCTTCTCTTCTTTGGGCTGTATAACCCCAGCTCTGTCAGCCTGTCCTTAAAGGAGAGATGCTTCAGCCCCCTGTTAATTTTTCTGGCCCTCCTCTGGCTTGCTGCAATAGATCCATGCCTTTTCTGTACTGATCCACACTACTGCTGTTGATGCACCTTGTTTTGTGATGTTTTTAGAGTTGCTGGCAACAATGTCTTAGGGTGTTCCTCCTTTGCCAGTACCACTTAACCCCTGAACATCCTGAGACCCCTGCAGCAAGCAGGGAGTGATAAAAGAGTTGGAAATTGGTAATGAATTTAGCTGAATTTGGAAATGAATTTGGCTGGCATGGTGTGCAGCATTTGCATTTATTTCTATCACTTAGCTGAAGCAGCCAGGAGACTTTATCAGCAGCTTAGAATAGTTCAGAAATGCCACAGTTCATCCTATCCAGGGTTTGAACAGGACATCAATGGTGCAGGGTGGGAATTACAGATGGATACTTGGTCCAGAACTGTGCTGCCACTCCTGCCACAGCTCCCTGAGTTAAAAACGTGGCTTCTGAGAGCCCACTGAGGGCTCTCCCATCACTCCAGCTGCTGTCCTGGGAGATTTCCAGCTGTGTTGGGTTCAGCTGGAATGTCCAGCTCCCTGGGGAGTTTGCTGTGTATTACAGAGCAAGATGGAGCAAGCACAAGGCAGCGTTCCCCAGGGACTGCAGGGGCAGAGTTTGCAAAGCCAAGAGCTGCAGAGAGCCCTGACCTTTGTATTAGTCACTATTGAGTGGATACTCAATACTTTTCAGGCTCACAGCACAGAAAATGTCCAGCTTTGTTCAGCAGATCCCCAGCCTGTTCAGTTGAGCTGCATTAGCACAGCAGACACATTCAAGCTCTTTCCCTGCTCTCTAAAATATTTCTGTTACAAGTCATTCCATGTGGAGGTAACATGATGTTCTGTCACTATTTTAGGCTGGATGTGGTCTGAGTTCATTAGCTGAAGTTTCCCAAATGTGATTTTTTCCTCTTTTGTGATCCTTAATTATAACTAATATTTTTCTTAAACTTTCTATTTTTGTTGTTGTTCTGTTTTTTTTTTAAGAAATAACTGTACAGATTTTAAGAAAGGATTGTTTTGTCTATGGATCTAGGTGCTTTTTGGAAGTAGGGGATAAATAATTATGTGATTAGGAATCTAAAATAGTAATTTTGTCAAACCCTAAAAAGTTACAGGAATGACACAAAAGATTCCTAAGAGAATTAAAGCTGTTCTGTCCTGTATTTTTCATATCAAATTTTAAGGATGTTGTGATTTTAGCCCTAAATTCTGGAAATTCTGGCAGAGTCGGACCTGGATTACTTTGATGAACACCTTGCCAAACTTCTGCTGCTAAACCCCAAAAACATAAGAACAGCAAATGCTTCTAGATGAAGTTTTGGGGGCATGAAAAGCTTTCCTTTGCTCAGGAAAACTGCCACCCTCACTGTGCTTTACTAACTGTGCCTTTCTCCCTAACACATGCTTTGGTAATAGAGGGAAAATAATTAAATACTTGCTATGCCAGAAAGTGGATCTGTTCTGTAGCACCTTCAGTATAAATCAGATGTTTCTGCCTAGAAAATCTCCTTTTAAAGTTCAGCTTGACTGTAGTTATTATACATTTGAACTGATAAATGCAGAAAGCTCCCTTCCTTTCTGACTTCTCCTCAGCTCTTTCTCAGCTTACAGAGGAACAAAATTATTTTAAAAACAAACAAAAGAAGAAAGGGAAGTGCTGTAAGTGCCTGGCTTTTCCAGGTTCCAGGAGAGCACCTGTCCTCACTTCTTGAGGGAGAGGTGGGATGACCACATGAAGCTCTGCTCCTGGTGCCTAAATGTCAGTGCTCACACTGAAGCAGGACATTTTATATCACAGCTCACAAAGCTGTGCTGATATTAAATATTTAATTTTGGGCATCATTCCTGCAAAGGTGTCTGGTTAAATTCCTGGCTTAAGCAATGCTCTGTGTTAGGGGGTTTCCCATGTGCTCCTGGTCTGCATAAAAGCATTTCCTTTTATTTATTTTCTCTTTTATTCAGTAACTCTTGTTCTTGATTTATATCTTGAGGGGTAATTTTCTCTTTCCTTTGTATTATTCTTTAAATTATGATACTTTCTGCATGCTCTTTTATCTACCTTTGTTCAGAACACTGCTTAGCTTTAAAGTATCTTCTTTGGGGATGTACTTCCATAACTCTGATTGTTTCTGACCCCAGTATGTGAACCTTATTCCTTTGCAATAACTGTTTCAAGGGGTACTGGCTAGCTCAGCTTTTTTTAACCTAAGCAAGGGTATAGCCATTGATTATCATGGTATTAAAAGTAATGATTTGAAAAAAATAGTAAGTATTCTTTTTCATACTGCTGTCCTTGCAAAAATGCTGTGCAAAAGGATTTTAAGCAAGGTTAACTTAAAGCAGTGATTGGGCTGTTCGTGTCAGCAGCTCTCTGTCTTGTGCCATTGGATTTGGGGCATCTGGGGGCAGGTGAACAGTTCAGACTGTGACCCCCAAAGTGCAGGAGTTCCTACAGACTGGTGCTGATAGTTCTGTGCCATGAGGCTGGTTCACTGCCTTTCAGATTCCTGACTCTTTCATACTGGCAGAATGAAATAACTACTTGAAGACTTCCAGGTTTTGCAGCTTCACTGCTTGCACTTGTTCCCAGAGCTGGTCTGCTGGGCATGTGTTACTTTATCTTGGAGCACTTGAATGTTGCCATCATGAAAAAGGTTTATTTGTACCATTTTTTAAATTTATGATATTAACTTAGAACTGTCTACAGCTTTTGGGAGAGTAGTGGTTCACACATATGCATGTGATAATCAGGGATGCCCAGTCTTCCAAATGGAGTGGGGAGGCAATTTTGTCCCCCTCTACTTTACTGACATCCTGCTCTGGTATTGCTGTGAAAAATTTTTGTTGTCCAGCCTTTTTCTCTACCTTTACCTTTTTCACCCATAACATCAGTTCCTCCCACTTCAGCCTTATCCTCCCTCATGTTCCCCCAGTCCCAGGCCAAGGGAGGACACAGCTCTGATGGCCTCTCTCTCACCTTAATGGGTATGCCAGGGTGCAGAGGCCTCTCTCTACTTTCCCAGATAAAATATTTTGAGGATTTGAGAGGGCAAGAAAGGGAAGAATAGTAGAGTGAGAGGAGCTAACAAGTCAGGAGTGCTGCTCATGGAAGGAAGTGGGGTTTTCCATTGGCATTTCCTATTTCCATGTCCTCTCTTATGGGGGTGATGTGTGGGATCATTAGGGGATTGCTACCCAAGCCCAGCTCACACCAGCTGACTCCACTGGGGGGAACTGGCCAGCAAAGCAGGCAGCTTATTAGGAGGGACATTCCCAGAGACAGGAGGGACATTTCTGTGGGCCCAGAAGCTTTTCTGTGTCACTTGAAGATTGGTTCCAGCCCCAGCCAAGAAATTTGAGTGGGCGAGATGGTTTCCTTTGCTGTTGGTTGTTCCTATATTTTTTAAGCACTCCATCTTTAATTGCCTGAAAAATTAATAATAATATAGAGGAGTAACTACAGAGACCTTCTTTTAAAATGCCCCCAGATGGAATAAATGTCTGCCTTTTGATTCAGGTCCAGCCTCCCAAAATTCAAGTGTATTCACTGGTACAGAGGAATTTATTTTGCACTCAGGGATGCAAGTGTAAATAAGATCTTTGACATGAATAACAAGAGCAGGCTGTTTTCTGAGTGCTGCTGGACTGTTTCCATTTGTCCTCTGGAGAGCTGTAGGAAAGGCCTTTCCCCTTCACCTTTTACAACAGTTCTTGGGGGTGACTTGATTCTTTCTCTACCATGTACCTCAATCCTTATGGCAGGGAAGAAGTGTGGGGGATTAACATCTGGTACCATCCAGTCTCTCAGCCTAGGTAAATTACTGGAATATTATTCCATTTTTGTCTATAAGATTGGCAAATTGACCACTGAAAAATGTCACTTCACTTGCAGCATTCCAGTTGTTTTTAGAGTCTGTATTAAAAGTAAATAGGAAGAAACTTTTGCATGATTAATCCTCCGTGCCTGGATGGTCAGCTAGAATGGATTTAAAAACTTACACACAGAAAATTTTTTCTCTTTTTCTTCTTCACTTTTGACAGACTGGGGAAGAGAAGTTCCACAGGTCACAGATCTGCAGTTATTCAAATAATGTTCCTATGGTATTTGATGATAAACCTGGAATAGGAGGTGAACTGTTGCCTGGTCAGACCCTAAAACTTACCAACAGTGTATTTCCTGAAGCAATAGGAAGTAGTCCTCCTTCTTGGATTGCTTTTGACAAGCAGGTATGTAGAAATCCTTTATTTACTTATTTATTTATTTATTTAAATGAATAGCTACGATATGACAGAGTGTAACAATGAAATTCCATTAGTCAGATATTTCAGAAGATTATTTTGTGCATGCAAAAAAAAGCTCCTAGATAGACAAAAAGAGTGGTAGTGGTTTTTCTTTTTATTATACTAATATATTGGACAGTAAATATAAACATATGTCATGCCATTCAGCAATGTTTCTGTATTGGGATACATCTCCTACAGGATTTAGCAAAAATAAGGGAGTGGGCAGCATATTCCTGTTTAGTGAAAATTATGACAGTAAGGGAATTATTTGGCAGCCTGGTAAGAATGAATGTGAGGTAAACCCTAGTCTGGGAGGAAGTGTGCATGGACACTTGGGAATCATTAAGCTCAGTGGAGAGCTTTGGGACTCACTCATGCCATCATACTTGTATGCTCCAAATTCTGTTGATTTTTTGACTTCTGTATGATTTATTATTGTGTAATTGAGCACATCTGATACAGACACAGGAATTTAAAATTAGGGTGTGTTTGTTTGTTTTTGTTTGTTTGGATTTTGTGTGTTGTTTTTTTGGTTGGTTTTTGTTTTGTTTTGTTTTTTACCAAGAATGTAGTGACACCTTTAGAGAGTTACCAAATAACTGTAACCTGTGATGACAGGAATTTTGTAGCACATTGTTGTTACTTGCCATGTTTAAATTCACATTAAATTCTACTTAGAGATGTTTTATTTCTAAAGCAAAAAGCCTACAATCAGGGAAGGAAAATGATCCAGAAAAAGGAATCATTCAGCAGATCATAGAAATATTGCATGACTAAATGATTATGGTATTTAAATATTGGGAAGAAAGGCAAATCTCATAATTTTTGCTTTAAAAGAGAAGCCATGCAGGTAATTGGAGTATAATTACATATTCATCTTTGGCAGAGCAGAACTACAACAAGAAAATGTAAGGTTTGAACAGCTCATGTGCCTTTGGTTGGCTTTGCCTCTGAGATCCCTGGTATTGCTCACAGAGCAACATGTTTGGGTATGACCTGCTCCAGTGTGACCAGATGTTAAGGCTTCAGCCAGACCTGGACTTGCTTTTCCTACTCCATTCCTGGAAGGAGGAGGGATGTATTGCCTCCTCAGGCCTTGGATCCAAGTCTGTGTCATCAAGGGGTTCAGTAGGAGGCAGAGGGACCTTCCAGTGAGCCTTGGCTGGTGAGAGGAGCTTGCTGGCCTTTGGCCATTCCTGATCTAATCCATGTGTGCATCCACAGGGCAGTCCAGGACAGGAGTTTGCAGGTTCAGAATTGGCCTCTGGAGGGCTCATGTGTTTGTATTAATGGCAGATTGTTACAGGGTACTTACTAGCCAACTAATTTAGCTTCCCCAGTTAAAAGCCTGGAATGCAGCTCTGTCCTCCAGTGCTGCAGTTTGGGACTCAGCAGAATGCACTTAATGAAAAATGGTTTGAGTAGGTGTTTATCTTTTGAAATGTAAGCTGCTTTCTTACCACTTTGGCTGCTAACTTTCCATAGCACTATAGTAATTGGAAGAAGGACAGGCATAAAACTTCATTAAGTAGGCTGAGAAGTAGTGTTTGTAATTTCACTTGCCTAATAGGAAGCAGGTGTAAATTTAAATTCTTCTAGGATTAAGTATCCTGGGTTTGAAATGATGTTTATAATTTGACTACCACAGGTGCCGGGGAAACTTTGTGGCACTTTGCAAAGTGCTACAGAGTTTATTCAATATTTGTTATTTTTGATTTTTATAGGTAACATTTAATTTTTTAAGGAGTGGGATGGGAACTTTGTAGTTCTGTACTGCAGATGAGACTCAAGTTAGGTAGTGTTATGTTTCAAGTATTTTTAAGACTAACTTTTCTCCAAAATGAAAAGTAAGTCATCTTCATTTCTGTTCCTTCCCCTCCTCATGCTTCCCAAATTATCTGCTTTGATCTTCAAAATTACAGTTGGTTGCTGCATATATTTCAGTCACACACTAGCATGTTGATAAAGGTATAAAGAGAATAAAGTGTGAGTGCAAAAAAACCTGCACAAACTCTTCAAATGGGATAAATCAGAGAAAGAAATAAATCCAGTGTATTAAAGATGTGATAGAGCTTGGAGTTCTGTGCAAACAGACTGCTTTGCCTGCTGGTGTCTCATGAGACAACTGTTCTTAGAAGAGATCATTGACAAAATTAAGAACAATTAGTAATGAAACAAGCTCTTGAACAGTATGTTCATCAAATGTCCCTATTCTAGTGGGGCTGGCAGAACAGGGACAAGAAGATATTTCCATGTTTCCAGTGATTTCATGGCTTACCAGCAGCTGGGTGAGGAATGAAATTCTGATCCTTGTCAGCTGAAGCCCAGGATGTTCAGACTGGGATACAGTGGTTCCACCACAGTACCTTTGAAGTCCCCTGGAGTGTTCAAGAGATTTGTACAGGGCTCCTGGTCATTCCAGAGCAGGAGCTGGAGGCCAGGAAGGATCATTTGGTCATCAATTTGGCACTCTTACACTAGTGTTTAGACAACTGGAAGGAGGAAGGGATGTTCAAGGTTGATAATTTATGTTGCCTCTGTTGTATGTCAGATGTTTTGTCCAGTGTTTTTGTGTCTGATACATGAAACAGTTAAATCCACAGTTTAAAAAATGTGGACAAGTATTAATTTTAAAATTTATTTTCAAGTGTGTACATTGTTCAGAAACATGCATGTTGTACTAATTAAACAAACTATAACTGAGTTTTCTAGATTCCTTTGTGTGAAGTTCTAATGCCATCAGGTTTAACAGTAATGGTTATGTCATTTGGTTATGATTTAAATTTTATTTCTCTAGTGGTGGAGGATCACAGGAGAGTTGATGCCAAAAATGTGTCTGTCATACTGTTCAATGGTTGCTAAAAATTAGTGGGATCTGAGCCTTTGAAATAATTTCTGGAAACAGAGTTACTCCCATCTTGCACTTAACCTGCCTGAGAGAAGGCAACATGACTGAGAAGTCTGAGCAGGACACAGGGTGGCTGTTGCTGTGTGCTCCTGGGCAAGCTGCTACTTCTCTCTTCCCAGATATAGAAAAGGAGGTTGTTCTTGTCTGTGAGGTGTCATAAAATCTCTGTTATCAGCACTCATGGAGGTACTTTGAGATTCCCAAAGGCACGTTGCAGAAGGAGTGCAGACTATTAACCAGTGTGTTCTGTCATGCAGAGAACTCAGCCAGCTTACTAGATTTCAAACATTTCCAACTCATGATGCTTGTTGAAACATAGGGTGCAGCTAAACTGTCTTTTTTTCAATGTCTCAAGTTGTCTGATGAATCAAGAGTAAAGGTAAATATAACCAGTGTGGAGAATAAAGTATAAATTAACAGTGATTTGACCCAAATGTGTTGGGGGGACAGGATGGAAACCTGTATTAATTAATATCTTCCTGCACACACAAAGCAAGCATCCTGCTAGATAATGCACTAGGAAGTAGATACATCTCTCATGTCCCCTTAACATTGGTGTTGGTGGTTAAAAACTGATACCCAGAAGTGCAAAATTTGTGTAATGGTGTCTGAGTTTGAGCTGGAATCTCCAGGTATGAGGGCCAGGGAGCACCCACCCTGTGAAAGTGTTGTGGTTTTTTTTTTTTTTTGTTTTTTTTTTTTTTTTTTGGGTTTTGTTTTGGTTTTTTTGCATTATTGCTGTTACAAGAGACTGTGGAGAGAAGTTGCTACACTCTGTGAGATTTCTCACTCTGAACTGCAGAACCAGGGAAGTTTTGAAATGCCAGTATCACACAGCTGTAAATGCCTCCTGAAAAATGTTATTTCTCTCTGCTAGTCTTCAGCACCATTCATTTGAACACTTGCAATATCTGCTTAAAAAGAAATCTTTCTACTTACCTTGATGGTAAAGCCATTGCTGTCATCATGCACTGTATTTTCTAGTAATTCATAGAATAGCAGTCTAAAATTTGTTTCAGTACCTAGGTAGTTCATTGTGTTATCATAAATGCTTTGTTTGGAAGATTTTCCAAGCAACCTGCTGATAGTTTTGTATTTGATTTATTTCTTTACTTTAGAGGTCCATCTCTGCTTAGATGTTGTGATAATAAAAACACCAAGCAAAGAATTTTAATTTATGTGCTTTAATGTGGATTTCTGTTCTTATATTTCTGAGAAATAAATCTACCTCCTGAAATCCATATATTTAGTTACTTATAACCTATACAAGTTTATTTGACATATTTTTCAAAAGTATTGGGGATTTTGCTGCTTTATATTTATTTATTGTTTTTAATAGGTGTTGTGTTTTGATGCCTATTTTGAAGAAGAAGTGCCTGAAAAAAATCAAGAGCTGTATAGAATCAGACACTGTAAAATATATTTCTACCTTGAAGATGATACAATGCAAGTGACTGAGCCTGTGGTGAAAAATAGTGGCTTAAATCAAGGTATCTGTTTATACTGGCCCCCATTTTTCTCCCCTTTATATCTCTTTTCAGTACAGTCTTGGTCCATTCCAAAGGATAAATAATGTGAGTTCTTATAGCTAAAATTGGGTGTAAATGCACAGGTTTAATTGTCTTTTCTTGTTACAGATCATGATGTGAACCTTTTTATTGTCTTAGTTTCTCAAGATGTGGATTTTGTAAGGCTGAATCCTCTCTCCTACTCAAACATACAGTCTTTTCTCTAATATAGTAGTTTGAAATCATATGGTGGTAAGGTCTTTGTAACTCCTGCAGAAACAATTGGTGTTCTAGATCTCCATTCCTGAGCCTGGCTCCTCCCTTCTTGGCACTGACAGGCCATTCTGTGGCAGCAGCTCTGTAATTGTTCATGAGCTACTGCAGTGTCTCTGCCATTATTGAAGACAAGAGTCTTTTGTGCATCTGGCTTTTGGTTCTTTTATGATTAAAGTGCCCTTGGCACAGTAATTCTTCCTTGATGCCTCTTAAGTTGAGAAGCTGCCATGCCTCAGTGTCACATCCCTGCACTGGGACCAGCCTAAGGACTTCAGGAGGAGGGTTTACTGTGCTGGTTTACTGGGGTATTATTTGACTTGGTTTATATTAAGAAAATGTGATCTAGCAGTCAACATCCTGTTGCAGAGGGGGAACACAGCTGCTGCTTCTTGGTGTTTATGGGTCACTGCCAGAATTAAAAGTTTTCAAGGGATATAATCCAGAGAAGCAGGATGTCTTGGGATGACTGCACCTCCCAGTCCCCAAAGATGTTTTGTACATTTTATACGTTCTTACACAGCAATTTTCAAAACTAAGTTAACCATTTAGCAACCCTATTCTTTTCCCAGATCAGCAGATGCTATCAATTCCTCTGTCTGCAGAGTGAGATAATATTGAAAGGTATTATGTGCATCATTACTCTTAGGACTGGCATAAAATTGCCTGTGAATCTCTTAAACTGGTACTTCAGATGCTGCTATCCCTCTGTTTTGTAATTCTTGCCAGAAGTTTTGTAGGCTCATCAACAGGGACTGATTTTGAATGCAATAAAACCTCGTCCTAATCCTACCTGGGCAAGTGGGTTTTCATGTGAAGAAAAGCATGTTGGGGCTCTTTCTCCTACCCTCACCCTGCACCCATATGTAAGACGTGAGAGACATCATCAGGTTAAGTTTTCCTTGACTTGTGTGCTCCAAGAGTGAGAACAGCTGCTTCTGGGATTTTTGGCTTTGAGGAAATGTCCACTGACAAAGAAAGTACAGAGAGTCAGAGGTGATGCCTTTGAGAGAGAAGGTGGAAGCCAGATTCTTTAGAGCAGGATAAAGCAAATTCAAAGCTGATTCCTTTGAAGGAGTTATTTTTATTGTCTTTGTACTATGGGATGTGCAGGCTGCCTCTTCAGCCCTTATGTTCCTGGCAGCCTAGTCTTGTTCCTTTGGTGACAGGAAGGCTGCAATTTCCTCCTGTTTCCTTGGTTGTATCTTGTGTTAATGATTGTTGGAGTCATCTTTGATACTGTACCTAAAATTAACTGAATAATATTAGAGAGAAACAAGAATTTTCTCAGTCTCCCATACAAGAATGTTTTGAAAGTCTCTATGAGATTGTCTGAGTACTTTATGTGAGATAAATATATATATGCAATGTATTTACATGATGGATTAAAAAGAAATGTTCCAGGATCTCCAAAATTACCTGGGCTGATAAGGAAGCTTTGTGTATTGGTTGTGTTTAGGAAGGAAGAAAAACTGTAGATTGAAAGGCCCAAGGACAATTTAGAATGTGTTTGGGCTTCAGAGTTGATGCATAGATACTATACTATACTTTACCATAAAGGCCTATACTTTATCATAAACATCTACATGAATATTCTTGTTGTCCTGGAAATTAATATGATGTAGAGTGAAAGAGGTGATGGAGACACCCATCAGAGGATTCTCTACTCACATGCACTTGGAGTTTGACTTCATGCTCTGTTACTGAAGACCAATGACAAAGTTATTATGTTGAAGGCTCTAGATATTTGTTGTTGAATACATGCAAAAACAATGTTTCTTAAAAATTTATACTAAATCATTAACTGCTAATCTTACCATTTTCAATAAAGAATTGTCCCATTTCCACTTTTATTTTAATTCTGTCTATCTATCTATCTATCTATCTATCTATCTATCTATCTATCTATCTATCTATCTATCTTATATTGTTCAAATTTTTTATCCTGACTGGGAATTTTTAAGCCCAAGAGCAAGAGGAGTTTAACTGTCTGGATCATGAAGCTGGTAAACTGAACCACAAAGGAATGAAAATCTTACCCGTGATCAGACAGAAAAGGTCATAACAGGGTGAAAAGCTGAACTGAACTGAAGTTCAGGTTCTTGACCATTATGCTGCTCTCTGCACATCTGCTGAAATGCAACTTTTCAGTTAATTAAGATTCCAGAGATTTGTAGAGGAGAGTTCAGCTGTAGGAGAACTTGGTTTGCTAAAAGGCAAACTGCACTGAACAGAGGAGCACAGGTGCATGAAGAAAAAGGTGTGGGGACATCAGAAGGAGGATGGGCTCAGTCTGTGTGAAGAATTGAAGACTTGCAGCAAAGGAAGAACAGCAAAAAAGCAGTAATGGATAAACTAGAATTGAACTGTTGAAGGCAGAGGGTGCTGGTCACCTTAACTTGGATGTTTTCCCTGTCAAAAAAGATGTAAACCAGACAGCTGGGATGGCTGTTCACAGGATGCTTCTTGGAGAGAAGGTAGAGCTGTGACAGGGTTCAAAGGTAGATCTTATCTTGGCTGGTTAATGCCTTGATGCCATAGGATTACCAACGTTTGTGCCATAACCCACAAATGAAACTTTGATGGTCTGAATGGGTGTCCGGGAATGGTGGGATTGGAGAAATTCAGTAGGTTCCCATTGTGCTCTTGTAGTGCTTGTGGTTTTGTGGAAAGAAATTTGGAGAGGCTTGCAGGAAGATTTGGTGAAGGAACAGTGGTCAAAGAAATTAGAAGAATTTGTAAGTTCAATTATGATTTTACAAAACTACAACAAATTGGCTTCAGAGAAAAAAAGCCAGAAAATGTGCTCTTACCATTGATCAAAATCTCAAAGCAATGAAGTAAATGATCTGTGGGAAATGTTTCAGCAACTTTAAAAACTGCTTTTATGAAACTGGCTGCTGTACTTGGACATGAATTTGGACTTACAAAGTTGCTACTAAATAACTGAAATTTAAACATAATTTAATTTTGGGTACTGCCTTAGTATTTGGCAAATATTAGGAACATAAGAAGAAATCTGTACTGAGGGAGGAATGCATAAACCTTGAACTTGAGAAACCAGAATCAAAGCAAGAAACAGCAGGACAATCACAGTGCACAAGGCCCAAGTCAAGATAAGGAGAAAAGGATGGTAAACTTGACCACATAACAAACTCCAAATGCTTCTTCCACAGCCAGAATGATAATTATTCTTTCAGTATAAAAAAAATTCTCCCATAGAGAGCCAGGATTGATATGGCAGTTGCAAGTGTTTTGTACATATAATTCCCAGTTAACAGGACTGTGGCTGGCTGATACTGTCTTATCAAAAGGTCATTTCTGTTCCCATGGGGTTGACTGTGCAGCTTCCAGTGCAATCCAGACCCTGCAAGCCAGAGCAGAGTGGAGCAGCTGGCTGCTTTCCCCAAGGTCAGCCAGCTGAAAAAGAGTGGAGCTGCCCTCTGGCTGGCTTCCCAAGGCTGGCTGGCTGAAGAGGAAAGTACAAGTGGGAAAGTGAAGTTGCATCAGCTCCTCCAATAAAACAGATTATCTAAGAGTTTAAGCCTTCCCCAAGGCCTTGAAATAATTGTGATTTTGCCATATTTGATGGTGGCCAAATCATGACCTTGCTATGTTCTGGAAGGGTGAATAAGTGAATGTAACAAGCCTCCTTGTTTATTGGGATGAGCTCTTTGTGTTACAGGAATAACAGTGGTAGCTTCTCCTCCTTTCTGTGCAAGTAAAGAGAGTAAAAACTCCAGATATTACTCATTCCTCCTCTCTCTCTAAAGAACTCTTGAGCTGTGCAGAGTTAGAGAGCTGTGCTGAGAAAACTCTGGATACCATTTAATTTCTTCTGCAAGAGAAGAGAAGAGAAGCAGCAGAGATCGAATCATTTGCTGCCCAGCTTAGTTGTCAAAAGGCCTTCACTACAGTGAGATCTCCTTAAGCAGCTGCTGGGGTTGCCAAATAATCCAAAGCCCCAAGAGAAAAGAAGATATGCTGCAAATTATGGTATGGGGGCTCAGTACCACCACCACTGTCAGAGAAAAGAAGTACCTCAACTCCCTTTCCAAGAGCACAGTAGAGCAGAGCTTTAATCTGACCAGATGCAAATATTTAAATCAATATTTAAATATTTAAATCAATGCTCGATGGTGCAGTAGAATGTCCTGCTCAATAAACTGATGACTAAAGAACCATCAGGAATAGCAATCCACCCTGAGCAACCTGAGAACTGCACATTCAGATGCTCCTTTAACAGCTTGCAAAAAATTTCTAGATGAAATGTATTATTTTCCAGAAAGAAGAACAATTTTAAAATGATGAGACCTAACCCCAGCTGATCAGGTTTTATTAAATTTCAAATTCAATGTTATGAAATGTACCCTCCACATGTGTACATCGGGCACAGTGATACCTAATAAAAGCGAAGGATTGCCAGAGATATTATCTTTACAAGACATTTTCCATTAGGAAAGAAATTATTTTCTCTCAGAACAAAATGGGTATGTGTGTTTTAGCCTTAAAAGTGATATAAAAAACAAGCTGAGGCTTATTCACCAAATCAGAGGTGAATATAATCTCCAAAAACACCTCATATTAGAAAATCATCAACCATTATATTTTAATTAAAGTGATGATTCAACAGGATTTGCGTGGTCTGACTTACCCTATTATCTGTTGATTGACCTAAAAATTAGTCAAAATCAGGTAAATTATTTTAAAGTACATGGTTTTGTTAAAGTTAATGCAATGTCATTTTACATCCCATTAAAATGTGCTACTTCCCACATTTTTAGCATCTTTCATGAGGATACATCCTAAATAGGTGTATAATATGCTTAAGCAGATAGAGGATAAAGTTTAGTTTACAGTCAAAGGTCAGTAACTAGAATGTTTGATTTGGTGCATGTGCAATATCAGGTTGATGAACGGGTCTTAAATAATTATTTTAATGGGAACATAAAGTAAATCTGCTTTGTTGCTTTATTCCCCTGAAAAATTAAGGATATGTTTTCATTGTAGGAATTAGAACTTAACAAACAACTTTGTTAATGTAGCAAAGAAAGGTATTTCATACAAATTAGTCCATAGGGAAATAAAGTGAAGAGTAAAGAATTTCCATGGGCTAACCTAGAAACAAAGCACACAGTGGTGCCTTTCTCCCTTCTGCTCTGCCTCTCTTTATCCCTTCTCTCCCCAGGCTTTCTTAAGCTGGTTCTAAAACTCCTGTAAGTTATTTTTAAAATATTTGTGGTATCCCTAAATCACTGATCTTGGAAGGGATACCTTGAGATTTTCTAGTCCAGGCCCCTGCCCCAAGCAGAATCAGCTGGAGCCAGATGCCCAGGGCCTTGTCCTTTTGAGTTTCAAGTATCTCTGAGAATAGAGACTCTGCAATGCTTTTGGAGAGCCTGTTCCAGTATTTGATCACCCTCAGAGTAAAAAAGTGGCTTTGTGTGCTTAGCTGTAATTTTGTATCATTTAATTGTCTCTCATCCTCTCAATGGGGTACCATAAAGAAGAGCCTGGCTCCATCTTCTTCATTCCCTCCCATCAGGTATCTGTAAACTTTGATAGGTTCTCCCCACCTTGAGTCATCTCTGTTCCAGACTGAACAGACCCAGCTCTCTCAACCTTTCCTCATATGAAAGATGTTCCAGTCTCTTGTTCACATTCAGTGAGTACTTTTGAAGCATCACCCAATTCATCAATGTATTTGGGAGTTTTCAGCTGATAGGCCAATAGCAGTTTCCTTGTCTTTTAATGTCTTTTAATCTTCAAAAGGTAATAAAATTCAATGCTGTCAAGATAACAGTCCTTTCATTTAAAGACTACAAATAAGAAAATTTAAGTATGTGATTACTTTGTCAAAGTTAAAATATCTCACTTTTTTCTCCTCTCTCCTTCTCTCCTTTCTTTCTCTTTTGGATAATGTTCCTGTTAAACTGTGGGTTGTGAGGTCCTGGCTCTGTATTTTTGAGGTGGATTCTTTGCTTCAGACCAGCACTCAGCCCAACTCACCTCTCTTGTCTCTACTTACCATGTGCTCCTTATGAAGCTCAGTTCAACGTCCCTGCCTCCATGCTTGATAATTCATACTTTTTTCCCTGCTAAGGCAGTTTTTCTTCTCTAAACTTAGTTGTATTGGGATCCTTAAAGCAAATATTATTTACTCCACAAATTTATTCTGTTTTACAGGAACTCTTGTTCGACGGCACCAGATTCCGCTTCCACCTCCTCATGAGGACCGGTTCTATACTATGTATGACTTCAATATCAACACAGAAATAACCCTTTATGGCCGAAAATATAAGATTATAGATTGTGATGAGTATACCAAAAATTTCCTGAGGAAGATAGGAATCAGACTAAATCCTCCTGCAAGCCGACCAGACGACCCGTACACCACAGAGCGGCAGCAGGTCAGGAGAGGCAGCACTAGTGGAAACTTGATTTGAATAAAACTTGATTTGAATGCATATTAGTTATATGCATTACATACATTATTTCTTTAATATCAAATAGAAAGTAGCTATTTCAACATAGGAAATCCCAAGAGAAAACTTGGATTTAAAAATTTTGATATGTGGCTCATTGTACTATATAAATAATTTTCTGTTAATGTGTTCACACACCTTTTAAAACAGAATAAAATTAATTAGGAAAAATAATAAATAACCTTTCAGTATTAAACTGAAAAAAGGGTGTACCTATTAATGTTCTACTGAAATTTACATGTTCTGCTTATGATTTTGCTTGAGCTAATCTAATGATAATAAACACCTTTAAAGTGTTTAAAGGAAGATCTAATTGAAACTGTGGTTCCAGGCCATCCATGGCTTCCTGCAGACTCCTTTATTCTATTGATATGTTATCTTTCATCTCTACCCCTACATGTTTTTAACAGCTATTTTTATGTGTAAAGCAAATTCTTCTGCCATACAGAACCCAGTGTTCTGCAGTTTTAAGACTTTCAAGGTTTTATTTGCCTCCTTCTTTTGTAAGTGTGTGGGAACACATAGACACACATAGACATCCAGAAGTCTCACACACAACTCCTAGATTCTATGTGGGTTCCCCTTTGCAGGATTAGTTGTTTTGGTTTTTTGTTGTTGTTTTTTTTTTTTTTTTTTTTTTTTCCTCTGAGAGTAGTAATGGGAGTGATGTTTTCAGTTGGAAATAATGACAAGTTTCTTTCAGTTCTGATTTCTAGATTAATATGAGTGCAAATGACACTTGACATGACTCTTGGGACTGTTGGCCCACAATCTGCAGGCTGTTGTGACAGATCCAGCCTGGTGCTCTGAAAGCAGCAAATACTCCCTGTGTCTGTGGCATCCTTAGTGCTCCCAGGGAGAAAACTGCTGCAGGTCTCAGCAGCAGTAATGGAAGGTGACTATGACTGAGATGTGTAGGACAATTTCCATGTCTCTGAGGCACTCTCAGGCCAACAAGTTGGTTTCTCTTCATTCATGCTGCCAGGCTTGTGGCGTCCCCAGTGAAAAGCAGCATTTGTAATACATGTGGTTCTGTGTTGTGGTGACTCAGCCTGGCCATGGGTTTCTTTTCCCTTACTCAGCCCCTGTAGGTAACAGCTGTGTATATAAACACATGCTGAGTTGTCTTGATACTGTCAGACTGTGTCAACATTATGTATGGTACTGCATAACCCACTTTTGTTTTAAATTTTTTTTTTTTTTAAAGAAGCAAAACATTCAAGAATTGGGCATTTCAGTCCCTAAAGGAATGGGGAGGGGAAAAAGGTATGAGAAATAAGAGCTTCAAAGGATAAAAAATTACTAAAGTCTATGTCTTCATGTTCTCTCTTATTGGGGAATTCCAGAAAAGTTATTTAGCAGATTCTGGCTGCCTTACACTTTCACTTTTCTGTGCCTCATTTGTGGAAGGTAATTTTTTTTTTGATTGCTCTGGACTACTTTGAGCAAAATTAAATTGGTTTTCACTGGACTCCTACTACATGGCCAGAAAATAAAAGTATGAAGGAAGGTAGGGAATGGGATGGGATAGAAAATGAGGCCAGTGGAAAGTGCAGTAAACCATTTAGACTCATATTTCACAGAATTACAGAACCATTTAGGTTAGAAAAGACCTCTGAGACCATCAAGTCCAATCTGTGACCAATCCCTACCTTGTCACCCAGACCAGAGCACTGAGTGTCACATCCAGGTGTTCCTCCAGGGATGGGGCCTCCACCACTTCCCTGGGCATCCCTTTCCAGTGCTTAAGAACCCTTTCCATGAAGAAATTCCTCCTGTATCGTTGGTATTCCATGGATGACAATGGTGTTACCATTCTGTGGCTGTGTTTGGTTGTCTCTTGCATCTTCAAGGGGCAGGAAGGAGGAAAGAGAGCACTGGGAAGGTAAATAACATGGTTCTGCTCTCCTTATTTTAAGATTTGATGCTCTGAAAGAACGGGCCTTTTCCCTCCCAGATTTTTAAGGCCAGAAGGTGTGTTAGTGGATAAAGAGTAATTTAGACAATGGTATAAACTATCTACAGTCAACATTGTTTTCTGTTCAGACAGTTCAGCTTACATTGTTTCATCAATGTCTGTCACCATTCTTCTTTGGAATCAATTTTGTAGATGAGAAGGATTATCCTGTCCTTTTTAATGCACTTTGGACCTGTGGATTTTGGCTTAGGAAAAACACTGTTCAGATCACTGTTTATATATGTGAACTAACAGTACAGAAATACAGTCCTTGGACTGGCTCATCATCCTGGGACCAAGTTTAACCCACTGCTACCAGTTTTGCAGCACCCATGACTGCAGGAGGCACCTTGTCATAGGTCACATCAGCTGAAAGTATCTCTAGTTGAACATTTGCTTTTCCTTGTCAGACCCATGAGTGTGTTCTGAGAGATGAACAAACATACCCAGTACCTGCCAACTGTGTAACATGAAACAAAAGTTAAAAATCTATATTTTAAAATTGAATGACACAAAATACTAAAGGGAAAAGAATTAGTTGATTCTTTATACACATTATTTACAGACATTATCTATAAGAAGTAATTTTTAAGGAAGTAAATCAGGAAGAGTGATGCTATTTGGCGTTTTAGTCATTCAGGCAGCTTCTTGAAAATATGAACTGTACTGCAAATAATTTAACAATTCTCTGATCTAGAGGACCTTGTTGCAAGAAAAACAAGGATTAAAACCAGTCCAAAATTCTTTTCATGTTTTTTTCTGAGGACACAGCAACCCTGTAAATACTTCTCTGCTAATGGCATAAATCATGTTTCATGTATTATAATGGTGTGGTTTTCATTAGAAGACCCTAAACCCATGTTCTAAGGTTAGACAGCACCATGCAGTTGTGATCCTGTTTTTAGGAGTAAATAATTAAAAATACATTTCTCTTAATTTCTCCTTTACCAGAGACATCTGGCGAGCACGAATCCTTTTCACCCTTATGAGCGCTTTGACACTTTGAAACAGTTTCTGGAGTTTGATGGACAAGTTTTAGGATTTTCTTGTGTGTGGAATGACCCAGAATCAGAGCTTACTGGCCCAAGGGAACTTGTTCTTCGATATTATTTGTCTGATGATACTATTGATATAAGAGAAATTTTACCACGAAACTCAGGACGAGATGTAGTTCCATTTTTCCTCAAAAGAGATAAGCTTCCAAAGGTGAGGAATGGAAATTTCAAATTCCTCCACTAATTAAGAAATATTGCATGCTTTGTTTTGAAAATGCTATGTTAGGATTGTAATGATATTTAGAAAGTGTTTTCAGAGTATTAATCATAATTGCATGATTTGGGTTTTGCACACATACTCATGTAGTAAATTAGTAAGTCATGGAAAATTATCTTTAGGTTTGTCATGCTTAAACTAAAAGGAGCATTTAGTCACAGAAATGTCCTATGATTTTCTTTCTCCTATATTAATGTATCAAGGTAACTGTATTAATAGAACTCTGCAATAATGGAAGGCAAGAAAATTAATTAATATTGATAAGCTTATGTAAAACTGAGGTGAATTCAGATTTGATCTATGACTTACATTTGCAGCTTTTGGAAAAGTCAGTTTTAGTATTCTATAACATTACCTCTTGTGTGATTTCTTAAAATTGAGTTTCTGGATTTGGGACCTTAAGCAAAGCCAATTAAAATCAATAGGAATCCATCAATAAGCTTTGTTGGGCATTAATCATGAGAAAGGCTCCACTGAGAGAAATCTTCAGAGGCTTTGTATCCTCTGTAACCTGTTATGATTATAAAATTACTGATCTGGATACACTTCTGTATCACTTCAGACAGATCCTGATGATAGAATAACATCAGCCAACAGACAGAATAAAATACTTTCCTCCTTTCCTTCTAACATTGATAATCTATTTGTGATGCCATAGATGTACATGAGATTTTATAATAAAAACCTACCAGCAAAATATTACACTTTTCTCACCTTGTAAGTCCTGTGTTCTGACATGCTGATTTAGCAGTGGCTCTATAATACTAGAGCCCTTTGACCACTGAGAGGTGCATGTTGCAATTTTAAGTGCTGGCTTTTTCCTCTGGAAATTTTGAGAATGGCAGCAGAGGAATCCCAAGCTGAAGGGTCAGGAGAGGTGGTAAGACAAAATAACTGATTTTGATTACCCTGCATCAGCAGTTTATGAATAATTTTTAAAAAAGTGACATAAATATATACTAAGTTTGATATTACTGGGATAAATTACTACTGTAATTTTAAAACCCAGAATAGAAACAAAACCACATCTTTGCCAACAGAATCATGATGACTTGAATCTCTAGTGTTTGTGCAGTGGATAGGACCAACCCTGGATGGTTCTTTGCGTATTTTTATAATTATTACCAATCAAAATAATAGCCTTTAGAGCAGATGTTGACAACGATGTGGTACTTTGGGTATGCTGACCTTTGCTTTCTGTTTGCTTCTGAGAGAAAGGAGACTTTACTGTTGAAGAGAGAGTAAGATTCTGAATGCTGCTTCTGGCATATGTACAGGCTTTTGAAATATGCACTTTTGGCTTTTAGGTTTGGTGGTAGAATCTTAGAATTGAATAAAAATTCTCACAGAAAATACTACAATAACAACCAGTGTACAAAAACCCTGCTGGTTCTAAGGTAGCAGAGTTCTCTGTCTTTACTGTCACTCATATTTCTGAAGAGTTGGTCTCTTTTATTGCAGAATGCTCCTGTTCCTCCTTATCATCCAGGCACCATCACCAATTACACTCTGCTCAATGTGTTGGGAAAGCCAGAAAGAAACAAAAGCTATTACATTCGGGACGTTTTGCAGGTCAGAAATTATTGAGTGTCTCCAGCTGTTGAAAATCTTTATCTTATTTTTTGTAATTTCTATGGTCGTTATCCCCTGCAACAAAGAGAGTTATTTATACAATTGTGCTACCACTGGAAAATAGCTCAAATGAGAACTACTGAGATTTACTGTATGTAAATCCCACATTTGTAAAAGTGAAGGAGTTTAACATGAGGTGAAATATACTTGCCAATGGACTTTGAAGGTTATGTGTTAAATCACACACACTAAATGACCTGGGGTTTAAGAAAGGTTGTGTGATTCTGAGATTTATGGGACTTCTGTATAAATCTTCCTTCTTTTATTAGACAGGAGCAGTGCATCGGGAATTTTACAAAGACAGTGACTTGAAAATAGGGGCAGTAATTAATGTTTGGGGAAGGCAAATATTACTCTGTGATTGTGATGAATTCACTAAAGAACATTACAGGAAAAAGTATGGAATTGGTAAGTAGTGATAATTATCCTTTTCTTATGAGCATTTTTATACTTCTGAATTTAACAGAGCTGTCTTCAAATTTTATTACTGACAAAACATGTTCATTAAAACCTTTAGCAATAACAATCTGTTATAGGCTGTTAGCAGCAAAGCAGTAATTTAGCAGGTAATCCAGAAGGGCTTTCTTATACATTGCTCCACTGAAAACTTGCATATAACATATGTATCTGTTCCTAATGCCTCTATTTGAAAACTAGTGACAAAATAGTCATGTGGATAGACTTCCATTTCTTCTTCTCTCCTTCCCCCTCTCCTTCCAATAGCTATGTTTGCAGTCAGAAAATAATAAAGAGCACGTAGTAAGTGGATAAGTAGAATGAGCTCAATTATTCCCCTTATACTATATTTCATTTCATATGGATGTCAGAATCATAATAAGATTTTCCTACATGACAGTTTTAGTTTATCACATTATTGGTTTTTACAATGCAGTTTTGTGTATTCTGGACCATTAGAGTGTATATCTTGTGAAGTTTCAGTACTAAATTCTGGAAACATTTAACAACTCTATCCATTATGGAAAAGCATTTTGGAAATGAATAACAATAGGGGCTTTCATTTGTTTGTCTTTGAATGTCCCCAGTCAGACTTGCTAATGGTTCTATCATGGACATCTTCCTGCAAAAATGACTTAGCTATTTTCTGGCAGTTTATTCATTAAATAAATATAGCTGAGCATCTGACTATTCAGAGACGGTTGGAATAATCCTACTATGGCCTTTCCCTGCCACTGTAAAATAAAACAGATTATTTCTGCTACCTTGTGATCTGGTAGTGTGTGTGTGTATCAGAGCTTGTCTGCTGCATTGGGGAATTAAATGGTGCAGCTTTGCCATTCAAACACTAAATTTCTTACTTGGCAAAATATTTCTCATTAGGACTTTTTCAATAATACCTTGGCATATCTGTACCAAAGTAAACCTGATCTTGCCAGTGTGTGAGGAAGCCATGGTATTACCTGTAATAATAACAAATTTAACTCTAGAG
Source organism: Muscicapa striata striata (assembly GCA_030060385.1). Classification (NCBI taxonomy): domain Eukaryota; kingdom Metazoa; phylum Chordata; class Aves; order Passeriformes; family Muscicapidae; genus Muscicapa; species Muscicapa striata. Next base: position 515,950 of record JAREIS010000137.1, on the reverse strand, counting down.
ATGGAAAATAGGGGGCTCTGCTCTGGGAATTTCTTCAGCCAAGACCACTGCTGCTTTTTGGCAGCAATATCCTCTGAGCAAATTATCCCAAACAGAGAATGGGGATTTCTTACTCAGGGCAAGCAATAAATGAAATACAGCTGACCATCCTGGATCAAACAAGCAGTGCAACCAAGTGATACACATATGCAAAGGCCCTTACCCTCCTCTAACAGTAATTACTGTTTATGTCTCTGGATGTTAAAAGTTAGGTGGTTTGCAAGTTAGGGGAATTCAGAAGTTGCTGATGTGCCGAATTCTGGAAAACTGGGACTGTAGGTGGTCTAGTCTGTTCCTATTCTGCAGTAAAGGAGATTTCTTTGCCTCCTGAGGTATCTTGTCCTAACCTCAGAGTTAAAAATTCTGCTTAAAAGCTATTCTAAAGATGGTTTGTGTAAACTGAGAGAGTAAATTTATTCTTTTATCTCTGTCGGACTTGGGGAACAACTGCTCAGTGTCCTCTTTTAATAACAACCTCGTACATATCTGAGCACTATTCAATACAAAACCTTACTCCCCTGCCCCCATCCCAGGCCATTTGCTGCTAAGGGAAAATCTTTCAGTCTTTCTCCATAGTCCATTCTTTTCTATCTGTGATAATTTTTCTCAGTGCTCTCTGCAGTTTCTCTGCCTTGTTGACACCAAACACACAAAGATGTGGTCTAGCTGAGACCTTTGGGAAACAGGGAAGTGTTTTACACATACCTTTAAGGATATATGATGGCAGAGACTCTGGCTGACATGGAAGACCATCCATCTTGATGCAACCTGTCTTGTTCACAGACAATACTTTCCCAGAGCTAAGGGATTCACACACTTTGCTGTAAAATTCTTTCCTGCTTTCCCCATAAGGATTAAAAAAATGTAGGTATGACTTTTTAACTGGAAGGGACCAGAAGTAGAATCAGGGTAGGTTTTGACTTAAAAGCAGGCTTTTAGAGAGAACTAGTGAGTGTTCACCTTTTAGTGATTTACACATTTTGTGTGTGTCCGTGGATGTACAAGGTACTCTCAGTGGGCACAGTCCCACAAAGTGCTCAGAATTCCACTCCGATCCAATTAAACACTGGAATGGACTTAATTGCAGTTCCAGTCCAGGGAGACCATTTACTTGAGCAAGAGTAAGCAAGTGGATAAATTAGTTCTTACATCAAGGCACAGTCCTCAGCACCTCATGGCATCAATCCAGCTGTTTCGTTATTGTGTTTTTACATTACTCCCCTTCAATTTATGCTCTTCTGCCAAAGCCATTAAAGAAGCTGACATTTATTTTTCAGTCTGCAGTTTCAGCACAAGTTGCTTGCCCCCAGAATTTGCCTTTTAGAAGAAGGAAGAGTAGTTTAGATTTCTCTTGAAGAACCTGATATATTTCTAATGTGGGGTTTGCCTATTTTAATATGTTTGTGAAAAGCAGAGTTTTTCCATGGATGAATGTAGCTAATACTCTTCAGTAGGAAGTTGATGGCGTTACTGTCACCTAGAAGTACTATGAATGCAAGAAAAAATGCAGTAATGTGTGAAGTTACCTGTCTAGTTTTGCTAGTGCAGCCTCAGAGAAGGAGAAGAAGACTCTGTATGCCATGTAGGTGTTGTGGTCACCCTGCAGAAATGGGGAATAGGCTGATGTGCAGTGGGGGGAGCTGGTACTTGTCCTTCTCACTTAATACAGTATCTTAGCACAGAGTATAAAGTATTCTTTCTTAAATAACAAATTACTCAAGATGGAACAAAACCAGGAAAATCTGGTTTCCTACTGCTTTTTCTTCCCTGTCCCAGCACCTCCCAAGCCTGGCTGTTGAGGCTTTTCACAGCACCCTGCAATCCCTGTCCTGTGCCGGCTCTCCACCCCTCCCACCCCCTCATTTCTCAGGCTCCGGCCATGACCCGCTGCCGGGGCAGGGCTGTGTGCTGCTGGCCAGGCAGCTGCTCCTGGAGAACAGGGAGAACAGCTGACTCCTTGCTTTCCCCTCAGCGGGGCACTAAAACCTGCTGCCAAATTTCACTCGGCTCGTCAGAGGTCAGTGTCTCTGGTTTTAACCTCTCTACTACACGTGGTGGAGACTGAGCAGCAGCTTCTAAATATACTTGTGCATATACAGATGCTTTATTTGCCCAGGTAACTGTAATAATAATTAAAAAATAAGACTGAAAATGGAGATTTTCTCTGAATCAGGATAAACACTGTCATGTTTCAGCTGGATGGAATTCAGTGAACATTAGGTTTTCTTTATTCCTGCATGTAAAAGTTGTGCACATGAATTTTTTTGCCTTCTTATTTTACTTCTTACCTCAGTTGTGAAGCAGACCATCACTGGAAGGTGTCAGCTGTTTGTCATACATCTCCTCTGATGTATGGAGAACGCCATGCTAATTGCCATCTCCCCAGCTTATCACCACTTCTTTATATTGTCCAAGTCTAGTGGGATTTCTCTTTCCTGTTCCTGGCTTTAATGCTCAGAGGTGCCTGTCCTCTTCCTCTGAAGGCAGAATTTCTTTCCTGCTTCTCTACCCTGATATTCAGTATAGTTATCATTCTAATCCAAAGTATGTAGCACTTGGTTCTTCTTTGAAATATGATCTTATCTAATACCTGAGGGTTTTCCTGCAGTTCTTCAATGAGGGCAGAAGGTAATCTCACAGTCTATACCAAAATCTCAGAATGTATATTGAAACTGAAAGCTGACAGGCTCTTCTACCTGGCTTAATGCTTCTTCTCTGGCAATAAATTCTTCTTGAGGAATTTAGTTTTTCTTACTAAGAAGACTTTGCTATCTTCAGATTGTTGATCTGCTAAAGATGTGGCTGGAACTATTTTGTTTCTTGCTGTTCTCAGTGCTTGCTCCAATCTCACTCAGGTTTTGATGTAACAAATCTATGAGTATGTGGTCCATGTTTGATAAAAGAGGTGAAATAACCCTCCAAGTTCCTGCAGTAACAAGGGATGAAACTATACAGGGCAAAAATACCTGTGCTATTCTTTCTGGAAGTAGAAATTTATAATCGCAGTCTTTCACTTTACTCTCTACCCACTGTAAATGTTACAGCCTGGAAGAAGCAAGAATTGGTTCCTTTTCCAGACTGGACAGAGGTAATTTTCTTAAACACCAGTGATCACCTTGAGAAGAGTGCATTTTGTATGTAAGTGCCAGCTTCTGTCTGATTCTGCTCTAATGCTGTGTGGCAGAGCAAAGATGAAATGAGTTTTTAGCTCAGGTAGCTGGCTCTTCACAAGTTCCAGAAATGAGTTTTTGACCAGTTTTGTAGCCTATATTTCTCCATGGCAATTTCTTTCTGAATTTCCTCATTCACAGGACAGAATCTGAGTTTATAATCCTTTAAAATCCTGGAAAATATGGGTGACACAAGGTTGTATGTTTGCATTTTTTTCTCTTTAGTGAACCTAGTCAAGTTGAGGGCTGGTCTCTTGTCTCAGGACAAGATGGAGCAGCCCCAGAGGAGGTTTGTATTGGATATTAGAAACCATTTCTTGACTTAAAGGGTTGTCAGGCTAGAACAGACTGTTCAGGGAGGGAGTGGAGTGGAGTCACAACCTCTGGAAGCATTCAAAAAATGTGTAGATATGGCACTTAAGGACATGGTTTAGTGGTAGACCTGACAGTGCTGGGTTAATGGTTGGACTTGGTGATCTCAGAAATATTTTCTAAAATTAATGATTCTATGATTCTATGAATGACACAAGATCATTTTACTTCAGGGATGAGATGGGAACTAAAGCACTGAACTTCTCTTTGGATTTCACTTACTCTGAGCTTCCCTTGTGAGGGATTCAACACATCCCCAGGGATAAAACATTATTCCTCTTAATTTAAAATTTCCTTGTACTTTATAAATCTAATTTTCATCCACATGTGCTAAAGTTTACAGATGGGAAATGCTTTAGCGTCTCTTAATGAATGCCTTATGCGTGGGTGTGAATGTGCCGGCTATGACGAGCGGGAAAACACAGGAGCTTCTTGTCCTCTGCGGTCAGAGTGCGCTGGTACCCCGAGCTCTTCTGGCAGGACTTGTGACACCTGAACAAAGAGACGGGACTTGTGTCTGCCAGAATACGCTGTTTCTAATTAATTGCTTAATCGAAAATTAACGCTCGGGTTGATGAGCAACATCAGCCCCCCGCCGCCACCGCCGTGCCGCCACCGGGTGGCGCTGTGGGAGCGCGGAGCCGCCGCTCGCGGCGCTGCTCTCGGGGCGGGAATCGGGAATCGGGAATCCAGCGAGGAATTCAGTGGGAATCCAGCGGGAAATCCAGCTGGGAATCCAGCGAGGAATTCAGTGGGAATCCAGCGTGAAATTCAGCTGGGAATTCAGTGGGAATCCAGCGAGGAATTCAGTGGAAATCCAGCGTGAAATTCAGCTGGGAATTCAGTGGAAATCCAGCCGCGAATCCAGCGGGAAATCCAGCTGGGAATCCAGCCGGGAATCCAGCAGACAATCCAGCCGGGAATTCAGTGGGAATCCAGCCGGGAATCCAGCCGAATATTCAGTGGGAATCTAGCGGGGAATCCAGCCAAGAATCCAGTGGGGAACCCAGTGGGGAATCCAGCGGGGAATCCAGCCTGGAATTCAGTGGGAATCTAGCCAGGAATCCAGCAGACAATCCAGTGGGGAATTCAGTGGGAATACAGCTGAGAATTCAGTAGGAATCCAGCTGGAATTAACTGGGAATCCAGCGAGAATCTAGCTGAGAATTCAGTGGGAATCCAGCTGGGAATTCAATGGGCATCCAGCAGAGAATCCAGCAGGAATCGCGGTGGGGGATCCTCTGTGCTACCTGCGGTGCTCAGCACTTGTAGGCATCGGGCTTTACTTCCCTGCTCTGTGTTGAGTTACAGGCTCCATGTTTATGGTATCAGGAACTGCCTGTAACAAGCACACGCTGCGGAGATGTGAAAATGCAGTGTTTTGGTCACAAACAGTGTTTAGGAAATAGGGAATCTCATAAAGTTTAACAGGAATCTCATGAGGTTTAATAAGAACAAGTTGAAGGTGCTGCACCAGGGCTGGGGCAGCCCCTGGTATCAGTCCAGGCTGGGGAATGAACACATCCAGAGTATCCAGGCAGAGAAGGACTTGAGGTGCTGGTGGATGAGGGGCAGGATGTGCAGGCCCTGTGCCCTCTCAGCCCAGAGGTCAGTAGTATGCTGGGCTGTATCCCAAGCACTGTGGGCAGCAGGTGAGGGAAAGGAGGATTCTGCCTCTCTGCTCCATTCCTCTGAGACCCCCCCTGCAGTGCTGCATCCAGCCCTGGGGTCCCAGGGCACAGACCTTTTGGAGAGAGTCTAGAAAAGGCACCAAGCTGATTAGAGGGAAGGAAAACACCTCTCCTATGGGCAATGGCTTGGAGAATTGGGCAGTTCAGCCTGGAGAAGAGAAGGCTTTGGGGTGACCTAAATGTGGCCTTCCAGTACCCAAAGAGAACGGACAAGAAAAATGGAGAGAGGCTATACAAGGGCCTGGAGTGACAGGACAAAGGGCAATGGCTTCACACTGAAAGAGTATATGCTGAGATTAGATATTAAGAAGAAGTTCTGTGCTCTGAGGGTGGTGAGGCACTGGAACAGATTCTCCCAAGAAATCTCAGATGCCCCATCCAGAGCAGGTCCAGAGAAGGGCAGTGGAGCTGGGGAAGGGTCTGGAGCACAGGTGCTGTGAGGAGTGACTGAGGGAGCTGGGGATGTTCAACCTGGAGAAAAGGAGTCTCTGGGGTATCCTTATCACTCTCTACAACTCCCTGACAGGAGGCTGGAGCCAGGTGGGACTTGGACTCTTTTCCCAGGCAACCAGAAACAGGCTGAGAGGACATAGTCTAAAGCTGCTCTAGGAGAGGTTTAGGTTGGACATTAGGAAGACATTCTTCACAGAAAGGATGATTAAACATGGGGATAGGCTGCCCAGGGAGGCAGTGGAGTCATCACCAGGTTTCTAAGGAAAGACAAGACATGGCATTCCGTGCCTTGGTCTGATTGACAAGTGGTGTTTGGTCATAGGTTGGGCTTGGTGTTCTCAGATGACCTAACTGATTCTGTGATTCCTGGAGGTGTTCAAGGGCAGGAGCTCTGAGCAACCTGGTCTAGTGGAAAGTGTCCCTGCCCATGACAGGGAGGTTGGAACAAGGTGATCCTTAAGGTCCCTTCCAGCCCAAACTATTTTATGAGTCTTTGATTTTGGTGCATGTTTACACACACATATTCTTTCATGGTGAAAATTACTTGGGAGATTTCTGAATGGTCTTTCTTTGGGCTTGGCCTTTTTGCTTCTGAGTCCCAGAAAGGGCACATATAGTTTTCTATGGAGAAGAATGTTGGTGTGGTTTTGCAAAGCCCCTTTTTGACTGATTCAGGTGAAAGTATCAGCTTTTTGAGTCAGGCCATATTCTTCTGAGAGGTAAGGGCTAAAGGGAAACTCAGAGTGTTTTCAGGCTAAAGAAAATCCCGGACATCTGAATGCTTGCTTTATCTTTCAACTCACACTGCTGTTAGGCAAGTCAGATTTTAGGAGTGTTGTGCTTTGATCTTCTGATATAGCCATGTTTAAAACATTTTAATCACAAACCAGTTCAGTGTTCCAAGTGATAGCAGTTTTGTCATCCTCCTTTATTTGCACTGAATCCCATGCTATAAGTTTGAGGTTATCCATCTCTCTTCAGTTCTGGGTAGAAAAGTTAAATTTTAAAGGAAAAAGAACTCTTTATTTCATGGGATCCACTTTTATAGACCATTCTCATATCTCTCATATTCCTCTGACCTGAGGGTGACTCTGTGCTAAGCAGACCTCCCAAGGTCCTGTCCAACCTGAGTTTTCCTTTGCTCATGTCTTCATTTGCCTCAGATCTGCCCATTTGCTTTCTCCCACATGCAAGTTCCTTGTTTTCCTCTCACCCTTTCCATTTTCTATTAACCTCACTTAAGCAGCAGGCTGAGCTCCTCTGTTAAGTTTCATGTGAATGCACTGGAAGCTGTCCTGCAGCAGAAGGACAGTGCAGGGGTGCAATGGGGGGCCAGATGGGACAACATTTTCACCAAGAGAGGACTAAAAGAATCAGGGAAGCAGCACTTTTGGGAGGTACCTCTGTGGGAATTGAGTGCAGGTCCCTGACCAGATGTGTCTCTGCAGAGTCAGGACAGCTCCTGCTGTGTACCTGGAAGAGTGAGGACCACTAAGCACTGCAAGACAAGACTTGAGTCTGGGGAAAATAAGGAAAAAAAAGCTTCCCAAAACTCTGAATATAATGAGTTGTGGGCTAAAGTTACTGCCTTTAGTGTACCAAAGACTTTTTATATATGTGTTTTAAATAATGAATAAAACTTTATTTATGTATTTTGTTCCTCTGGCCAAAAGCACAGGGCTGGAAACTCATAAGACAGTTATTTACTTAATCATGTTGTCTCAAGGATGAAATTGAAAAATTAATTTAGAATTTTTAATTTACTTTTTTATCCCATTTTGAAACTGTATTTGTCTTCCCTTTTGCCTATGTATCTTAATGATATTTTTCAAACATATTAAGATTATAGAGGAAATCCTGAAACCCTTGAAGAAATAATTTTGCTGTTGGCTCTATAGAGTCTTTTTCTACCCTGTAACAGTAGGAGGGATCCTGGTTTGACTTTGATCAGTGGTCTGTTACAGAAGTAGGCTAATAACTATTCATATTGGAAGTTTAAATCCTTGGTAAAATGCCTTCATCACAGCAGTAACAAATAAGTCTTGGTCTCTTTGCTGCAGTGGATTTCACCCCAATTCAGTATAAGACTCCACCACCTCCAAAACCAGAAAAAATTATTCCTCCTTATAATGGATTTGGTACTGAAGAAGATTCTTTGAACTCCTGTAGGAGTGTGGTTGTCAAGACTCCCCATAAGGATTACAGGCAATTCCTGATGAAAGACAGGTATTTTGTGTGAAAAAAAAAAAAAATTAAATTATGTATTTTTGTGAAGGAGATAAATGTGGGAATGTAATTTTTTTTTTTAGCAAAATATACAGCTCATCAGACTTTTAAGGGACAGGTGCATGAGGCCTGGGTCAGTGACATGGTATTCCAATTTTCTGCAAACTCTGCAAAATTTCTCTTTGGAAACAGCAAATATTATGACCCTTCTATCTTCTACCTCCTTCCCTCTGCTGTTTTCAGTAGGAATTTGACAGAAATCTTAGTCCAGGCATTAGCCAGGAATTTTAGATTATCCAGAAGACCAACACAGATATGTTTTTGTTTAACTTTCTGATAATTACTTTTTTTTTTGTCTGCTGAATTTCATGAAGTTTACTGTAGTACTACTAAAGCTTTAACACTACTTTCTGTTATGAAATGGTTTATTAGGCAGCAGTTGTTGAAGCAGAAAAAGCAGAAAAGCAAAGTCTCCTGCTAAAGATTCACCTGGAGAATCTTTGTAAAAGAAGAAAGCTGTTAAAAAAGGCTTGGGAATGTATTGATAGTGTATGCACAGATGCTGCAAATTATTTAAAACACAATCACTCAATAAATATCTAGCTAGTAAGATCACCTGGTGGACCTGAATTTGTGGGAGATAATCCTTGTATGAATTGTTATTCAGAATTTGGTCTGAAAATATACATACCTAAATGGGTTCTTTCTTTACAAATTTTCTGAAAAGAAACTTGGGGATTGATTTGCAACTCAACCTGAATAAAAATTAATTCCAGACCTGTGGCAGGGAAGTAATTTTCCCTTGAAAATTATTCTTCTCTATCTGGCTGACTCTATCTGGTTCTGTTAATTTAAGCTGAAAATGATTTTTGATTTTCACAAAGTAGTGAATCTTACACCATTTTCCTGCTTGGTGCAGTAATAACATAATTAATGTATGTTACAAAACTCAGGAAAAGGCATCTCTTAGAGGTGAAAACTTTCCTCACACTCTGTTTTTGATTTCTTCCTTGTTCCTTTGCCTTTTCAGGTATGGCATGGACAGTAACATCCTGCGCTATGCGGCGAAACTCGTCACAGACAGTGCTATCGACAAGGATCGGAAATTCATGATTTCCTTCTTCCTGAGTGATGACACCATTTCTGTTTTTGAATATGCTGAGAGAAACTCAGGTAAGATCTAGCAACATGTCTAATCAGCCCCAGTTCCCCTGCTCATTTGGTTAGACTTTGCAGTAAACATTGTGGCCAGATTCAGCAGTAGCAGAAGCAGGGATGTGGAATTTTGAATGCAATGGGAATTACATCAGCAGGCCTGCTGCATTATCTTGCATAGCTGGATGTCATAGTAATTAATGATCTTCCTCACTCAGAATTACATTGTTCATTGCATGATGGTACTTCACAATATCCTTTGTGGGATACTGCAAGTGTAATATCTTAGAACTTTTATTACATTTTAATTTGAAAATCCGACCTTTAAACATTTGCTTTTATTGTGGATAGCATACAAGAATAGTATTGTAACTGATGATAAATAGGGACAGGAAATATAAGACATCAAGAATGAAAGACTAAATCCTTTGTTTTGCAAAATTGTGTTATGAAACCTATACAGCATCCATTGTATAGAAGCAGCTCATGAAAGCCAAACAGCTGTGACACTTTCTAACATACTTTGCCATTAATCATGGAGTGCTGAGCATTTAAAGAGGGAAGATTGCCCCATGCTAGAGTCTGGGTGTGTGTTTGTGTACAATACTGAACTGTATTCCAAGAGCCAGACTGACAGTGTCTAAGTGACAAGTAAATGCTTTGTTACTTCTCAGTTGCTTGACCACATTTATCCTCTTGCTGGAGCATGGTCACCAAATGTTGTGTAAATTCTGCTGGCCTCTGTTCTCTGTTTTAGGCTGCCTCCAGCTGAGGATATGAAAGGTTTTGTAATTTTCAAGCACCTTTTAATTTCCTGAAGTGTCTTGTTCGTGGATGGAAGGACATAGCAGTGGAAAGAATGTCAGAAAGTTATTCTGTAGTTCAGAGAGATGGGGGAGCTTTGCCTAAGCATGGGTGATTAGTATCTTTCTGTGAAGCCCACTGAACATCTTCAGCAACAGTTTCAGAGCTGTGCATCTTTTCAATCATCACAGAGAATCTATGATGGCATCTCAGCTTGTATCCAACTATATTACGAGTGCCTACATAGGGACCTCAACCCCAACTAAAATACAAGCAATTCTCTGAGAACTGTTTTAATAAGTGTAGAACACCTACTTAGGACTTCAATGAGCATTCCCAGTTGATCCTGCTCCACTACAGCATCAAGATTTAGCACTTTTATGGCAGCAGTGTCTTGTTATCAATGTTTTACTCTCTTCCTGGCATCCAGTGGCCTGAAGTTTATGCAACTTCTTTTGTTGCAGCTAAATACACACACACACACACACACACACACACACACACACTTCTGTATATATTTGATATGTAATGCTGCTGTGAGGTTCAAGAGCAGCTTGGTTCTCCACCACTGTTTGAGATGTTTGATTGGTATTTTTTGTGTCCAAAGACATAAGGGGTGCTAAAGGTACAGCTGCATTGTTAAATTGAAGAAGTCCAGGTAACAGTTTGAATCTTGGACCCCAAGCATGTGTACTGCTTGTTCAGTCACTTCTAGTTCTCCTTTGCATCATTTCAACTAGACAAGGCCCCAGAGAGCCTTGAACACACAGTAATAATAGCTGAGACTCCAGATTTATCCCACAGCACCCAGAGAAGAGTCAAAGCCACACACTGCAAAGCAGATGTGATCAGCTGGCCAAGCCATCAGCAGCATGAGTGGCAGGTCAGAGATTGCTGCCTGTCTTCCTCTTCTTTTGGAATGAGAATATGTGCTGGGATTTCTTCTGGGAGCCCACTGAACAGTGCTGGTCAAATAAAATGTGAAACAATAAATGGGAAAATTTGCCCACTAATAGTAACAAATGCTTCAAGGCACATATGAAAGGCATGTGTTTGTAAGTAGACTTTTAACTTCCCTGGGTTGTTAAAATGGAGGGAGTAGATGACTTTAGAGGTGGTAGAAAGGTGAAATAGAAGGATGGGGCTGAGAACTGGCCATTGGAGTGTTTAATGAGAACAGCATTGAAGAGGTAAGGAATGTGATGGAGGAAGTAGAGAGGCTTGGGTCTGCACAAGTTTGTTTGTTCCCACCATCCTTTTCTTTCTACTTCTTTTCTCTCACTATCCCTCCCTAATTTTAGTCATGTCTGAAGTAAAAGTAAATGCATTTCTTCAATATTAAGAATTAGAAGTCTTTGTGGAGGTCAGGTAATTGTGGCTAAGGAAAAGGGGCAAGGCATCCAAAATAAAAACCTGGCCATCCCTTTTGTGCACAGGTTCAGAGGGCTAATTTTAACTTTTTATTTACATGAACTGGTACAAATTGGCAAGTAATGCTTCAAATCCCAATCCAAAAATGGAAGTAATAAGTTGGTCTTAGTTTTCTCAGTTCAGCAACCCGAAGGTTTCAGAGAAGTACTTCACTCTAATATTAGTAACAGTGAAAGTCCATGAAATTCACAGGGCTGGACATCTTGAAGCACTTCTTGAGATGGGGATCAAAGCATGAGAACTTTGGCTCCCCATGAAGAAGATCACAACCCCTTTTTTACTCACAGTAAGACCCAGCCAACAGCTGTACAAACACCTGCAAACTCTGATCTGATCTTAATGGAAGAAGGTCTTTCGTGGTGGTGTTTATTTTGTGCTTTGAGCCTGGGTTTTGTAGATTTCCATCAAAACTCCTTATCAGGTTTCAGTGTAAAATCTCTAACTGAATGAGGTATTTTCAGTCATTTTTCTTTATACCAGTTGTAATGTATTAACCTGTAACATTTAAAAAACCATCATGGGACAGAAGTAGGTTTCCAATGCAAGTGCATAATTGCAGGGAAATAGAGAGGCTAGAGTGAATTTCCAATCTTACAGAGATATATTAAATATCAAAACCAGTTGCCAGGATTATACAACCTAAAAATTTCTTCTTTGTTTTTATAGCTGGGTTAAAAGGAATGTGTTAACATTAGAGTCACATTAATGATTTGAATTGTTTTTTGATTCAAGCAAGGTCTGATGATTGCCATAGTGGAGGGGTGTTTTGGTCTTTTATGGTGCTAATAAAGCAATTAAGACAGACATCTGCTCCAAATTCTGGTTTAATAAGGAGTTTGGGTTTCACATTCATTTATAATTTTGACTATAAAAGGCATTTGATTACACTGTTCATCAGCCTTTTATTGGACTTGCATCAGTACCTGATATTAAGGCATCATTTAATGTTACTAAAGTAAGCTTTTGGCTTTTGGCTTGGAAGCTGAAATATCAACAGGAAGCAAACCCAAGAGCTGCTGAAGGGCACATATCCCAATGAAACAACTAAATCTCAACTAAGCACGTGACAGGAGGTTTTCCAGAAACCTTAGTAAATGTAATGCAGTCCTGTGGTACACCAGAAGTTAATACAGGAAAGTGAAATGTTCCCTTTAGCATCTTACCTACCTGTAAGTACCTTGTGCAGTTTCTAGTGACACAAATAAAATCATTATACTGTGAAAAGGAACCATGTGACATACCCACCTGACAAAGCAAAGAGCAGATCACAGTTAAACTGCATTGGCAGAACAATGTGTGGAACACAGTATCATGTCACTACTAAGTTTTTTAAAAATTTCAAAAGCCCTTTAAAAGAAGTTAGAATTGCAGTGCATCAGAATTCACAATCACCATGGGACAGTGCTTTCTTAAGTTGTGATTTTTATTTTCTTTTTTCTGCTTTTAACAGTTTAGGGATAATTGCCTGCATCTTAGTGTTTGGATCTTAGGTTTCTCAGGGGCCAGTTCCAAGGCTGGCAGCAGGGTTATGGGAACGATTTGAAGAGGCACATTTCTGTCCGGTTTTAAAGAAAAGCAAAGCAGGGAAGGTGTTTGGCAAGCATTCAAATGAGACATGTCACAAAATGTGCACAACAGTGTCACTGTTGCTGTGGACACTGGCAGAGACAGTCCTTTTAGCAGTGAGAGAGAGGGGAAGAGAGTGTTCTGAGACAGCAAACTGGAGCACAAAATGTGGTATTTAAACACAAATAATCTGGTTTGAGGTGTCTTTTTATTGATGGCTTGGAGGTTTTTTGTGTGTGTGGTTTTTTCCAAGTAAAGCTGTAATTAATTGTTATTTTTTCTATTCCCATAGGGATAGCTGGTGGAAAGTTCCTGGAAAGAAGTCGCATTAAAAAGCCTGGGCAGGAACTCTTTAAGAGTGAGCCATCTGAATACTACAAGGCTCAGGATCTGTTTGTTGGAGCCAGAGTTTGTTTCCATGGTCACAACTTTCTTTTGGTAGATGCTGATGAATACACGTTCAACTACATGGAGAAGAATGCAAATGAGGTGAAGCAGGCTCTTGTTAATTTCTGTTATCTCTCAGGACTGGTTTATCCATATATTTTTCAGAATTATTTATACTCACCCAAAGCTCACAGCCCAGTGCTCTCTGTCTAGCGATGGATTTAGGAGATGCCAGCTAGGAGTGCATGCAAGTCTGGTCACTCTTTACTGTCCATTCCCTTTTCCTTTCTCAGAATCCACTCAGTCTGCATTAGGTGTTGTTCATGAACCTCTTGTCCCTGAGTTGATCTAACCCTTGCTAAACCTACAGATATTGTCAGCCTCCACAACCTTCTGTGGCAGTAGGTTGAAAAGTTCACTGCCTGCTATAAAAAACAAATATCTGATAAAGAAATATCTTTTCTCTGTTTTAAACCAGCTTCCCACTAGTTTCAAGACCAGTTCTACTGTACTGAAGTTTGGGAAGATCCCATTCACCTTATGCACCACCTTCATAATTTTGTAAATCTAAGATATTCTTTCCCCTCAGCCTAATCCTGTGCAGCTAAGAGTCTCACTCTTTTTAATCTGTCCTTGCAAAGTAGCTGTGAGATATGGAGACTGGAACAGTGTTCAGTACTCCAGATGTGGACACATCCAATTTAGTCTTACTGATGAGGCTACTTTATGTCCTGATTTGATTTTTTGGGTTCATACACATTTTTCTACTAAAGCATTTCCCTTGAAATATTAGAAATTCATATCACAGTGAGGAATTCAAGCTTACAGTGTTTATTGAGTTTTACTGTCTTTTCTTGTTGCCTTCAGAGGCAAGAGCAACAATAAATTGAAAGCTGGAGTGCCTCTGCTGCTTTATACTTTAATAGAATGGTGCATTTTTTGTAAATTAGTGTGGATTATCACCATCTGCTTTTCCTGGAACAATGAGGCAGATCTGCAAGATGCTTGTGGATGTAAAATGCTAAGGCTGTTAAATGCTTAAAGCAGTAAAATACAAAGCTGAAACCTCAAAAATACAATCCAGTGTGTTTCGTCCCTGCTGAATGGTTTCTCCTCCTAGCAGAATCAAAACCAAATCTTTTCCCCAAAATGCAGAGCTCATCTTTAGACTGTAAATGTTCTTTGGAATGTTGTTTGCATTGATTGGCCTGGATCAAATGAATGAGACCTTAGGTCTTCAGATGGAATGATTTCATAGTATCAAATAAAATCTGCAAAATGGGAAGAGGCAACATTGAAAATGCATCCTCAAAGTGAATTTTGAAAGGTTCTTCACAGAATAAAGGTTTTAATGCAGCTGGTAGAGAAAAGGTTGATTCTCCCAGAGGTTGGTGCTTCACTCACATCCTTTGACTAGAGCTCCAGAAGTTTGCCTCAGTTCATCAGGGGAAAACATACTCAAATCACAACTTCAGCAATTACTGGAGAAGATCAGAGCTGGAAAGTTGTTTGGAAAAAGGGGAAACAATATAAAGATGGTCATTTGTTAGTTGTTTCTAAAATTAGAAAGCAAATAGTTTTCTTTCTGAATAGATTTCCTTCCAGCAGAACATATCAGTATGTTTTCTGAAAACTGGTGAAAGAAATCTGTGTGGAATGTTTTTTTTCCATGGAAATTGCCATTTTGACCACAGCTCTATAGGCATGTGGTGATTTAGATGAAATTTTGATTGGTAATCATAGTGCAGGTGACATTTGAAATTTTTTTTTACACCATCTAAGATAGTTGGAAAGTTTTAATTTTCTGTTTCAAAATTATACTTATTATATTGTTTTTATGTTAAAGGGAATGAAAAATCAAAGTCTTGTCATTTTGATTGCCATCTTTACTGAAAGTAACATCAAGGACCTAGTTCAAAACTTCTCAGTACTTCTGGTTTCTTTTTCAATTTGAGGGAAAAAAAGTTTATTTAGAAAGTGTAGATTTGCTTGCAAAACAGAACAGGTGTGTTGTGCACAGTCCTATGGTATTATCCAGTTTGGGGAGGACTGTTTCTAACAAGACATCACTGGAAGGGAATTCAGCATCTCTGAACTGTATCAATTGTTCTAGCTTTACTGTGTGCTGCAGCACAAATATGGAAAAGAATTTCACTTCCATTGAATTCAGCATGATAATCTCTGAGTCAAGCAAGACAATTAAGCCATACTAGACTGTGACTAGAAACATGTCAGAAGTTACATGAAAAGGGGGAAAGCTGGTGAAATTATTGCCATGCTGCTCAGATACTCAATGCCTATGTAGGTGTTTGGAATATGTAGTTTAGGAAAAAAAGATGTAAAAATAGCTGTTTTGATAATGTAGAGAAGACAGGTTCTTAAATATTCAGAACACCTTGTCCATCCTGAAACACTCTGCTCTCTGAATCCTTCTGCTCAGGCTTTTCTCCCTGTTCCTTGCTTGATCAGCAGAAGGCTGTGTGCTTATGCCCCAAACAGTGACATCCTGGAGAGGGGCCTGGAAAAGCTGCTCCAAGCCACTGCCTTGCAGGGCACTGCCTGCCAGGGCTGCACCTGGGGTTTTGGCATAGGCAGAAATTGTCTTCTCCAATTCTGAGAAAAACCTGCAAGAGCTGATGCATTGATTAAACTTGGATGAATTTGTACTGCTCTGGCAGTACCATAGAGACTTTAAATACCCTTTTCTAGATCACTTTGAAGTGATACAAAACTGTAGACACACTTCAGCACTGTTGGGACTGAGGCCTGATTTTTATGTTCTGGTCCTTAATACCAGTCATACCAAATTTCAAATAATTGTTATTGGAAGAAATGGGAGAAAAGTATTTTCAGGCAGTTCATTGTGCTTTTTAAGCAAGATAGAGCATGACAAATATAAGGACATAGCAGATAATCATACTTGAAGTCACCCCCAATTTAATGACTAAATACTTCTATGTTTTAAATTAGAAGTAAGTATAGGGAATAAATCTTTGGTAGAGCACTAACACAACAATCTCAATATAGATTGAAAGCCTTAGTGCTTCAATTTTCTTTAATCTGAGTTAAAATTTATTTTAATGGTCTATTTAGGAAGAAATAAACATTTGAACATTTTTATACACAATGGGTAAAACTGGTTCCTAAAAAATTTCCAATGTGCTATTTCTGAGTATGTAAGACAATGTAGTCCAAAATGACTGAGACTGTTTGTTGGAACATTTCACTGGAGCCAGTGGTGAAAAATTAGCTTTGACATGGTGAAATTTATGACCTGAGAATTCAGTGAGGTGCACTAACATAAAATGAGGACCAAGTTATTATAACTGTATATTAAATATTTCTACTTCTGCTTTAAAAATGCAGTGTTTCAAGCAAAAGAGGATGTTCTTTTATATAGCTGCACTAAACTTTCTGAGAATGCATGGTCTGATAATTTTTGTTGAATTGTTTATATTCTTGATAGTCTTACTGATATTCCAGTGGGCCCATTTCTCCAGCCTGGACAGGTCCCTCTGGATGGCACCCTATCCTTCAGGTCTTTATAATCTATAGCTTACTTTCCTCTTTGAAGTTCCCCATGGCTGATTTTTGTGTCGTCCTCAACAAACTGAAGAGCATGACTGAATCTCGAGCCAAAGAAATCAGAAAGACATTTGCTACTACTGACCCTGAGCATACCAGTGTGATTGGGTATGACACGTTCAGGTAAGACAGTTTGGGGTTTCAATATTTAATAAAGACACATTCCCCCAAAATGTATAAAGCATGACTGGGTTTTGATGCTTTCTGCCCAGTAGCTGACAAGTGGCATAGATTTGTTTTGCATTTACTTGGAGGTTATGTGTGAGAAAAAAAAGTAAATCCATGCTCCAGAAAAAAAAAAAAAAAAAAAAAAAAAAAAAAAAAGTGATAATTTCAAGTAAGCTGAAAAGCACAACAGAAATTTGTCTACTTTTTATGGAGCTGACACAGAGTCACAGAGTGTTGTGAAGAAGGGCACAAGTCAGCAGTAATATATATCCTGAAAGGTAAAGAAAACCCCATTCTGAGAGTCAAACAGTAGTTTTGAAATTCAAGTAAGAATGTTCAAGTGGCCTCCTGAAAATGGTGTTTGAGTTTTGAACTATTGGTAAAGAAGACAGTCTTTACAGAACTAATGTGTGTTGAAATTATAGAAGGCAGTACTAGGCATGTTTAAAAAAGATTGGAAAGCAGGAGTGAGAACGATAATTAATACTTGGATAGTAATTTAAGCCTAGATAAAGGGAGTAGAAATCTGGATTCTGGCAATGATCCAGATATGGCAATGGGCAGATGAAGAGGTACTTGAAAGAGGAAATAATGTTCAAGTATAAACTGATTTCAGTTTATCCCACAGCCAGAATACTTGAGTGCATGAACTGTGTTGGGCACAGTACTGGTAAAGTTAATGAGGTGAAACAGAGGAGAAAACTTTACTTAGAAACATTTAGTTTTCACAGAAGTAATACACTGTCTATTTAGGAACTGTCATAATGACTAAGGCATGTAAGTAGATGAATATTGCATGGAATGTCATCTCCATAGGAATGCTAACCAAGGCAGGAATTGCTTCTGAAATATCTCAGATGAGAAATAGATCAGCAGAAAATTCTTTCAGCAATTCAAAATAAAAGTAGTGAGAAATTAAAACAAGCTGGTATTCAGAACTGAAAAATAAGTGATTTAAAGGTAGAATTTAAACTAAAAGAGGCCACAGATTTTGGCACCTTTTGGTCAAAATATTTCTGAAATCAGATATTTTACTCAGCAGAAGCAAGATTTTAATTGCTAATTACATTAAGAGGGAAGATGTTATTACTTGAATAAGAAGAGAGAAAATTGAAAGTTCATGTTTAATGGGAGAAAGTTTCTGGCACCTGGAAAAGGTTTTTAATTTATGTACAAGGTAACTATTTTTTAAAAAATGGTTTTAGTTCAAATATGAAATAATTATCTGCAAAACTTTGTGCATGCACTAAGAGCAACTCAAAGGTTTGGAACATTTGTCTGACAGAATTAGGGAAGCAAACTTTTAGAAGGGATGATTGTGCTTTTAAATGGCAGGGCAAGGTTTTATTTTATCCAGAAGAGGCTCAGTTGGGTGTAAATTTAATCATGGACATAATCTATGCAGCTGTGAACAGCTCAACTGTTTAATTTAGGGTGGTGCTATTCTATGACATGGAGAGAGATATGTCTGATTATGTGGTATTGAAGGACTTGGTTTCAGCTACAAAAAATGCAGGAGCCCTCTCCATGAGCAGAAAATCCAGGGAACCCAAATAATCAGTGTTTTCTGAGCCTCAGAGCTCACCTGGGCCAGTCTTAACACCCTTTAATGGTCCCCATCCCTCCTATGGGGCAAGGCCTGGGGTCTAACAGAGGATATTCACAATTTCAGAGGAAGAATTTGCCTCTAGGGAACCTTGAGCATTTGTGCTCTATAGTGATAGTTGGTTTTGTTTCTGTTAGTTTGTATTACATCCAGTAATCTAAGGGCTCTCATTATTATTATCCGTGTATCTTATTTTAGAATGAAAGAAGCATTTTTAATGACAAAAACAAGAGCACTTATTTACATCTATGAAAATTCCAAAATACTTTCATGTGAATAGAATGTTTTTTCTTTCAGTTTCTTATTGTGTACATCTCTGTTTATTTTTAATCTGCCATGACATTGTATGACTATAACTAACAACAAATTATAATTTTTAGTACAGGCAATTATCTATATGACAGCTTCAATGATAATCCTCTTTTCTTATCTTAAATACAGCTGAGGCTTTACAGCTGAGCTCTGAATTTGGCTGTTCAGATTTCTTCCTTTCTACCTATGTAATTTTATATAATCTGCATGTAAAACTACATCCATAAGTATGATGTAGTGAAGACAATTATAATTATACTATTTAACTGCTTTCAGAACCCAAATCTTCAATACTTCATCCAGGAAATAAATATGTGATGTACACTGAAGCTATCCCCTAAGCTATCATTAGAACTATTGAAAGCTTTGTTTAAAAGAGAATTAAAAAATAACTAGAACTTAGATGCCTGTGCATCACACAACCCTATCCAATCTGTTTTTTCCTCATAGGCTACTGGCAAGACTGTTTGCTGTTAGAGACAAAGAAGCATGTGGGTCTAACAAAGATGCCTATCTTCAATTCAGCTTGAGCAGCAGCTCTCTTGAGCAATTAATTATGACTTCTTCTGTCTGTAATAAATTCAGATTGCAATCTGTCTTATTCTTCTAAAACAAATTTAAAAAAAAAGAAGCAAAACAAGAGATAGCTAAGCTGTGGGAACAATTACTGAAGCTTGTTGGTTTTTTTTCTTTGTCAGGGAGGGTTTAGATGTCATTCTGTTTGAGAGTCTTGGGTCTTACTCATCAGTCCCTCACAATCACTGAAATATTCCTTAATTCCCACGTGAAATAATTGTATCTGTGTGTTTTGGTGATTTGATTGTCACTGACCGGATTGAGAAAATAAAAGACTTTTAAAATGCTGACACTGTAAAAATCTGTGCTGTGTATGGAAATCCAGTCTGTGGAAGTGGCTGATGTTATCTACAGCCCCCAGCTCTGCCAGCCCAAGCACTGGAGTGCCAGCTTTGCAGGCAGCACTGTCCTCTTTGTGTGTGCAGTGGTGTTTATTGCAGCCTGCAGGAAGGAGGCTCCAGCTTTGACTGGATCTCTGAATGCTGCTACAATATAAATAATAATATCCAGCAAGTGGAAAAATAATACTGACAAGATAATTAATGATAATATTAGTAGATGGACCAGGTCTTGGTCATTAATTTTGTGTGATTTCAAATAAGGTTTGCTACTGTCAACAACTTGTCACTTCCTTGTATTTATTTCCTGCCACTGCAAATGAAAGATCATTCTGATTTATTTAATATGAAAAAAGAAGCTGTTGAATCAAAATAGACACTTTACAGCATTTAACCTTTCTTTAATAGTTGTGTAAGTGTAATCATATTACATGAAGTGATCTCTTCATTTGAACAGGACCAGACAAGCCCCTGAGAGGATGCAAATGGAGAACTATATTCTTGCTAAAAGTTTGCAAGTTTGGAAGGGTCCTAAGTTTCTGTGCTTTCAGTTCACATGTAGATGTTAAAAAGTTCCCTCATCAGATTAATTCAACAATTCAAGTATTCTCCAGGCAGCCATTTAGGTCTTGTGTCAGAACTTTGTGCATCACTACTAATTTCTTCCATTTGTTTTCAAGGACTGGTGTTTAATCACAGTGATTCAGTGTCCTCATGGGTATCACAAGGTACAGCACTAATTGCACCAGCAATTAGAGTGAAGTTTATTCTTAGTGCAGTTTATCCAGAAGTATTGCATATAATTAATCTAATTTTGACTGAGACACATAGGCCTATGCTGATGCTTGCTTGTTAAAAAGCCTGGCTGCATGTGAGTGTACCAGAGGCAGATGTTTGGGATCATAGAGCCAATGTAGTTACACTAATCCAGATTTGACAAGAGGCCTTGTAACAGCTGAGGGAGCTGACACTGTCCCATCAAATGGATCTCAGGAAAATTTCCTCTTCCTTGTGCTGGTCTGATTTGTCTGAGTAGCACACACAGGCTTGGAAAAGCACATCCCAGGCTCATCTGTTCATGGGATCTGATTTTGCACTTACAGCATCCAAGTGTGAGCTGCCCTTGCTGCTGCCTCCTGTCTTACATTCTTGCCGGGGGATCTTGTGATTTGGTGTAATTCTCTGTATGACATCTCTGGTAAAACACTTCAGTCGTGGTTAGGATGTATTTTTGTATGTATAGACAGCTACTGAGGAGATTTGGACACCTCCCCCAAAATGAATGATTATTAATTGGTTTTAGCTTATTTACTTAAAACTAACGTAGGCTGTTGTTTCTGTGAACAGAAATTGGGTAGTCAGTGTCGCTGCTGGAGGATTTTCAGAACACGAAATTATGACTCTTGGTCGTCACTATGGCATGAGAGATGAGAGTCAAACAGACCTGTACCTGCTCCTTTCAGTGGCTCAAGAAAAACTGAAGAAAAATGCTTTTGAAAATTTTGAACAACTGATTGCAGTGTTTTTGTACAATGATCGAGAAAAGTAAGTTTGCTCGCTTTATCCCAAGCTGTTATTTGGGGAGCTCTTCTTGTAAACCCACCTACTTTGTGTTTGTTGCTGAGCAAATGGCATATTGTAGCCAAAGAATATTATGTGTAATGTTAAGCCTCTCTCAGCACTTGGCAATAGACAGGAAGAGGACAGTGTTTTTGTCTATTTTACATTTTGTATGTGGACTTTTATTGTAGATGCTGTACTGAACATTCTGTGACATCAGATACCATATTCATGGGCAAAACACAGGATGTTAAAAAGGAAAAATAGTGATTTAAGGGGAAAAAAAGGAAAGAATTCAGATTCTTTATGTGACTCATTTGCCCTTTTTGTTCTCTGATGTCAGAGATAAAGAATCACAGAGAATCACTGAGGATCTCAGTATGAGAAAGGCTACAATGTGACCTTCAAGTTTCTCAGCTTTATAATAACAAAATTTCATAAAACTTTGCTGTCTTTTTCTCTATCCTGATATTCCTCACGTGTTTTCCTATGCACAGAAGCATTCACTTGAAGTAAACCTGGAAAATACCTCATGTGTATTTCTACCCTTCTCTTTCTGGTGTGCAGGTGTGGATTATTGCCCTATGAGACCTGCAGGACTATTTTCAAATCCTTTAAGTTGCCACTTCCTGATGATCTTCTAGAAACTTTACTGACCAGGTAACTTAAGGGCAGATAGTGTGACCTGCATGCATGGGTGCAAATTAATGCTAAATATCTACTGCAGACACAAATCTTCAGAATCTGTCATTTATCTAATATAAAGCATTTTATCATGCAGATTTTGTCCCTACATACACACAGACTTTCCTATTTATAGAATATTTATAATCAACTGAGATGCATCAATCTTAGCAACTTCTCTTCATTTTGCCTGGCAGGGTAAATCATCTGGTGTTTGGCAGAATTCTATGGAATTAATCTTTCCAGAGTCAGTTACTGATACTTATCATTTCAATGAGATTCACTTTTTTTGTTTTAGTTGTTTCTGTGTATAGATATGAGGTAAAAGCAATAATCTTATGGAAGCACATTGTTTGAGTTCCAAGAAGCACACTAACTTGAATACAATGAAGTGTCTTTATCAAGTACACAGCATCAGTAGTAAACAAAATTGGTTTGCTATTCCTATTAATCTCACCTGAAACATTTTTTATTGTCATTTTTAAAAAGGAAAGGGAGTGGCATGGCTTTGATACTTTTCCATAGCACATTTAGCTTTTTTGAGACAAATTGCTTTGCTAGCTGTATTAATGGGAATAGAACTGAAAAGAGTTACTATTTAGGCACTTGTATTAAAGACCAGAGTTCAGAGAAAGCTGTGGTGCTCTGAACAGTCCTGTCTTGTTGACTTTGGTTTTCCTGGACAAATTTTCTGGTAATAGGTTTAAATGCATCCTTACTGGTTTCTTCTTTTCCTTGAAGGAAATCTTTAAATCACATGTTTAGTCTGTGCTTTCATACTACACTAAAAACAGGAACAGGTCTTGTCTTCTGTCATGTTTAGATGCTTTCAGGTAAATATACTTCTTGATTTTGGGAGGAGTTGCAAATTAAGTATCTGGGTTTAGTAAATAATGAAAAGACTCTTGTCAGGCAGAAATGTGGAATCCATTTTGATAAAGCTTCTTCATACTGCTGTTCATCACTTTTGACACTGAGTTATAAGCATTATTCTTCAGGAATGTCTGAATTTTAACAGTAATCTACAACTGATATTTTAGAACTCCCACCAAGCTGCCCAACACAATTGTTGAAGGACAATTGGCATCTCATATCAGACAAGGGGTTCTTACAGATTCCACTTCTTAAGGGCTGAACTTGAATAGATGCACAACAAGGCACTGGAAGCTTTCCCTTATGTACTAACTTGTTCTGATAAGAAGCAGACAAGCCTGACACATCCTGGGCTCTAGGGACAGGTTTATTGTTTGTGAATTTATACCAGGGAAAGCTTTTGTGCCCTGAACCTCTGCTTTCCTAAGGAGTGA
Organism: Muscicapa striata striata; assembly: GCA_030060385.1. Lineage (NCBI taxonomy): Eukaryota > Metazoa > Chordata > Aves > Passeriformes > Muscicapidae > Muscicapa > Muscicapa striata. The sequence continues at coordinate 492,520 of JAREIS010000137.1, read as the reverse complement.
GTGTAGGCAGTTAAAAAGAAAAAGCCCAGTACACTATAATAAAAATTAGAGATAAGCTTGCAACACAGGGAAGAGATCAAGGGCTGGATTTCACCCAACTTTAGCAAGGTACCCATGACAGCTGGATGAGGTTTCAGCTGTTGTAGGTTCTTTCTGTAGGTGTTGGAGGAGAGACTTATCTCCTCAGCCTGCATCAGAGCTGCATTTCTAAATTCCCATCCATTTTCCTTAGTTTCTAAAGGGGCTGAGGCCAGCCTGTGTTACAGGTTTCTGTGTGAGAAAGGTAAATGAGAATGGTGTGAATCTGGGCCTCAGAAATCAGTGGGAGAAGTGCTATATTTGACAGAGAGCCTTGTGTAAGGCACTTCTAAGTTACAGCATCAGCTGCTTCAAAGGTGGCAGTTTAGGTGGTGTCACAGGACTGCAGGTAATGAGGAGGACTGTCACATTCTTCATTATGTATGCACTTGGCACTGCTTGGGAAGTTGGTTGTTTTATGAGGGTGCAGAGCCAGGGAAATATTTTTTTAAACTCTCTTTAATAGGACTGAATTTCCAGTAGTCTGTAAATCGAAGAGTTAAGGCATCTTAGTGAGATTTAAACTTTTCCTTTCTTTCCATTTCCTGTAGTTTTCTTCTACACTAAAGAATCATGAAACAGGCAGGTTTATTGTTGATAAAGAACAGTTTCATTCCTGGAGAATTTGCAATTCAGCATGGGCCAAGTTTGTTGCAGTATTTCTTTCTTTCTTTCTTTCTTTCTTTCTTTCTTTCTTTCTTTCTTTCTTTCTTTCTTTCTTTCTTTCTTTCTTTCTTTCTTTCTTTCTTTCTTTCTTTCTTTCTTTCTTTCTTTCTTTCTTTCTTTCTTTCTTTCTTTCTTTCTTTCTTTCTTTCTTTCTTTCTTTCTTTCTTTCTTTCTTTCTTTCTTTCTTTTCTCTCTCTTTCTCTCTTTCTTTCTTTTTCTCTCTCTCCCTCCCTCCCTCTCTCTTTTCTTTTCTTTTCTTTTCTTTTCTTTTCTTTTCTTTTCTTTTCTTTTCTTTTCTTTTCTTTTCTTTTCTTTTCTTTTCTTTTCTTTTCTTTTCTTTTCTTTTCTTTTCTTTTCTTTTCTTTTCTTTTCTTTTCTTTTCTTTTCTTTTTCTTTTCTTTTCTTTTCTTTTCTTTTCTTTTCTTTTCTTTTTCTCCATGCATTCCTGCTTTCTCTCTTACCTTCCTCCTTTCTTTGTTTCTTCCTGCATTCCTTCCTTTTTCTGAGGAACCATGAAATTTTGTGTCCACTGATATTTCTAAAACAAGTGGTGGTTGTCCTACTCTGTGTATCTGTATTTATAAAGGAAGAAAGTGGTACAATAAAAGTTGCTGGACTGATTCCCACAAAATCAGTATATATAGCTAATGCACTAGCTGGACCCTATTCAGCTATAAAATGATGCTGGACAATGTGATCAGATAATAGTTGAAGGCTGAAGCTCTGTGTTTATTCAGCTTTGCTATCTGAGATTAGGTGGCAAAGACTTTCTCCAGGACTTAATGACTCTATTTTTTCATTTTGAAAGGTAGTACTCTTAAAGTATTTATTATTTACATTTGTAAATTATACTCCAATGATCTGTCACTTATTAAAAGTATGGGATGGGACTAGAAATTACTGTCTAATTTTGTGGTCACCTCCAAATGACCCAAGACCTTGTTTACTGTACCAAAGACCACTCAGTTGCCATGGACTGAAGGGAGAGTTAGCACAAAACTTGGGGTTTCAGAAGACCTTTTCATATTGTCCATCTAGTGTAAATTTATATTTTTAATTGTAGGATGTTGAAATAGTAGTATTTAGTTACCCAACAATGTGGAGGTTTTTCCAATTTACCTGAGCTGGCATGTTAAAAGTATTTGCTTTCTCCATCAGCATTTTCTCTCTATGTTTTTTTTAATCACAGAAAAATACAGAATTTGATCACATTGTATTAAGCAATGCAGACACTACACAATTGTTTCATCCAGAAAACTATAATAGTCATTACAAACATGTCTTTAAATTTATGCAGGCATAATTAACAATTACAGTTTGTTTAATAAATAAATTTTGCAAAGTGCTTAAGTAATGAGTTTAGGATTTTTCTGTTATTTTTATTTACTGCACTGCTAAATTGATGCTAAAAAGGACTTAAAAAGAAGCAGTCCTTCCCTGGAGGATTTATAAACAGCTGGTACATAAGGAAAGAAAAATGGAGAGAAGAAAGAATGGATGGCAAGTTTAGAAGAATTATATGTTGATTATTCTGTGTTTAGTTGTTAATTGTAGGTCCCTAGTTTTTTAAATTATGTTTTAAAATTATGTTTAAAAATTTCTATTAAAATCAGCTGTGTAGTTTTTCACCTCTCTACACTTCTGGGGTGAGTCTGTTTGAAGGGTGCTTGTTTTGAAAAGGTGAATATCCAGTCCCTCAGACAGCAGTGCCAGAGGGCTTCCTGCATGGTTATCCCACTTCTCAAATCACTTTTGAGTCAGGCCAGGCCACATCTGCCTGCTCAGTTTTTCCCAGGATTGTGGCTGGGTAATAATTTTTTGCCTGGTTTCCTACCTGTGATGGTTTTTTTAGGACTGACCCTTTTCTTTCTGGAAGCAAACCCTCTTTTCCTGCTACAGCAAGTGTCCAGTAGCAGGGGCAGCAGGGGAAATGATCACAAGATTTTTCTCCTGCTGCCTTCTTTTTACCTTTGGTGCCTGAGACTCCCTATGCCATTTGTGATTAAAAGGCTCTCTAGAATTCATATTTGAATCTCTTAAGACAAATTATTCCTGTTGCTCAGTTTGCTGAGGAGCTGATGGTTCCATTCATGGTTGTTCAAGACATAAGTCAATGTAATATAAATATAAATTTTAAAACGGAGATAGTAGCCATTATTATTTAATCATGACTTCTGTGCTTAGTGGTTTAAGTCCTTTAATATGAGCAGTTTTTGACAATTCAGGTGCACACCTGAGATAATTTAGTCTCTGTAGAACTGTGTTGCACAGAGAGTATCAAACAGTCTGAAGAATCTCAACATTTTCCTCGAAGGTAAAAGCAGCAGATGCTTCTGCTCTGTTGTTATCAGATTAACTTGTTAATAAATGTTGTCTGAAACAAAGGAATTTAAAGAAACTCTGCATGCATATTAAACTTTCACATAAATCTTTGGGGTATAGATTTCTTGATGGGAAAGAAAAACGTATTAGTAAGTAACCTTTACTCACCAAAGCATCCTCAGGAATGATGACCAGATTTTTCATCTATCTGGAGTATTTGATTATGATTGTATTTTTAGAAGCAGAAATGTGCAATTCTTTCTGGATGATAAAGAAAATAAAAAGCTCTGCGAACTATGATAGGGATGGAGGAGTGACTTTCATAAAATCCCATGCATTGGTGAAGTAACAGGGCAAAACTGAAGAGAAGGGTGGTTTAAAGCTATCTTTGGTGCATCTTCTTGATAAGACAAATCTAATTTCCTTTTCTGAAGAGCACTGTCTGTCTCAGCATTATTAACTCAAGCCACTGAAATGCATGACATCTCTGTCCTAATAATGCACAAATTGATAACATCTCCTCAGTCCATCTGGGTGCTCTGTGCCAAATCTCTAGTGTGTGCTTTTTAGTAGGTTGACACAATAAGTCATAGCAGTAAAAAGATCTAATGAGTAGATTTTTTTTTCTTTCTGGGTTATTCTAGAGTAATATTCCAAGATGTTTTCTTTAGCTATTTAATTATGGGATTTAGGAATCCCATTTCCTCTGCCTATGTTAAAATTCTTGGTTATAGAGAATTTCAAACCCATATTGTCATCTCAGCTCACTAGTGCTGTCACATCAAAGGACTTTTCTCCTTGTAAATGTTTATCAAAAGCAGAAACAATGCTTTCCTCAACTTTGGTGCCTCAACAGAAAGTTTAAGTAGTTACATACCTTCACTTGTTCTTTGTTTAAAAGTCCTGCTTACACAGCTCATCTTCTTGGTGGTAGAATTAATCTTTTGACTTTTCACAATGAGCAAAAGATAACTACATAATAGTAAAAGGAAAAGTAATTTGTCCTGATATTCTGAAATTCCAATCTGTGTGCCATTATTTTTCCAAGTGGTATAAGCTTTTTGATTGTCTTATTACATCTCATGCAAAACTTGTTTCTTTTTCCTATTGCCACCTGCAAAAAAAAAACCCAAACCAACCAACCAAACAAAACAAAACAAAAAAACAACAACCAAACCCCAACCCTGAAACTAAGAACCCACTGGAAGTGGGAGGGATAATTTTCTTGTATATTGGATATATTCCCCAAAAGAAAGGCTTTCTGGATTTGTTAACTTGCGTGTGAACTATGATAAAGAAGCAGGCTGTCATAGGAGGGTTTCTCATGGCAGTGTTTCAGGCTCCATTCAATTCTGGTAGCAGTAGCATTCTTTTCTGACTTTGCTTTCATCTTCAGCATAACTCACTGTACTTAACATTCTAGTTTATCACTTCTGTCTCTGTTTATGGCTCTCAGTATATTTTATTATTATCTTTCCTGCTGACTATTAAATGAAAGGCATGAGGGGATGAGAAGGAAGGGATGAGTTGCAGTTTATTGCAGTTTATTTTTGTCACCAAATCTATTTCTCCTCTGGTATTATTCTCCAAATTTGTGCTATAAATTCTTCCTTAAAGTGCCTTCATGCTTAATTTTTGTTAGAACCCTCTGCAGTAATTTAAAGGTTTTGAGGCCTGTGTTTTATGCACTGCTATTTCATTAAGGACAAGGAAAAATGATTTTCTCAAATGCTTGTTTCCTGTGCAGCAGTTTTTTTCTCACAGATGGCAGGGCAGAATTGTTTAACCTGGTGGCTCCCACCACATGAGAGATACTGAGTCCTGCTGGGTGTCTGTGTCTCACCATGGACCCCAGTGAAGCACAGACACATCCAGGCTATGTTTTTATGCCCAAACTGGGCCCCTTTTGCAGGTGGGTGGTGTTGGGTGAGACAGGTGTCCTTCAGAAGCTACCAGTGCTGTATTCATCACAGAGCATTCCAGCTGTTCTTTTCAAGCTTCAGCCCAAACGTATCTTTCAACATTTGGCTGGTGACACTGAAAGAACAGTGGTTCCCAAGGGCCTGCATCACCTCAGTGTTCTGCTGAATTGAGGACTTTTATTTCTGAAGCTGCTTCATCCTGCAAATTCTGCAAATCAATGCAAATCATTCTGCAAATCAATGGCAGAAGGATGAAGTGACTTATATTAAATCTGTTCCCATGGAGCTTGTTAGTGCAGGGTAAGGATTTTAGAAATCTGAGGGAGGGAAATAGCATTTTCCACATGCACCTGTAGCTGGCAGCATAAATATTGTTATGCATTTAGGGACAGCCACAACTGATACAAACATGTCTAGTTTATCCTTAGAAATAAAGAACAATGCCATGAACCTGTTACCAAATGATTTTAAAATCTGGCTATTATTTGATATGTTAGCTAACTGTGTGTTTGTCAATTGCAAATTGATCCCAAGGTGTGAGCAAACAGCATTTTTGAAGGATTACTTATTTTCAGGAGATGATTGTAGAAGTCATAATAAAGCAGGTCAGTTGTGTTACAGCACAGATCTCCTGTATAATTCTGTTTATTTTCTACACAAAGAAATCATACACTGATCATCCCAACTCTATGTTTGTCAAAAGCTGTGAGATCAGTGTTGGAAAAGGTTGAGCAGTGCTTCAAAACTAAAATGAAAATAGTTGAAATGAGGTAAAACTTCAAGAAGGTGAATTCTACTATAAGACACAACAATAAGGTGTAAGAATATGGAAAATAATGTATAATATAGGAGTTCCTGACATTTTGTACTGTTTTTTCACTCCTGCCTGTGTTTGGGAAAAAGTAGTATAAAAGTTATTATCCCAAAAGCAAAGATTAGTATGCTGTAGATAACATAACTTTGTGAAAAATTCCCTTTAACCTTGAGTCATCTTATGGATATTCTGCTCAGATTTGAAGATAACCAAAAGCAAATAGACTATAGAAAGTTTCTTCATGCACTGAACTGGAGAGAGAATCAAGTCTCTGCTTTTGAGAAGACAAAGAAGCCACCCAAGGTAAAACCAGTGTCTCAATATAATTTCTGCAATTTTAACATGACTGTTTTAGCCAACACACACTACAACATTTTTTTAATATTTGTGTATTTTTACCTGTTTTCTTCAAGTAATTATTTTTTAATAGGCTTAATAGGGGAAGTTTAGGATGAAGCAGACAAGTCAAACAGGAACAAGGAGGTGCCTAGTAAGTATCACATCTCTGGGACATTATATAGAAGAAAAAAGAAAAAGAGAAGGGAGTGCAGGTGTATTTATCCATCCACAATGAGCATGAGTACTGCTTCCCCCACAAATGTCACTGTCACATGCCAAATGATCTGTTCTGCTGAGGTAGTCAGAAAATTCTTTAAACTCCACTGACACATATGCAGAAAATAGCTCTGCATTTTGTGTAACTCCTCAGAAACCTGTACATAACACACCCCATCTCTGATAGGCGTGCACAGAGCAAACAACTGATGGATCAACTTTGTATATCTTCAGCCTGCTACTTAGGGTAAATAAAAATGCAGTATCAACAAACTGCAGAGACTAATCTGATCTTCCCATCTTGTGCTGAGTGAAACATTTCAAAATAGAAGGACCATAAGGCAATTATGCTGAATTTTAAATACTTGGTTACAAATAAATCCAAAGGCCTTCTGCCAACACATCATTTTGCTGTTCTGGCTTGGCCAATGTATTGTACAGAATGTGTTTGATTGCGTTTAGACCATTTAGAAACACAGCATTCCTTTAAATTGGAGCTCACTCATGGCATAGTTTAAACCAGTATTCCTCAGGCACTGTGCTCCTGACTCCTCACTCCTGCCTGACTCACCAAGACTTTCTTCTGGAGCACCTCAGACTGTTGGTGGTGTCTAACGAGGGCCCAGGGCTGTTGGTTTTCTCTGCTTTACATGGTTGATTATTTTTGCTTTATCTTAGTGAAGAATTTTTCTGTCCTCTACAGATAAAATCAAAATGCTTCCACGTGTTTTATACAGCAGTTCTGAGGATCATAGTGTTTATTAGGCTTTGTTGAGGGGGGATTCGTTGTTATTACAGATTAATTCTGTGCTTAAGCAATAATTTAATATCTAATATTTTAAGAGAGGTAACTACAAAATGGAAAAAAAATCAAGAGACAGGAAAAGTTTTAAATCTTGTTCAGCTTTAGAATTCAATTATTCTGTGCGTGACTTACCACAAATTACTAGCAGTATTTTGAGGCTACAGTACCTGTATTTGACAGATGGATTTCAGCAGCAGAGCTGTGCTTGTTTAGCTGGCTTTCTTTTTTATTCCTTCTCTTTATCTCGTTATTTTGTATTATTTTTGGTGTTGAGACAGATGACTTTCAAGGATTCGAAGTACAAGCATTTTAATGAAGAAAATATGGCATTATTTAATTTTAAAATCTCTGCAAAAGGGCTAATGATAGAAAATATTTTAAATAAAATATTTTTCAACATTCAGAAGTTTGTGCATATTGTAATCTTTTAAGAAGATGTGCTACTTAAAGACCCAATCTTTCACAGATTTGTCTGTGGAATTGAAGGAGCTCATTCAATCTTATGTTGACCAGCTAGTAATAATTCTTGTTTTCATTATTATATATTAAGATATTCTCTGGGTTACTAATTTCAGAGGGAAGATATCTGGAACCAACTACCACGATCCCCTCCCGTGACTGGGATCAGATACCCTCCTCTTCTGGATGATCTGTTTGGCAAGGAAGAATAATCTCATCTCTGCAAGGCACTGATTTAAGATTGGTGCTTCAGCTCTGACGATTACTCAGAGAGATATAGAAAACATCAGATATAGGTTTTATTGCATTTCATTTCTTGTTCCAACAGAGATGTATACTTGTGTGTTTTTGGAACTCTTTCTAAATCAACAGCACTCTGTCATACTTATACAAGCATAATTAAAACTAGATCCTCTAATCTCTGTCTAGTTGCATGGAGAATTTGCTAGTATTGAGAAATCTTTGAGTCAAACAGTGCAAAATCTGACTGACCCTGCTTTGTTCTGCAAACAAACGTTGTTGGATGACCTCGTAAAATTGGGTCGGGCTGCATTAGCACAATAATGCCATTCCATTCACATTTCCTCCCTTGCTCTTCAGCTCTTGTCCGTGGTTTTGCTCTATCCCCGTGGTGATGCTCGTGTCAAAGTTGGTTATTTTGTGGAGGAAATGCCAGCAAGGTTTTTGCACGCTATAAAGCTGCTCTGGTATCAGAGATAATGATAGCCTTCCAAAGTGCAAGCAAATGTTTTGCAGGCACAGCACAGAAGCTGCCAGTTCTTGCTTTTTGTTTTAGATGTGTTTAGATTTAGTTCTACCTCACTTTACTTGAGTGGGACATGTCTGAAGACAAAGGGTTTCAATGCAATTTCAGTGTGTAGCATTCTTGCCCTTTGAAAATTCATTGATGCCCTTCTCTTTCTTCATGACTTAATGGAGTTCCTGTTAGCATTTTTGTATCTTTTTAAGCTCAAAGCCATGATTAGAACTGGATTTACTTTGTGCTTTTTTGAGAGGAGTAACTACCCCACTCTGAAGAATGGAAGAGCTGGGGTGAAGGTGGACCTGGTTCATCCATGAGATTCCACTGGGGAAGAGATGTGAGCCAGTACACCTCTTCTGGTGCCTGGAAAGACTTAGAACCCTGTTTTTTCTTGAATCTGAAATTGCAGTTTTGGGGAAGAATTGTTTGATTTAGAAAAATGAGAATTCAATGTATCTAAATCCCCAAACTGAAGGAAAGACAATAGTAATTTTTTGGAAACTTGGAGATCCCCCTTATAATTATGATTCTATATGGAAATACCTTCCTACCCTTTTGCATGATAATGTAAATGACATCCTTATTCTTTGTGTACCATATGGCAAGATATGAAGCTTTTGACAGCTCTTTGCCTTTTTTGCAGAGAAAAAGGTCTTCAGACAAGGCATAATTATGTTATTGCTGCTGAGGAGGAGTAGCAATAAAACAAGTGAGGAGTGTCTGTGTCCAGAGGCTCAAAATGGAAAAGGCAAAAACCTAAAGTGCTCCAAGCTGTAGACAAGACCATGAATTGCTTTTTGATCTAAAAGAGGAAAATGGTTCCTTATATGACAAGAAATACCTGACCACAGGGACAGTGTCAGGATTCAAAACAACAATTTGTGTTTGAAGCCAATTTGGTGACAGCTGGATATTTTTATAACATGCCACCAAGACTGAGATTGATGCTAAATGAATGCAGTTTTCCTCATAAATATTTAGTGTTCCCAAGACTTTAGAAGGGTTTGTTTCAGTTGTGGAAGTCTTGTTTCCGAGGGTTTCCGAGAAAAGGGGACTCTGAACATTGAGAACCTCTCAAGTAGCTTCTAGAAATGATCAATTCACTTTAGTTTGTTTCTCTTTATGTGTATGAGACAAAAGAAGCATTTTTTAAAGAAAAAATAATATTTTATAATTTCATATGGAACTATGTGCATAAGTCTATTCAGTCATGGTCTGGTCTTGTCTGGTCATGGTCAAGAAAGGGACTGTAAACTGGATCAGTGCAGAAAAGAGCTGCAAAGGTGACCAAAAGAATGGAGATGAGAGGTGACTGAAGGAGCATGACTTATTTAGTGTAATAAAATGAAGGCTCAAATTGAATGAATATCCTTTCTCTCTGTAAATACATTGTTGCCAGGTGAAGAAAATTATCAGGTAAAAACATTGGTAGTTTTAAGGAAACAATGGGTATAATATGCCATGAATAAATTAAACCTGGACAACAAAAGGTGGTTTCCCACTTCTAAAACAATGAGGGTCTCAAACTGCCTTCCAAGACAGAGGTACTCAATTTTAAGGTTGAGATGGATTCATCTGATGATGGTAATTTTAGGAAGTTTATAACACCATTCTGAATTATTAACTGACTTCTGGTTCTCCCTTTTGCCCATGCATCTTGCATAACCCTGACAAACACATAACAATCTCCTAGGAGAGGGCAGACGGGGCCTGAAAAATATTTTCATTGCTTGTCACTGTGCTCAGTGTGTCATACACTGTGCTTCGACGTGCTATAAACACTTTTCACCAGGTTTTCTCTCCTACAAGCAGCAGTGCTTCCAGAATGGAAAGCCCTGGCCAATGAGCAGCCCAATAATCCTCTTTGTATAATGTGACTTACAGCATATGCTGCCCAGAATGTTTCAACCTCTCCTCTAATCCTGCCACCAGCTTCTTCTCTCTTTTCACATTGCTGATGAGGGGCCTGAAAGAAGACAATACCACAGGGTTATGTTTCAAGATGGCAGGAGGCCACAGCTTTAGAGCACGCCTGGCACAGAGGGGAAGGCAGCCCCCACAGTTGCCATTAATCTCAGCTCTGGATCTCTGCAGGGCAGCCAAGGGTATCTCCTTTCCACAAGTGTCTGTGCTGGCCCGGCAGGAGCCGAGGGATTCACGTTACAGCACCGGCTCCCCGTCCCACGGCCGGGCTCTGCTGTGTGCTCAGTGTTAATGTTTGCTTCCTCAGCCTGGCATTTGGGAAGAAGAGGCTCCAGGTTCTCTGGAATAGCTGCTGCTGCTGCTGGTAAAGAAATAGCTGCAAACAAATTGGTTCAGAGTGCCAGTGCTGTCACCTGCCCCCTCGGACATGGGTAGCCATGGACATCTGCTGTGGGCAAAACATCCGCACCAGGCAACATTTTCTTCATCATAGAGGTGATGAAGACTTCTACAGCTACTGCATTTTTCCAGGCAGAGCCATTCGCACCAACATCAGGCAGATGTCCATCTGCATAAATGAAAGGATGAAAGTCATCCTGCATTTGTTCCTCATATGCTGGTCTGAGTTCATCCTACTTCATGGAAAAAGTTTGGGCTCAGTTGGCTCCTGTGTTTGCTCTCTTTGTTTTGTCCTTTTAGCCCAGGGGACATCACTGCCTCCCAAAGGAAAACTTGCTGTGGGAAAGCTGCAGGGATCCTAATTCCACAATAACCAAAATACTGGATGTTTTCAGTCACTTGACTGCATTCAGAGAACAGCAGTCCAAGTATCATTAACAGCAATTCACCAGGTGTGTGCTTTCTGGGCTCTTTTAAATATTCCTGTGGTTTGAGACATGGAACTAATAGAAGAATTTTTCAGTTTTTAACATTTTGTAGTTCAGTGTCATGGAAGGAAACATTAGTTCTTTAAGCAATAATGTCCTGTACCCTCCGTAACCGAGCTATTGCATGTTTACAGAATTTTTTCCTCTTCAAGGCTGTTTAGCCATCAAGCTGCAGTACAATGAGAAAGATGGAACAGTGATTTGTTTGTGAAGAATTTACAGTATCAGGAGGGAAAAAGTGCCACAATTGGAGCTCAGTCAGATTTATAAAGTGATTTTTAGGTTTTGGAAGGCAGTATAGATAACACTTGAGAGAAAATTATCTGGAAAGAAAATTTATTTAAAGTTACTGTTTGCTCTAAATCAATTTCTTCCTTTAGTTTGTTTGGTGAAAAAGTGAAAAGCAGCACTCCTGATTGGGCAATGGTCAAAGAAGCCGGAGAAAGGTGTGAGGGAAAGTTCATGTCCCTGCCAGTCTCCAATGTAAAGTTTAAAACTAGGAAGCATAACCAAAGATTAGGAAGTTAATATAGCTATAATATATTAAGGTTATAGATTGATTAAATGAACTCTTCCTCTGCACATTTCTGTGGTCATTTCTGAATCATCTGGAAGTTTCTTCTGGTATGTATTACACACAAATGAACGAGCTATCCTCATCTGCCCTTCACCCCCAGCCATCTGTCCTCTCTGCTCTCCCCTTTCATCGGGATAGTTTCATATTTAGAACTACGAACAAAGAGAAGTAAAGGAGCTGATTCACAAACCTACCTGAAATCTGATGCAGATCCCTGGCAAGCAGCATGGTGGGATGATCTGTAATAGCACAAAATTCACTGTATCACCTGACAGCACTCGAGAGAGCTCCCACTCCCAAAGCAAATCTCAGGATGGCATTGCCTTGGAAAAGGAGAGGAAGACCCTTTGCAGAGCTGCTGCAGGTGGGACAAGGCCACCTCCAAATCAGAATGCCTCTGGGTCGTACTCATGTCCCCTGCTCTTAGATGTCAGCAGTGCAGGTGTCTACAACTGCACTTGCTCTCTGGATCCCTTACTTCTGATGGAAGGGTTATCAGCACCTCTAGGGAGTGACCAGCCCACAGGAATATTTAGAGGATGCCTGATATCCCTGCCCATCCCTCTGCACCAACTGAAGAGGTTGGAAGCAACTGGTTAATGTTGATGTTTACATTGCTGTTGGAGGAGAGGAGTCCCATCCTTGGGGACCACTGGCATTGTGAGAGGAGCTCTGAGGCCGAGCAGGGTGACCTTGCTGCTCCCCACCCATGGGGAGGCTGTGGCTGTGTCTGGGGTTGCAATACAAGATGTGGCTAGAAATGTGTATTCTGTCACCATCTGCTGAAGCCAGGTGGGGCAGTGACCCTTATCTCAGTGGCACATATTATCTGCTAATGGGTCATCTTTAAAACCAGGTGGGGCAGTGTTCTTTATCTTTTCCACAACCCATCCTCCCTCCAGGAAGATATCATCTGCTAATGGGCCATTCAGTCCCAGTGCATGACTGATAAAATTACATCATCCCACTGGGAGATGCTCCAGTCAGGGGGAGGAGCCAAGCCTTCCCTACCTAGATAAAAACTGAGATTTGGAACACCAAAGCAGCTTTTTCCACTGGATTCCAGAGGAAAACCGGACCTTTCCCCATCATCACTGGACTTTTGGAGGAAAACTGCACCTTCTACAGGAGCACTGCTCCAGCTGAACCACATCTGTCACTGCAGGAGGATGCAGCCACCATTTCATGGGACTGCTACCAACACCCTGACTGACTGATGGCGTGTCAGGTTGTATTCTGACTCTGTCAGCATTTTGGGTTTGTTCTTTGTAATACTGAATTTATATTTTAATTTTTCTGGTAAAGAACTGTTCCTAATTCCCATATCTTTGCCTGAGAGCCCCTTAATTTCAAAATTATAGTAATTCAGAAGGAGGGCGTTTCCATTGTCCATTTCAAAAAGAGTCTTCTGCCTTTCTTAGGAGACACCTGGACTCCAAACCAGGACAGGCTGATGTGTAGGATGGGCCAGCTGTGGATAGTCTGGGCTGAGCTGGGTAGAATGGGCAGAGCCCATGAGACCACAAGTCCATGAGATCAGGAGTCATGCTGAATGTGCACAGGACCCCTCTCATGGGATATTCTTGAGCTCAGGATGAGCACCAGCACCGTGTTTATCAGATGGACCTGACTGTGCTTGAGCTTGACTCTGCCTGGTGAGCCTTGGTCAAACTTCACTCCAGCTGGGTAAACAGGAATATCTGGGTTGACTTAAATGGAACTATGATTTCTTTTGTTAGAGCTCTCTGAGAATCTGATCTAGCAAAGTATTTAAGCGTGTACATAAGGCTGTCCTGTTTGTTCGAAGCCACCCAAGTGTGTGAAGGCAGCTTGCTAAAATCTGTCACACAAAGCGCTGCTGGAAATGCTTTCCTAACAAAGAGAAATCCCTAATTTGAGGCATTTAGGAATTAAATCATTGTAATAACCCCCCTCCATATTAAAAGGTAGCAGTGAAAGGAGGTGATATAGAACTGTCTGGACATGTTTATAGGCTATATATTGTGTGTTGTTATTGCAGTTCTTCTACAATATAAGCCAGCAATTAGCAATTAAATTCCCATTATGAGATCATGTTGGTAATTGAGATAAACTGTAAGTGTGTAACTGTTTTGAACCTTTCTTTTAACTAACACAAATACTATAGTACTTCTGTAATTTAGAGATAATATTCCCATTAGTAGAGTTTATGACTCAATAAACAGCTCCCCCAAGTTCATAAAAGCCCAAACTGTAAACACCAGTACTATTAATGCAATAGAAATTCCATGCCTCCCTCTTCTCTTGGTGGTCTGGATAGAGTAAAGGGAAATTGCTATTGCAGAAGAAAAAAAAAACAACCAACATTTATTTTGGCTATATAAATATAAATGAATTGTCTTAAAACCCATCTGGAAATTTTCTCTCCTCCCCATGTCCCAGGTGGTCTGGCAACAGTGATGCATTCTGCTTTTGTCTGCAGGCAAGGGCAGGAGCTCCTGTTGGAAATCATTTGCATGAAGGGATTGCATGTGAAAGCCTGGTGGTATCCTCACCCTGCCTCTCCCTTGAGAGGAATAGGAACAAAATCTTCTCTAGAGTTGGGTTTCAGTGTACTTTTCTATTATTATTGTTATTACATTTATTATTGTTTTAAAGTAAAATCCTCACTGAAGTGCCTAGAGTCCACAGTTTTTGAGCTCTCTGCTGCTGGCATTTTTTTGTCAGCTAAATGAATTTTAGGGAAGTGCATCTACTCTCCTAGACATTAATACAAGCAGAGCTTTTGTAGCTCAAACCTCTTTCCATTTGGGGCTGGGTGGTAAGTAATTTAACTATTTAAAAAAAAAAGAGCACATTTCTTTGTCCAAAAGAACTTCATTTTGCAGTGTGGTAACGTCTGTTCTGCTTAGCAAACCCTTGTGCAAGGAACCACTTCTATCCGATGTCTTGCTTTGCTGCTGAAAGATATTTCTTCCTGTGTTGTTAAAATCATATTGCTCAAGTTCATCTGAATGCAGGAAGTTTTTTTTTCCTCACTCACCATCTGGGTTCAAGTGGTTGTGAAAAGCTGGAGCAGCACACAGAGCCACTGCTCCTGCACTCCCTCTCCCAGCAGGTAACTTGCCCTGGGATGGAGCACATGGTTTTCATCTGTTTTGCCATTGCATCAGGTCTCCTGTTCTTGGCACTTTTGTTGTGAGTTTGTTTCCAGAGTAAGCATCTCAAGTGACTGCTGGGATTGGTGTCTATCACCTTGCTGCTGCTGGATTCCTGACCTTTACGCCTGCGAGGGAGTCCAGCTTTCAGGACCCCAGGAAAGCCCACACAAGGCAGAAACTCAGACATTTTGTTCAGCAGAGGCCTGGTAAGGAGTGAGAAAATGGTGTCTCTTAGGCTTTCTGGCATTTCCATTGCACTGGCCTTCCTGAAGTTTCAATTTCCCTAACAATGGTATCAAACAGGGAGGGCACTCCATCGGGAATGTGCCTGCCACTTCCTCTCACCCCACGAGTAACATTCTCCACTAAAGTTTCACAGCCTCACAGCAGGTTCAGAGATGGCCCTTTTGACTCTCCCTGTTAGCCCCTTTTGATTCCCTGTTGGCCCCTTTTGACTCTTCTTGGCCCCTTTTTACTCCCTGTTGTCAGGGAACGAAGACAACACAAGACCCGAAGCAAATCAAATATGTGAATTAGAAAGACTCAGCATCCTAATGAAGCAAAATCCCTTTTTGAAGGCAAACAATCATGAAGGACCTGAGCTGTCACTCCTGAGGCCCCCACAGTTTCACCATTGATTTCTGTGAAACGGGGAAACAGAGTTTCCTGTGGGAACAGGGTTTGCCTTTACTTTCCGGGAAAGGGCAATTGCTTTGCTGCATTCCTACCCTGGCACACAAAATCCCTGACTTATCTCAGGATAACCCATATACTTCAGCTGCAACAGCCAGGTCCAGGACTGGGTCAGATCCTGGCAGATCCCACTCAAAATTCAGTATTACAAATATTTAAGTGTGGGGGTTTTGACAGATGCACTCATCCCCTTAACCAAACTAGTTGTTGGCTCCAAAGGACTTAAATGCCTAAGTCATAACTGGGCCAAGAACTCCTCCAGCTCCAACCTGTCCTCTGAAAAGCCATGAAGGAGCAGGGCTGGAAGCTTCTCTTTTGAAGTCTGCATGTGGCCATGGGCCTCGTGGGCTGCTCAGGTCCCTGTGTGCAGCTCAGGAGCCAAGGGGGGACTGTTTTCCCAAAGCAAGTCCAGCAATTATAGGATTTCCTCCTCACCAAGGAGATGTTTCAAATTTCTGATCATTCTTTTCCCTCCTGGGTTGCTCCTCTCAGTGGCACAAACCTCCCCCTTTCTCTGGGTAAGAGGTAATACTGCCTTTCTTGGGGTAAGGGTGAGTGCACAGTCTTCCTCCTGCTTCATCAGCTGAGGTTTTCAGATGCCCTGGGCCTGTTGAGCCCTGCCCTGCAAAGCCCCAGGCTGAGCTTTTCTGGCACATGGCACTAGTGGCACATGGAGAACTATTGAAAGCACAAATGGCATGAGCATTAACACCCAGCAAGCAGGGGGAAGAGCTGCACCACTGATGTGTGGATGCTGATGAACATTTCCCTCCCCACATAATCTTTTTATAAAATTGTACCACTGGTGGCATTTGAGGCATCTCTGGCTCAGTGTGCCAAAGGCCTCTCCTCTTGCAGGAGGTAAGCTATAAATCATAGTGCAAGAGACATTCCTTTGGATTTAATATTGCTAATTTAATACATGTTAGTGATGTTGAGCATGCATCAACTAAAGAAAGCAATCAATTGGCCATGTCTGGGGAGCATTTTAGAGTGTTTAAAGCTGGTCCAAAAGCTGGACCCCAATTTGATGGAGCAGATGGCACAGGTGAACAAAAATAATTTTCAGGATGATACAGTATAATGTTGCATTTATCTCAGGAATATAACTAAATAAATAATGTACCATTGCAAATAGATTTTTTAAGTATGATATCATAGCAACCTTTCATCTGTGTGCCTAAATATTCAAAGCATCCTTGAGTGAAATGATCACTGTGTTTCTGAAGGGTAATAATGCAGGATTCAGCATAAAAAGTTTGCCTTGTTCTGGGCTACATCAGTTAATATGATGGTCATAAACAGAAGAGGGGTAGATTTATTAGGATAGTAATGGGATTGCTGCCTCTTCCTTCCTCCTGCTTGCATCACTCACTGTATCTGCTATGGGTGATGCAGGGAAAATGGGGACCTGTCTGTCTGCCAGGAAAGCAAGGGTGGGATGCAGCAGGACGTGTTGTTTCCAAGAGTTGGTTTTATGAATAATGAGAAAGAAGGACTGGGAAGGACTGGCTGCACAGAAATGATTACAATTGAGTGAGTAAGCCTTGGATCACCCTCTGGGAACTCACGGCCACTGCTTCAAGAAAATCAGATGGCCAAAGGTGACTCATTAGACAGCATGAGCTGGAATTGCACTGAGGTAGTGGTGAGAAGGATCAGGAATGGAAAGTGAAAGAGGCAATCAACAATTATTTTAACAATACTGAAATGAAGTTTGTTTTTTTTTTTTTTTTTTTTTAATTTTCATGAGGTTGCTGTGCTCCTTGAACTTCTGTTCACAGCTGTTGCTGTTTCTTATCCAGAGCAGTTTTCAGCATAAGGTGAAAGCCACACTATGAGTTGGGCCCTGGCTGATGTGACCAAGGAAGGCTCTGTCTCTACCAGGCTGCACTTGCTATTCAAGTGGTAAAGATTTCAGTCTGGCTTTTTTTCAGTTTGTGAGTGTGATGCTGTAATGTTGGCCTGGTGGAAACACTGCTGCACACAGTTGCTAGGGAAACATCTTCAAGTTCATTTTTCTTTGGGTTTTGTCATTCAACTCACAGCATTGCTGTAATTATTCTTTTAAAAGTAGGACATGGGAACCATGAGGGGGTGCCAGTCACTGATGTAAGAGCTGGCATTGACCAAACACTATGGCTTGAATCTCACCAAGGGTCTCAAGGTCAGCAGAGAGGTTTCTGCAGGTGCTGGAGGGGTGTGGGAAGCAAAACAGCTTCAACGAGTATTTGAATAATGTGTTGAGAAACCCCTCCAACTATGCCTGCAGCAGTGAGTCAAGTTCAAGCTTATATGAGTGAGATGTTTGGCTAGACTTTGTATTTACATTTCAGTAGCCTTTTCTTCTGACAGTGATGGCCCTTGTCTTGTTAATGAGTCTGCTAACAGTGTATTGGTGGGCTCTGTAATGAGAGGAAATATGACAGGATTTATTGACCCCATACCCAAAACTGGTCAGAAAATTCTCCTCTAAAGATGAAAGGAAATGACAAGCCTTTTTCAATTAGTCTACTTTAGGTGGTATTAAAATCACTCCTCATCAGATGCCACAGAGGTGATGATGGATGTTGTAAACACAAATCTTTGTGGAAGAAGAGGCCTCTCAAAATAGGTGCATCTCCCAAACATTTATATGTTCTAAACTCTACCTGGAAGAGATAATCAGGCACAAAATCACTCATCCCTCTGTGGGGACTGAGCTGGGAACTAATTTTCTAATGGGCAGTTCTAGGAATTGCTTTGTGAGCAGAGGCAAGGCAGAGATTTTGGAAAAACAGCCACACTTTTTGTCATCACCCCTCTGTAACGCCTGTTTGTCAGCAAAGCTGGTCCCTGAGCCTTGTTGTCTCTGCACAGACACTGCAGGAGTTTGGTTGTGATCCAGATCCTGCCCTGCAAGTACATCCAACAAAAGCCAGGAAGGGATCCCGAGCTGTGAGATGAGGTGGCACATCTGAGATCAGCACAGCAACCCAAGGCAAAGCCCTGACCCTCTGAACCCTGAACAGCTCCTTCTCCAGTGTCATCTTCACCTTTTTCCTTTCGGGTCTACAGCTCAGGTAATGTCTTCAGAGGCAGGATGCTCTTCCCAGGACATGCCAGCTGAACCTGCTGGGCTCTTCTGTGGGTTTTGTCTCCCTGGGAGCCCAGTGTCCTGCACTGAGTGATGATGTGCAGAGAGGGGACACAAGGAAGGTCCCCACATCTCCCAGGGCCATGCAGGAGGTGACAAACTTTGGGCCACGAGCTGCTCCTGGCAGGCTTGCCCACTTGTGCTCCTGTCCTTGGTATCCTGCACAGCTACAGGCTGCCCAGCCCAGGGAGGCTTTTTTGGAGTGAGGTGGGATCCTGGGCTCTGGGAGAGAAGAATGATCCCCTACCAGCTCTCTCGTCCCCCACCCCCGCTCTGATGGAAAGTTGGGTCAGTGTTGTTTTTGTTTCTGCTTCTTTCTCCCTTGCCAAAGAAATCATTGTGACTAACTCCTCATCATACGTGTTCAACAGTGTTTCTGGGATCAGGTCCTCCTCATGAAAACAAAAATAATCCCTCTTGTTTCTCCTCCCAGCTATCCCGTAACATACGTAAGCGTTCAAGGAGGCCAGGAATGTATTTTAATTCACATCATTATTAATAAGTTCAGGAGCTATGAGTTTTCCTCTCTTCATTCAAAGTGAATTATAGCTTGGAGAAAAATATATCCATCTTACAAAGTTTTAATCCAAAGGGGCACCTCTTAATTAAATTAACCAGCAAAAAGGAAATACTTGTAATAAGGGTGCAAGATAAATAT
Organism: Muscicapa striata striata; assembly: GCA_030060385.1. Lineage (NCBI taxonomy): Eukaryota > Metazoa > Chordata > Aves > Passeriformes > Muscicapidae > Muscicapa > Muscicapa striata. The sequence goes on along the minus strand of JAREIS010000137.1, from coordinate 473,122 downwards.
TTGTATCATGCACATTCTAATTTATCACAGCCTTAAAAGAGTCCATAAGGTTTGTTTTTCTTCACTGAAATGTGATGCATTCAGATATCATTCTCATTTATAAATTAGTGTGTGTCACATGGGACACCCCCCCATGGGTTGGGGTGCTGGCCTGCCAGTGATACATTGCAGCTGGGAGAGCTGAGAGGTGAAGACGAGTAGTCCTCAAACTCAGGCCCTAAATTTAACATTACCCAGAGACAAACAGCCCTGAACTGACTCAAGGCTAGAAGCAAAGCTGCACAGCCCTGATGTATTATCTTGTAGGATTGCACAGTGCAGTGGTGCTGCCAATTTTGAGGGAGCGAGGGGAAAGCACCTACAATTCCTCCATTAATCTGCTTTTATTTACCTGGGTGGTACCATGGTGATACTCACTGAAGCCCTGGGTGGGCAAAATATTTAAGTGGGAGCTTATTTTTAAGGCAGCTGATAGATTTTATTAATTTCACAGGCAGTCTCATATTTTTGGTTGTGTTCATGATTAAATACTTGATGCCTTTGCTGCTTATAGGTAACTTTTACATATTTGGTTTTATTTAGCAGTTTTCAGGAAAAAAACACCAAACCACAACTCCTGTACATATGCATTTGTTTGTATGTTTATCCTCTCCAATGTCTGCGTGAAAGCTCATGCAGAATTTTGCATAATCACATATGTGCTCGGATATACAGGATACACAGACACATCAAATATTTTTACCCAATCTTATACATCTGGCCACATTTTAAAAGTATAAAAATTTCTAGTTTGCAAAACTGGGAATAATCAGGCTGGAGGAAAATATGCACAATTATTACAGGAATTAAGTGTGCACAGGGAAATGTCTGATTTAGACTAGACTAGACTGGAATAACTTCAGTTGGAAGGGACCTACAAAGATCCTTTGACCACCTCAGGGCATACCAAAAGTTAAATCATGTTGTTAAGGGCATTGTCCAAATGTCCTTTGGACACTGACAGGCTTGGAGCACCAACCACTGCACCAATATATCTGAAATTTTAGAGGCAAGACAACACTAGTGCATTTCCTAGTGTAGGAGGGCTCTAATTATGAACTCAGATCACAGCATTAATTGCACATGCCAAACAATTTGACAATGTCTGGATGTTCAGTTGCTGTCTTGTGTTTGACCCATGAGGTTATAGGAGTGAAAATTGTCAATACAAAATTGGAGTTTATAGGGGAAAATTTTCCATGCATTTCGTGGAAATCAATGCTTTATTCAAGGAAAAAGGAATACTTTTAAAGTATTTTAATTGTGGATATACTTTGGCCCAGTTCATGGAAGAAACTGCAATTTTAACAAGAAAATTAGCACAGATAACTGAACTTGTCTACAGAGAATATTTGTTGTCCTTTTAATTATTAAGAAAACCTCACATTTGAACATTTTATTCCAGATATATTAATTATAACTAGAAATAATTTAAGAATGAACCTAAGAACTGCAAAGTAATGTGCTGACCTTCTATACCAGTCAGGGAATTGAAAATTCTGCCACATATTAGAACTGGCAGACATGGATGGATCCTGTGTGCATGGGAGAGATGGTGGAAAGAAAGAAATGTTGCTTTTATTGGGGAGATCCAGGCTTTCCAAATCTGTTGGCAGGCTTTGCAGAGGTCAGTGAGCATGTGCCTCAGCAAGGCATCACTGATAAAGCACATCCAGCTTCCCAAAAATGGCACTTTGCCCCAGCACATTGGGGAACCAAACTGTGGGTGAAAAAGGGCTGAAGTTCTCTCATGGAGCTGATCCAGTCTGGAAAACAGTGTAGATCTGTGCACTGTCCTCCCATGGGTTAATCAAATGTCTGTAAGATGGGATAAGCAGTGAGTTAATCACGTTTGTGGATGGTTTCATCTCTTCAGAACTGCCAACAGCAAAGAATTGCAGGAGGATCTCACTCACTCCCTCCCAACTGAGTGACTGGGAGATCAAATGCCAGCAGAAAGCCAGAGCTGGGAAGAGCAAAGCAATGAAACAGAGGAGAGGTGACAAAGTGACCACTGCTCAGCTAGCACTCTGCTGCATTTTAGAAAAGGATTTGGAATATTGATGGAAAATTTTCTGAGAATTCTGATACTCAGCAGTGGAAGGAAAAAAAATCATCAAATGAAGTACTGGCTACTACCAGGAGAGGAAGTTGTCATATGAATTATAAGCCCAAGCCACACCATGCTTCAGCCACCCTAAAATGGATATGGGGGACCAGAGGTAGAGAGAGAATTAAAACAAGAACAAGGAGGCTGTGACCAAGCTTGCATGAGAGGGGTGATGGAACAGCTTGTGAAAAAGGCCTGTTCAGGAAAAAAAAGCCTATTCAGTGTTTCTTGTAGTGTAAGAACAAACAGTCCCCCAAGGACATGGCCAGGTTTAAAAAGAGGGTGAGGATTTGCTGATTTCTCAGCGTAGCTGGGCAGAGGGGCTCCAAATTAGACAGTCAGAGAGGACCAGGCTGTTGGTGACTGCCAAACTCAGCATTCCAGCTCCAGCTCAGGAATGCCAGTGATGATGGAGTGGTGGGAGCACAGCAAGGACACCAGGAAAGGCCCCATGGCACCAGTCCTGTTTTCTCTTTGCTGTGCTCTGAGCATCTGCTACCAGCCATGGTCAGAAACAGGACCCAGGGCTGGACCAACCCTTGTTCTGACTTCAGAGAGCAGCTCTTGTGTCCCTCTGTCTCACCAAGAAGTACAGATGTGCTGTGCCGATTTCTGAATAAAATAAAATAGTCTAACTCTAAATAAACGGAATGTTCTCCTTGAACTTAAAAAACAAAACAACAAAAAGCCCCAAAATAAAACCAAGACAATGTTTATACTGGGAAATGTGCATTTTTTTTTTTTTTTTTCCTGAATAACTCAAAAACAGCTGTAGGGGTTTTATTCAGACTCCCCCTCACCAAAGTTCACTTTTAGGTTGAGACAAATGTTTTCAGTGCCAAAGAAGACTTTTGAAGAAGACCGTAAATGAGAGAAAACAGAGTTAAGATGCAAATGGAGTTTTGCTGCAACCTTAACCAGAAATCTCATGATTTACAGTCATTTCACTAACATTTGCTTATCTTCAAGAAGAAAAGGGCTCTGGTTTAGCGGAAACTGTGTTTTACCAGGAGGATAAACAATGGTCTTACTGACTAACCAGCATTTCCCAATGCTGTCTCGTGAAGATTTCAGGAAAAATCTCTTCAGAATAATGCTCTTGGTGCTAGGGTGGAGAGGTTTAAAAAGAGCATTAGACCTGATAGCCCTTAAGCAGTGCTGGGACAGGCCCTGTGCATGTCACAGGAACCTAAGGAAATCTGGAACTAATCTTGGTGGCAGGCCCTGGGGGGGATTTTGCCTTCAGTAAAGACAGGATTGCCCAATAGTTCCCATTATAATCTCTTGCTTATGCTTTCTCATAACATTGGCAAGCTTTACCTCTTCAGGCTAGCATTTTATGTACACTGCATATCTTTCCCTAGCTTAGAAGTTTGGGAAAATGTCAGTGCAAATGGAAACTTCTGAGGAGGAGGAGAGAAAGGGAGCAGAAATGGGGGTTTACAACCCACCTGCCAGCTTGTTCCTGTAGAAATTATGAAGTCCCTGTGGAGGTGTGGCAGTGACTTGAAACTGGGAAGTTTTCTTGCTGTCACCACAAAAACTCGTTGTCATTTAGATACATGATCCTCTAAAATCCCATTTTTACATGCTCAGAGATAAGCAGAGAGGCTGCCAATGGATCAGCAGAACTGACAATGCTCCCATCCCATTATACCATTCCTGGGTGGTGGGCACTGTGCTGGAGAGGAGGAATTATCCTGAACAGTGTTTTGGGGGGTAGGATGAACCATGCCTTCTTGGTTTGGCTCTTCCCCTTGCAGGTAACTGGAAGATGATTTTGGAAGAGCAACAGTGGTGTGATTTCAGGCCCTGCTGCATGAGGGAGTGCTGGAACACAATGTACAACCTTGGCAAGGCTGGATTTCAAGGACAAGCTCCCAGAATGTCAAGAAGTCCCAGCACTGTTCCATCTTCCAGGTGGGGTCAGCCTGGCTCTCCAGTGTCAGAGGCAAGACTGTGTGCTAGCAGGCATAGTCCTCCCCCTCTGAAGGGGAGATGAGAAATGACCAAAGGTGATAAGTACCAAAAAGCTGTTGACATGCATTCAGGACTCTGGGAGAGAATGAAGGAAATTTGTGTTTCCTGTTCTGCCAGACACACATTTGATGAAACACCCATAATATATATGTGCAGAAGGTTTGAATGAAGGGTCATTATATGTTAAATTAACTGTATTGCAAGAACATTAAAAAAAAACAAGAACAGGAGAAACTCTTCAATCCATGAGAGGATTTGTGTGATGCCTCAGAAAAACAGATCTTTGTGTTAGCAGGAGGCCTGTGATTCTTGCGGGGTCATTGGAAGAGACCCAGGGCCTTTTGCACTCTGCATGTGCAGTGTAAAACAGCTTTGCATTTGCTTGATCTTTTCCATTCTATTATACAACCTTGAAGAAAGAAAAGCAAGCATTGAATTTGTGATTTATGGCTTGATATTTACTTGCTGTATCCGGGTGCGAGACCTAGTCCAAGAAACAAAAAGAGACCGTGAGCCCAGAACGAAAAATACACGCTTAAGGACTAAATGTATTTTTCTTGGAGCTCAGTCCCAGCGAGCTCTGCTTGGAAAGCCGACCGCCTGCTCACCCTGTGAGGGTTTCCAAGTTCAGCTTCCACGCTGAAATCTCTCTCTCTCAACACTCTTTGCACTTGGCTCAGCAGACCTTAACCCCCATCCTCACTGCTTCTTGTGGAGGAGATCCCTGCACCCCTCGGCTGGGCTGAGAAAACCCCTTTTTAATAAATTAACACAGCGTGATGGGATGTGGGAGCATCTGGTGCTCCCAGTCCTGATTTATTTCTGCAGGAGCACACAAAGCATCGAGTGATAAATTATTGAGAGTCAATGGGCCCTTGGAGAACAGGGCTGTGATGAATAGTGAGCAGTTGGCATCCCACATAACCGTGGGTCCCAGAAGGCTACCTAGGGAGAGGGTAAGGGGAAAGAAAAGGCCAAAGCCTTTGAAGGATACAGCTGTTGGGAAAGCTTTCCTTACAGTGAGACATTACTTTTATTTTTAACGCCTTTTTCAGCAGTGAGAAATGGAGTTAGGAATCCTCTGGGGATAAACATGTTACCTGCAGCCTGGTCTGATACAGGACAACAATAAAGCTGAGTATTGATCCACCTAAGTGAATTTTTCATTAAGAACATCAAGGGCTCATTTAAAAAATGTTGCAGCTACCAGAGCTGTCTTTTGCAACTTCCAAGGCAGAGAAATCCACCACCTGTGTCTCACCAGCAAAGAGGCCACAATGTGCTTGTTTGGTATGGAAAACAGAATTATTTTGGAGTCAGTGTTCAAAGACACAAGAACAAAGGCCAGATAATGTAAACACTACCTGATTGCCTTTCTTGTCTGGCACTTTCACAAGGCAGTGGAAAAACCGCTAAGAAATACCTTTCCTTAGTGACCCTGGATATTGTGGTCATAGGGAAAAATTCCCCAGGCGTGGGAGGTGGTGACTGGGATCACTGCAGGGGACTGCTGGGTGGCACTGGGGCAGGAGCTCAGTCCCTGTGCTTCCATCCCATCACTTGGGAGCTGGGTGCAGAGAAAACATCACTGATCATGCAAGACCAGTTGGCAGAAGGTTTGTTGTATATCAGGTTGTCAGAGCAGCCTTTTCCAAGCCTGGACATATCACGAGCTTCACTACACCCTCCGAAGCAAATTACACCCATATCTGGCATGCAGGGGTGTGAGTCAAAATGAGCCTTGTGCCCAGAACTGAGAGGATTGGTCCAGAGTGAGAGCTAAAAAGGGCAGTGCACTGATCTCCCCTGCCTGACTCCAACTTGCCACCCTTCAGGAGGGCATGAAGGCACTTGTTCATGGACATCTGGAGCATCCTTGTGGAAGCACTTTAAAAATCTTAAGCTGCTTCAGTCTGTCACACTTTCTGAATTATCTGTATTATAATTGGCAGGCAGGTTATATCCCACACTCACCTGGCCATTAGTGACAACTTCACTTTGGCTTGAAAATTTTCATTTTAGTTGCCATAGAAGCCATCAAATGCTACTTCTTCCTGCTGCTTCTGCTTCAGACAGCTCTGCTTTCACATACTTGAATCTGGGGGAGTTTTACACATGCACAGCTACCACAGCGAGAGAAATAATGAGTATGACATTTTGGTGTTTGTTTTCTCTTGTTTGCATCTGCAGCTGGTCACATGTGACAGCATGTTGGCTGGTGAAATTTAGCTTTGACTGTCCTAACCTAACTAGGTCTGCTGTGGAGTCCGGAGTAGACAAACTTGTGCAAGTCCTCTGGAGGCTTCACAGCCCAGGCTGGGCTCTGGGCTGGCAGGGGTCAGTTCAGGCTGCCTCCAGTGTTTCAGGCTTTACCCACTTCTATTTACACCCTTAGCACCATTTTACTGCAGCTATCACAAGAGAGTGGCTTCTGAGTTGCCCCTAGAAAGGTGTTCATAACACACCCATGTCAGGACATTTTGGTGCCCATTCAAAACCTTCCTTGTTGCCTCTCACTCTCCTTAACTTTCACAATTCCTAGTCTGAAGTGACATTAAAGTCTGCATAACTTCTGGCAGCCTGTTTCCTTTGCCAGCCCTCTGAATCACTGACTGCCTCCTGGGCTGGGAGATATCCTCGGGGTGTCCACCAGGAGGTACCTACTCTACTCATCCAGGACTTCATTTTTATCAGAATTTAACCAGTGGTTTTCATTAGTGCATTGCAGGAAAGAAAAACACAGCACAGATTTGTCATTGAATTATTAATTAGAATAAATTCACCACTAATGTTACCAATAGTGCTCTTCATAGCAACATGAAAACAGAACATTTGTTCTTTTTAATGGAGCATTTTCCCCCACTGTTCTCATGTGAACAGGGGTTTATTACTATCATTCACACTCCTGTATTCCATATGTGACTCCAAATCAGACCCTGAGGTATTTCACCTCTTACCTGGCAGGGTCAGTTTAATGTACCAAAATCAGCCTGACTTCCATCTGCTTTGCAGATCATCACTGGCATACTTTAAAAATTGTTATAAGTCTATAATGATGCTTTCCTCCCCTCCCCCAGTGCTCCAGTAATGTCAAGATTTATTGAATCTGAAGGTCCAGTTATGACCTTGGCTCCCACTCACTAAATCTGAACCTCAGGGGTCTATAAATCTTTGTGTGCTGCTCAATTTATAGAAGTGAACATCTGCTTATCATGCAATATTTAAGCTGCAGGTGTATTCCACCAGTAAAATAAACACATGGGTTCAGTTGCCTGGGCTATAGGACATTAGGCAGATGTTGAGGGGATGGTGATGGTTTTGCCTGAGGAGAGCCCTCACCGCTGGCAGAGCTGCTGTGTGGTGAGGTGGCTCTCAGGACTGCATCCCTGAGAAGTGAGGATGGCACAGCTTTAACCCCAAAACTCAGCCTAATCCTGCTGGAGAGCAATGCCTGAGATGCACACAAATCACACAAGAGAAAAACCCCTGTCTTCCTGCCTCTCCTACATCTGGTGGGAAAGGCATCAGCCCATGTGAGGATGGTTCTGCACAACCTGGGGAATGAGAGGCAGAGCAGGGGTTCTGTTTCTTCATTCACATGAAGAAAAATACAGTGCACAGGAGAGCCCTGTCTCAGAGAGGGAGACGCCTACAAACACCTGAATATGATGAGAAAGGCTGAAAACTCCTGCTCCACAGTGTAAGCAAAGCACTGCTGACCCCAAATCATTGGAAAGAGAGAACAAAAGGAGCAGAAAATATCCACTGTGAGTGAAAAGGAGGGAAGAGGAGGTGACCAAGCAAATACAATTAGAGGGTCAGTGGTGGCTGAGCTGGGAAATGGAAAGGCAGCAGAAAACTCAGGTGCCCTTGTATGACCCATAGGAGATGACAAGACACAGGATTTTTGACAACTGAAGAAGCCAGAGGAGACAGCAGTTCTACAACAAAAAGAGGGAGATGGGACACCCAACTCCTCTGTTCTCCCCATGAGCTGTACACTCACACTGTACACAGAAGTGCTGCTCCAAGCAGTGCCTGGAGTAACTGAGCTCAGAGTGTTGTGGGCATACACAGAGACTGGGGCAACATTTCTGGTTGCCTTCCATCCCAACAGCGGGCAGGGAGAGAGCCTTTCTCTTGTTTTGCCCAACAGACTCCTCCTAAAGGGCTTTGACTCAGTGCAGGGTAAAGAAAGTGCCAGTTGCAAGCAGGTAGTAAAAGTGCCTTTGGGCATGAAGCATTTTTAAAAGTGCTCATGCTCCCTTGGGGAGAGAAAGAGCCCCTCTGCCAGAACCCCAGCTCCCCCTCTGCAGAGTGGGGCTCTCTTGTCCCTGTGAGCAGCTGCCTGGGGAGGGAGCTGGCTGGGATGGCAGCAGCTCCACAGCACAGCATGTGCTGGGTGAGGAGCTGGGCAGGGGGTCCCACGGCCATGGGGCTGTGCCAGCAGGGAGCTGGCACCCAGCTCAGTGGCCCTGCTCTGCAGGAGGACAAAGGAGGAGCAGCACTGCAACATTTCCAAGGCAGACCCTATTCTGTCCAGGCACATGATTGGATGCTGTCCTTCCTCCTGCTCACTCCTGCCTTGATGCTCCAGGGTGTCCATGTGGCCCTGGAGCAGCCTGTGACACTGCTGGAGATACTTAGCACAGCCTTGCACTGAAAATGGGAATTCTCTAACTGGACTTGAGTTGCAGTGGTGCAAGAAGAATTTTCCATTGGTTTTGTGCCTGTCCCAGCCGCCAGAGATGTCCTTGTGAGCCCATTGTACACATGTTGGAGGGTGACCAGCTCAGATCATTATTGCCCACAAAGAAGGGCAAGAGGGCATCTAGTTAACAATAACAAAGCACCTGAAGAAAAAAATATTATGAAATATTGTAGCTCTACTTCTGTAAAAACATCTATTAATATATTTCAAGACCTTCCACAGTTGTTTTCTCCTCCCTCCAGGGTAGTCTAACCCCAGCCATAATTTAGCGTGAGGCATGAATATCTTCACTTATTGTACCCATAAAAGAAGAAAATTGGGAATTTGCTCAGACTGCCAGGAATCTGGAATTTGTTGATGAATGGACATTTGGCTGAACATAGTGAATTCCCAGCTAATTGAAAGCAGATAATGAAATAATGCATTTACCTTGAAAAACATAATTTTCTTAATAAATAATTGAAATGGCATTCTTCTGACACATGAAATAAGAAAAAAAAAGAAAAATTCAGGATTAATTCCTGTCCTATATATAATAGCATATTTCAGTCATACCTTATGAGGAGATTAAAAACCATAAATCTTTTTTTTCAGCATAGTGCCAGAGAGTGTTTTGGTCTAGAAAATGCAAGGGCCATCCTGTTCAGGGGAGTGTGGTTTCAGTCATCATCAGCCTATGCTTCTGTCTCCAAATATCATACCTGGGGAGAAGAATGCAGAGGCCAGGAGCAAAACACCAACCTTGGAAAAATGTAGAGGGTATGCAGCATGATCACAAATACTTGAATTAGCATCTCTGTATGTGTTCACCCTTCTTATCTTCTCCTCATCCTTGGGGTGGGCCAGCAAACCTGTTTCACATTTCACTGGTGGGAATCCGTGGCTAGGAGTTACCCTTCAGTCAAGGAGCAATGATTTTCAGCTGAAGGGAGGCTAATGGCTGAAAACATGTCAGCTTGAAACACTTGCAGATGATATGATCACACCCTCCATTTTAAGGAAAGGATTAGCAAAGGATCCAAATAAGAGCATATGGGTCCAAATACCCCAATCTGGGTAGGGCTATGACTTGGAAACCCTTCTGGATCTAGAAGTAGGTTCCTCCCATATTTATGCAACAGGACAAAATTAAACTGCAGAACTGAACTCCAAAGTGCGGAGCTTACAAAATGCAAAGGTGGATTTTTTAAAAAATAGTTTTAGTTTGACAGTAATAATTTCTTGTCAGATTGTGGTTTGAGTGGAACACAATGTTCCCAAAGAGACACGAAACCTGACAAATTTTAATCTGCTAAACTGCAAAACTTGGCTATCCTAATTGGAAGCGTTATTAATCTGGGTTAAGTTTGGAATTATTTTTCAATGAATTTGCAGCAGGTTGTGGTTTTGGGCAAAAGCCATGGAAAACTTGGTAGTTACACAGATTTTTAATGGGAATAAGAGGAAAACCACAAAGATTTTGCTTGAGTTGTGATTTAGAACTTTAGACTTGGTCAAATTGATGGGCTGCGAGGCCATGTGAAATAAAAGAACAAGAAACTTCCCCACCAAGTGCAGCAGATCTGCTCACAGAGGTGCTTCCTCTTAAACTCAGATTGATTTTTAAGCACAAATACATGTCCAGCTTCTTCCTAAAACCAGTGGGCAAGAAGTTCTACAAGGCCACAAAAGGAGCTGAGGCGTTTGAAGAAATGGGATGAATGGTTTTGAACCTCTGCCTTCCTTGCTGCTAAATGTTCACTGATCTGCAAGACCTGTTAAGTCATCTGCCTTGAGGAAATTTCTGTATGGTCAAGACAAAATTAAAAGAACAACTGCTGAAAAGCTTAACTGACTAAACATGGGTGCACTAGCTAAGACATTTTGTTTGTCTGTAAGAGCATCCATCTTGTAAAAGCAAAGAGTAACTTTGGGAATGTTTCAGCACTCTAAGTTGTAGAACAGGATCTTCCCAGTTGTCTCAGTGAGAGACAGTTTGATGGTTGAAAGGCTCACTGAAAGAATGTATGTGTCACCATTGCCACTCTGTTTTCTCAGATTTTTTTGGGGTTAGAATGGACCTCAGGGACTTCTTGAATGATCTTCATTGTAATACAGCCCATGGGACCTACATCAAAGTCAGCTTTAAATTCCCAATATCAATGTTTTAGAGTACCTTTAAAATTTTTTTTATTTTATTGTTTTGTTGTTCTTTTTTTGTTTGTTTGCTTGTTTGTTTGTTTGTTTGTTTTAAATTTAGGGAATACTCTAATAACGAGCACTGGCAAGTTGTTCTGGCAGTAAATCATTTTCCCCTCTGAAGAACAATGCCTTATTTTCATCAGAATGAATCTGTCCATCATCAGACCATGAGATTTGCTAAACCTTTGTCCAAGAAGTGAAGGACTTTGTCTTTGGGCAAGTTCTGCTGTCTGTGCAGCCGTAACTCATTAGCACCATGTCATCCCTGAGCCCTCCTTTGGACGTGTCACATAAATTGAGCTCTTGAATCTCTCAGAATAAGGCATGTTTTCCTATCTTTAATCAAGTTAGTGTGTTTTTCGTCTGAATCCCCTCCATTTTTTTTTTTTTTTCTGAGCACCAAAACAACTGTGGAAGCCATCACACCATAGTGAAACACAGCAGATACCTCTCCATGGTGGACCCTGCTTTGCACAGCCAAAAGCTGTCTTGGCCCCTTCAGACCCTGAGCTGAAGTTTGTCTGACTTTCTACCAGGACCTGGAGATCTCTGCAGAATCACCAAACACCTCACTTGGAAAGTCTGGCCTGCTTTGCTCTCCCTGACTGTGCTCTGCCACAGCTAAGGAGCAAACAGGCTCTGCCATTCCCTCAGTCTCTCTCTTCTTTGCCATCAGCAGGGAACAGTTAAACAGTGATGAGCCAAAAACCCTGCTCGTGAAATTGGACAGTTCCCCAAAGACAGTTTTATCTGAGGTAAAATAGTCCAGTTGGTAAAATAGTCCAACAGTATCATTTATATCAGCTCTATCACCTTTACTGATTAAACATGTTCATGTTCCAGCATTATTAAATATTTTGACAGGGTCTGTTTTTGATAAGCTCAGGATAATTTCAATGTAATTTTATTTTCCCCCTGTAATTCTTAAGAGAGTTCCCAAATAACCATTCTATTATTTTGTTCAGATTGGTGTCAGGCTGACAAGTCTATATTTATTCACATCATCCTAGTTACTGTGTTTAAGTGCTGGCACAACTTTATCTTTGCTTCACATCTGTAACTTCTCTAGTGTTCCAAGACCTATTCAAAATCAGCAGCAGGGGTTCAGTGAATATCTTTCCCTTTTGGTTGCAAATTATTCAGGAACTGCCAATTAAAAATTTCCAAGTTTAGAAAGCATTGTTATAAAAGAACGGCTTGTTTTTCTTACATAAGATGCAGTGCATTATCTGGCTTTTTCCCAAACAGAAGTGGGAAATATTTACTCATCATTTTTACTGCTTTGGGTTTATTATTGGCAGTTTTAGCCAATAGACTTTGTCCATTTAGAAGCAGTCTGGTACATTTCTAATGATCCCATTTGTAGCTAACATGCTTTAAAAACTCCTGCTGACCATAGATGTGTACATTTGTCCTTCTCTTACCATGATGCTATAGTTTACAGCCTGTAATTCATAGACACTACCACCAATTTACTCTTTTTTTAAAATTTTATTTGTGACTTCTCTGGACTTAGGTCTTTAATATAGGCTCTCAGCTGACTAGGCATCAGAAAACCCACTCCAGAATGTTTGTTCCCAAGTTGCTAGAAATCTGGAAGCAGGTCAAAACTCTTCTCACCAACAGTGCAAGTCCTCTTCAGGTGGTGCTCAGCTGATCCTCCTGAAATACCCAATAAAGATTGATTGAAACATTCCAGCCATGGGAATCTTCCTGCCAGATTTCAGCCATGGTGACCAGGTCAAACTTGTGTTTCTAAAGGAGTTCCAAATTCACTCTACGAGCAATTTACGAGTTTATTTTTTTGCTGGACTTTCTGATTTGATGCTAAATGAATGGTTGGATCTTCTCTTGCTAGCCACCCCTCTGCTCCAGTGAAGTCAGTCCCTTCCTGAGACAGGCTCCCCATCCCACCACAGCCCCAGCACCAGAGAACAGAACCAGCCAAACCACAATGTCATGACAGCTGCTGTTGTTATTTTGAAATGGCCAGTGGTGATTTTGCTCATGAGATAAAGTTCCTAGCTGTTTCTCACGTAACACAGGAGACAGCCTGTCTCAGTGCAGATTGAATTATTATAATGAAGCAATCATCCTTTTATTGCAAGTCTGCCCAAGTGATAAACAGAAACAATACACAGCTAAAATATTGGCTGGCTCCCTCTGAAAAGTGCCCTCAGGTCTTTACAGAGATGTGGAAAAATAGTCTAGGTTAGGCCAACGTTCTGCAATAATTAGGATAAAGAAGGGAAACATGAGGTCATTCTTCTCTGAGTGTGTCATTCATCCTATTTATTAGGATTATCTGGCTGGTTTTCATGTTGATTTAGTGGGAATGTATCACTTCTTAAAATTCTCAACTTTATTTCCTTGTTGATAGTCAGTGTTGGATGAAAAACACAGAAAGAATAATACAACTTGAAACAAATTGGTCATCTATTAGCAAATGCTTATTCTGCATTTTGTACATGCAGAAGTGGGATAGTAGGGGTGAGGCTGAGCCCAGTCTTCTTAAGAATCATTTTCTAGAATAAATCCACTTGGGGTTCATGGCTTGCTCAGGTAGAATCAGGTGGAATCTACCCAAAGCAAGTAGGTACTCAGGGTTCAAATAAACCCAGGGCAGGGTTCACCTCACCTGGTTTTAAGAAGCTTCAAGGAAACTTTATGTCATTAGTGGAGAATGGCAGGTTTGTCAGGGATGTCAGTTCTCCTTTCCTGTAACAGGTGCCCACATAGAGCAGAGCCTTCAGTTTTAATTAACCATTATGGTTTTTTCTCAACAGCCCCAAACTCAGTGGGACAGTGCTGGTCCCCTCAGCAGGACTGTCCCAGGAGCAGAGTCCTGCCCAAGCAGGGAGAGGTGGGCAGAGAGCAAGTCTGAGCCAGCTCATCACTGTGTGCTGAAAATGTGATTTGATCCTCCTACACTGTGAAGTTTGAGAGACAGCAGTGGAATTCCCACAGCTCTTCCCTTCCAAGTGTCCTGCCAGATTTGGAATGCTCTTCAGCAATTTGGGAAGGCATTAGACTTGCAAATCAATTTATTACTTTGACTTTGGCATTCTCCTTAGGGCCCTGGCTGTACATCTGAACTGTTACCCCAGCTCAGTTTACCTCCTTGTAAACTTTGCTGATATGTGAAGTGTTGGATGGGTCCTTCCTAAAACATATTGTCCTATTAAAACACATTTAAAGAGTCTTGTTAACCCTGGAGATTAACCCCAATGTTTATAGAGAGTTATAGATGCTAATTCTTGCATATTTGTCATTCCAAAGCATGGCCTGGTGGCAAACATTTTTCCTACACCACAGCATTTGAGTCAGTGGGATTTGTCCATGCTCTGATTCCTTAGGACAAAGAAATGGTGGGAAAGTGAGGAATATGGGCATTTACCATCCTAGACTACATTAGCTGTTCATACAATCTTAGGGCTAGCTCATAGCAGGAGACTGAGAAATAGAAGGATCATCCTCAGATGATGGTTTTGATTAAAAACATAGTGATAAGAGAGGGTGTCACCCTGAAGAAGAAGCAGAATTTTCTCTGTCAGGGTTTGTTATGTTCCTGTTTCAGAGCACCTGTGTGTATGATCTCTCTCCCTTGTCTTGCCATACACACTGAGCTGGCAGCAGCAGCCCCACAAACCTTCACCTTCCTCACCAGGTGTTGATGTCCTCATCTGCCCAGAACTCATCAGTTTCTTCTTTTATAGGAATGAAAGATTTTTAACATCTGCAAGCCTCTGTCTGGTGGCAGAATAGTAGATAAAGGAGTGCCAGACTCAACTGTTTGGGGTATATGGGTGTAACTGTAGGGAAATATGTCTTGTGTGATTATGAAAATATGTATGTGTGCTGGTTTTGTCAGTACACATACATATATATATATATATACATACATATATAAAAATACACTTGTGCACACACACATTAAGAGTTTGGTACATATTCGTATGGCCAACACAAATCTGAGCAAATTCAGTTTGTCTGAGTTAAACCTTTACTCTATCTCCATAAAGCTGATCCTGGAAAATTTTTTTTGAGGAACAGAAAGCACATTTCAAATGATATAACTTCTTTACAATGTATGATGTGTCAATTATGACACTCAGAGAAGCCACAACTAGCTCAAGAATGTAAACCTCATGGATAGATGGGCTTTTTGGGGAGAACTGACATTGGGAAGAGAGACCACTATGGAAGGAGACATGATGATGATGATGATGATGATGATGATGATGATGATGATCATGAAGGAAAGGTAACGCAGCTCTGACCAAGCACTTTGTGAACAGCTGCTGTCCAGAAATGTTGTGAGAGGTACCTGCAAAGAGCTTCATTCCTGATGTTGATTATCTCTACCTTCAGGAGAACAAGTCTTTATAGTTTTGGTGGTTTTTTAATTCATGCCTAATTTGTTAGATAAACAGATGCCTTCAATAAGTCAACTGGATTTAATATCTATTTAATTTGACAGTCTTCTGGGTCCCAAATTTTGGCTGACCACTGTGACTAAGCTAAGTGAAGTAGATGGAAATTAATCATCTTAAGGTTAGCCAACTCAAATCCAATTTTTGTCCAATTTTTGGAAGATTCTTTTAAGCTCAAAGAGAAAGATTCTTTATACAACTTGGAATCCAAGAAGCAATTACAGGACAATTACAGGAAAGTAGTTCATACAGTCCTTTGTTGCTACTTGAAAAAGTCATGTTAATATTTTGTAGCAAAAATTGATCTGATAAATTTAATTTGTTTTCCTTTTTAATGCATTTCCATGAGAGCTTGTTATTTTGAAAACACTCAACTATCAATGATATTTTCTGGAAAACTTTTCAAAAATGTTTCTTACTCCTGGCCTAGAGCAGGCCACATTGAGTAGTAGATACTTACAATGCCTTGGTTGTGTGTCTCATTGTTTCACACTTTTTCTCTCTTCCTAAGGAAGTGCAGCTCAAAAAATGAAGTTTCTAGTGTCCATATCTCTTACCCAGCTGTATCTGTGATGTAACTCAGAGAAAGGTGCACTCACCTGTCTAAACAACTTTTATGTGCAACATAGATGGTAAAAAAGACACGATCATTTTGGATTTTGGAGCATGCTAGGGCTCTGGGTTTCTAGAAACAGTTAAATCTTTGAAGATCTTTCCCTTAATCCCTTTGCTGTGTCCAGCCTCAATAAGCAGATATGACTAAGAGAGGGCAGCAATGCAAACCCCAGCACACTTTTCTGTCTGTTTATTTGGTTGTACTTTACAGTAATTAAGTTCTCCTGTTAACAGTTGTGTGGGCACTGTATGGAAATTTTACTGATAATGCTTGAATTTCACCTCCTTGCCCTTCCTCAGCATCTCATTCAGGAAACTTGTCTTGTGTGGGAGCAGCTTCTGTGTCCTGCTAATCCAAGAGCACAGGTCAAAGTGAAAATGAAGCCATAACATAAAGACAGTTTGGCCTGAGGATGACTAAGGAATTTGAGTTTGTTATCTCAAATAGCTAAAACTCAGGAAGCCAAAATTACTTCATCTTGGAGCAGTGTAGAGCTGGATGCAGACAGCTCCTCCAGAGGCAGAGAAGAGGGAAGGCTCTCCCTCCCAATAATTCATTAATTTCACGCCTGCCTTGGTGTGAAAAACACGGTTCACTGTTTTGGGAGAATTAAAAGGTTTAATAAAAAGATAATAGGAGACAAAACATAAAGCAAAGGGTTAAAACAGCCAGGTGCTTGGCATGCTGCCAGGAGCACACTGCTGCTTTGGGAACACCCCTTTAAATATGTTTAACAATCTATTTGTTACATATTCATAGACTTTTATGCATAGTCAACTGTTTCTGGGAACTGTTTAGCATGGCTACTCTTTGGGTCTGCCTTTTTAGAGCATGCGTGTTTTTTGGCTTGTGGTTTTAATTTCTTCTTAACGTTTTTGATTTGGGTGGTGGTCCCAGCTGGTGAGTGTTGATAATTGTTGTGTCAGCTGCAGGGTCCCCATCACCTGTTCACGGGCTGTTATCTTGACTGGGCAGGTAGTTTAGTATACTGTCTCTAAAAAACTTATTTTTAACTTTCTACTATTAACAAAGACTCTATCCATATAGAAATGCTATTTTAACATTATGCATATAGCATTTATCCCAATACTTGCAAAGAGCCAACAACATGTTATGCATTTATAACACTCGGGATGGGTGATAGCTTCAGTAACAAATCCAGTCACTGCATTTCCTTATGGGAGCAGGCTGCAGCAGCTGATCCTGGGGCAGGGTGTGGAGCAGGGAGCTGCCTGCCATTCCCAGGGCTGTGCAGTATCCTTCCAGGCACCACAGCTGGGCCCTGGGGCTGCCAAAACAGAGCTGGGGTGTTCTGAGTGTGCTGCACCCTGACTAGGTACAGCTTCTCCCCACAAAGACAGAAAAGCTTTTTAACTGGTAAAGGGGTCAGTAACAAAAGACTGGCAAGCTCTGCTCATATTCTGGGAGCCACAATGGCCCCCTCAGGGTTTGTGTCTCCACTTTCTCTCAGTAGAATAAATTTAGGCTTTTATTTTGCAACATGTGCTGTGTGCAGGCTCCTTGTGCTGCCTGAGCTGGAATTCCTGCCATGGTCACAGCAGGTCTCTGTGTGGGCAAGGGTGCTCATGGAAGTGGTTTCAGTCTCACTCCTTGAACATATCCAGAGGGAGGGGAAAAGCATCCAAGCTGCTTTTTGGCCTCCCTTTGTAAAGGCCTTGGGACAAGGTGCTGGGTAGCAGGAATCAGGCTTCCAGCATTACAGGGACAACCTGAAACTTCAGGATTTCCCATCCCTAACAAATGCAGCCTGACTGTGTAAAGGTGGTATTTGCACCACTTAATTACTGGCTTGTCTGAAGTTCGGTCTTCACTCAGAGCCAGGATTAAAACATGGAGACAAATTTTCTTGTATTTGGGCTTGGTTGTTTATTAAATTTTATCTAAAGTACAGAAAGTTCTGCAACACTTCTAGCTACCAGACACAAGTGAGCAAAGTGGAGGTGAATCCAGCTGCTACAAGGTCTCTTAAAGCTAAACAGTCCAATAGAGAATTAACACTATATTATTTATACTTTTGACCCAATAACCAAACTCCTGTGATCCTCAGTGCAGCACTAACTGTCCAACCAGAAACTATCACCTGAAATTGTGAAGAAGGAAGATGAACACCAAAAGGAGACCAAAATCCTTCATCTTGTCCCATACCTATTACTATATTATAAAAACCTCAAATTTAAAACCCTTCACCATGTAAAATCACACACATCTGTTTAACTCATGACTTTACCTCCATCACTCATATTTGGACATCTTCTCCAAGGCCTCAGGTCGAAAGCTGGCTCCTGGGGGTCAGTGCCAGAAAGCACAGCAAGCTCAAAAATTCCAGGTTTCTGGGATCCACATCACTGTACCTGGTGTCTTTCTTCCTCAGTGGAGAAAGGAGAAGATGTATTTAATTTGGTCTACAATGGGGAAGGCACCAGAATACTGAGTGTCTAACAAGCTAAAGCAACTTGCAGTTATTGAGTTTGGTCCAGGTGCATGAGCCATTATTGTGCAGCTACCTGAAAGCATGGTGTGAGTGCCAGTGCAGTTTGTCATGAAGCCTTGGGAGACACTGCATTCCCAATAACCAGAGAATTCTGCCTGTCCTTGAGACCACCAAGAGCCAGGAAAGCCAGACAAGATTCCTGTTGAGACCACAGACTCTTTGTGGAACCCAAAACTGCAGCACCACCAAGGGAATAAAAAGTGGCAGCCTCAAGTGAAAAGAGGCTTCTCTGGCCTTCTGTTTGTGAGGGCACTGAGGCAACACTCCCACCACAGAGACAACCCCCAGCTCATTGTTTGCAAGTTAAGGCCTGTGTTAATTACTGCCCAAGCAATTGCTTGCTGCAGTTAGTCTGTGGCTGCTTCTCCCTTACTGGAGCTTGGGATGCAGGGCTTTAGCTGGTTGGGCTGCAGTGGGATGATTTGATTTTAGCATTTGTACCACTTTCAGCCTCCCAGGCTCCCATTTAGCCCTGAAAGGCTGAGCCAGGGCTGCCCACAGCTGCTTCTCCAGCTCAGCTCTGCTCAGGAACTCCTTTGGATGAGCAGGGCTGGAGGGATGGGTAAGTCAGCTTGTCTGGGCTGACCCCTGGATGGTGTTTCCCTGCTTGGATGAGCACAGGGGAAGAAAGAAGGTGCAGATCATGGGAAAATGGTGAGAACCACCCTCGATGAGCCAATTACTCAAACTTTCCCCCTTGGATTGTGTCAGGTGCCTCTTTCAAAAACCTTAACTCACACTGTTAGAAGTTTAATTTTAGGTTCTTGCCTCCCACATATGGCTTTTATACTGTGGGAAGCCTTCAGACATATCACACTTAATCACTGTTTATCCTTACTCATTTTCTTGCCATGCTGGATATTTGTTTTTAATCAGGAACAACTTTTCTGTGTCATGCATTCATCCAGCTACATGATAATGTGCAGTTCTGCTCCAAGAAGCCAGTATGTCTTGCTGCATCATTTCAAAGCAGGGCTTGCTGAGTTGGGTAACAATATGAATTTTTCTTCTGCCACCCTGGGGCAGCTGGCACAATTCTGAGGCAATAAAATAAATTATTTCTTCTTCTTTTTTTTTTTTTTTTTTTTTTTTTTTGCCTTGTCCAAAGAAATAGAACATAACTTTCCTGGCTCTGGCCAGCTGTGTGGCATTTTGGGTATGTAGGACTTTTCCTAAGAGAGGAGTAAGGACAAAAAGATTTCTGTGTGAGTGACACTGTCTGACTATTAATCAGAAAAAACACCATGAGTGAAAACTTGGCCCTTCAGAAGCCAGCAACAGCTTTGCTGCAGACTGCCATAAAACCAGGACTAAACTGGCCTACATTTAACACTAATATAGCAAATTTTCCATCCAACACATCTGACATGTTTCTCATTGAATTTACTAGTAGCCCAAGTGGGATATTTGGTCTGAGAGAGAGTAAATTCAGAGCCACAACCATATTCCACTGGGGAGCCACTGCTCTCATACCACAGCTGACGTTGCCAAGGCAGAAGTATGTGGAAGACAAAAGCAGTTTTAGCTCTGTAAACCTTGGATTCAAATTGGAGGAAGAACTGGATTAAAGGAAAATACACTCTTGTGTCCCATAATGTCATTGAAACCATGATGGAGAGAAAGGAAAATGCTTGCCCACAATATGTGTTGGTGCAAACATGAGATTCCAGGATGTTAGGGGAAATAATTTATATCAAAACAGCTTTGTAAAAATATAAGGAAAATAGGGGGGTTTTGTTTGGTTGTTTGAGGTTTTGGGGTTATTTTGGTTTTTTTTGGTTTTTGATTGTTTGTTTCTTGTTTTGTTTTGTTGTTGTTTTTTTTGTTTTTGTTTTTGTTCAGCCATCACATTTTAAACTGCTTCTCTACTTCCACTGGCTATTTCCAAGAATGTGAGTTGTTTGGGAATACCTGACACACACATCACATATTTTTTATGTCAGAATCACCAGTAGGAGATATCATTATGTTGTTGAGCATTCATTTTTATCTGTTAGTGAAAGAGATAAGTGAATGAATCTATGTTCCCAGCAGAGCTGCCTGGGTGGGATGGACATCCTGTACACACATCAGCACTTTAAAACTGCTTATCTTTCACTTTCTTTTTTACCTACAAAACACCCTGCAAAAAGTGCATGTTCTGGAGAGATGAAGGGTTGGGTGAGACACAACCATGTCTAATTACTCTTGAACCCTTCCCCTCTGACAAGCACCACCCTCCAAGCCTCAGATTTTAGTAGCCTTACTCTGGTTTATAAAGAGTTTATTTTTATTGCCTGGCCAAGTTTTACAGCACCTGCATGATGTTGGGCATTTCCTTCTCTGCTCCTGGGAGCATCAGCTTGGTGGCCAGGAGGGCAAAGCTGGGGTGACAGAGGAGGACAGGGCACATGGGGCTGCTGTTTCACTCAGCCATAGATACAAGGACAAATTTTAGCTGATCTCTGTGTGACCCGTGGGAGAGCAAAGCCCTGGCCTGAGGCTTTTTATCTTCTTGGGATCCAAAGCCTTGACACTGCCTCAGTTCTCATGTGGTTTCTGGAGCTGACAATTGAGAAAATCGCCTACATCTTGCATTCCTGGATGGTGCTGCATTTGTGGGCAGCTGGGAAAGTGGTGGCATTACAAAAACCAGAGAGACCACAGGGCAGCTCGGAGGGAAGAGATGCTCAGTCAGACAGTTTGCTCTTCACTGGGCCAGAAATGCTCCCCTGCTGGAGGGATAGCCCAGTGTCAGCTCAATCTGCTTCCTGTTCTGCTGACAGACAGTTTTGATTTTGGTTTCTGTCAACACTCATGTAAGTCAGTGACTACTTCTTTATGGAAATACCCATTAATGACTCAAACCATCTGACACTTCACAGACTTATTTAAATGGCAAATAAAAAAATCCACAATGTCATCAAAACTTCTAGAACAAAGCTGAGATCTGATTTTTTTTTCAGACAGAGACAGAAAGCACGTCTTTAGATTTTGATCATCATTAGCTACAGCAAATATAATACTAGGTTAAAATAAAATATCCTTCTCAAGTCCTCTTTAAGTTAGTCTTACATTTCAGTCAGGTACCCAAGAAGCAAAACAAAGCAAAGCAGCTCATAAATCCAAAAGCTTTTCCCATCTTACCAAAGTTTTGTGCCAGAATGTATTTTATAGATAAATGTACACACATGCTCTTTCTGAAACACCCTCAATTGCTAGAAAACTGAGAGACTTTGAAAGATTAAAGCAGAGCATGGGACCTGCAAATTAAGATTGAATAATTAGGGTTTCTTTCAATTCACTGACAGCACTGAAAGAATTAAACCACTGTTAGTTTCAGGTTGCCCCAAAATAAGAATATTCAAATTGTTTTAGATGAACCAAAGAGTGAAGAAAAAAAAAATTGTGACTAGAAAAATGACTTTTTGTGCCTGTATTCAAACATTACAACTACTTAACTGAAACTGGAACTGTTTTCTCAGACATGAAAGCATAGCATTTAATTCTTAGAATATGAATATTTAATTATTTTTTCACTTTGTTAGGGTTTTTTAGGGTCTTATTTATCTGACCAAGTCCAAGGCAACATTGGGCATAAATTAGAACTTATTCTTTTCAATCTGTGCCAGCGTTTTCCAGGAAAAAACTATAACTGTAAACAACATTCCTCTGTCCAGCTGGAAACCATGATGTTACCTGCTTTTAATTTGTATGATGAGTGTGATTCACCAATGACATGCAATGTTCAAAAATGATCATAAATTCTCAGCCTTAGAGCAGACCTCTAGTTTTTAATCCTACAGTAATACTGAGGAGAAGATGGATGACACTGGTCTCTGCTACCTCCTTGGGAGATGTTTTTTTCCCTGAGCTCCATTTCCCATGCAGTTATGTGAATCATGGAATTTGCTAGGGCTGCCTGGCATGATTTACTTCATAGACCTCAAGTGAAAAAGTTCTTGAATGTTGTAATCAACCAGCATTTTTTAATGCTGGGAAGTCTCCAACTCACAATGGGTTCTTATCTAAAATTCTTTATATGACAGATTTTACCATCCAGTCCTGAGGTTACACAGAAAGCTTTTGAAAATGCATTATACATGTTATTTTGTACACTAATGTTTTATGTATTACAAATTATTTTCTGTGCAAAGACCTGCATTGACTTGAGCAACATTTCCTTAGACCAATGTCCATGGCTGTTGGAGAGCCACAGCTTCCCTGCTCATGAAAGCTGCCTTGCATTTGAGAGCCAGGGTGGGAACAGAATGCTCATATAATGGAGAATGAAGGTGTCTACCAACCTCATAATTCTTTATGACATATTGGTGCACATTGTGGGTGCAGAGCCTCAGTTTCTGAATATTGGGCCCCAATATTGAGCAATTTTTTTTGTTTTGTTTTCTTCTGAGCAGCGTACTGTGTAGAACAAAATATAATACAACAAAGCAAACCCACTGGGCCTGGAGCAACTGCATAGTTTCATAACCCAGAACATGAACACAGTGGGATGTCACCAGGCCTGTCAAAGCAGCTGCCCACAGTCACAGCTCCTGGTGGGTTAAAGGCTGTGTCTCAATCAGTGGAAATGAGGACTTTGTGACAGTCAGCATTTGCATTAATTGGAATAACTGAGACGCTTCTCTGGTTTTTTCATTTGATCTCCACCTTCCGTGCATAAGTGTGCTCAAGCTGAAGAGTATTCCTCAGACTGGGAAGCCCACAATGCTTTTTGTTCTTGGTATTATTTCACAGGACTATCTCCCTGGACACAGTGGAGAAGGATTTTCAAAGGGCTGCTCAAAAATCTTTTATTTGCTGGAGGCTGTGTACAACCCCAGGAACCAAACTCAGGGAGGGCTGGGAAAAGCAGCAGACATTAAAAGCCCTGTCACACACTTCTGTTCTCAAAAAGCCTGGTTGTATGCACTGCTTGCCCCCTGTGAGGAAGAAGTCATGGGGGTGAGGGCAGGGAGGGTATCTTTCAGTGCCCTGAAGAAACAACTTCCCCCTGCCCTTCTCCAAGCTGCAATGGGAGCCCTCCAAGAGAACCCAAAGGGATGCACAGTCCCAGAAGATGTGCTAGCAGTAAAATACAAGGCTTTGCACAACTTAGCAGATGTGCATTAAATCACATCCTTTGATGGGAAAGATCACAGTGCCTGGGTAAGATCACAGTGCTACAGATTTACTGCTCGGTTGGGATGGGCTCATGGAAAGCTCTGAGTATTCTGGTATGAGCTGTGCTGTGGAGGGGGAAAAGGTTTACACTTGCCTAGGGCTGGACTACTGTCAGAGACCACTGTCACTCTCTAATGTGATCCAATCCTACAGACTACAGAGGACAGCTACTCAGAAAATTAATCTGAAATCAGCAAGTTGATGAAAAATCCAGAAATAACAGAGTCCTTATCAGTTCCAGAATCTGTCTTGAATAGTTTATCACTAACCTTCTTTCACTAGGAGAGGTGAGGCAAGACTGAAGAGCAGTGTAAAAGCAGCCAAGGTACAGCTTGTGAGTAAGGAAGTCTCTGGATATATTGGTCTGTACAGTGCAGTGCCAGCCAAATAGTGACAGCATGCTCTTATTGCCATGATCTGCAAAGCAAACAAAGTTCACTGTCACCTTGTGATTTTTCAAAAAGGTCCCAGGCAGAGAGTGCTGTCATGTGAAGCACAGGAAAGGTCAGTGAGATTTTGGTTTTCCAAAGGCAAGCAAGCCTAATTTTGGCAACTGCCAGGGACACATGTGATGTGTTCCTCACCCTCTCACCCCAAAATGAGGGGTACTTGGCAGTGGTAACCCCAGACTGTATTGCTGGGAGGGAGATACCTGCCCTCACCCTTCAGACTGATGTCTGTTCATAGGAAGACAGTCCTGGACAAGAGCAATAACCTCCAGCTCAACCTCTCCCAGCTGACTGGTTCACTCATGAAGCTAACCACCTGCAGCTTCACATTCAGAAATTATTTGCTGTTATCTTCTTCATTGGTTTCTTGGTGGTGGTGGTGGTGGATTGCTTTGGTTCATTATTTTGGGGGTTTGAGGAGTTTTGGGGATTTTTTTGTTTTGTTTTGTTTTTTGTTGTTAGGTTTTTTTTTTTTTTGTTGTTGTTGTTCTTTTTGGTTTGTCTTTGTTTTAGTTGGTTTTTTTTGTAGTTTTTTGGGGGTTTTTTTGGTTTTTTTTTTTTTTTAATTTATTAATTGGTTGGTTTGGTTTTTTATTTGTGTGTTTTTTTTTTTTTTTTTTTCCCCAGGAAACTATTATTGCTGCACTCCTATCCAGCTACCCCAGGGTGCCATGTAGCACATGTAGCAGAAGACAGACTGACAACAGGCTCCTGTCCTTCCCACCCTGCATGCCCAAAGCCCATTGGAGTATCCTCAGGGGCTCAGCATTTCATGGAAGTCATACATTGAAATGCACAGCAAGGGGCTCGCTCCCCTTGGCTCCTTTCAGCAGAGCTGTCAGCTGAAACCAGGGTTTCACCCCAGGTAGCTCTGGTGGGTTTGGATCTTGGTCAGGAAGAGGGTGGGACTGTGAAGCAGTGGCCTGGGAGCTCAGCAAGCCCCCCTGTATTCTTGTCCCTGGCAGCCTGTTTGTTCCCAAGCATTTTGGAGCAGTTCCCCTCCTCTGTGCCTGATGTCTCTCACAGATCACCAGCGTAGCTGCCCCATGCCAGCAATCCCATGAATTTCCTCATTTAATATTGTTCTGTGTGTTATTTATGCCAGAACCCTTTTTACAGCCTAAACAAATTAGTCCTTCATCCTTTCCCCACAAATAATCCATTTCAGTCCCTTGCAGCTCCTCTTGCTCCTCTTCCCTATACGTTCCCCTCTGCCTAAATCCTCTGCAGAGCCTGGTGCCAAGGTTGCACAGGGCTGCTCCTCAGGTTCTTCAAAGCAGAGCAGAGTGGAGTAATTGTCTGCAGCACTTGCTGGCCTGTCCCAGAATGACATTTGCCTTTTTTCCAACAATATCACATTGTCAGTTCATGCTGGATCTGCGCTTTTCTGTGGTGCCCAGACTGGTTTGTGCACAGCCCAGTCCATCTGCCCAGCTTGGCCTTCTCCTGGGCACCTGAGCTCTCCTTCCTGAGTGCTGCCCTCTCACTGAGTGTCACCCTGCTGATTTTAGATCCATTTTATTTTCTTTTATCAGAGCTGCTTTGAATTCCAGTTTTATCTGTGAAAGTGCTTTCAGACCTCTCCAGACTCATGCTGTTGGAAATCTTTCTGAAGCCAAGATGTACCACATCCACAGCATTCCCTTACCCACCTGCCCTGTGACCCTGCCGGAGAAGGAAATTCAGTTGGTTTGACACAGTCTGCTCTTCACAAATCCACGCTGGCTCTTTTCCTTCTCTTTATACTCTCAGAGTCACTGACTGATTGTCAGTAATTCAGCTAAGTAATTTTCGTGGTGTTGAGCTTCCACTGACTGCTTTATCATTGTCTGTATGGATTTTCTCTTTCTTTCTAAAGCCAGCCACAGTGCTTTTCCCCTTGGTTAGTGAATCCCACATCTCAAAACTCATTCATACCTGACTTTTTGGAAGCACTCTTCCTCTGATTGCCAGGAGTGCTGGCAATACTCAAGGGGTACGTGGCCAGTCCTGTAGGTAGATCAACATGCCCTTACTAACCAGCTTTGAATGAGCTGTGTGTTCCTAAAAAGCATTTTGCTGCTTTCCAAAACACTACAAGCATGATGCCATAGGAAAAAATGCTACTGTAAATTATTCAAGTCAAAAACTTCAGTGTAATTCTGTTAGCTGAATTTGTTCCACACGAGGTGGGACTCTGTATGGGTCTGGGAGTGATCCCTGAGCTGACCAACAGAATCACTGTCTGTCTTGCTGTATTTTTTGGAAGTCTCATAGGAAGACAATTCAAAAAGCCCCCCCTACCCCATAAAAACCCCCACAAAACAACAACAAAAACCCCACTAACCAAAAAAGTGCAACATCCTCTTATTCACCTCTGTCTTAAAGAATTTTCTATTGCAGTTCTCCCCATTCCTTTGAGATTCACTCCTGACTTTTCTGGATTTGGGAATGATGTAAATTCCTTAATCTTAACCTGGTCCCCCAGCCACCTAATCCTGTGCTACTTGCACCTCCCCACATGACTCAAATCCCTGTGCAATACCTTTCACAGGCGCCTTCTTTAAAGATAAACATATGTTACAATAACAGTAAAATAACACATTACTCTCGCAGCCCTTTGCACTCGTTAACACTCATCTGGATCTATGCAACCTCAGTTTTATGTTTATAATTTTATTTCCATAAATTTTAAATCCATACCTGGGCCATGGGATTTAATCACAGGTAACTAATGGCTTTCTTTATGAATCTTATTGTTGGTGCATTTCAGAGTAGTGCAGAGCACAAAGTGTAAGAGAAAATTTCTTTCCTGGGGACCATATGGTAAAAGAATAAAGCTCTGACTTAAATGTCCTTGCTTTGCAGAGTGGCACAGTCAACAAACCCCTATTAGATCATGGGATGAATAGCTACAAGTTCCAGAGTATGGTTTCAGCCTGTTGCTATAGTAATTTGAAATTTTGTTCTATGAGACATATAAAAAATGGGATGAAATAACACATTAGTATTTAATTATTCCCAAATTCGCTGCACTGGTACCACTCAAACCAGAATCACCTGCATTTAAAAGAAAAGTGGGATGTGGGCATTTCTAGGCCAAATTGCTCTGTGTAGGCTTTCATCCTGGAAATTATTTTTTCATATTAATGGAGAAGAGCAGGCTTTTCCATGGTCTTTAGGCCAAAGATTTGAGGTTCACAACTCCAAACCAGATGACACTGCCTATTTTTGGAGCCACATGAGTTTATAATTCCATGTGAAGGATGAGTGCTTTATTGGGTACTCACAGAAGGCCAAGGGGTTGTGTAGTGACCTTTCCTCAGTGAGTGCTGAGGCACTCAGGCACAGTGCAGGAAGGCATGTATCATCCCTAATGCATGGCCTGCCCTGAGCAGCCTGTCTGTGCTGTGAAAAGATGCTGGGAGGGCATCAGGGAGCAGCAGAGAAAAAGGTCAGGAACCAGGGCAAGCCTGAAGGGACCAGATCAATTGTAGGATGTGTCCTGGGATCAAGTGACTCTTATCCAAGTGACTTCTGCATAGCTGTAGCAACTGTGTGATGCACATGTCCCCTAGCAGGACCTGACAAACTGACCAGCAATATTTTTAACTTCTGCATTTCCTTCCAAACCCGTAGTAAATCACAGTGGAATC
Source organism: Muscicapa striata striata (assembly GCA_030060385.1). Lineage (NCBI taxonomy): Eukaryota > Metazoa > Chordata > Aves > Passeriformes > Muscicapidae > Muscicapa > Muscicapa striata. Next base: position 445,293 of record JAREIS010000137.1, on the reverse strand, counting down.
TTCTGAGACTGCTTCACTCCCCTCCTGCTCATACAAGTTACTACAAAGTGTATGTAATTTGAGAAGAGCCTTCTTATCCATTTTCTCTGAAGTTGGCAATATTCTTTAGCCCTTCTGTATTTTAACTGCTACCTTTATATTAGGTTAGAGGTGTCCTGCTAGGTTGTTTCTAAGGATTTTATAGTTGCTCTTTCTTAACACAAAGCCGTAGTTTAGCTCAGCATTTTGTAATGCCAAGGGTCTGGAAGGGAAAGTGCTTTTCAGTCTGTGGCACACAACATGTTGTGCTGGTTTGTGAGGCAGCAGATGGGTGGTCTGCGGATGGATAAAAAAGTAAAAAAATCAAAGCATGCCCTTACAGCTCTAACAAACAAACTGAGGGTGGGGGTGCAGGGGAAACAGACTTAAAAGTTTAGCACTGAAGATCAGCTGCATTTGGCTGCAGAGGAAAAGCAAACTGGCAGCACTACACAAGCTAAGCTGCCCTTGCCCTCTTTTTTTTCAAGATGCATATTTTTTGGAATGAGGAATGCTGAGCAGTATGGGGCACAGCACACAGCTGCATAGAGTTGTGAAGACTGCAACACCACCCTGTGAAATATGGTAAGTGCCTCAATGTCTGGGGATAGTATAATTGCTGTCGTGCCTTTGATTTGGCACCACACTGCAAATTATTAAATAGATGTCTGTCTGCTCTGGAGGTGCTGCATAAGGACTTTGGATGCCCAGCACTGGTAGAAGTGAGCTTCATCAGCTTGTGCTTGACAGGATTTGTCACTGGTGAGTTTTGGTACATGGGCACACCAGCTGTCCCCATGGCATTCTGTAAAACCAACCAACCCTGGAAGAGTTAAATCTTCCCAGTGCCTGGCTCCAGCCTTTCTCCAAGGAGGAGCCTTTCCCGGTTCAGAAGCAGGCAGCTGGCACCCTGCCCACAGCTTGTTTGCCAGAAAAAGGGGGTTCTTTTTTTGTTGAGGGCATGGCCCAGGGCTGGTGAGCCTGGCCTGGCACTGCCCTGCCTGCCCAGGGTTCTCATGGCTGGGGGACTCACTGCTGCTGTGGTGACATCCACTGCATGGCATTGTTCTTTTTTTCCCTTTTCTTCTTTTTTTTTCTTCCTTGTAGTCAGGTACAAATCTTCTACATCTCATTAAGCCAAGGTTTTCACAATGAGGGGTTTTGTCCCTCCTGTGCACTGGTCCTACAGGGATCACCCAGAAATGAGGCAGTGGAAGGAAAGGGGAGCAAACACTCTGTTCTCACCCTGAGGACTCATCAGGAGTTCCCCACAAAGCTGAATTTCATTCAAAGCAGGTAAAGGGAACTCAAATGGTCTTATTTGCATCTGCAGCTCATTTGTAAAGTGCCACGTTTCAGGTGCAACTGAAAGCTCCAGGACAAGTTTTTTAAATTATCTGCCCTGAAGCACTGCCTGGGCTTCTGGCAAAATCCCTGGTTCAGTGGTGAGGCCAACAAATGGTCTTGTACATTCATTAATTTTCATAAATGCAGGGCTCCACACACAGCACTCATCTGGATCCTTGCACAAAGTTTATAAATGTTCAAGAAGTTGTCGATCTAGAGGTTTTCTGCTTAAGTTGTCTGGGCAGTAGTAGGTGCTGCTCCAGCCTGGAACTGAGCTAATTTGTGTCTCTGTCTCCTTTTTCCACAGGAAGCAGTGGCCAACAATTCCATTCAGCATCACCCACAACGTTCAGCCCCATGTGCTCTTGACCACCTCTTCTGCAAAACTCATCCAGGGGCTTTTCCTGTAGCTACACATGGTGATGTGCAAATTTATCCACCTGCCTACACCATAGAGCCACCCTGAAGCTCTCCAGGGGTGCAGAGGAGCTGTCTCTGAACCCTCCACAGAAATGCCCAAGGTACATAACCTACCCATAGCCATTTTTAAGAGTTTCCTGTGATTTTTGTGGCAATGTGAACTTTATGGCCCAAACTCTCTGTTGGCATAAAACAGGAGAGTGTTGAGGACCTGGTTAACCAAAATTAGTTGTGCACATCGAAGGACTTAGACCACTGAGGACAGTTGTGGTTTTCCTCTCACTCAGCATAAGTTAAGTTCTGCTTTTCTCTACTGGATGCTGTTGTCCCCTTGAAGCTTAAAGCTTCGAGTGTCATCACATCACAGGAGGAATCCTTTGTGGGGGAAATCACCTGCTCTGTGTTTTTTGCTGACAAAACTAAAGCATGAGACCCCAAATTTTGGAGCCACAATCCCTGTGCTTCCTCGCAGCTTGATGAAGTGGGCTGGCAAAGAGAGGCTTTGCATGTCCTCATCTCCCCAGGTGTGAGAATTGGTCTTTTCCCTTAAATCCAATGGAGTTTTCTCATCTCCAGAAAGCCAGAAGTTGTCATAGCTGCAAATTTTGGGTGCAGGAAGAGGAAGAACATTGTGCATTAAAAATCAGCACTGTTGGGCAGGTAAAGCTCTGGGGCAGCACTTTGCAGGTGCCACTGACAGCATCAGTGAGAATCAGCAGAAAATCTGGAGCCCTTTGTGAAGCAGTAGCTTGAATATGGAGCAAGAGAAGTAATTTTTAATGAAGTTGTTCTTTATGAATGAGAGTAAAATATGCTCAAAAAAAAAAAAAAAAAAGATCCAAAAAAAGAGATTAAAAATGTATAAATTAAGTAATTAAGAGGACAGTTCACCTAAGTCCCACAGGAAAACAAATACCTGGACACCCTTAGCTCACTAGCACACCCAAAGAAGTCTTGCAGGTGTTAGTTTCTTCAGATATGACCTATTGCTTTTGTTTTTAGCACAAATTTTTGTAATGCAGGGATAGTCTCTGCAGTGCCTTTGTGGGGAACTGTAACTCTGTTTATGATATCTGTGGATTTAGGGAGGGAACAGAAGCAGGTAACTATCCTCTAGAGAAAAGGTTCCTGAAAAGTGAAAAGTGACCCTGTAAAACTGAGATGCTCTCTAACAACTAGGAGCTGTTGGAAGGTCTAAGCATTGGACAGGGCTGGAGGCAGGTATGCATAAACAAACATGAAAACAGATATGGAACCAGATAATATTTATTTTGCTTAATCCTTGGTAGGGGCACATTCCTGAAAGTAACTGAGCACCAGGGCTCACATGCATTTCAGGAAAGCTGTTTCTGCAGCAGAGACTGTGCCACAGAGGCTCACAGCCTCGGGATGGCAGCTGGCCTGTCCCTGCATGGGAAACATGGGAATGGAATGGGAATGAGCATGGGAATGGGAATGGGCATGGGCATGGGCATGGGCATGGGCATGGGAATGGGCATGGGCATGGGAATGGGAATAGATAGGCATGGGCATGAGAATGGGCATGGGAATGGGAATGGGCATGGGAATGGGCATGGGAATGGGAATGGGAATGGGAATGGGCATGGGCATGGGCATGGGCATGGGAATGGGAATGGGAATGGGCATGGGAATGGGAATGGGCATAGGCATGGGAATGGGAATGGGAATGGGAATGGGCATGGGCATGGGAATGGGCATGGGAATGGGAATGGGAATGGGCATGGGGGCATGGGCATGGGCATGGGCATGGGGGCATGGGAATGGGAATGGGCATGGGAATGGGCATGGGAATGGGAATGGGAATGGGAATGGGCATGGGCATGGGCATGGGGGCATGGGAATGGGAATGGGCATGGGCATGGGAATGGGCATGGTGGGAAGAGCAGCTATTGCCACGGGTGCCACAAGGCACAGCCAGTGCAGCCAAACTCCTAGAGGAGGGATGAGGTTCCCTATGGTGCAAGGGGTGGCAGCAGGGTGTTTGTCCCAGCTCTCAGAGTCACAATGTGCTTTCCATCCTGCATTTTTTTGTTAAGTTTCTATCACCTTCTACCTGATTTGAGTGCATTTTTCATTTCTCACTCAGCACAGGCCAGTGGGCATGAGAAGCACCTGAACTCTGTTCCTTGTGGCCTAAGGAAGAAGGTGTGTGGCACTCATGTGACATGTTTTTCCCCAACAGTATTCCCTGGACACCTCATTGTGGATGAAGGGCTCAAGAGCATTATGAAATCTATCATTAGACCAGCTGAAATATTTTTTAGAAAACCCAGAAAACTGACAGTTACATTGGTGGACACACAGCTCACACCTCATGACTCAGAAACCAGTAGCAGCATCTTCCAGACAGGAAGCCAAAACACAGGTGAGAGACAGTAACTCTTTGTTCAACAGAGTTGTGCCAGATGACCAGTCAGCTTGAGAGAAAAAGGGTGGTTACAGTCTGTGACCAGATGAGGTTTTAACAAGGGGAAGCTGATAACATGTTCAGAGAACATTTGAGTTGATAACATTTCTTCAGAGAAAACAGGGGGAAATATGTTGGCAGGCAGCCCATGTGGAATGAGCTTCATTCAGCCAGACAGAAGGAAGATCAAAGCAGGCCTTAAGTGCTTGGACTTTGTTGAGTCCATGATTTCTTTCTTTTTTTAACTCAAGTAGATTTGAGATTTTCCTTTCCAGTGTTGCCTTTTGGAGTTGTATCAGAAGCCACTTTTCAGGATGGTCCTTTGAGAAGTCAGTGGGAACAGCTAGTGAAAATCATCCTCTAAATGGTAGCTGAGTGCTCATGTTCTTTTTTGATTGTCCAGCAGAGTTCACTCCAGCACATACAGGTTGTCCAAGTGCATAGTTTCCATCAGTCCTGTAGTGCACAGGTGTGTGTCAGGTTCCATGGGGAGCACATGAAGGCTCCCTGGATGGCAGTGGGGCTGCTTGGAGGGCAGTGGCTGCACAAATGGGGTTACAGACTCTTTATTTTCTGCTTGTTGCTATTCATTTTTTCGAGGGAGGGTTCAGTTTGTATTAGATGCTGGAGGAAATTTCTTTCAAAACACATGGCATTCTATTGCTGGTTTCAGTTACCTGATGATTTTCCATTTGGATCCCATTAGGGTTTAGTATGTGAAACCTGAGGGATAGAAGCACTTGGCTGGCTCGGATTTCTGCACTGAAGGAAGCTTCTGGTTCCATATAGAATAAGCTGAGTTGGAAGAGACCCATCAGAATCATTGAGTCCAGCTCCTGGCCCAGCACAGGACACCCCAGGACTGTCCTGGTTTGAAGGAAGGTGTCTGCCAATAAAGGCAGAAGCTCCTCTTTGAAACCGAGAATGTAAACCTCCTCCCTCCAAATTATTATAAATTTGAAATTTAGGGGCTCTCAGGCAAAGATATGGGAATTAGGGATAACAATTCTTTACTAGGAAAATCAAAATAGAAATACAGTATTACAAAGAACAATCCCAAAACACTGACAGAGTCAGAATACAACCTGACACCCGTCAGTCAGTCAGGGTGTTGGCAGCAGTCCCATTCAATGGTGGCTGCATCCTCCTGCAGTGACAGATGTGGTTCAGCTGGAGCAGTGCTCCTGTAGAAGGTGCAGTTTTCCTCCAAAGGTCCAGGGATGATGTAGAAAGGTCTGGTGTTCCTCTGGAATCCAGTGGAAAGAAGGTAACTTGCTGTTCAAAATCTCAGTTTTTATCTAGGTAGGAAATGTTTGGCTCCTCCCCCTGGCTGGAGCATCTCCCAATGGGATGATGTAATTTTATCAGTCATGCACTGGGACTCAATGGCCCATTAGCAGATGATATCTTCCTGGAGAGAGGATGGGTTGTGGAAAAGATAAAGATGAGTGCCCCACCTGGTTTTAAAGCTGACCCATTAGCAGATAATGTGTGTCACGGACATAAGGGTCACTGCCCCACCTGGCTTCAACACATGGTGACAGAATACACATTTCTGGTCACATCCTGTATTGCAGCCCAAGACAAGGAGTCACATCCTGTGTCTGGGAGCATTGTCCAAACACTTTTTGAGCTCTCTCAGGCTTGGTGCTGTGACCACTGCCCTGGGGAGCCTATTCTAGTGCTGAACCTCACTCAGGGTGAAAAACCTTTCCCTGATATCCAGCCTTAACCTCTCCTGTCTCAGATCCATGCCATTTCCTTGATCCCTGTCATCAGAGAGAAGAGATCAGTGCCTGCCCCTCTGCTTCCCCTCCTGAGGATGCTGAGACACAGTGAAGTCACTGTGAGGAAAGGGCAGCTCTTTAGTAAGGCAGAGCCCAGCCTTACAACAGCAAAGCAAGTGCCATCATTGCCCTCCTCCAAGGGACTGGTGATCCCTGAGTGTCCCCTTTGAGGCACAGCAGTGTGATTGATATTTTTAAAATATATTTGGTTGCAAGTTCAGTGGCAGTATGTGTGTTGATCTGCAGGCATGCTCGTGCATGGAAGATTTAGGGTCTCACTTCACTAATGATAGTGCCCCTGAAGTTGATAGAGGTGTAAGAATATTTCAGAGACAGCTTGATGGCATTGTTGATGAATTGTTGATGACTGAATTTGTGATGGGAACTGAAAATAAAATACAGGCTTCCAATCCAGCTGGTGAGCATGTGATTTCTGAATGTTGGTGAAAGCATAGGCTTGGTGACAGTTATTTAAAAAAAAAAAAAATCTTCTGTGAAGTTGGTTTATAAAGAAGTTGGAATCTTTTGGGGTAAATGGGGTTCCTGTGGCCTAAATTTACTGAAAAGAAAAATGGCAGAGTCAGAGATGCAGTGGGTGAGTTTGGTGGTGTGTTTGATTTGGGAATCTGTGGGTACATTTTATTTTGTAGATTCTTAAGACAGGCTGCAACACTTACTGGGGATGTAGTTGCACAGGCAGTTCTTGGCTGTGGCAGCATGAATGGTGCTAATTTGGGGTGCTTCATTTTACACAGACCATGGGAAAAATCCTCAGCCTTCTGAGTGAGGAAGGGCTGAGGATGATTTCTCTTCCCTGTGATAATTCATCAGGAAATCTGGAAGCAGTTGATCTGCCAAAGCTGGGGGGGAGGGGGGCAGAATTCTTTCCATTGGCTCAGGAGAGCAAAAGCACTGAATTTAGGATTGTTGTCTCAGTGCAGCAGGGCTTTATGTGCCACAGGGCTTCCCAAACTCTGCAGCCAGGCAGCTTCTGGCTCCTACAGCCAGAGCTACGTGTGCAGGCATGCAAAGAGCTCCTGCTCTGCCACTGCCTGAGCCCCCACATCTCCCCCTCTTTTCCATTCAAATCCACCCAGGAGGAGTTTGCTGCATGGCTGAGGAGTTGCACAGGCAGGGAGCTCAGGGGTGCACTGGGATTTTTGGTCATGTTACTCTGACTTGGGGAGCTGTTTGTCCTCCTTGTATTCCAGGCAGCCAGCCTGAAAGGAAGTCCTGATCCTGTGCTGCAGGCCAATCGTGCTCACAAAGATCTCTTTGTTACACCCGTGTCTGTGGCATTGTTCCTCTCCAAAAACCTCCCCGCCAAAGCCCTGATGTGCTTGGCTCTGAAAGTGCCAGGCTGGTAATTCCTGCTCATTCACCCCATCCTGCATCCTCCTGCCCTGCTGCTTCCTGCTTTCCCAGGCTGTGATGGGTGGGAATACAGGCAAGCTGTGATGGTTTATCCTCCCTGCAGCCCATGTGTTACACAGGCCCCACATTATCAAGTCCTGCTCTCAGTCAGGTTTGCACAGAACCATAGAATCATTAGGGTTGGAAAAGACCTCTAGGATCATCAAATCCACCTGTCAGCCTAGAACCACCACCATGCTCACCACTAAACCTCAAGTGCTACATCCACACACGCTTGGAATATTTCCAGTGATTCTACCACTTTTCTTGGGCAGCCTGTTCCAATGCCTGACAATATTTTCTGTGGAGAAATTTTTCATAGTATCTAACAAAAACCTTCCCCAGTGCAATTTGATGCCTCCTTTCAGGTAGCTGTAGAGCACTTTGAGGTCTCCCCTCAGCCTCTAGGTTTGCCCTCTGTCAGTGCCAGCACTTGGTTTCTGAGCAGATGATGCTGAATGGGTTTTCAGAACCAGAGCTGGCCCCTCAGCCCGTGGGGAACAGGAGCATTGAGCTCTGCATCATACAGGAGTTTTTAATATGTGTGTGGAGAGACCCTTGGTGTGTGTGCAAGAGCATTTGACAGATTTTTAATCTAATGCACCCATTTCTGTCCCCTGGGGCAGGACACAGTGAGGACAATGAACTCTGCAATCCCAGCACAGCCAAAGGCTGGACCCTGAGTTCCTGTTGCTGGAAACTTTACCTGGATTGCCAAGCAATATTGTTTTTTCTAATCAACTTGCCCTGTGCTCCTTCATGTATTCCCTACTACACTTTTTACTACCTTAGAGGAAAATCTGGAGCCTTTTCCAATCAGTATTTCTATGCAAGCTGACTTGTATTTCATAACATGAGGCTTAATAGGGAGGGAACGCAGGTAGGGAACACTGAACACCCTCACCCTTTCCTCCTCTCCATCTCTGCACTAAAAGGTGCCTCTAAGGCCTCTGCCCCTGGCAAACACCAGTCACAAACAGCTGTATGGTAGGTGTAATTTGTAATCCAGACTTTATACAAACCATGCTAGGGATTAGTTACAAATGGCTCCATTAAAAAAAAAAAAAAAAAAAAAAAAAAAGACAAAATGCATAGCACAGGTACGTATCACCTCTTTTCTTATTTTACCTTTCCTTTTATCTTATTTGCTTTCATATCTGTGCTATGGAGGACACTCTTGTGTGGTGGGATGAATAGCAGTTGAATTTCATTAGTGTGGCCAGGGTGCATTAAATTACTTAAATAAACACTTAAGCAATATGCACACTCTAAACATTTGTTTAAGTTCTTACCTGGGCAGGAATACTTTACTGCTATTACTTACTGCTTATTACTTACTGGGGTGCACCAACCCCAGTGACTAACCTGGCAGGCTGGCTAGCTCTCTCTTTGATATTTCACTTGGTCCATGTAAAATTTCCTAATCCAAGAGCTTCTAACAGCAAATCCCTTTAAATATTGCAAGGGCATTGCCTTACAGCAAAGCACTTTCTGAACACCCCTCCAGGTAAGGGTAACGTACCTGTTGTTTCTGAGATATCAGGGCTGCAGTTGCCCTTGTTCACCCTTCCACTCTGGATTTTCACTACTTGCTTCCCATTAAATTTTCTATTTTTGAATGCTTTGGATTGCTATAAGAACTTTTTAATTTATCTGTACTTTGAACTTGCAACTTCTTGCCTTATCCAAAGAAAGCTGGTAGCAGCTCTAAGGTATGCACTGACTGTTTTCCAATAGTCCACATTCCTTTGCTGGCAACTTTAACAAATATATTGATTTTCAATCTGGATCATGGTATTTTATCATCTCACATTTTATAATCTCACATTCCAGACAGTAATAGTTTGATTCTACTGTCATTATGAGTTATTCATATTTTTACTAGGCTGCTGAATAGCTCATGCTGTGTCAGATCATGCTGGTTTCTCTGTAGTAGTTGCATTATAAACCCCTGAGGAACCATATTCTGTATAACAGGTCTGGCTCAGACTGGGTGTTAAATCAAGGTTATAAAATAGATTGCAGTTTCTTTTTTGCATTTCTCTTCTTTGCATTCCTCCTCTTTCTTTCTTTCTTTCTTTCTTTCTTTCTTTCTTTCTTTCTTTCTTTCTTTCTTTCTTTCTTTCTTTCTTTCTTTTTCTTTCTTTCTTTCTTTCTTTCTTTTTCTTTCTTTCTTTCTTTCTTTCTTTCTTTCTTTCTTTCTTTCTTTCTTTATCTTTCTTTCTTTCTTTCTTTCTTTCTTTCTTTCTTTCTTTCTTTCTTTCTTTCTTTCTTTCTTTCTTTCTTTCTTTTCTTTCTTTCTTTCTTTCTTTCTTTCTCTTTCTTTCTTTCTTTTCTCTTTTCTTTCTTTCTTTCTCTTTCTTTCTTTCTTTCTTTCTTCTCTTCTTTCTTTCTTTCTCTTTCTTTCTTCTCTTCTCTTCTCTTCTCTTCTTCTTCTTCTCTTCTCTTCTCTTCTCTTCTTTCTTTTTCTCTTTCTTTCTTCTTTCTCTTTTCTTTCTTCTTTCTCTTTTTCTTTTTCTTTTTCTTTTTCTTTTTCTTTTTCTTTTTCTTTTTCTTTTTCTTTTTCTTTTTCTTTTTCTTTTCTCTTTCTTTTTCTTTCTTTCTCTCTTTCTTTTTCTTTCTCTCTTTCTTTCTCTCTTTCTTTCTCTCTTTCTTTGTCTCTTTCTCTTTCCTTTCTTCCTTCCTTCCTTCCTTCCTTCCTTCCTGGAATCCTTCCTACCTGGAATCCTTCCTTCCTTCCTTCCTGGAATCCTTCTTTCCTTCCTTCTCTCCCTCCCATTCCTCTCTTCATCCATATCTGACTGAATATTTTCATTCTCCATAGAAAATGAGAATCCTCAAGAAAAAGGACTCGAGTCTGTTCTCACCATCAGCAAAAGTTGCTAAAATGAACTTGTAGCTGCATGAGGCAGGATCAGAAGAAAGTGACAATAAAGGCAAGCTCAACACTCTGCTTCTGCAAGCCAATCTCAGGTACCTTTCAGAAACCTTTAGAAAGTGGAGTGCCTTTAAGGAGATTTTAGTGGTTTTCTAATCAGACCTCAGTATAGCACTGCAAACTCGATACTTACAGTCAATTGCTTCGTGTTTGCTTTATAAAACAAACAGCAGCCAAGAACTGGTATCCCTAATTGTACCCTTACTAAAAATTGAAAAGGTAAATAAACACAAATCTAAGATAACAAGCAAATGCCTATCAGATTGATTTGCACATGAACATAGACTTATAGCAACTGCTCAGCTCAGGAGGGAAGCAGAGCTGGTTATTTTGTCAATGCTCCCTTTAATCAGGAGATTAATTAGTTGTAGTGGTCTCCTGCATGGGTGTGTATTCCTGCCCATCTCCACCTGAGCTGTTTCCATTGCATCCCTTTGGTGACAGGTCCTGCAGAGATGGGGAGAGACTGGAGTCAAGTGTGTGCTGGTACTATCACATATAAACATGATTTACCTAATCTTCAAATGTCAAAAGAAAATGTATAAACGTCAGGCTTGGCTGGCAAAAGCAGTTGTAGGTTGGATACTTGGAAATTAGAGATTCAGAAAAATACAAGACTGGTTTTTTTTGCCTTGTTTACTCTCGGTATCTTTCTGCTCTTTTCCCACCAAGCACTTCTCTTTCCAACCAAGTGACAATTTGAACCATTTTTGTTCTGGTTCCAGGAAGTTTAAGAGCAAACTTCAAACTTTAGTAGAAAGCAAGAAATGGCGCTTGAATTTTTTTCTCTGAGAACAAATTTGCAGAACAATAGCAAGATAATCTAATTTATAATGACATAACAGAAAATGGAAGATGACATTTAAACGTGTTTGGTGTCTGGGCAAATTCATAACATGAAAACATCACTTTGATTTTCTTTGAAGTTTTTGCATTATGACACTGGTTTACTACTGAGGGAATAAAAAGAAGGGGGTAAAAAATGTGGAAGGGATGATAGATATGTTGGTTTTCCCCATCAAAAACATGACTGAAAAATATTTTTCATTTGGAAAGCAAACAAGAAAAGAATTTGACTTTGCAGGGTTGAGTAACCCTTGCTACCAGTTTCTGGCACTGCACTTGAATCTAAATGAGAAGTGAACATTGCATTGGTCTGTGTGTTCACTGTCTGAAACAGCTCAGCAAAGCAAGAAAACAAAATTGTGCCGTCTCTGCATTCTATCTAAAAGCTCTGTCTTGTTTTGGGAAAAGGAGTGATAGAGTAGTACACATGGACAAAATTAAAAAAAAAAGATCATGAAATTATTCCTGAAAAATTCCAGGAGCCTGTATGCTCCTTTCCAGGTAAAGCAGGATGCTGGACCATGCTTCATTCAGACTTTTCTGTGTGAGGGCTGAAGGGGCTGTTCATCCTCCCCAGCCTTAATGTGAGTTGAAGACCAGAATGAAACCCTTCAGATGAGATTCACAAGCCCCTGTTGTGTCTTAGTTTTGAGTGTTGCAGCATGCATCATGGCAAGCAGGGATTTGTTGTCTATCAAGGACCTTCACCCTTTCACCCTGAATATAAAGCTAAGTGCTTTGAGGGACACAGCAGGGATGACAATGAAATGCCCTTAGTTGTTGCAGGAATATCTCTTTGTGTTGCATTTTAGGCTATAGGAGAGTGAAAAGGATAATGCAACATAGTCCTTCATGCTATGGAAAAGCAAAAGAGAAGAGAGAGAGAGAGCTTTATTAGAGAAACACTACACTTTATAGGGTAGTACATGAAAAACAGAATAGAAAAGACTCATTGGTCCAAGAAGGCAACACCTCTTTGAAAACATGCTTTCTGCAAAACATCACAAGACACTCACACGGCTCTCACACACCCTGCATGTGTATAATCATTGTTATAATTTCTTGTCCTTGTGAAGGCTGAGAAAGGCAAGGCTTCAAGCCTGCTTTTTCCCTGGTTCCCAGCAGTGTCCAACATCTTTGGTCTGCCTGAAACACAGTACCCCACAAACACACCATGTCTATGAAGAAATCACACAGAATCACAGAATCACTGGGTTGGAAGAGACCTCCAAGATCTCTTGGAGAGATGTCCTAAACACCTCACTAAACCATGGCACAAAGTGCCACATCCAGACTTCTTTTAAACACATCCAGGGATGGTGACTCCACCATTTCCCCAGGCAAACCATTCCAGCACTTTATTACCCTTTCTGTAAAAACCTTTTTCCTAGTATAAAGCCTATGTTTCCCTTGATGCACCTTAAGCCTGTGCCCTCTTGTTCTGTCAGTTGCTGCCTGGAGAAAGAGACCAACCCCACCTGCCCACAGCCACCTTTCAGGGAGTTATAGAGAGTGATAAAGTCACCCCTGACCTGAGTCTCCTTTTCTCCAGGCTGAACAACCCCATCTCCCTCAGCTGTTCCTCACAGGGTTTGTGTTCCAAGCCCTTCACCAGCCTTGTTGCCTCCTCTGGACACGCTCAAGTGTCTCAATGTCCTTCCTAAACTGGGGGGACAGAACTGGACACAGCACTTGAGGTGTGGCCTCACCAGTGCTGAGTACAGGGGCAGAATGACCTCCCTGCTCCTGTTGGCCACTATTCCTGAGCTGTTGGCCTTCTTGGCCACCAGGACACACCATGGAAGTGCAGGCCCTGATGCCCTTCATGTCATGAGGGGAAGTGCCTGGACCCTCCCAGTGGGACTGCTGCTGGGACTGCCCCATCCCTGGCACCACAGCCCCCAAGCCCATCCCACCAGATTCCTCTGGCAGAAAACACTTATTTTTTCCTCTGCCCATTTTTTAGGGTGGCTCTTGGCCACCTGGAATCTGCTAATGAGCAGAAGGACCTTTGGGTGCTGGATGGCACCTCTGGATCCTCTGAGGGACCTGGACGTGGTGATGTCTGTTAGTGGGAGCTGAAATTCATCTTTGCAATGTTCCTGCTCATTCTGGTGCATCTGGGAGGGTGCTGGGGTATTGCTGCTAATGGAGTTCCACCACCTGAAGATGTGAAAACTAATTACATGTTATCTGGTGGGTTTTTCTCTTATCTTTAGATTTCTGGTCCTTTGTACACATGAGACTGACCAGACAAGTTTATCAGATCATCTGGATGTTTTTATTTTTCTTTTGGTAGCACTGTATTGACTACAGGTATTCTTTTCCTTTAAGATCATATAAATGAAGTCACTACACAGCTCCTGAAAAGAGTCATGTATTTGGGAGAAAACCAATTTTATTAAGCCTGTCACAAATTAAAGATATTTGTGCCTGCGACTATAGTTACAAAAAATTTTTTCTTTTTGCTCTCTAATGTGATTCTTTTATGTCAGACAAGATGATAATGTACATAAATTATATTTTATATAGTCTGTCAAGCTTCATAGCAGGTGGTGCTTTGTCTTACCACACCATAGATAGAATGCTTTGAGATCAAAGCATATCTCACTGCACAGGAGGATGCCAAGAGACTCTCCTTCATGACAGGTGATAAATGATTCCAACATTTGAGCAAAGTGGCTGCCTTTACCTGGAAAATCAGAATTGGCAATGGCAATTAAAGAAACTGCTCATATAGAGACATCAATGCTTGAGTGTTATGAGCAGTCTGAGACTGCTGTGGGAAGCAGGGTTGTTCATCAATTCATTACAAACTGGATGGATAGAGCTGGCCATTAAAATAAGTGTGTTTGATTTACAACTACAGACAATCTGAACTGCAATTTTACTATTGCTAAACTCCAGAAGAGATAAATTATGTTTTCTAATGACATCATTTTCTACAGGAAAGTACAGCAATAAATGCAAATGAAATGTTCTGTGAAAATGTAATAATCTCAGGAAAAACCACAACCCAAATCCTTAGAAAAACAAAGTCATCAGACCATGATATTGCATTTCTGTATCAGAAGGCTTGATTTTAATTATTTTAAGAATTTCTGCTCTGAAGAAGCAAAACCATTTCATTTGGACTTCACTGTTTGATTCTCTTAATTCAGTAAACTATTGTGCCATGATACAACACATCTCACTGCATCCATCACAGAGCCCTAAGTGCTCATGTCCTCCCAGCCACAATCCTGCTCCACACTGGCCAGCACTGGATGCTGGTGCAGAGGAGCAGCCAGGCTTGGGGGGAGGCTGTTCCTGGAGCAGCCTCATGGTTTGGAGCAAGATGCAGCACCAGGGCTGGTGTTGGTGCTGCCCTGCCATGGTGCCAAACTCCTCCTGCCCTCTGCATTGTCTGAGAGCCTTGGCACTGTGACTTTTCACTGCTGTGGAAGCTGCAGTCTGGTTCTGGAAGATGCAATTCACCCCCAGGAACAACAGGAGAGAGATTTGGATGAAGAAAGGAGGACAGGGATTTCTCTGTCTGTAAGCAGCTTGAGAAGACACAGTTCAGGAGGTGCTGGTGTCTTGTCTACACTACAGTTCCTTGTGCTCCAGTGGGATTTATCTACTTCCAGTGTGGCCCTACAGCTTTAACTCTCACTTAGAAGCACCAGAAAGGTGAATTTGCATGGCTACTTAGAGGTGCCAGATCTGAGGACAGGCAGCTCAGGCACACAGGGACTGCAGCTGTGATAGCAGGGACCAAGGACCTGTTTTATGCACAATTCCCAGAGCCTTCATGGTACCACAGTCTGCTCTGTGGCATTCAAATGATTGCTCTTGTTGGCTATGAGTGTATCTCCCTTTTGACAATTAATTTTGAAGACTTCTCATTTTTTAAGTGAGAACATCAGCATCAAAAGAAGAAAATAACAACAATTCCTACAGACTGATTGTTCCTTTTCTGTGTTCAGCAACAGTACAATAAACTGGAGGTACATGCAGGTACCATATTCCCAGTCTCCAGATGGTTTTAGGAAGCTCAGAGCACAGCCATGATTCCTTCCCCAAACTACCATAAGAAAATCAGCATCTTACAGTACTATGCTTTAAGCATTGAAAAGATGCAATTGCACCATTCCAATAATTTGATTTATTAGATCAATAAATATTGAAAATACCAAAATAGGTACTATCATTGTATGGCTGGAAGGGGAAATTTAGTGCTGGTGTGAATTTAGGAGACTCACTGATGGAATTCAGGTAAGGTCTCCTGTTTTGCAAGCAAGGATACAACCTGGATGCTTTCCAGAATGGCCTTTTGAAATGGAAGGGATGGATAAGTGGATGGAAATGGAAGGATTGAAATGGAAGGATGATGATTGCTTAACTGTATGCACCCATCCAGTTCCAAAGCATCACTGCAGTCATTCCAGAGATGTTCCAGGCTGGTAGAAGATTGTGACCTCAATCAAATCTTACACAAGCTGTAGCTGCCCAGGGTCTCTGTGCAGCCAAAGGAAGGTGCAGTTGAAGAAGGGATAAAGCATCCACAACTTCTCTGGGCAATATATTCCAATGCCTCAGCACCCTCACACCAAAGGATTTCTTCCTAATATATGATCTAAGCCAACCCTCTTTTAGTTTAAAGCCATCACCCCTTATCCTACCCCTTTGAAAGTCCCCTTCAAGTTTAAATCTCTTTTCAGGTACTGAAAAGCTGCAATAAGGTTGTCTTGGAGCCTTCTCTTCTCCAGGCTGAACAATCCCAGTTCTCTCAGCCTTTTCTCCTGTGAGAGCTGTTCCATCCCTCTAATCATCTTCATGTCCCTCCTGTGGACTCTCAACACCAGAGCACTCCTCGATGTGTCAGGTGTCATTTGTGCTATCAGCTGTCCCCTAGAAGCCATTCCCACTGGGCAGAGAGGAAAACTTGTCCTGCTCACATAATGACTTAATTTTCCTTATTTGCTAATGAAGCAACATTTCTTCCTGTGGATGGATGTGGAGTGTCTCCAGGGCTGAGTTTTTCCTGGACCACTGATTCTCACAGCAGTGTGCTTCAAACCACACCCTGGGCTGGGGGTGCAAGGCTCCAGCCACCCCGTGGAGATGGGGACAGAGAGGTGTTTTTGTGCTCCCTGCTGTGGTTTAAGGAGTCAGAGAAGTGATTTTGTGCTCTTTTCTGCAGTTTAAGGAGTGCCCCAGCCATTGCTGCTGTTGTTCTGATCCAGTGTGCTCACCCTGGGGGTGAGATCAAGGATGTGACATTTTAAAAATCCATGACATTATTATGAACTCTCTTTTTCATTTGCACATGCCTTTATCTCCTTTAGTGAGGAACAGTCCTCCTGAGCCCTTTCTTCTCTTCCCTGATGCTGCCTGCAGCTTTTCTCTCTCAGTGCTCTAACCCTATCAGACCCTTATCAGCTTGTGCAGCTCTGTCCAGCTGAAAATTGATTATTGCCATTTGCCTATGGGCTGGTTGTCTTTTTATCTTGCCCCACAGCATTTTTCATGGCTCCTGTAAATAAGCTCTTTCCTCTAATGGTGCTGTCACCATCCTCCTCTCCCATGCTGTGTACCACAGGTTCATGTTGATTCTTTCCCAGAAAAGGTAATCTGTTGTTACTGTTTTCCCAAATTCTGGGCTCAGCTGTGGCTTGCCAAGGTATGCACATGATATGTGGTTTTCAGTGTCTCCTGCTGCAGCAGACTGGGCTTTCCCTTCCATTTCAGGGCTCTTTTCAGTCTCTATGCATCCTTGCATCAGCCTCAGCCTGTTCTGATTGACTTTCTTTGCTTGGGAAATCCCTGTTCCTTGCTCCAGAGCTAATTCTGCTTCTTGCAGTAGCCTCCAAATTCTAACCCAGGCAGTAATTCCAAGAGAGGCTCTTGCCAGGACTGTGTTCCTGAAGCTCTTGGAACTGTGCTTTAGCTTTGGCTCTGTTTAATGAGGGCAAACTTTCCTGTTTCTAGCCTCTGTTTGATAACCTCTTATTTCTCTTTTTAGCTTTCTGATGAAGTACAGGACTCACATTTCTACAATGATTGCTTTGCCCAGTAGAACTGAAGATAATCTGGAACCACCAATGAATGGCTCTTTCTGCTGCCTCTTCTGCCTTTGTCTTGCAAGCTCTCTCACCCTTTACCACGATCACTCTCAGCACACCACAATTTATACCCTTTTCTGGTGTCCTTTTCAACTCCAGCATGCTTCAGGACTTTTTGCACCTCTGCTGTCACACAAAGAATGTTGTCTCAGTTTGCTTTGCTCCTGAGGCTGGGTGCTGGTGCTCTTGCTACCCCCTTAAAAATCCCTCTGTTGTCTGACTTATCACAGCCCAAGTAGCAGAGAAGGAGGATGGTGAGTGCTTTGGCTTTCCATGACCTGTCACCTCTGTGCCCCAGGCATCCACTGCAGTTCATAGGGCCCCAGGAGCTTGACCAGCTGTGGAGAGTGACTGGCTTTTCTTCTGGGATCCTTGGTCATGCACAGCACTGGGGCTGCAGAGCATCTCTCCTTGTAGAAAGGAATCCAAATCCCTCTTTTCTAAAGGCAATAATGGGGCAGTGGTTTAAAGTGCTTTTCTAAAGCTCAAATGTACTTAAATTTATAACTGCATGAGTCTTTAGTCTCTTTCTTTACCTGAAGCCTGCCTCTGATTTACACTTGCAGTTTAAGGCATATTCCATATTAGAAAGATATTTCTGCTCTATTCAGAAAAAAACAAAATCATAAAAAATTGTATAAGATGCCAAAGCTTTACTTACATCAAAATACATTGCAAGATCTATTTAATTCCTTATCCTAGGCTAATGTTATGGTGGAATAATTAAGTTCATATGTCCTTTTGGCCTGAATAAAGGGCAGTACTTGAGGAACTTCAGTGAGCTTCACCTCTGCTGTGGAGACCAAGTAGCAAAGCATCCATCTGCAACAACCAGGCAGTGGTGGTGCCAGATTTCCCTGGTGCAAGGTCAGCTCACAGCAAAAGGCACAGAGCATTGCTGGCTTTCACCAGGTGAGGACACATCCCCTGGGCTGTCTCTCTCCATTGTCTGCATTGCATCACTCTGCAATTTTGGTCTCTGCCAGGTCCTCAAGGCATGTCCTTGTGGCTCTGCTCCCACCTCCTCCAGGTGTTCCTGCAGGATCACAGGGACCTGTGTGTGTAAAATTGGACACCAGCACAGATTTCAGTGCAATTAGGGAGTGCTAAAAAGGACTTGTTTCTGGATCTGCCCAGAGATTTGACTGGCACACTGGTGAAACTGGAATTTCATTGAATTGGCCAAAATGACCAAATGTCTGAAGAGCTACCTGCAAAGAGGTGTTAAAATGTTCAGGCTTTGCAGCTGAGGGAGCAGTCTGAGCATCTGACCATTCCACTGTAATGACTTTTGTCCTAATAATAACTTAAATGGTTCCTAAACATTAACTTGGACTTGCTCAAGGGAATGGCCTTTCTTTCCTTAAAATAATTTCACATGAAGTACAGCATGAACATTGGAGGGTAACTGGAGTTAATGCCAATTATGAATCACCAATTTCCTGCTCTAAATAGCATTTCTTCTCAGCAACTTCCCATAAGATGAGCTGCCCTGCAGATTTAACCTAAACTGGTTAGCTGAGACTGAATTTCATTTAGTGCTTCCTTTTAAAACTATGAGGTGTTGCACAGGGAGTGGCCACACAAACCTGAGTCCCGGACAAATTATTTCACTTTAATTTTTCATAGAAAAACATCATCTCCACTTTGCTTATTGTGTTTTTACTGCAAGAAAATAATATTGTGTGGGTATTGTCAGGAGAATACAATAAAATAAGGTTGTTATTGTTAGTAGCTGGCTGTGTCTTGCCAGGTTAGTTTTACAGCTCTAAGCAAATTTATGGGTAGTTTTTTTTGTGGAGATGTTGTTCAAACCACAATCATAATTTGATATTATCCTGAGGAAGGCAATGATGCTTTTCTCAATTGAGTGGAGATATTCCTGCTACCTGAGTTTTCTCCATCTTGTGCAAAGCATCCTAGAAATGAAGCTGCAGTTTGATGCTCAGTGACATTCAAGCTTCAAGGGAGCCCTCAGGATCTGACCCTTGCTGAGGGAAGCTGCTTCAAAGTACATTTAGAATCCTTAAACCCCAGTTTGTATCCATGCCAAATTTCCAGCTGTGCCACTGGGTGCTCTTTAGGACTTTCTAAAAAACTCTGACCTCTTGAGAAACAAGGGACAGGAATCAGCAGAAATGTTATTGTTTGTGGTTTGGGATAAGGGGATAGAGAGATCAGTGTTGGTGCCCAAGGTGCATCACACTTCAGCCACGTGGGAAGATGGAGATGCAAATTCTGGAGAAGCATTGGAGAAATTGCCAGAAATCCAACATGTAAGCTGTACCCCAAAGTCCCAAACTCCACACTGGAAGCCTGGGGGCCATGACTAGCTCCTTCCCACAAGAGAATGGGGTTAGTAACAGCTGCTTTTAGATATGGCTTGGGGATCCTGCAGGACACATCCCAACTGCTCTTTGGTACTCAGATAAAAATCTGACAAATTACAAATTTTCATAGAGAGATCCTTTCTATCAGGTGGAAGGCATATGCTGCCAATTGCACACTGCACATCAGGTGTCATTATCCAGCAGTGTTTGATCAAAACTTTCCTTGCAGCCTTGGAAAAAATTGTGGTATTTAACACTGACCTACATGCAACATAGCTGGTATGTTAAGCATCTACTGCATGTGCTTATAAGATAATTTGAAACAACCTTAAAGGTGGAACTCATCTGCCCTAACCAAGGCATTCAACAGCTGGATGACTAAATCAAGCTGACTCTTGGCTCCTCTTGTTATTAATAGAGATAAACTGATATTACCAAGGGCAGCTCCACCTCATCCCATCATGAGCAAAATGAGCAGTACCTGTCTGTGGTTTCCACTGACAGAGAGAGGCCCAGCTGAAACTGAGGCAGCTGCCTTCAGGAAGGGTGGATGAACCTCAGAAGTGCTTGCAGAACTGTTGATCCATGTTGTTGAAGTTCAGGGAAACACAGTAGTTTTCCCCTTTTTCCATTGGGCACAAAGCAGTGGCAAAGGACACCAGAGAGGAGGAGCCAGTCAGTCCAAAGGGGATCAGAGTGGAAACAATCTCTTCTAGAGAAAGGCACTCCACCTTCCAGCAGCCTGGAGGTAGAACAGAGGTATTTTTATTCTCTTATTTACAAGTTTCTCATAAGAGTGAGTTGCTTTCTGTCACTCAGCTCTGATATTAGTGTCTCCTTATAGATTTTCATCCAGCTGCTCAAAATCAGTCAATTTTAACAGCAAGGCTGAGGTCACACAGAGAAAACTAAGTTTCTGGACAGTTTCTTGGACATGTGAGGAGGTGTGGTGCTTGGGCAGGAATGCTGTATCCTATTGCTGTCCTGCAGAGGGAAACCAAAGCACCCACAGTTTGCTGCCTGAGGAGGCAGGAAGCCACAGGCTGTGTTTGCTATGCAGTGAGGGTGTGCTGCCCCTTGCTCAGCCAGCAGTCCTGTAGGGGCTTTAAAAGCAGTTGAAAAAATGGTGGGAGTGAGCAAAGGGCAAAGAGTTTAAATCCATATAATTAAGAGATGTGGGGATCAAAGAGCTGATGGTTATATAGAGGAAAACCTGAGTGGGTAGCATAGGGAAAAATAAGTAGGAATCCAGGGTTTTTCACTTGTCCTGTAGCAGCTGTCCCCCGGGGCTCTTGGTGAGTGCAGGGCAGCCTGGCTGTGACTTTGTGTGCCCACATCACTCATGGAAGCCTCCCCATGCCACAGCAGTGCTCACCTCTCCTCCAGACATGGCCCAGACATTGTCCATGCAGGAACTCCCCTTGGCACATTGTTTGCATTGTCAGGCTCCTCAGCTTGTATTTTTAAGCACTGATAGTACACAGTGGTTTGTGCCTTGTGGGCAGCACACCTCAGGGGAGGGGACCTTACCTGCCCAACTGCTTCTTCCTGCTGAAGGAGCCAGGGGGACACCAACTTCTGGTCCTTCTGCACCTGCATTTTCAAGGCAGCCTAGAGGCCAAGTGTTGTCTAAAGGCAGCATGTCTTTCTGTCTTAAAATTAATAAGCATATAATTTAGACCTAATTTTCACAGACTTCTCCACAGCAGCCTTATTCCCAGATGATGGGAGCCTTGCTGTAATAACAGTATTTTTATAAATTGCTGAATGAACATTTCAATTTACTATTTCTTAACAACACACATTGATTAATACATATAAACATTGAAAGAATAGACCAATTTAGTTTACAGAAGATTATCTGTCTTTAGGTATTTAAATATCCTTGCATAACAAATCTGAGATAAAATACCATGGGGAGGAAGATAAAAAGCATTGAGTGTCTAAACAGACTTCTGTGCCACCTGCTCCTTCATTGCTGATGTGGTTATGTAGTTTTATTTATTGGGAATATAATTTGCCTAATATTTTTTTTACATTATTAAAATGATGGAAAATAATTCCTGTAAGAATCCTGAGTACCTCTTACATATACAAAGAATAAATTCATTATATAAGTATTACATTTTTTGTTGCTGCAGATTACCATTACAATGTTTCAGTTCCTCCTACGTTCACAACTATGAGAGGAATACTGATGGCAAATCCCCAAATATAAGCCCTCCTTCATCAATTCAACAATGGAACAAAGTATGGCCTTTCCCTGCACTGCATTCCTGTGCATCCCACTCCCTCCAACTGCTTCCAGCAAAAGGGTGCAATGTTTATGTCTGTGCATGTGTATCTACTTTTAAAGATTGTCCTTGTGTTTGTACTCATTTGCTGGTCTTTGCAGACACAACCAGCACAGACACCAAGCAATGCCTGTTCTGACAGCATGTTTGATGATTTTGAGCTCTGTTACCTGTTGTCTCAGAATGTAAAAAATTGCCTGGGGGAGACTACAAAGTGATAGCACTGGGAAATCCTTAAGAAAAAATTAAATACACAAATTTCTGCACAAGTCTGAATGCATTTCACAGCATCTGCATGATGGAGAGGTGAAATCCTTCTCCTTTGAAGAAGGAACATGGGGGATGATGATGCCAACAGGGCAAATATTTGGGTCCCACTGAACTGAAGTTAATGGTAGTTCAATGCTTTTCTGAGGACAGACATGAGTCTTGTAGGTCATATGGTGATGGTGGAATAAAGAATAGGGTGCAGGTCTCCAATGTTTTTTATGGGGATTGAACTAGTGAAATAGTGGACATTCACCTCTTCAAAGTTGCATCCTGAGACTATAAGAGAGGGATTTATCTCACCTGACTCTTTATTAAAAAACAAACAAACCCCAAAACGCATATATTTAGTTCAACTGAGTCAGCAGAATATCTATGGTTGTTCACAGATACAAAAACTGCTATTGGTTTGAATTGGGCCTGTTCTGGAAATAATTTGGAATGGAAATTCTACATTTGCTTCTGGAAGAACCTAAATTTAGTTTTCAGGCCAATACTTCTAAGTGAGATAAGCCTCTTTTGAAGGAAATTCAGATCAGAACTGATGGGAGCAGAATACCTTAAATCTTCTGGAAATATTATCTTGTATCTGGGGTCATCTCAGATGTCTAGTGGTCTTTGAAAACTGAGCTCTGAGCTCCTGTTCTTTCTGCTTTTATTTGTTTCTTCAAAATGTCTGGTTTTATGGGTGGGATTAAGTCACAGTGTTTGAGAGAGGCTAAAGATTTATGAACAGCTATGAAAAAGTTATGGGCCACAGTGTTCTTGAGTTGGGGGGAGGCTACATTGGATGTTTCTACTTTTGTGCTTGTGCTCATGTGCAAGTTCATTCAGAAGGCCACAAATGAGAGTGTCAGTTTATAAGTCACCAGGCTGGTCTATTAATTGCTGATTAACTTCCACTGGCTGCCAAACACAGTCTGGAAGCTGAATATAAAATATTGAAAGTCACTTTTGACAATTTTCCTGTAGAAGAATTTATGGGAGCAGACTGCTGAGCACTACATCTCAAAAATACCACTGTTTGAGGAATTATTGATAATTGCTGAGTATGCTTAGCACCCAACAAAAAAATTATACAGATATTGTCACCTACAGATGATACAAAGATAAGAAACCTAAGCAATGCCAGTAAAAAAAAAATACTAGAGCAACATTTTCAGTGAGGACCATGAGTAGGATATTTACTGTCTCCTGAAGGATTTCATCCAAGAAGCTGCTTTGCATGTGAGAGGTTCTTAGTGAAAATTACCAGAGTATTTAAATCACTTTCTTACCAGTGGAAAAAGACAACACAGCAGTACAATGACTAAAGGGCCAGTATCCTCCATTTTAAGTGAGGGTGTTGGCTAAATTAAAAAAGGTTGCTGTGTAGTGTCTCTGTTTGAAGTGAGTGCTGTGCCAGAGCAGCAGTCTCAGCCTGTGGTTACAGGAAGGTGAAGGTGCTGCTGAGCTTTGCCACCACCCACCCTGGGTGACCTCGGTGCTATCTGTGAGGGACAGAGCTGGGACATATTTGGTCAGGGAGAAAACACTTTGGTGTTGACTCAAGATGAAAAAAAAACATAAACACTGAATATGAAGGGAAAAATGTGCAGCAAAACTCACATCTTAAGAGTTTCAGTCCTAAGTGGGTTGTTTGTTTATCCCACCAGTCAAACCTGGCTGTGCAGCAAAGCAAGCCAAAGAAAGTCTCCTTTATTGTTTCCATGATGCTTACTCATCTAAAAGCCATTCCCCTTTCAGATTATTCTATTTTTAAGGGATGATTCCCATCTGTTCTTTGATCTTATACCACATAAGACATTTAGCTAATAACATCATCCATCAAATACCAACTTTTCTTTAGAGTTCAAACACAATCGACACAGAACCCAGTCCATCTGCTGGCCAGTGCCTCTGAACAGATCCAGCTTGTGAATGGCCAGCTATGTTGCCTATTTTTAATTAACCAGCTTAGGTCTGTGCTTCCCATGGTCCTGCAGGATGACTAGGGGGCACTCCACAGGGAAGTGAAACACCCTCCTCTGCAGAGAAGAGGGTTTGGTGCAACTAGAGCTGTGATGTGATTGTTGTAATTGGAGTTTTCCAGTGGATGGAGCCTGCCTTCAGGGTCTCAAGGCTTTTTTTTTTTTTTTTTTTTTTTTTTTTTTTGCACACACCAATAATATTTCAGAAAATATTTTAAGGATAACTTCTTTCAAACTTGGCCTTCTTCAGAGAACATGTGTAAAGACAATGTTTTCTTCTCTGAGCAAAATTCTGAGCTTATTTGACAGAAACTTCAGAATTTCAGGGCAGCTTGTCTGAAACAGGGGAATTGCAGATTTGCAGACAAGTATTTATACAGAAAATGCTCGCCTTCTTACCCAACTGGAGAGCCAGGGAATGTCTGATGCTTTAGTTGACCAATTGTAGTGAAGCAGCACAGCTTGAATTAAGGATATCTGAGATCAACCACAGTTTTAAAAAGCCTAAGAAAAACTGGTCAGAAAAAAAAAAAAAAAAAAAGAGAGAGAGATTAATGAGTAATCCAGGGAGCAGGTAGTTTTTCTATGGATATTTTCCAAGTGCAGTTATCAAATTCTTTAAATCATTACTGTCAGATTCTTCACTTAGCTCCACTACCTTGCTTCTCAGTAGTTTGCTTTATCTTGCTCATGGTGCATTTGTTTAGGAAGGAATTTGATTCAGGAATTATATTCCACTGCCTTACACATGCCACAGCGTCCTTATCTCCAGATCTGAAACAATAACAGCAATAAAAAATCGCCTACATTTCCTTCTATTTCCTGGCTTGCCAATAATAAGAAGTCCCTACAGAGGGGAGCTTGGCTGGTGGTGTTTTGTGATTTCTCAGATAACAAGAGCTTCACATTTCTGTGGAATTCCCATTTGCCAGTGAGCTGCTGCTGCTGCTGCCCTGATTGATATATGACTGCAATGGCACTTTTCCATTTGACATTCCCCCTCTCTCCCTCTCTCTCTCTCTCTCTCTTAAACAACAGCCCTAACTTTTGTGTGTTGCAAATATAAAAGGCAAGCCATGTGACGGAGGGACAGAAGAACAAAAGCATTTGGAAGTAACAGGACCTCTTTTAGCTGTCTGAAGAGTTCGAGGGAAGGAGGGAGTGGTGCATTTTCCAAAGGTAAGCATGCAAATAAGATTCCTTCAGATTTTGAGTATTACATGGACTTAAACTGAGTGCTTAACCTCTTTATCTGACCAAGACATGTTCTCCTTGTACCATTTTTAAAATTAAACTATGTTTAAATGGAATCAACACAGCTCTAGTCCCTGTGTCTCTTTATCCTCGTGTCCTTATCTCCTGTCTGAAAGTTGCTGTATGTGGTCAAATAGCTGCTTCTGAGCAGCTTGGTTAAACACCTATTCTTGTGATCCTGCTGAGCCCCAGTGTGCAGCTCTGTGCTGGTCACAGCTGTGACTTTGGAGAGAAGGGACATGCTGGGCTGCCCTGAAGTCACCGAGAATCACCAGCACCCTCCACTACAACAGGGCTCTATGAACACAGGCAAGCCTGCGACTTTAAAGTCGGACTGTTTACTTTTATCACTACTTACGCCTGCTGTTCTCTTGCCAGTCATCTGCTGGAGCGCTCAGAATAATTTGAAACAACAGGCAATATTTATTCCTAGCTTTGTGTCTCACGCTTCGCGGCAGCGCTCACAATTCGCACATTATTATTTATCCAAACTTCCGCAAGGCTTTCCGACGGACCGGACAGCGCTGGCTGTGGACTAGGACAGGTTTAACACGCTCTTTATCGGCTCCGATAAAGGGAAAGGCCGTGCTCGGCTGTGCTGCGGTGCCCTGTGCGTTCGGAGCTGAGAGCGGAGGATGCTGCGCGACCCCGGACCGCCCGGAGGAGAGAGGGAGGCTCTCCTGCCGGCCCCGCTGAGCATTTCCCTGTGTGTCAGCGCCACAGGCACCAGCATGACTGCTCTCGGTTTCTCTGGAGGAAGAATTTCTGTGCTGTGAGCCCGGTGAGCAAGTGTCAGTGCAGTGTAACTGCGGGAGCGGACCCTGCCCCGGAGAGCGGCTGAGGAGCGGAGCCCGGCTCCCTCTGGGATCCAGGTGAGTGAATTCATCCCATAAAAGCGCAAGCGAATGGGTCCAGCAGCAAAGAACAGAGTGACAAAGACCAGTCTCAGGACTGCTGCAGTGTCACATGAAGTGTGTGCTGGGGGAGGCGATTTTCTTGTGACAAATCTAGATTTTTGTGTGTGTGTGTGTGTGTGTGTGTGTGTGTGTGTGTGTGTATGTGCACTGATTTTGTGGGACTGCCAGACAGATTTCTCATCCCACCCTGCAAGTTCACTGAAATTTCTCTCATAGGCTCCCCAGAACACATCCTGTATGTTTCTGCCTGGGAGAGGTGGCAGGGCAAGTTTCTGCAGCTTTTTAGAGATTAAAAGTATATTCCTATACACTATATTTCCTATATGCTATATTTCCTATATGCTATTTCCTATTCCTATATGCTACTTACAGTTCCTAAAGCTTTATAACTGTGGCTGAGAGAAAGGAGCTCTGCCTGTTGAAAAAGGACTGGGAAAAGGTTTTTTAAAACCACTAACAGGACAAACTCACTTGAAGGCAAATGATTATTTTAAACCAACAGTGGGGACAAACTCACTTGAAATCAATACTTCATTGCAAAGTTTTTTGTAATAGAAGCAACCCAGCTGCCTGGTATGGCAGTAAGTGTGGCTGCAATAATCGCAGTGCTGTTATTTGTCCCTCTTCAAAAGAATATAAGAATATCTACAATTTAGGACCTGTTCCTTTTATTTTTTTGTCTTCCTTTTGAATTACTAACAATGCTCATTTCTGCTCTTGCTGTGGGACCTTACTCATATTTGTGAGTAGTTATACACATGAATAATTTCCTGGACCTAAATAGAACTATTTGGTGAGTAATTACATACCAGCTTGAATCAGGGGTTCCCAATGTGACTTATGCATACATTGATATGCTCTTGCTGCAAATGAAACCTTATTTTGTATTATAAAACAATGCTTTAAGATTTTCCAGTTAAAAACAAATGTGGAAGGAATAGGTATTCCAAGCTTACAAAATAAAATGCAGTTTGATTTAAGAGCAGAGTATAATTAGGAGGTGCTGATGATTAGTTACAGGCTCATTTCTCTACCTGAAGATGTCCCATGTAGGTTTCCTGGGTTTATGCAGTGCCTGGTTTGGATCAGATTAATGTGTGCTGATGACTGGCCTTTGCAGAGCAGGATATTTGTTATGGACTGTCTTTGGTACAGTTTGCAGTACCCCAGGTAGCTCCTCAGGCATGGCTGATTTCCACAAAAGCCATCTGCCCACTGCAACCATCCCTCACTCACCCCTAAGGCTTGTGGTAGCATTTGCATATTCTTGCCTTTTTGGCTGGCCAGGACTGCAATCTCTCTTGCCCAGGTGGGAGAGAGACAAGCCACCTCCTTGGGAACTCACACTGATGCCTGCTGTGGCTCATTTTAAAGGGAGTCCTCCTCTGGTTGCCTTCATTCCCCATTTCTCCTGGGGCTGATTTTGTTCCCTTCCTGGCTTGTCTGCTCTCAGATGCACTAGCAAGTGCTCAAGGTTGTCCTTGGAACTTGGAGAGAATTGACTATCTATAGCAAAAGCTTTCATGAAACCACTGAGACAGTCATTTTTGTAATTTGTCTGGTGGATTATTTGTTTTACTGAAAGAAAACAAAATCCTCTCTTTCCCCTCCCCACTTCCCAATCACTACTGTAATTACAATTATATTAAATATTTGATAGTTGTATTATGAGTACTACAAATTTCTCTGTCTCATACTCCTTTTGAGTGTGAAAAGAGACTTGTCCCTGTGAGTTCTAAGAAGGTTTTGCTACATGAGACTGTAGCCCCCTGTTATTTGAGGAATCCACCTCTGGAAGTGGCCACATCAAAGAAAGACACAAAGACCCTGTGGCAGCAGCTATGGGTTAACTTGCTGGGGCAAAGGATTTTTCCCTAACCCCATTCACTGAACTCTCAGAGTCCTGAGGGTTTACAACCCTCTCAAAAACTCTTCTGAAATGAAACCCCTGTGACTGTAACCACCCATAGACAACAGGTCCTTTCGCTGAGCCCAGCTAAACTTTTGCCCTCTGTGATATCTTGTTCCCTCGGATCATTGCCGGTTGTGTAAACACGTGTTTCTTTTCATCAGTGTTAAGAGTTCTGCCTCTCAACTCCCCTGCCCTTCTCTGTGTCCTGGTATCTAAGGATGGGGTGAATAGCCATGTCCAGATCACCTTTTTTTTGCTGTCTGACTTCACACTTGACAGTCCTTTTGCTGAAACTCATCTCAATGGCAGGAGAAAGGTTTAGTTGGGTCAGGTTAGCACAGGTGTCTGAGCCAAGAGCACCCCACTTTGACCACACTTCTGTGCATGCATATGAAGAGATGTTGCAGTCTCTGCTGGCTGTGATCAGCTGTTATTTCTTTTTTATATGTGTCAGTGTGGAACATATTAAAATTTCTCAGTAGTGGTATGTTAGGAATCCCTCTGATGCCCCACCTCTAACTTAGCAGAACAATAAAAGCAAGGTTGTAGTAAGCCTTTGAGCAGCTGGTCGTCTATAAATTCCTCCTTTTCTCACATAATCTAATTCAAACTATTATCTGGGTAGCAGAGTCACTACCACTTCCAGACACCATCAGTCCTTGTCCTGTTTGCTGGAATTTCATTGTGTGGCATGGAGATCCTTTCTTCAACAGGCAAGTGTAGCCTCTATGCTGGTGTGAGAGTAGGGGGCTGTTGGTGCCATGGAGACACTGGTCCGAGGAATTCCTCCTCCTCATTGCTATTTTTCAGCTTCTCTTTGTTATTTTTCTAGTTGCATCAATCATTTTTACGGCTCACGCTTGTCACATTTTCGTGCTTGTTATTGCTGAGCTGCAGACTGTGTCGGGCCGAGGCAGAACAGGTTACGTTGCCCTTTAAGACATGTGGGTTGAGGATCTGAGTTAATGCCTCAGCTCTGGTTTGGCAAAGGTTAAGCATACCATGGCAGTGACAATCACATTGCTGTCATAGCAGCACGGCTCAAAGGGAGTGGGACTTGGGGGAACGCTGCTCCCCTTGTTAGAAGACACAGAATTGTTACCATGAGCCAAATATTTAGGTTCCCTAATTATCAGAGGATGAGGTATATGGATGGTGATCTGAATGTTGCCTGTATATAAAAGAGGAAAGGATTTTGCCCCTGGGGTCAGAAGAGAGGGAACATCCCCTTCAATCCTGTGCTGTCTCTGGCATGCATAACACTCTCGGCTGGTCCCAGTGGCAGGGATGTGTTTGCTCAGTGTTAAAGAATAAAAAGACCCATTCCATGGTATGGTTTTTATTCCACACTCTTGCATCTATTGATAACTACAGGCCTTTGAGTTTGCTGTAAAATGTGCAAAAGACAGAGAACAAAAGTTGCCCACCTGCTTGTAACACACTCCAACAGGTAGAGGACACATGCTTGGATGCCCTAGACCTCTCAGAGACTTGTAATTTGTCCAAGAGTAATTTTGCCTCATGTTGGGTCATAAGACTGAAGTAGAGGTAATTACTGAAGCAAATCCTATAGCTAATGCTTGGCTGGGAACACTTGCACTGTAGCCAGCAGCCACCCTTGCTGGTTTGCCTTCTGAGAGGTATGGGCAGCCCTAGACTGCCCTGCTCTGCACCTGGTGCTTCACCAAGGATTAATCCCATCCAGCACCCTCTGGATGGATGACCAAGTGGAAAATGGTATTCCTTTGCTGTCTGAGACTCGAGACCATGACTACTCTGACATTCAGCGAGACACAAGAATGAAGAAAGAATCCAAGGCTGGCATCACCTCACCATGAAAAGGCTCTACTCCCTCATTAGAGAGATATCCCATGCATGCCCCTAATCAATCTATTTAAAGCTTCCTGGAAGCAGGAAAAGGAAAGAATAAAAATACAAGCAGTCTTTTGTCCCCCAGCAGTTATTCTTTGCAAGTGTATTAAACCCTTTTCTCCGTGTTGGCCTGTGCCTGTCTGCTGGCCGGGTGCCAGCCCGCTGTACCCACTGGAGTTTGTTATTCCAACCGCTGAGCAGGAAGGCACCTCCTGCTCCCCCTCTCCTACTACCTAAAGGGCTGGAAATATTCTTGGGAACTTCAAAAGCAGAGGGAAGCTCAGACAGCTCAAGTGCCATTCACTTGGATTTGTTCCACCTCATGCATCGGTTCCCCAAGGCAGGAACACTTTTAGACCCTAAAACCAGCCCAGGGAATCAGCCCCATGTATGCTCACCCCACGTGTGCTGAGGCTCCCAGGGTGCTTCCATTATGTTTGCTGCAATTGCTTCAAGTGCCATGGTCCTCCTAATTTTTCTTTTTCAGTCCCCTTACAGTCACAGGCATTCATCTCCTGAAATATTAACAGACTTAAGGAAGTCTGACAGTAAAAAATGCTTTCCAGGAGTTTCTCTCAGCATAGCCTTAGTAGGACCAGAAGATGGACTTCTCTACCATGGACAACCAGATGAAGAGGCTTGAATTTCCTTCTTTGGAGCCTGTTTTCCTTCTTACTGCCTTTTTCCTTCCCCTCTATTCTTGCCCACCAGCTGCTGCCAGCTCTGGCCAGGAGTGTGTGTTGTTTGTGTGCCCCCATGCAGGCACACTCTGCCCTGCTGTGTAATGGGTGGATGGGGCTCCTGGACCATGGATGAAGGCATTCCCCTTGGCATGGAGAGGGACAAGCTCCAAGACAACTGGATGCCAGTCAAGCAAACCCTCTTAAGGACAGCAAGACCTTGGAGGAACATTCACTTATTTAGACCTGTAAGGGTCTCACTCAAAATATTTGGTTTGGTATTTGCCTTGCCTTAGGACGGGAAGAAACCTGCTCAAGTGTTGTGTGAAGGCATTTCTCAGACAACTGGGGTTGCCTGTGTTCACCTGCTGCTGCCTGGCTGCCACGTGGCCACTCAGTGGCTCTGTCAGGTGTTCTGACAGGCAGCTGGAGAGTGAAGGGAGGATTTTTGATAGCATACTCAAGAACCCAGCTCCTTCACTGCTGGCACAGAAATGGCCACAGTAAAACAGATAGATAAGAAGATGACTACATTTATTTACAGAGCTAGAAGATACACTGGGACTGGCAAAGACTCTGAGGTGGTTCTGCAGAAAGCAGGGTCAGACACAGCATCCCATCTGGGGTTCCCTCTCCTACTCCATGAACTGTTCTTTGGAACAGCTCAGATTGTTTCAGTCCCACAGCTCCCAGTGCTTCCCAAGCTGTTCCCAGGCATGGTGTGGATGGCTGTGTGGGCTGGAAGCCACCCGAGTGCTGTGGGTGCTGCAGGATCTTTGGGAACAGACCCTGCTGCCTTTGTCATGGCAGTGGAGGATTTAACTCTGCAGAACAAATCCTTGTGGAGTCTGGGTAATTTGCCCATCCCAGTAGTTTCCACTCCAAACCAGATCTTGGAGAGTGAAGCCTCCAAATTCTCATCTTCCTAGAAAACCAAAACTTTTCCAAACTTGATAAAGTTCTTGAGAAATCAATTTTCGTCTCATTGCGAACTTCGTGGGGTTTTTTTTTTTTTTTTGGTTTTTTTTTTGTTTGTTTGTTTTGGGTTTTTTTGTTTTTGGGGTTTTTTTTTTTTTTTTTTTTTTTTTTCTGTCAGCAGTGAATTGACACACACACACATATATATACATATACATAGTAGTGATACATTTTTAGGTCTGCACTTTGGAGAAACTGAGCAGTCTTGCAACTCTTCTGTTTACATAAGAAATTCAGATTGAGGGAACCACATGGCAAGATCCAAGTAATTCTGTTTACTAAATATGCACAGCATGCAAGGCCAGGCTTAAGTTATATACACACACCACTGCTTCAACTGGATTTTGGCAGCCTCCAAAACACAAAAAGCATCGAGTGACTTAAATGGTGCCCTCATCTTCAAGCAGGAGTCTCAAACATAGAAAATGCCCAGCAAATGAAGGCCAAGCTGAACACATGTACATGCCTAATATAGGGGGCCCAGGGAAGAACTAACTAGAAGAAGAACACCAGAAAAGAGCTTTTCCACTGCTCCCATCCTACCTCCCTGGGTAAAAGCTGTGCAGATCCAATAGACCTTTGGAGAATTGCTCAGCTCTTTATTTTTTCCAAGATACATAGCAAAAAGGGAATTTCTGTTTACGTTCTCACAAAGTGACTGGCTAAATAATTCCAGATGATGGAATGTTCTTCTGTCCTTAAAGCAAAACAAAACCTTAGCCTTCACCACTCTCTAAATGATATTAAAACTATCATAAGAAATCTTTACTATTCAGAAAGAAGTTAATAAGAACTTGGAGGTGGAAAAATAACCCTAACTTTGAGTGTATGTCCATGTGCAATACAGACTTAGCTGTATGTTAATGTGGTTTTTCTTTGGGATGTCTTGTATTTTTCCCTCAAGTTTTTAGGTTAACAGCTGTGGCAGTTTTAGGTAACAGCTGTGACAAGCTTTAGTATGTTATGTCTCTATGAAATCCTGGAAACTAGTTATATGGAAAGGAAACTAAGCCATTGCTAACCAAATGTACTTCTCATATCTCAGTGAATTCTGAAAAAAATTGTGAAGCAGTGCTTTTCATCCAGTGTTAGGCCATATATTTTTGTAGCAAATTTTCAACCTAAGAGTATGAAGTCATGTATGTATCTTTTTCTTTATAGGATGCTGTAAAGAGGGAGGGTTTAGGCTTCCTTTTTGTTAGCTTGGTAGGTGAGCTCTCTACCAGAGTTCTTGCATTAAAAGAAAATGAGGAAAAAAGCTGAAATAGAAGAAAAAAGTGTCTCTGTGAAATTGTTGCTTTTAATAAAAAAGTGTCTTTTCCAAATGAAACAAAATGTCATTGTAATGATGATTTATGATCACAATTGTACTTGCTTCTGTGTTTTGGACAGAAGTATAGACTGGAAACTACTTATGCCAATCCTCATAGCATGTGCTATCTAGGATTTTATCATTTCAGAGAGCATTTCAAAAGGCATGTGATTTTTAACATAAAAATAATAATGCTAAGTTCAAGTGAAGTGACATTGCACAATATCAGCTGGAAATGGAAAATATCATGCCAACATACCTCATCATGGTGATGTGAGTGAAAATATTTTGACCTTTTTTTACAGAATCAAAAATCTACACCCTATCTTCCATGTGTTTAAACATCCCACTAAGACATTTTCTTCCATATATGTTATATATATATATAGCATATACTCTTGGAAAATATATGTACATGCTTCCCATGGGTATCCTTCTATAAGTATGTCAGGAGATACACCTACACATTTTATCACTATGTCCATAAACAACTGTAACCAATTATTTCACAAGAGATGGATCATATTTACAATGGTTTTCTCTCTTTTTTAAAATTATAAATATGTGATCCTTTACACTTATTTCAAAGTATTGTTACCAAAACCTGCTGCATTTCTTTGTTACTGAGGTATCAGGGTGATTTTAAAAGGTTGTGGAAGTGTTAATACTTTTTGTACTGTGCTTACCCTGAAGAAGGTACAGCCTTTTCTCACACTTTTCCCTGTGTCTTTCCAGCTTTCTCAGAGTGTTTTCATGAGGCAGACTCTGTGTCATCCAATTATTTCCTGAAGAAAACTAGGGAGATAAGCCTTTGAAAACTGAGCCAGGACTTCAGATTTCTCTCACTGTATTAAATCATACTGATCAAAACCATGGGAAGATATTGAAGCACAGAATTAACAGTGGGACGGAGAGAATGGGAAATGGGGATCCCTGGGTGTAATATCACATGAAATGAGCCCGTCTAATATCAAGTAAATTTATTTGGACAGAGAGGGAATTACTGGGTGTGTAATAATGATTAACTATGTTGGAGGGAGACCTTGCCAAGCAGCATGTTTTGGTCAGCCTCTTTATAAAAAAGAATAGGAATGTAGGTAAAAGGTTAAACATGGAGAAAATAATAGTGCATCCCTCCTCCTGTTAGCTAATCCTTGGGCATCATCTGCATGACCTGGAGTAGCACAGTTCACTTCAGGGAGGGAGTCTGTCCCAGCTCCCATGACCGAGAGATTTCTCTCTTATGCTGCTAAAATGTTTGGAGGGATATTTATTGACATGAATGAGGCTGTGCATAAATATGTCTGAGATCCTAAGTGTTTAGTGTTGTTTGTTTAAGTTCTTTATATTGCAAAGACATGGTAGGGTTTTAATGCCCCATTTGCTGAGGAAAATATACGAGGTCATATGTCACTCTGGGGGAAAAAGTTGTCATTTAAATCCTCAGTCACATAATTTTTTCTTTCCTGCCTAAGCACATGGATAATAGCCTGAAAGAAAAACAACAAAAACATCTAATACACAGAGCATCTTTGTCTGTCTAACACACAGAGCATCCCTAATAACATTTCTTCCCAGCATGAGACTTCGGATGTCACATCAGCGCCATCCCAACTTGGATGAACTCTGGAAGTGTTTGTCACTGCTAGGCATTCCTCTCACAGAAGTGCTGGAGGAGGCTATAAAGCAATATACAAATCATCCAGCACTCTGGTGGGGAGGCTGTTTGGGAGACAAGTATCAGCCGGTTTAGAGGACTGCCAGCAAACCAGAAAACAGTTTTGAAAAAGGCTTGCATAAGGCAATAAAGGCACACAACAGCTCTTTAAATACCCAAGAGGTCCTGGGAGTATTTCTTTGTGAGTAGGGAACTGTTTTATCTTAAGTTTCTTTAGAAAGTCTTTGCACTTTTAGCTGTACTGATGAATATCCTTTGACTATCCTCCATTGGGCTGTGTTTAGATGGATAATTCACAGCTCTTTCAAGTTATATCTCTTTGTAGTGAAAGTGAAATTAATCACCCAGTTGTGACGAAGGGCTTTGTGACAAGGATCAAGGGATTGTGAAGAAGCAGCTGATGGAGATATTCTCCTTCCCCTGGCACAAAGCTCTGGGCAGCATTTGAGGGGCTGTCCTGTACCTGTTTCCTGGGGAATCTCCTGATATCCAACATGAACCAGAAATCCAGATGTCTGAGTAGATAGCCATATATCTCTACCTGAACACATTTTTTCCCAGCTGATAGCTGGGATAGTACTTGGATGTTAAGGAATAATCAATGTGTTTTTCAGATGCTGCCCTTCAATTAGCAGAGAGGAGACTGACACCGAGCAAGTGCTGCCTGACAAGTAAGCAGCAAAGCCTGTCCCTGTGTGTGCATGGGAGTTTGGTACTCAGAGGGCAGGGCATCCAGAGGCCTGGCTACCTCCTCAGGCAGTGCAAGATGGGCCTCAGCAATTCCCAACTTGGCTCATGCCTTGGCTCAGACCTTCAGCATCCCTCCACCCTGGGGATGTCCTTTGTCCCTGCAGGGTACAGCCTCCAGAGCCACAGCTCAGCCTGCCTCCATCCTTTCCATGTGCTACCTAGGCCAGGCATTCCCATCTTCATGCAGAAAACAGCCAAGCTTTGCCATTCTTCAACACTTTGAGTGGATACAGATTTCGATTTGCAGAAATTTCTGATGTATCACTAATCACCAGTTTTGAGGGGAACACTGTAGGGTCATCACCAAGGGGAAAAGAATGTCATTGCAACACTTGTGATGTTAAAAGTCAAAAGGTTCTCCCTGAAATGAGAGAACAATGCTAAAAATAGCAAGGCCTTGACATCTCCTTCCTTAAGGACATATTCCCTCCCTACTCTGGGAATGATGCTCACTCTGAGCAGATATTTTGGCTAGCAAAGGTCCTGAGTGCCTTAATATTATTTATGTCTATTTTCTCCAGAGGTCTTTTTGCTCAGGATTGTGATTTATGTTGCTTTTATTCCAGCTGTGCAGGAGAATCTTTGATGGATTACAATCTCATCAGACTCCAACTTGAGAAGAAGAATGACAGCTCAGACACTTAAACCAGACTTTTCAGCATCCTGGAAAGGAACTGTCTTCCAGAATTTGGAAGGTTTTTGATGCTCTACCTCCCTCTGCTGTTACCAGCGAGAAGTTCCTCGACCATGGGAAATCATGTACTCGCAGCTTCGATTTCCATGCTGTCGCTGCTGGTGATGGTGGGAGACACGGACAGTAAAACAGACGGGTCCTTCCTGATGGACTCGGACCCCAGCCGCTGCATGAGGCACCACTACGTGGATTCCATCAGCCACCCCCTGTACAAGTGCAGCTCCAAGGTAAGGCCCCCCTCACCTCTCACAGCATGATCCTGCGAGGAACAGTTGGTGAAATGAGCCATTCTGGGTGATTTTCTCTGGGTAAATTCCTATCGATCACAATCTATCAGCAGAGACATGCAGATGTGAAGACATCTTGTGTGTATGTAAGAACTGGGACTGGAGATAAAGGCTCCTGACTCGCTTTTCACCTTTTCAAAGGGAGAAATTCACAATTCACAAGTTTACATGCATTAAGTTAAAGATTCAGAGGAGCACGTTTGGGAGCTCAGCTGATGGTCACAGGAGATGGGCTAGTTTGGAAGTTTAGATCACCCTATCCTTCAAGTGAATGTTTCATCTGGAGCAAGTTCATAACTACTATGATAGCAGCACATCTCCTGAGATAACCAAATTATAAATTGGCAATTAAAAAAGGTTGTGAAGAACATTGCCTGTTTTCTCCCTGCCCACACCCTTTTCAAAGCCTTTGTTTTCATGCAGAATGACACTTGGATGGTAACTGTAGGGCTTAGCAGCAGACAGAAATACAAGATTGACTTTCATTTGGGATTTCAAGCCTGAAAAGTTTTGTGTCAAAATGGTTTAGCAGCCTGTGCATGTAGCCTACAGCCATTTATTTCATTGTGTGGAGAAAAAGAATTGGGAGAAACAATGGGAAAATCCTTGCTGGTCCCTTTTGTCTTGTCCTAATTTGTTCTGTCTGAGTTAACACAGTCTGTACATTCAGATGACTGGGCCATTCCTCTGTCCCATGGGAAGAGGCTCTGTCTCAGGCAGTCATGTCCCAGGATTAAGGAGAGGAACTATTGCCAGCTCCAGTGCTTTTGCCAGCCCTGTGTTGGGTAAGAGAGGGATGGGAAGCCAGTGTGTGACAGGGTTTATCACAAGAGGGGTGCCTGCCTGGTGGCAAAGCCCACAGCAGGGATCCTGGGAGAATTTACAAGGAGAGAGGATCCAGAGTTGAGGTGGATGCAGTGCTGGCTGCAGACACCCCCAGAAGCCTTTGTGTGCAGAAGGAATTCCTTGCTTCCAGTAATCAGTGCAGGGGTGAGGGAACACCTCAGGATACTGCAGATCATAAAAACTAAAATACAGCATAGAGAGAAGTGTCCACAGAAAATAAGACCTGCTGGGTGCTCTGTGCACCAGGACAGCTGCTGGCCTGGCCAAGCCTCTGCAGCCAGGCTCATCCTGTGCCTGCTCAGCAGAGAGGGGCTGACAGCCTCAAAATTGGACACAGGGAGCCTGCTCTGCTCTGGGCTACCTTTCACTGTTCTTTCATCAGGGCTGTCTGCCTGGTTCTGCATAACCATGCCTGATTCACAGCAGTGGGAACACAGAGACTTCTGCCCTATTTCTTCTGAATCCAAACAATAAATAAAGTGTTACTTGAGGTTCAAGAGAGGTCTTTTGATTTGCCTTTAGGCTGGACCAGAACTCCCAACCATCTGGGAGACATAGCATTGACACAGAGAACTGCAGAGGTGCATCTCTTCGTGCAATATTGGTTTTAGTGCAGTTGATTTCAGCAAGAGGCAAAAGTGACAAAGTGTAGGTGTGTGGGTGGTTTTCATTTACAGATATCTGTGTGTCCTTCCCTCTCTGCACTTTTCTGATCACCTGATGGAAGGAAGGAGGGAAGGATTCCAGGAAGGAAAAAGGAAGGATTCCAGGAAGGAAGGATTCCAGGAAGGAAGGAAGGATTCCAGGAAGGAAGGATTCCAGGAAGGATTCCAGGAAGGAAGGAAGGAAGGAAGGAAGGATTCCAGGAAGGAAGGAAGGATTCCAGGAAGGAAGGAAGGAAGGAAGGAAGGAAGGAAGGAAGGAAGGAAGGAAGGATTCCAAGAAGGATTCCAGGAAGGATTCCAGGAAGGAAGGATTACAGTAAGGAAAGATTCCAGGAAGAAAGGAAGGATTCCAGGAAGGATTCCAGGAAGGTTTCCAGGAGGGAAGGATTACAGTAAGGAAAGATTCCAGGAAGAAAGGAAGGATTCCAGGAAGGATTCCAGGAAGGAAAGAAAAGAACCTATCGACAATTCACCTTTTTTTAGCATCCCCAATAACAGAGTAAAGCAGAGAAGCAATCAGGTCTTTAGGACTGGGGCTAATGGAAACGAGAACACAGAACATGTAATGAAAACCATATCATTTCAAAACTGAGCTTTGAGGAAAAAAAGCTGATAACATAAACATTAACAATTCTGGCTGCAAAAGTCAGTGATTCTTTTCAAATCAAGCCTTTAATGGAAATAATATTTGAAAATATTATTATGTATTTTGGCTTCCCAAATCCCACAAGAATTTCAAGAACACTTCTGTAACAATACTGTGAATTGTATGGACTTTCTCATGAAGTGGAAAATGAAAACAGTTTCCATACATAGTGAAATATTTCCTAGAAAACTCTCTTAATTCAAGTTCTTTTTATGGGGGGGAGGGGAGGGTATTTGGTTTGTTGTTTGGTTTTTTTGTTTTGTTTTGTTTTGGTTGGTTGGTTTTTTTTGTTTTGTTATTGGTTTGGTTTGGTTTTGGTTTTAAGGTCTTGGGGATCTGGATAATTCTGGTAGACATAAGGCTTCTGTTCTGGATCTAGGAGCATATAAACACAGAGAAATACTAGACATGCTAATTAAAACTAGATGCAATGTCTGTTTATATACATATCTGGTGATAAAATGTAACTAAGACAAAAGAGGTGAAGTTCTATGGGAGTAGCTGTGGGAATTGTGGTACCTCTTGTTTCCACCAAGTTTCCATTGTGGAAGCTTGGACTTACAGTGTCAAGCAGAGCCTTTGCCCTTTTTTGGGGTGATAGACTGGTTTCACTGAGGTATCCTTTCTCACTCCATATGTTTTCCCTTTTGGTGCAGCATAGAGTTACAGAAGTTAAAAGTGGCTTAGAAATTGCAAGACATATTATGTTTGCTGTCTGTCCTGATTGAAAAAGGATTATATCCACTGTGGTTCTCTGTGGAGGCTGCCAATTGTACCCACATGGGAAGTAGTTTTGTTAAACACCCAGCCAATATAATTTAATCATTGAAATCCCTTTTGCTTATGGCCTCAGGCAGGCGATGAGAACAGTTTTCCAAATCCTTTGGAAACACAGTCTATTATAGTAACAAAACATCCAAAAGAGACACAAAAGAAGGATGGAAGAAGGCCATTTGTTCCAGAAAAGCAGTGTTTTCCTTTGTCTTCAAGGAAATGTTTGTATCAACTCATGAGATATTGCCTTTCCTGACTATATTGGATTTACCCTGACCTCTGCCACTGGTCTCCAGCAGTGTTCTGGGTTCCCTCACTGCTCCCAGAGCCTCCCAGATTCCAGTTTTGGCTGTCACAAGTGCTTCATCCAGATGTGCCAGAAGTGTGCTTCCACTGACAGTCTCTCACTAAAGAATCCAGCCCAGGGAGACACAGAGCAGATGAAGAAAGATTTAGCAGATGTTTGGAGACATTAACTCCTGAGGTAGCTCAGGAGATTTTCAGTAATGCCTGCTTGCAGCCAGACCACGGGAACTGTGTGAAAATCTATTCTCAGGCACCTCAGCCCTTCTGCTTTTGTGCTTCAGCTTGCTGCTGAAGGTGCAAAAAAGAGGACTCCAAACACCTTTAATAAAAACCAGTTCACAGCTTCTGGATTTCCAGAATATAGGGCAAATAATCAGAGTCAAATATTGCCTCAGATTCAGGTTGCTCGTTTTTGTACCTGTGAGACCATTGACCTTAAATAGTAATGATAATGATAACAATAATGATAATGATAATGATCATAATAATAATATTCTTCCCTAGCTGCTCATAGACCCACATGGCTCCGTTTTTGCAGGACATTGCTTCTGGATGCAGCCTTGCAAGGTGACATGCACAAAGCCACATGTGCAGGGGCCAAGGGGAGCCAAGAGGTGTCAGGTTATAAAATACCCACATGTTTTTACTATATATAAACACCCACTATATCATTGTGCTATGCCCTCAAAGCACTACTAATTATTTAGGTGATAATCTCTATTGCACTATAGTACACTAAGCAATAAGCAGCTGGTGCAGTTGATTAAAAGACAGAGCAAAGCTTTCAAAGTGCATGCTATTTCCAGCTCATTTGCACACCTGCCAAAATCCACTGGTGCTGTTCTGCATTTATGAAGAGGAAGGTAAATTTTGATTAGGACTTTAGGTAGCCCAGAAGGTTAGAAAGCTATTAAAATGGGAAATTTGATATTTTTTTTAGCCTGAAAATTCAACTTCATGACCTTGGGTTGGTGCCATTGGTAAGAGTTTACACTGTCATCCAAAAACAAGGCAAAAAAACCCCACTGTGTGATTCTACATTATATAAATACTGACCTTAATCTCATGAAAAACGGAGTAGCCAGCAAAATTGCAGATTAAAATTAGAGTTATCACAGATTAAAACAAGGTTTTAAAGACAAGGCTTAGAAATTATAAATTGTAAATTATAATTATAAATAACAAAATATAAAATATAAAATATAAATTAGAAATTAGAGATTAGAAATTAGAAATTAGAAATTAGAAATACAGTGGCAATTGACTAAATATTGGCTGGGTTTGCATTAGGAAGCCAGCTGTTTATGAGGAAAGATATTGAGACAGAGATATTGGCACATCAGATGATACTACCCTATAATTACTCTGGATAACTCTTCTCTAGTCCTGCCAGTTTCTTGAGGGCATGTTTTATTTTTATTGGCATTTCTGAAAGTACCTGCAGATGCAGGAGCAGATATGTGTCATAAAAATTCTTGTGGTAACAGTATCAGAAAATACTTTTTCTGGAAAGTGATTTTTCCAGCTCCAGAAGCATCAACCATCAGCAGCCAGCCCCACCATACAGCAGTGTGTGCTGTCACATTTGGGCTGAAATCATAGAAATGATACCCTGAACCTCCCAAAATGCAATTTATGCCTGTTGTACATCCCTCTGTACCACTCCTGAGGAGAGTTCAACTCCCTTGTCTTTGAAACCTTCAAACAGTTGTCAGGTGCTGTTGGATTGCTCTTTGTTGCCAAAATTTATTGATGATCTCCAAGGTCTATTCCAACCTGGTGAATTCTGTAATTCTGTGATTCAGACAAGCATTTGGGAACTGCCTGTGACAGAGAGTGCACAGTGTGGTGAACTGGCCAAAGCAGGGGACTTAACAAGAGCTGTCAATATGCTGGGAAGGGAATTACTGGGTTAAATGTCCCAATCTTCTCCTTTCCCTTGCAATACAGGCAGGATGAGATAGCTGCATTGCTGGTATCTAATTAGGTACCTCCACCAGCTGCCTGCATGTGAGGTTTGTTTACCAAGGGGGAAAAAAGTGAATCTTTATCTGAGTAATGGGGTGCCAGCACTGCAATGATTGTCCCTTTCATGTTCTCTATACACTAAAGACTCTGCTGTTAAGGAGCTTGGTGTAGCTGATGATGGGTCTGAAGCTTGGGTGTGACTCAACAACACTCTGAAATTTCCCTCCCACTGTATTAGTACAGACAGCTGAAGTTAATTTGTGTATGGATATGCACTACCACAGGAAGGACATCATAAATTTATGCTACAAATTTTAAAGGATGACAGATTTGTCAGAAAGCAACAAAAGCCCTTCTCTGACTAAGAAGCAAGATGGCACCAAGCACAGATCATGAGCTCATGAAGACATCTTCTTTATGTCCTCTGTTGACTGGAAGTGTAGTTGTTAATATATTAATACATTTTCAAGTAAAACATTTAGCATGCAAGTACTCTTGGAAGAGAATTTTTAAGCACTGTACAATGTATGATTAGAACCTTTCTCATGGACACAGACAACACTGGCATTTGCTACTTGATTTCAGGAATATTCTCTCTCTCTTTTATCTCACCTTTCCTTACAACTCTGACTAAAGAGAAAATTAAATATTCAATGTACCTGCCTGCATAACTTAGAGATTTGCAGCCAGTTGAGCTTGTGTAATGAAGGAAGCCCAAAAAGGTTGAACACTGTAAAGTATTTGCTGTCACATCTGTTGTTTTTCTTTCAGATTTTGAGAAAAAAACATGAGATATGTGTAACATAGTTAAAATGTAATGCTCTGCCTTGGTTATAGGAAAGACTTAAAACTGTTTTACTGCCTACTTGATATGATGTAATAAGCTGATATTGAAGTTTATATTGGTGAAGCAAAATTAGCTGACATGGATTTAATATTTCCGTCCCCATGAAAGTATAGGAGTCTGTTTAAACTTGTACAACACCCGTTATCAAGGTGGTAACAACTGTTTCTAACACATCATTTGCTGAGCTTTAGAGGGTCCTTTCCAAGATTTATGTAGTGCTTAATGCTGTATCTCTGCTCAAGGGGTTGCTGGGGAGTAGGTGACTGCTTGTGGACTTTCCTTCCTTAGTGCCTCCAGTTGTGCAAGTTACCTTCTTCTGGTCACAGCTCACATTTGAACTCAGAAGAAGAAACCTGGAGCTGCACTGTTTTTTGAAAATCTCACTAGGGAATCTTCCTGTTTGGCAACCAATTCAACTTCTTTTACATTTTCACTGCCTTATGCTATGCAGTGCATTTTACATAGATACAACTGCTGCAATGATATATAGATACACATCTAATTGCAAATACATGTTCAAGGTGATCTTTGTCAAAGGAGCGAGCTAGAAACATATTTCTTTAAAGCAATACACTGAGCATCTTCTTTATGTTTCTACTTCACATGTTCATATATCTAAACTTGAGACATGAGAACCAGTTCTGCTGATCAGTGGTATTTATACTCAAAACTGGTAAATACCCAACCAAAGAATCAGCCTGACTGATGATTTAAGGGCTTGACTGCCATGGATCTGGAGTCAGCACATTGCAGTTGCAGTCATGGTGTCTGGAAAGCAGGGCTGGCTGTGATCATTTGGAGCCCTAAGGTCAATCCAGGTCCTGCAGCCTTTGGTGTCAGTGCCAGGTATTAGTGGCACCACATATTAGTGACTAAATCTTCTTTTTTCCTTCTGTCTTCAGTCAGAGTTGGGATTGAAGCACAAGAGATGGATTTTCGTATTCAGACTCAGTTGTTTATTCATTCTTATCTATAGTACAGTGAGTTCTTCGGCACTTCTAGCTAACAAGTTAAAGTGAGAAAATGTTGGTGGATCTAGCTAGTTATAAGGTCTTTTATAGTCTAATTGTCCAATTAAAAGCTAACATCTATATTATTTATACTTTTGACCCAATGACCAAACACTTGTGACCCACAGTGCAGTACTTTCTATCCAACCAAAAACTATTACCTAAAACTAAGAGGAAGAAGGAACAGGAAGGAAGAAAAAGACAACATCCTAGACCATCCTATAGAAATAGTACCTATTACTATATTCTAAAGCTCCAAATTCCAAACCCTTCACCACTTGAAATTACACACTTCTATTTAAACTACACACCAGTGATTTAACTCCATCACTCAAATTTGGAAGCCTTCTCCAAGGCCTCAGGTCAAAAGTGGTGCTCTTTTGAGGGGCAGTACCAGAAACCACACAAAGTTCAAAACTCCCAGGCTTCAGGGTTCCAACACTGGGAATTTCAGGGGGAAATTTTGCTTTTCCTCGTACCCACATTATCTCCACTGTCTCAGACACAGCCCAGGGCAAAGCAGGGTGTGGGGCTGGGATGCAGTGACCAAGCAGGCTGGAAGGAGGCTCCCACCTGGTGCCAGCTGTGTGCTGGGGACAGGTTTCCTAACGCTGTGCTTTCCTTGGCAGATGGTGCTGCTGGCTCGCTGCGAAGGCCGCTGCAGCCAGAGCTCGCGCTCGGAGCCCCTGGTTTCCTTCAGCGCTGTCCTGAAGCAGCCCTTCCGCTCCAGCTGCCACTGCTGCCGCCCACAGACCTCCAAGCTGAAGGCCATGAGGCTGCGCTGCTCGGGGGGCATGCGGCTCACGGCCACCTACCGCTACATCCTCTCCTGCCACTGCGAGGAGTGCAGCTCCTAGGGCCCGGCAGCGGGGACAACGGGCTGCTGCTGTGGGGGAAACC
This sequence comes from Muscicapa striata striata, assembly GCA_030060385.1. Lineage (NCBI taxonomy): Eukaryota > Metazoa > Chordata > Aves > Passeriformes > Muscicapidae > Muscicapa > Muscicapa striata. The sequence continues at coordinate 400,832 of JAREIS010000137.1, read as the reverse complement.
ATCCAAGAGTGGAGTGCAGCTCCTAGGCCATGGAAACAGGGACAATGGGGAACTGCTGTGGGGAAACCATCCAAGAGTGGAGTGCAGCTCCTAGGCCATGGCAGTGAGGACAATGGGCTGCTGCTGTGGGGAACCATCCAAGAGTGGAGAGCAGCTCCTAGGCCATGGAAGCAGGGACAACAGGCCGTGCTGTGGGGAACCATCCAAGAGTGGAGAGCAGCTCCTAGGCCATGGAAGCTGGGACAACAGGCCGTGCTGTGGGGAACCATCCAAGAGTGGAGAGCAGCTCCTAGGCCCATGGCGCTGCTGTGGGGAAAGACTCCCAGGAAACCATCCAAGGTCAGGCCGGAGCTCCCAGCATAGGATTGCGGCGAGGACGGGACCAACTGGGTTGAATCTGAGAGAAGAAGCACAAAATGTTCTGGGTTGTTGGATGGTGCTGCAGTGTGGGCTGTGACAAAGGAAAAAGCATGAAGACTTGTTTTTGAGAAGCCTTTCTTTTTTTCTGAAAGGATATTTTTGAGAGTTTCTTCTTTTTCAGACTCAGCTCTGACTACAGAGAGGTGCTTTTACTTTGGGCCGTGGGCAGCAGGGGAACAGAGGAGAAGGTCAGCCAGATGACAGCTCTGCAACCTGGAAAATGACATTTGGACAGAGGATGGGCATCAGTTCCCACAGACAACCTCTTAACCTACAAACTTATTCTCAGTTTTCTAGTTATACTGGCCTTCAAAGCAAACTGTGCTGTTGGCAAGGACCATCTGTTACTGACCTATATCCAAATGCTGGATAACTTTAAATGTGGTTTAGCAAAAATTACAAATAAACCATTGAAAAGTGAACTGGATATGAAATGCCATGCTTGGAATACCCAGCCTAGCTGAAACAATCTTTTGCACCATATGTCATCAGAGTTCAGTGGCTGAGCAACTCTCGGGAAGGGAAAGATCATGAGACTCACTATTCCCTTCTAAAAGACCAGAAATGTGACACATCACATCTGTTGCAAAAGCCATTATTCAAAAGCTAAAAACTAATCAAATATTAAAATGCCACATACTAGATGGAGTAATTTCTTAATTTGAGTAGACCTGCTGATGTGCAGAGCCAGAGCCATCAAATTGATGACTAAACCTAGGACTTATTTTCATCTATAGTTCTTAGGCCATTAAGCAAATGTAATTTTGCCTTTTAAAGACAGGCAATCCCCAGATCCTAAATCTCAAAAAAAACAGGGGATCCAAAGCTTGGGAATGATGTTTAATATTATCTGAAAAACTCTGTCCCACCGCCATTAATATGAGGTTTTTGGAAGGTTCAGTCACAGTCTATGGTGACTTCAAGGGAACAACATAACTGTTCTTATATTAAAATTCTTACGTTCTTAAGTGGCAGTATATGCAGTCTGTGCTGTTCACAGCAGCCTGGCTGAGCCATTGTTTTGGTAGAACTCAAGAGGGTTTTGAGAGCATCTTTGCTGTGTAAGGATTCAGGGTCAGCAGCACCTGTTAGCAGAGCCCTACAATTACTGTCTGGGACAGACTGGATTGGCTCCCATGCACAGCAATGTCTGGCAGGGTCCCATGGCAAGGAGGGGAAGTCCTTTCCTTTTCCTTTTTGGATTTGTGAATCCAAACCCCAGAAGCTGAGGGCTCAGATTGAAATGTCAGACCTGGGAATGATGAGCCCCAGTGAGCTCATTAGACACCATGTGTTGTCCCAAGACTGTCAGTCATTCCTTGCACATCTGATACATGGTCTGAACATCAAAGGGCCAGTCCAGGGAGCATGAGATGGGCATTATCACCAGAGTACTTTATATGAAAGATCATATGTGCATCCCTTTTCCACTCTCTTTCAACCTCCAGCATCTAAAGATCTCATTATCCAAAAAAGCACCACCCCCTACTGTTAATTATATATAGCAAATTCCAGTCCTTATTCAAAATGTCAGCAATACCTTTGATAGCCAAATAACTACACTGCAAAATATGCATGACCTCTGAGCGTGGGTACAGACACTGCTGCACACCAGCAGCCCTATGCAGCTATCTAAGGAATGGGAATGTTTGAGGGATAATTGCTATATCCAGCATCACCTCCCCCTGGGCCATGCTGCCACTGATCTCCTTTGCTGGTGCAAAATGGGGGGACTGTGACACAAAATCTGGGTGCTGCAAGTGGCTAAAAGGGTTGGATGGGACCTGGCAGAACAGCATGGCACTGATCATGGTCCTCAGGTAAGAAGAGACAGCAGGGTACAGCAGGGTTCAGCAGAGACCATGCCTGAGCCAATTTAACAAAAAAGAGAATATCTGTAGTGAGAGGAGAGCTTTTGTTTTTGTTGTTTATTGTTTATTTCTGTTGTTGTTAGTTGTTGATGTAAATACCATTTATAAAAATGGTATTTATACCTACAGCCCCTTCACCAACACAGACCCAGAACTGTAATTGCCCAGAGCACCCTCCCAAAATAAATTTGTGTTTCAACCAAAGTTTTTTTTCCCCTCTCCCTCCACCCCATTCCTTCCACTTTTTCTCAGCTCCTCTGATGAAATCATCACCTTGTGACCTTAGAGGCTGTTGCCAGGCATAAATGTTGAGTTGAGTTCAACATTATCTCATTGAACTGTTGAGTCGAATAAGTGCATGGAAGGATTATAACTGAACATATAAATGGCAAAACCAAACAGTTGTAAATATCTACAACTTGATATTAAATAATGAATCAAATTTTCAAATTATTTTGGCTTTGTCAGACAATCTTCATCCTAACATTTAAGAAAAGGAGAAGCTATTCTTCATAACCAAATTTCCCAAATTATAAATCCATATTTTGATACTTTTTTTGTCAGTATTTTAGGAAACTCAGTTCTGAATGAAGCACACAAGTGTGTTAAATTCAGATGGTATACTGAAGCAAACAAAAACGGGGCTTCAGGTAAAAATTACAGCATCTAGCTCATGATGAGAAAGAGTCTAAATGGTGCTTGGAGGTGATCTGGCTTCCTGATTTCTTAGTCACACACCACTCTGGATACTAAAGCTCTGCTTTCAGATCAGACTACTGTGTAAGTGCTTCTTAAATTGAATGACAGTGTCCAGCTTTCCAGATAATGTGGGGTTTGTTCTTTGCTAGAGAATCCTCTTGCTGGGATTTGAATGAGAAGGCTTTGTCCCTTTTCTTCCTCTCACTGTACCTCACCCTTCAGGCACCATCTTCCCCCACAGAAAGGCTGCTTGAGTTGTGAACACCCTGTGGTTTGCTCAGGATGAGGTGATGCAGATTTCCACTGTCACTTCCCTGTGCCCTCCTCTCTTTTGATTAAGTTTCTGAAATGAGCTTGACTTTTTTGTGAAAGTCACCTGTCCTAGCAGTGTTGGGGTTATGCTTCAGCTGGATTGACTGTAGTCATGGTGTCTGTGAAAAGGGGAGATTTCCTCAAACCCTTAGTGTTTGGTCAGTCTTTCAGTGCCCCAGGAAAGTCAAGACCATCGTGCCAAACCAGTCTGTCAGTGTCCTGTTAGGAAGACTCTTCTCAAAACAGTCCTGCTGTGTCAGAGGATGCTTGGGCTGACTTGTTCAGGGTCACACACCAAACATAAAAAACCTTCTTCTACGTCTTCACACGCTCACCCACTATCAGCAACTGGCAGCACCCTTGAAGGACTCACATTAACAGTTTATGGAATAATATTCTATTAATAAAACAGTGACAGGTTAAGGTTCAAGGATTGCAGGGGATCATATCTGACTGCAGAGACTATTCAAATCATATATTACACCAGAGCTTCAGTGATGTCCTTTGCTTGTAAGAAAAGCCTTACAATGTCCCCACAGTTGGTGCCTATCAGAAATAATCTGTGATTTGCCAGAACTTGCCCATGACGTAGCAAATTTTAATTATTTTGCTCCCAGTTTCAAAGCCACTACACTGGTTCAACCTTTATAAGAATCATTAAATGCAATAACTCACTGCTTCCTTGGAGATATCCCCCCAACACCTCACCTTGTCTGCTGACCTGGAAGATCTTGTGCCAAGAGTTCCTGAGCCTGGCTGTCTCCCAGTGGCTTTTATCAGAGCTTTTGTCAGCTATTGTCACAGGGCTCATGCAGTGAAGGAGGGGTAAAACTCACTGGCATCCGTGGTACACTACAGCCTGTGGTGGGCTTTCATGTGAGCCTTAGTTTAAACCTGTTCACCAGATCCTTACAGATCTACCAAAAACCCCCAAAGATCAGGCAGGACTGTGTGACTTGCAGGCTGAATGTTTTTGTCAAAGAAGAGGGAAATAAAGGAGGAGAGGTTTCTGTCCCATAGGAGCAGTCTGATGCTCTGTGTGTCTAAGCTCAGTTCTTAGCCCCTGATGTGAGAAAAAGAGAAACCCCTGAGCTCCCTCCTGTGGGTGAGTGTTTCTCAGTGTCTAGTTCTACTTGCTTAGAGACAGTAGCTTTGTACAGAAATTGCCTGAATCAGGATTAAACCTGCTACAAGACACTATTCTGCTTAGCAGGGCATTTTTCCTCTGACTTGGGCCGTAAATATTTTTTGAAAAATCCTAATGCCATTTAAAAAAGCTGGTGTAACGAGGGGGAGGGAAGGTGTGTCCTGCTTTCTTTGACTGTAATTATTTGAAAGACAAGGAGCTGACAGCCTTCTAAGGTATATTACAGAATGGCTACCAGGTAGTAAGATTGATATTCTCACAGAAGTGCAGCAGACTGATGGAAAAGAGCAGCCCAGTTAAGTTTGCTGTGTTGCAAACTTGTGTACAAATAAGCTGATTGGAAATCCAAATTGTGAGTCTATTAATTTTATTTTGCAAGAAAAGGGTTACAATTTCTATCTATTGTTTAAAAGAGAGAGGATAATCACCAGTACACTGCAAACTATGTTAGTAAACAGCTTAATGCACTGAAAATGGTTCCTGGTGGTTCTATATAAAAAAGATGCTTTGTGTATCAAGTTAAGAAAATTCAGAGTTCACTAAGGAATTAAGAAGAATAAGTAATCTTGTTTGGCTTGGACTAAGAATGATATAGCGAAGTGTTTTGTTCTGCTTTTTTTTTTTTTCCTAATAGAAAAGGGAAAGGAATCCCATTTTTCCATTCAGAAAAGGTCAAGGAATCAAAAACATGTATGGAAATACAAAAGGACATCTCTAATTTGCCTGAGTCAAAATTAATATTTCCTTTAGATGTTAACCAGCAGAGCATCCCATGAAATATTAAAAGAAGTTAATCATATTCCCAGCTAATCTACATATATTAACATGATCTTTTATTCTTGAAAGAATTAAAGAGCAGATCCTGAGTTACAGCAGTTTTCATTCAGATACACAATTGGTATTCCAAGCTCTATATGGATCTCAAGATTTGATAATTTTCCTTATTTTGAGGTTTTTCAGACATAAAAAAATTGGAGGGTTGCACAGATACTTTGTACTGTAGTCAATCACTGCACAAAAAAGATTAATCTGGGGAGTTGCAGTAAATTGTGTGCCAGGATTAATTACCCCAGCTCCCTACCCTAAACACTAGAACCTCTGAGTTGTAGGATTTAGTTCTGCCTCCAAAATAATTTTTGGAGATGAATACCCTGAAAGCTTCAGTCACCAACTCTGTAACAGGTGGGGATCAAAACCCCTCATTTGAGTGGATGAGAGTTTGTGATGAGTCTTGGGTGATCATGCTTTCCCACAGAAGCTGTGCATAAGTGAGGAGATAAAATCACAGAGCAGTTGTCAATAAAGGCAGTGCAGTCTGAGTGAGCTAAGCAGACTCTCAGCATTGGCAAAAATACTAAGCTGCTCTTTGCACTTGAGTTTGCTGAGTTTTCTGCAGGTGTACATTCCCAGGTAGTCTCTGTAGGAAAGGCAGAGACAACCTCTGCTGGTCAGAGAGACTTTTATCTAAAACTGTGAGGCTGAAAATGTCCCAGGTAGGTGTCTAAATGAAGTGGAAATCAGATTTGAAGAACTTACATTAATAATATTGAAGTATTGAATTTACATGCTCACTGTCTGCTTTGTTCTTTGAAAATGACTTAAAAATGCTTTTGCAGAACTCAAACACTCACAAGAGCAATCAGCCCCACAGCTTTACCAAGATGCAGTTTGGTATATTAGAAGTAGTAACTCGATCTTTCTGCCATGTTCCTGTGTAAATGTATATGTACATATATGCACAAAACAAGGCTCTATTTCATAGACATCCCTCCTCAGCCTCACAGCCCTCTGCTATTTCTGAAAGCCTGGAGAAGAGCAAAGACCTCTAATAGACCCTCTCCACTGCTCTTAGAAAGCAGCTATGTTTCACCACTATTTGCAGGATGGACAAACTTTAGCAAGCAGGTGGCCTCAACCACTCATCATTCTCTTGAAGGGAAACATCACTTGGTGCCCAAATCCTCCTGAGTTCCCCAGCTGGCTGCTCAAACACAGCTCTCTGTGGCCACCTCAGGGATCACTTGTTGGAGCCAAATAAATATTCCAGACAATGTTTTGTAGAAAAGGGATCAGGGTGATCCCATGAGAAGCTGCATGTCTATGTTTACTCTTTCCATCTGTGCTTTTTATCGATTTATGTTTTTTAAAATGCAGATTTTCCCAACCCTTGTTTTGTTCCCCTTAAGAGTATTGACAAAGAGATTATTGGAGCTTCAACAAAATTGTTCCAGATTTTAGAAATTGTGCCATTTCTCAAATCTGGAAAAATATTTTAAAAGGTAGTTCTCTTCTACAGACTGGGAGAAAATATGTCAGAAGATGAAACATAGCAGAGAATGCTTGGGGGAATTAAGACACTATATTGTAGACTACATGGAAAGACAGTAAAGGATTTCCTTTAGCCAAAGAAATCCCACCATTAATACTCAATTGAATAAACACTAAATGAATTCTGAGTGGAATTTTTCAAGGGTGCTCAATAATTGACTTAACTCCACTTTCGTTCACACAGAAGAAGAGCAATCAGCAGCTTCAGTGAGAGCAAAGCTTGGCCAGCAAAGCCTCCTGCCTGAGGCTGGTGGGGGAGGCAAGGAGGGATGTGTCTATTCCTGCAAAGAACCTCCTCAGAATATTGGTCCTCAGCATCAGATATTCACAAGGCAGCTGCTCATAACTGAGGAAAACAGTTATATTCATTTTCTTCATTTCTCACCTACCTTGCTCCTCCCCACCTACCCTGCACCTCTTAATGTGTACACACAATGACCCTGCTGATGTCACACACATCTCCATACTGCCAAACACTCCCAGTAACTGGAAGTATGACCTGCTGCAGCAAGATTGTGCAAATTTTAAAGTGATTCTAATCTTATATGAGCTGCATATGTTCAAATATTACCACTCCAGGGACTAGAGCTGCTACTGCCTCACATATTTAATTCCTTTTATGCACAAGAGAGTATCTACACTGGGAGAACCCATTCCCCTGCTCCCTGATATCTCCCATGCTGTTTCTTTGTTTTTATTTGATTCCTCCTTTAAGAAAGGCCTTGAACAATGAGAAGCAGGCAGTCCAAAACTCTTCAACTGTTTCCTCCAGCTTGGAAAAGCCTCAAGGGTATAAATATATGTGTTAATTGTGGCTTTTTATCTGCAGGCACCATGAACTTCAAAAGAAAATATTGTGATATTTTCCCCTTAAACTGTAATGATAGACACAGGAATATGATGTGTATGTGCACAGACACACATAAGGAGGATGAGACGATGTTTGTTCTGGGATGTGAAAAGCTGTAGTTTCTAGCCTTGACTTGGATAATCACAGCTTTTTTGGAAATTATTTGTATTATAGTCTTTTGATGAGTTGTAAAAGAGAAACATACAAAGACAAGCACAACCCTGCTTTTACATATCCATGAATATGTTTTTATGCATTTAAGCCTCCATAGTGCCATGGCTGTTAGACAAAATAACTGCATGAATGACCTTGAAAACAATAAAATAAAAGGTGCTAAACACAAAATGAAGCTAGGTCAGCAGCACACTGGGCTGCAAGGGAGGCAAAAGGCAGTACTGATTCTTGTTAGATTTTGCTGAGTAACTTACACTTTCCCCTGGAGGTGGAGCACAGCATGAGGCTCAGGCGTGATGAGATGTCTGTGTATCCCTCCTTCCTTTCTGGGAAAGAGCTGAGGATAAGCCTTTAGGTGGAGCTCACTTACCACTGCTTTTCCTGCTGGACACAGCTGGCCTGGGCCAGTCCTGCAAGGAGAAAAAGCAGAAATCATCTCATAGCTCGGGTTAATAACCAGGCTCTTCACAAACTAAAAAATGAGATTGGAGGTGTTATATGCATGGGAGCACAGGACAATGGATGCACTCAGCACACCCCACTAGATGGCTGGAAAAGGCTGCACTGGGCTGTGGGACAGGGGGCAGGATTTGTGCTCACCATAGGGAATCAGCTGCAAAGTGTGTGGTTCCTAATTCCTCCATCCTTTCTGTGAGATCTGGCATGCTGGACAGTAGTAGCACAAATAATAAGAAGAAAGCTCTATGCCAGCAGCAAGCCCCAAATCAGCTGGGGACTTCAGTTAGTCACATTTTGTCTAACAAAGCCAGGCTTGTAAAGGCCCATTTGTTTCACATTGTAAAAGTACTACCAGGCATCACTTTTCTTACACATGGAGCTGCCAGCAACATCACAGCCTACTCACAGAAGATCATTACATGACCTCAAATTTTGCCTACCATGGTTTTACACTCAGGGGTTTCCTGGGGTAAACAGATGTTTGGGACAGCAAACTTTTACAGAAGAAACTTTACACTGAGGACATCCTGCTGCCAGCTGTGAGGATCTTGAATGGATATCAAAGAGTGATCAGGAGATGCTGCCATTCTTTCTTGCTTTTTAGTGCCTGCTTGTTTCAGTTGTATTCTCATAAGTTTCTCATCTTTTTCTTTACTTGTGCAGGATATACACCACCCAACAACCTAATGGTTGTGAAGATCTGTGAAAAAGCAAAATTTTTAGTGACATGTTTCCCAGAAAAGACTTCATCAGCTGAAACTACATCTGTGCCAAAAGTTCTTCACTATTTTATGATCTCTCACGAACAGTATCCTGACCTCCTTCTCAAGTACAAGAGAAGATGTTTTGAAAGGAAATAAAGTTACAAGGCAAACAAATATTAACAGTGTTGCTTCTCATTCTGTAACTACATTACTTTCCTCCCCAGCCCCTCAGTTTTTTTACAGGATAATGCCTAATTACTATACCTGCAACAATATTAGTAATTTAAGGTGATCTCATAGGTCAGTTAGAAGATTCACTCCCCCTTTCACATTACAGGTCACTACCCACCACTATAAGCAGCTATTGACATCAGCAATAACAAATTCCAGTGCTGCAGCATTACTCCAAATTGCACTGTAAATATTATCCTTTCTCTGGTTTTCTTCTACACTCTAAAAACATTCAGCAAAACTTGACTGGAACATCCTGAAGACAGCATGTTATCCTGTGTGTTACACAGAATTCAGCAGGCAGGATTTGGCTCTCGAATTAAGGGGCCCAGAATCAGGCCTGTGTTTGACTTCCTACTGCAGGTGGAGAAGACCCAGGTGAGACAACTGAGCCTAAATTCAACTCACCTGAGCAGACATTAATTGTGTATCTCTGGATGGGCTGAGTAGCCTTCTTGACTGATTGTCCTGACTAGATGTTTGTGGTCTATAACAGGAAATTAGACACCTATTGCAGAGGTAGATATTCTCTCCAGTTTTAATATTCAAGCTGAATCAACCTGTTTCTTTCTTTAAAAAGAAAAATAATAGGAATAAGTCCATGACTCTGATTCATTATTTTACTATCATTCTTACAGCAGAAAGTCACAGGTGCACCTCAGTATATGGTACAGAAAAAAAAAAGGAGAATTTCAACTCAAAGAACCCAAATCCATGTATAGCCATACAGCAGCTGTGGAGATCAATAGGAATCACAGAGATGCTGTTAATGTAGTATCTCTGCTGATATCTTCACAAATAAGATAAGAAAACACTGTCTAGATGGATCTTCTGAGAGGTGAGTAACACCTAGAGCAGCTACCAAGAGTAGCTACTAACAAGCACTGTCCAAGTGTGAGATTGCAGCAGTTCAGGCCCTTCACATTTTCACTGATGACTGAGATGATGGAATAGAGAGGATACCTATTGTTTTTGCATGTGACATTAAGCAAGAGGGGGCTGCAAATAAAATTATTATTCAAAGCAATCCTGACAAACGGAAGGCACTGCCTAAAGCAAACAGAAGGGAGACCTGAAAGACGCAGCGAGACAGGAAAGAATAATGAGCAGTGCAAATACAAACCTTCTCCAGGAGGAGATATGGGGATTATGGTGGGTCACAGCACAGCATAAGTCAACATTGTGTTGTTATGAGAAAGCTAAATGCAATACTAGGCAGCATCATGAGGTACCTGAAGCAACCCTTCTATTTTATTCAGTGTTAGTGATTCTCCAGCCAGAAGAGTAGGATCACTTTTGAGCTCAGAAAGATGTTCACTAACTGGGGAAAGTGGAGAGAGAGAAAGAGAAATCCAAATAATCAGAGGGCATGATAACATTGCCTGCAAGAAAGAATTGAAGGAATAGGGCTGTACATTCTAGAGAAGAGAAAGATGAGGAAAATATCTGTTGGAAATATTAACATAAGCAGCTGCAGGGATTAAACTCGCAGTATCCATAATGAAAGAAATATTCTTGCACAGAAAACGTGGAAATACAGTAGGTGGCTGTTATGACACATCCTTAGGCACCTTCAAGAAGTTTAGATAAATGTTTAGGTATAGCAAATCCTGCCTCCAGATGGTGCAGTTAATTAAACTCTCAGTTTTTTTTTCCATGCCCTGGTCTGTAACAGTGCATCATGACTATTTTGTCACGATATCTTTCTCTTGGGTAAGCTCATGATGCATGGCCTCCAAGGAAAGAGCTAAAACAATTATGCCACTTATCTAAGCAGAGGAGGTCCAGGCTTTTGTACTTGATGGGGGGGCTGCTCAGAAAAATTACATCAAAAGGACTGATTGGGAAGCAGAAAGGAAAATCACTTGTGAGCATCCATCAAAACTGAGCTAAAAAGATAATAGAGCTACAATATTCAGAAAAAGTAAATATACTGTGAATTTGTTTCACACAGCAGGGCAGCCTGCAGAGGCCTGGCAACATTTGGCACTTTAAAGTGTAGGCTCAGGTACCCTATTCTTTCTGACTGCTCTTTGGCCACAGAAAATCTAGCTCCAGCTTGCAGCTGTGAGCATGAACTCTCAGTGCCTGCTGCAGGTGGCTGTAGATCTGAGATAGATTGAACACATAATGTTGAAGATGCCTCTCTGCTTATGCTTTTACTCCTTTTTTCCTCACTTTTTCTTTCCAGGAATGATGATTCTAAACAGCTATTCCAGTGGTCTGAAGCACAGTGTCCAGACCATCAGAGGCTTAGGCTTTATAGCTGTGAGGCTGTATGGGAAATGGGATGGTCAAAAAGCAGGGGAAAAGGTGTTTTGAAACCTCACAAAACAATCCAAGAGAAAATATTTTGAGGGAGAAAGTAGTGGTGAGCATAGGGAACTACAAAACAAAAAGAGGTAAATGCTGGTTCCATAGAGACCAGGCACATGGAGCTACACTCCCAGGGCAGCCCTGTGGGGGCGACTGGAGTCTCTGCTAAAGACCAAGGTTAAGTGAAGATATTGGGTGAATCTCAGTCTTCCCCTGGTGAACCTTGCTGTGTGTATGCCCCTGCTAAAGCACCGCAGCTCTGAGATCCCAATTCAGGAGGCTTCTGGGCAGCTTCACTGACTTCTGGTATTGCACAATCACCTTTGACTGTCCTGTGGTGATTCCTCAGGCTTAGAGAGGACATCCAGGACGAGTAGTTCTACCACCTTCCTGGGGATGAAGGTGAAGCTGATGGGCTTGTGGTTTCCCTGATCCTCCTTGCTGCCCTTTTGAGGACAGGAATGATGGTGACTTTCCTCCAGAGCTCAGGCACCTCTCCTGGGGGATCACCTCCCTTGACTCATGGGCAGTGCTCCCTGTGCCAGGGGCAGGAGTGGGGATTTCCCCTGGCCAGGGCTGGAGCCTTCAGAATTCAGAATGAGATTATTTGGTGGCCAATAAGCAGCACCATTACCATGTTCTTGTTCAGGATGCACTTTACAGTTGGTGAAATGATGGAGGCAGGCTATGAATGTTAGAAACTCTTTTAAATAAATTGTACAGCTCCTGTCCATTGCAGCATATAAACAATTAGACTTGATGATCATAAGAGGTGTTTTTCAACCTAAATGATTCTATGACTATCTAGCCTTGGTCATTTGGGGAAGAATTATCACAAGTGCATAATGCCATCTTAAAATATAAACCCCAGAAACAGGTTCCAATATTCTCAAGTTAAATCCAAATGTGAGTGCCCTGACCACATAAGATTTACTGCTTGTCTGCAAGATTATCCACAGAGGAAGAGTGCCCGGGTCTGTGGAATCATATAATGGTTTGGGTTGGAAAGGACCTTAAATTTCCATCTCCCTGTGCTTGGCTCTTTATCAGAGCATGTCCTATTCACAGGTGTAATGCCTGTTTCTGCAGCTGTTGGTCAACTCTTATCTGGAGCCCAGGACACCTTGCATAGGCTGTTTTCATCAATACTTTTCAGAGTGGAGGGAACACAAATTACAGCTATTTCTAATGAAGAAATCAGTCAACACTGAACAGCTGTCATGGCAATATTCCACATCTCAATCAGTTAAATGTCACTACTTGCACTGCTCTACAGTACCTGTAGAGGTGCCAGTATTTGTGTTCCTGCAGCCACAAAGTCTCTCATGTCAGCTTTGCCTACATCACCCTGTGTGCTGTTCACTGCCAAAGTCTTGTACATTGCCACCCCTTCCCCAGGAACAGCAAACCACCATGGGTGTAGGCTCAGCAGCACTGCCCTATCACCACTAGATGACAACGAGACAACAAAATTTCACAATCCAGTTTAGAAGGCATGGTCACAGTTTACAAAGAATTGCACAAAGGGAAAGCAACTATGGAAAATTCCAGATAAAAACTTGGGATAGAAAAGTCAAGCTTTTAGGCAGAACAGAGTCCCCTGGCAGGAGACTGTTGTGGTTTAAGGCATGGCTCTCCACCAACACAGAGCTCATATGAAGCCTGCATGGGTTTAAAGGTCAATTTATCTCTGACCTTTTCATCAGCCTGAGTAAATACAGGCACTACTGGCCAGCCCAGCTCTGCAACACAGTTTGCAGAGGTGTTGAACCTAGAAGAGGGTTTTATTCACAGTGATCTCCAGGAGCTGTGCTATTCCATGCTGTGCAACACCTGGTTCGGGGGAAAGCTATACCTGCTTCTCTCTCAAGAGAATGGTATTTTGTAATGTGGCAGAAGCCAGTGTTCATGAGGATGTGGCTATTTGAGTTTAAAAGATACAGGCACATCAAAGTATCTCATGTCAGAATACCTTCCTTCATTAAGCAAACCTCATGGTTGTAAAATGTACAATCCAAGAACCTCATATGAAAATGTCAGGATTTTTTTTCAGAAATACAAAATACCACATATATTTGCTAATTAATCATAGCCTGTTTACTTTGCTTATCTCTACTATTTTCATTGGTCAGTCAATCCCAGGTGAAATGCTGACTTTTCTAATGAACTCAAGTTATTTGAAATCACTAACCAATATTGAAAAGGCCAGCTCTTTCTGGTGTTGTCTATACACATTCTTCAAGTATGAAAGTATGCAAATACACTTGGTTTATTAAAATCTTACCTCAGTGCAAAGGCATTTATGACTGTGAATTCAGAAGACTTGACTGACAGAACTGCTTTAATTGCTTCACTTGACTGACATAGATTAAAAGTTGTATTTAATTGTCAAAAGAATTACCAGATGAGAAATTTCTTGTACTTTTGTCCAGGTATTTCTGAGCAGGTACCAGTTCCAGAAAGCAATGTGACTTAGACCAATGTCTGTCTACTTTCACACATTAAGATTATTTTCATTTAAAATCACACCTGAAAAGCAAACCAGTTTTTTTTCATACCCAATTGTTTTAGAATAGCAATAAAAACCATTATAGAGGCTTTCAGAAAGCAGTCCCTGACACCAGCAGGAATTGCTCCACTGACTCTTGACAGTCACCAGAACAAGATTGCAAAACACATCAGTGAGCAGCAACATGTCAAGCAAAAATATGTGGCAGAAGCTGCAGACAAACCAGCCCCTTCCACCACAGTCTGCAAGACTAAAAACATCCAAACAATGAAACTTATTTTGTGATCTATCTCCAAAGTGATGGAAACATGGTGGATGAACCACCCCTCAGCTGAGCAACCCACAAGTAGAAGAGCAGGAAGGAGTGTCACTGTTCTCAGAAAAATGCCACAGCACTTTTCCAACCACCCTGTTTATGTTGCAGATTCATACAGGGAATGGGAGTGGAGACCGAAGGGGGCTCAGGCTCACACAACACAAGGAGAAAACACCAATAATGTGGAACCAGAAGTAAATAATGTAAACCAAGACAGACAGACAGACCAAAAGGATATTAGGGAAACAGGCAAGACTTCAGAAGGAGTACAGACCCAAATCAGAGCATGGTCTGATCCCAGGGCATCGTTTGGAATTTTGATGGAACATTAGACAACACTCCCAGGTACATGGTGGGAATCTTGGGGCTGTTTTTTGCAAGGCCAGCAGCTGAACTTGGATGATCCTTGTGGGTCCCTTCCAACTCAGGATATTCCAAAATTCTAAGATTTGAAATAAAACAGTGTCTGAACTAGGAAAGTGGATGGAAATTGCCCTGCAGAGTACCCTACTGCCAAGTGCCTGCACACAAGGATTTACAAATACCTGACACATCCCCATCAGGTATCAACCATTCCCTAGACAGGAATGGTTCAAGGATCTAGTTCATGAAGATAGAGCCAGGACCAGGTGAGGTCTTCAGGTAAAATAATCAAAGTTGCCCTCAGCCCTGGCAATTCCATTCATTGCAGTCACCAGCAACAAGAAACTGTACATCCTTGAGCTGAGGAATGGGACAAAACAGGGGGCCTTGGTGCTGTCTGGCTACTTGATCACATCTGTAAAGTACCAGCACTTTAAAGGACCCTGTTTGGTACTGATTTACTCTGAAATCTGCTATTTGTAAAGTACAAGCCTCAGTAGCACTAATGATGTGCTGGCTACCTCATGAAACCAAAATACTGATCATGAGAAATGTGAGAGAAGATTAAATAATATTTCAATGTTAAAACTATTGTTCAGTGCCTGTACAGGACAGTAGTTAAAATTCTGATGTATCTAAACCCATTTTTATTATAGAGAACATTGGCTCCAATAGGAGATGTGTAAACATAAAATGAATACAGCAGCCTCATTTTGCAGAAAACAAAGAGACTTATGTGTGGTCCTAGCTGCCCAATACAGAAGTGCTAATATAAACAAAGCATCTTTGCAAGCCAAATTTATCAAAATAACCAAGCACTTCTAAAGGAGACACCTATAAAATGGAAGACAACAAGCAAAGATAGCCCTAAATACTCTGAGACACTAAAAACAGCATGAATATAGAAAGCCCTGCTTTTTGTCAGATCCAAATTCTATGAATTTTAAACTATTGTGTATCTAGCAAGAGGATACATATGCAATTTTTAACTTGTTTAGAGGAGGTTTGTGTTCCTGGAAACAAGTGAAAGGAGAAAGTATACAAGGAAAATTTGATGAGGAACTGCACTTTGGAATTTATAGTGTAATTAAAGATTTTGGAGGAAGGTTAGGCCTGAAAAGAATGAAAACTCTATGTAGAATAAAAAAGAACATGTGCATGGAAAATCTCAACCAAGCCTCAGAGAATAGGATCAAGCCCTGACCTTAGAAGATTTAGCACAGAAAGATTTGGATTAAAATCAGCACTTGGCAATGCTGGGATTTTGAGTATTTAGAAAACACAGAGTGCAAAGGCCAATTATAAGATAAAAAAACTTGATTCTGGTCCAGCACTTAGCTCATGTTGCTCGTCTGTGGGTGCATAAAATGTGTGCAATGGCATTAAAAAGCCTTCCCATGCTAAAAGGTCCTTCTTGCCCACCCAGGAAGGTGTTTCAGCTTTGTCCCAGGGCACTGAGGGGCACTGAGGATGAGCAGAACAACACAGACCTTTGCAAGGCAGTCCCAACCTCCCTGGAGGAGCAAGGAGTCAGGTCATCCTGAGCTCAAAGCCTCCTGCTGCTTCTCAGGAGCAAAGATCCTCTAGTCTGTACAAAATAAACCCAATGGTAAGTTGCCAGGGAAACTTTGTGCTGATTTCTCAGTTTTTCCTGGGTTAGAAGTATTAGTTAGCATTCCTGCCACCTTCACTGGAGAACTGTTTGAGTAGCTCTTTGCTCCCAAGCCCATACCTGGGGTGGGACTGAGTTCACTGGTTCTAATAATCTGAAAGTTTATTTGGCCAAAGTCAATTAAGTTTCTTTTGAGAGAGCCAGGAATCTCAGGAGGAAACTTGTCCTGCCTGTCTTGACTAACTACTCTAGTACAGCACAAATCAGTCTCTAGAACTACCTATCCCTCTTATGGCCCAGAGAAGGGATCTTGAGAGCCAGTGCAGATGAGCAGCATAAGATTAAATGAATCTCACCTGTAAAAATTATAACCTTCTCCTCTTTAAATTTAGATTTTTCACTAGCAAGCATATTTCCTAATCTATTAATTATTTTCAGGGCTTTTCACTGAAGCCATTCCAATTAATACAGGGCCAACTTGGACTGTGGAAATGTGCAGGGAACAACATCCCCCTATTAGTCACAGCAGCATTGCCATGTACACACATTGTAATGCTTAATACATGCACAAAAACCTCCTTATCAATACATGATAGCCTGTGTCCTGTTGTTCATTACTTTAATTCTTTTCCAAGTTTGCACTGTAGGAGCTTCTGGAGTATCTTCTCTATGTTTTTTCCCTCAGGAAAAAACAGAGGTTTGCTACTGATGCTGGATTATTTCACTACAGTTAAAAATTAGGGAGTGAAGCAAAAGAAACACGGAGGGAAGATAAAGAGAATGAGGAACCAGAGGAATGCAAACTGAGGAATTTATTTTAACTCCCATAAAGGTGAAATAAATCAGTAATGAATTAATAATGAAGGCTGGTAGTGGACAGACTGGAAGGGAGCTATCTTTCAAGTGACAGATGGAAACAGTGCGCTGTGACTTCCATAGATGCTAAGCAGCAGGACCATCATGATCAAGAGAAAATAAAATGTCACCAGCCATTATTCACAAGAAAACATTTGGCATGACTGAGAGGCATAACCTGTCTCTTCAGGAACTCTGCAGATTAGGTTATTGTGAAGGACATGGTAGATGTTTTTGTTAAAAGGATGAAAGCATTTCATTTCCTCATGTGCTCTGAAGTATGCTGATGCATTTGCACAGGACACTGTTTGGAGGCAGCAGATGAATTTCACTGTTCTCATCTGCTTTGCATCCTTAGCTTTTGCTCATCTAGTTTAAGAGAAAACGAACTGAGCTCAATTAGATCCTAAACAAGGGACAGTAAAAAAATAGGCATTACATAGCAAAGGCTGTTGGTTTTCAGATCAGAACCTGTCTTCTGGTCACTACCTTAAAAACACTGATCATTTTTGAGGAGCAGCCTTTGATTAAGTCTGTCCTTCAGTCTGTCTCTGAAGCAGCAACACGGTACCTTCTAAGGTACTTTAACTCTCCTAACTCCTTTACATCTACACAAAACCTTGCTTTCCATTCAGTCGTTATCCTTGCCTGTATGGGTGACCTGTGGACCCATCCACCAGGAATTCTGCATAGCAGGAACTGACACTGCCTGTGAACAGACCCAAAGTGTCTTTAGAAACTGGCATAACTCCACATCCCAGATGCACAGCAGTGCCAAGCGCCTCTGCATGCAGGTATTCATGCTAATAACAATAGTGAACACCACCACAAACCTGAAAATGGATTTCTTTTGGAGGAAAATTTTGCAAAAAAAAAAAAGGAATAGGAAATTGGATCAGCCTGAACTGTAGCTAATCATGTGGTAGTCAGGCCCTTGTTCTGTTCTTGTGCTGTGGCTCTGTGTGTGCTCAGAATGTGAATGTTTACATTCACTCACTGCTCCTACTCATAGGTTTAATCTTGTAGGTTTTACATTTAATGATCAGCCCTACTTTGAATGCAATCTCATTGATAAAATATTCAATTTTTGCTTATTAGCTCTACATGAATGTCAGACTGTGTATGCTGGATTTAAACTCTTTGCTATTAACATTTACCTCTCCAGTTAACATTCACTGCTAATCAAGATGAATTTCAGTCATGGCTGATGCCACTGTAGAGTGCAGGGACAGACTAGACAACCTGCTGAGACACCTTGCAGCAGTTTTCCCCTAGTGGAAAACCTGGCATGCAGCTTATGCTCATTTAATTATGCAGTATTTCAAAAGCACTGACATGCTTTCACAATTTCTGCACTGATTGCATGAGGAAAATTTGAAACTGCATAAAATATATGTTTAGAAATGTATTTAAATTTGCCTGTCTTCTGCAACATCAGTATTCAGCAAGTACAAAGGCACTGAGCAGGAGAGCAGCATGGCCTGGTCACAGACCAGGGAGGTGTCAAGCCATGTGCACCCCTCCTCTGAGGGATTCTCCATCAGGGATGAAGAGCAAGCACCAATTCACTGGGTGCCTGAAAGCACCAAGGCTCAGGGCACCTCAGGACTGTGGTGGAAAAGGGTTAGAAGGAGGATGAACACCCAGGGATCACTGTCAGGGACCTGACACAGTGGGAGTTTGCATTTAGACCAGGAGTTTAGAAGAATTCCTGGCTTCAATCCACCCCTGCACCTGAAGCAGGTGCTAATATAGTCTGCAGGTAACAGAGGAATCCATTCTGATGCTTTGACTAAAGGTGATGGTAACATCCATTTACTTGCCAGCAGGAAATTTCAGAGATGTGAATCAGCTTGTCCTGAAGAAGATACTTTCCCCCTGAACATGTTGAAGAACATCTGTAACACATAACAAACTACAAAAAACAGTGGGTTTTAAATTCTTTTAAATGCACTACTATTTAAGGGGTATAAACTGAGAGGATGTGTAATTTTAAAAGCTGCACAATGGTTTTACCAGCCACTGACCAGATAGTGATGAACCATGAGCCTAAATTCTACCTCTTACACTCTGTAAATGTGGAGATCTTTGGCTTTGCCCCCTACTCCATCAACTTTTCTCAATTAAGTCCTCAGAATTTAGTCCATGGCTCAGTATACTTTTTACCAGATAGCATAGCCATTATGCCATTTCACGGCCACAGTGTCAGAGAGCCTGAGAAAATTTATGAAAATAATGTATTTTATCTCAGACAAGCTCTAGTCTGAGGTGAGACAACATGGAGGCTCTCAGCTGCTGTTTTCACAGAAAGTTTACTCTGCTTTTAACATCATGCTTTCAGAGGATATTGTGCCAAAAATCCAGACAGAACACACTTTATCTATTTAATCAGTTAGAACCACATGGGATGAGAGAAGTAATGGGACCATAAAAACCAAAGACTGAATCCTAATGTGATTAGATGTGAGGGCTCTAGACAACAACAACAACAAAAAAAAAAAAAAAAAAAAAAAAAAGAAAGAAAGAAAAAGAAAAAGAAAAAAAAAAAAAAAAAAAGAAAAAGAAAAAGAAAAAAGAAAAAGAAAAAGAAACCAACTCATCATCTTTATACCATCAAAGAGTTTTTATTAGAGTTACGTACACCATCTGCTCATACCTGTTGAGACAGATACTTTTGGCCTGGGACCTATGTATGAAATCATTATTAGGATCAGCAAATGTGTATCCCAATATTTGAGGATCCTAGAGTGCTTGACAAGCATCACAACATTGCAAACAGAAAAGGAAAGAGGGGAATACAGTACGTGTCTAAATGTACCATGGTGTGCTGATTTTGGCACTGGCTGGGGTTACCATCACACATGGTGTAAATATTTCAGAAGCAGAAGCCACTGAGATGAACAAAATGAACCTTTGAACCAGACTTATTGCAGCAGAGAGGAGGTAAAACCATCAACCTGGCTTTGGGAGGGGCTTGGCCTGCTCTAGGCAGTGCTAGATCTATTCACTAGCAGGATTATATAATGCCATGAACAGACAGAAACAGACTCAATGACACAAGTTTGCTCTGTTGTATCTTAGTAGGAGCCCTTTTAGGGCTTTGTGTCCTCCAACACTCCCATGGACCTTCATGTGACTCTAGGATGTGCACCACATA
Source organism: Muscicapa striata striata (assembly GCA_030060385.1). Taxonomy (NCBI): domain Eukaryota; kingdom Metazoa; phylum Chordata; class Aves; order Passeriformes; family Muscicapidae; genus Muscicapa; species Muscicapa striata. The sequence continues at coordinate 380,509 of JAREIS010000137.1, read as the reverse complement.
CCCTCAAATGCAGGCAAAACAGCCTTCTGTTTTAGACACTTGCATTAAAAAAAAAAAAAAAAAAAAAAAAAAAAAAAAAAAAGGATATTAATTCTTAGAGCCACAAGAGAAAAATAGGAATCAGAAGGATCAGAAAGGAAACAGGAAATAGGAAAACAGAAGAATCCCAGGAATAAGTGTTATATATTGAGAACATTAGGAGGCTGTGGCACCTGGCATTAAATACATAAATATAACCATAGCTACCCTTGACAACAGTCCATAAAATTTTCTACTTCTGCTTTTGGAATAGCCTTCCCCAATCTTCAGTGTTTCATATGGGATTTGAAATGTTTCTGCAACCATTATTCCTGATAATTGTGTCTCAGGATAAAGAGGACTTGGAGTTTGATTTAATCAGACAGATTATTTTAATCAGAGTAAGAATGTGTTTCTCTTTTTACTCTATTTGCTGTCCCTTTAATTTTCTTTCATCCCATTTTGCCTAAAAATGCAGGACTGTACCTATTGTAGTCAGTATTTGTGACTTCCATCACAGATGCCTCTCTGAACCCCATAAACTCTCACTTGAGGTATTATGGAAGAGGGACAGGAACCCTCTCCAGGCTCTCATGGCCCTGCTTTTTCCGATGAACAGCTCCAGGAAACGAAGAAGGACAGAGACTGAACAAATGTCTTTGGCTCAGAGGGTGTCTTGGGGCTGGGAACCTTCTGCCTTGTGCCTGCTGAGTGTGGCAGGTCAGGTGTAAATGCTGTGAGTGCTGGATGGGATCTGTGCAGATACACCAGACCAAACATATTTCCATGCTTTGACCATCCCCAAAGCCCGTTCTCCTGGTGCCACCTTCACAGCAAAGCAGAAACCTGAGCCATGGAAGGCTCTGCTGGCTGTGTCAAGGTCCAGTGTAAAGCATCCCGGTGGATTTGATGACACTGGATGAGCCAGGCTTTGTCCTGTGGGTGGGTCTCACACGCAGCTCTGTGCATGGAGGAGCAGTGACACATGTCACTGTCACACAGCACTCGGCCCCTTATTTCAGGGGGTTCAGAAGGAAAACACCAGCTACTCTGGTGTCAGAGTCCCTACCCTGGCAGCCACAGGTGTCCTCCGGCAGAAGTGGCTGCCAACACAGCCAAGCAGAGAGCCCCCGATCGCCCCGAGCGCCTCGGGAGCTGGGCTGCTCAGCCAGGGCCGACTCGCTCCCGAAACCGTGCGGGAGGCAGGACAGACCCGATCCCTGCCTGGCCCTGGCTGTGGGTCAGCGCCGGGCACCCGGCAAACAGCGCCCAGCACAGAGCACACAGAGCCCAGCACCCAGCAAACAGCGCCCAGCACAGAGCACATAGCGCCCAGCACACAGAACACGGCACACAGCACACAGCAGCCAGCACACGGCACCCAGCACACGGCACCCAGCACACAGCACACAGCACCCAGCACCCAGCACCCAGTACACGGCACCCAGCACAGAGCACCCAGTACCCAGCACACAGCACCCAGTACACGGCACCCAGCACACAGCACACAGCAGCCGCCCCGCTCCGGGCCGGGTCCGCAGCGGGGGCGGTGCCAGCGGCGGGGCGGGACCGGCACAGCCCGAAGGGAGCGGAGCGGAACCGGGGTGGGACCGGCACAACCCGAACAGAGCGGGAGCGGAGCCGGGGCCCCGGAGCGGGCAGCGCCATGGCCGAGAGATGCGATGTGGTTGTGGTCGGGGGCGGCATCTCAGGTGGGTGCGGGGCTCGGGACGGGGCAGCGCGGCCGGGGATGCGCGACCCCCGCCCGGACCCGGTGAAACCGGCTGAGCGCAGCCCCTGGAGCATCGCTTGGGCAGGGAGCCGTACGGTGCAGGCAGCATTTTATTGTTACAAACTATGAATAATTTCGATTGCAGGGTTATTTTAGTTATTTTTATCTTATTTTTATTTTATAATTTATCATTGGTTTTATTATTTTTTAATTTTAATTTTTTAATTGTTTATTATTATTATTTTATTAGTCTTTATTTTTATTATTCTTTATTTTAATTCTTCTTCTTATTATTATTTATTTCCATTATTATTTATTTTTACTGTAATTAATTCTCATAATAATTTATTTTTATTATCATTTATATCAATTGTTGTTCATTTTTATTAATATTTTTCAGTTTACTAATTTTTTTAAATTCAGTTTTATCTTATAGATTTACGTTTTATTTTTCTGGTTTTTCCACTGTCCAGTCCCTGAACATGTGCAATTTTTCCAGTACCCCTGGATTTTTTGGATGAGTGAGGCTAGAAGCACTCAGCATTCTCTGCACCCAGTCCAGGGTTGTTAGGCAGAGGCCCTCGGTCACATGTGGTTAATTTGAATCCTTGGCTGCCTTTTGTTCAGCGCAGGTAGAGGCATAAATGAAAAATGCCTGAAATCAGCTGGATGAGTAGGAAGTTTCTAGCTCCCTTTCAGTGCAGGTATGGGTTTGAGAGCATGAGCAGCCTGGCAGAATGGACAGACAGCACTGGGAGCCTGGAGCCTTCTTGCACTTGAGTGACAACCAGCTGGTTTTAACCCAGGCTGGCCTAGAAGACCTCTGTGCCTGCCCAGTGAATCTCTCCCCTGTGCATTTTATTCCAGATACATATGCCAAATAAACTGTTCATCAGCAGTAGATTTTTTTTCCTTGTGCCTTTGGGAGATCAAACAGTTGTTTTTTGCCCCTTAGCATTGGGAGGTGTGGAGTGATAGCTCCTGTGCTGTATGATGATCTCCTCAGAGCATGAGTGCACACATCCAGACATCCAAGCAGTATCTCCTGCCAAACCACAAACAAGTATTTGAGAGCTCTTACAAAATGTGATTTTGTCCATCTATTTTTCACATGGCTTTTAATTTCCACTATTTACTTATATATAATTCTAGATGTCTGTTTAACCATCATGGTAAGGTGTGTAGCATGCAATTTGAACGATACACAAAATGCAGAGACAAAATCACAGCATTATTTCCTAAGGACAATTCTCTAATAACAAATTGCTGAATAATGTTTGAGTGTTTCAAGTGTGTTTATACAAACAGCAAAAATTAACCATTGCTTTTCTATAAAGCACAGTGGATTCTGAACACAGTGTTATGGCTAATTTTTAATTTACACCGTGTATCACAGTGAAACTCAATTAAAGTAATTAGCACGTGGTAAATATCTGTTCATGCCTTGTAAACAAAAAACATTTTCAGTGGCATGGTTTTGTACATCAGTAGTGCTACGTTGCCTCTGTTGAATGAGTTGGAGTGAGAGTCAGTGTAACAGCTTTTAAACTGCCCTTGTTATTCATGGTTGCCATGGGAATTTTTTCATGGCAGGCCTGCACAGCCCACTGAGGATTTTCTGGAAGAGCATCAGGACAGAGAAGCAGTGCTAAGGGTGGTAAATCGTGTGCTTCACTCTTTGCCACCTGTAGACAGCAGCAAGTGGCAGGGGGAAGAGTTTTCTATTTGCTTCTCTTTACTAAATACCCACTAAAGTGCTCCTGTGTCATGCTGGAACAACTTTTCTCCTGCCTTCCCATAAAGGTTGGAAAAATATACAGGCACAAAAATTGCTGCTGAATAAGTGCCCCTCTCCAGTCACTTTCCTTTAGGTGTTATGTACAGCTCCTGCTTCACCTCTGACTCACACTTGTCTGTAAATCATTGAGCTTGCAGCCAGGTGATGAAACCATGGCTTTAGCTCTCCTTACACTGATTTAAAACCCCTGCTAACATGCACAGCTGCTGCAGAGATCCCTTCTCCTGTCCACCAGAGTATGATTTTTAAAATGAGGCACTCCTTGGAGGCTGGGTTTGTTGCTGCTCCACAGCTGGTGTGTGTTCCTTCAGAAAGTCTCTGGTTTTGGGCTTCCTGAGGCTCTTATGGCCAAGGCTCTGTGTTTGCTGCCTGTAAAAGCAGCAGAAGGCTCTTGTCACACCGAGGTGTGCTGGAGCTCTGAGCAAAGCAGGTAATGCAGAGCAAACAAAGACTTGCTGTGCCAGCAGGAGGATGCAAACAAACAAGTGTCACAGAGCTGCCACTTGGCTGTCTCCTTTCTGGTTATTTCTTTAAGTCAAGCAATTCCATTTGCAGGCTCAGACCCTCTTTGGCAGCATCTCTGTCTGTCTTTTTATCCAGATGTCATTAGTAGGGCCTAAAATTTAAAGAGTAAAAACCTGATAATGAAATAACAGTGCAGAGGCCTTCACAACCCTGGCAGTCTCTGTTCTTTTATCTGAGGATGCCACTTCTTTGCTGAATCATTTTATTGCAGGTTTGATGAAAGGGAAGAATAAAACTCAGGAACTGGCCAATTTAAATTTTATGCAGTGAAAATCTACCCAAAATTAGTCTTCATTTTTTTCAAGTCAAAGTAATTGTCTGTGGCTTTCCTGAAGATGTCAGGTAAACTCAATAGTATTGATGATAATGAAAACCTTTGAGGAACAGGAGGATTCACTAAGGGCAGATTCTGTTTTGTGGGTAAAACTTCAGCAGAAGACTTTGAAATTTTTTGCAAATGGTGCAGATTAAAAACAAATATTTTAAAGGAAAATTTCCTAGAGTCAAAAAGCATATATGAAATACTTAGCTACACATTGCATGCAGAATGCCTAGTGAAAAGAGTATTTAGATCAGAAGCATAACAGACCCTCTTAAAGCTGGAATATGCATTGTGACAGATTCTTCTCTTTGCTTAGAGTCCTCCCTTTTACTTTAAAGGGCTCTTCTAGCATAAGGGTCAAAACAACTATGAGAAATCTATAAAGTCACATCATCAAACTTGTTTATTTTCTTGAGACACCAATGACTTCAAATAAAATACTGAAATCTGTTCAGAGATTTTGTTTAAAGGCTTTCTCTTTTTGTTTTCAAAAGTCTCTTACTGTCCCTGCTTTTGCCTTGGGAGCTGCTTTCCTTGTTTTGTTTTCAAGTAAATTATCAGATTTTATCCTAAACTTATGCCAGTCCTACTTGAGAAAATACCTCTCTTAAATCTCTAATGCACAGATTTTACAATCAAAGTGAGGTTAATGATTATTTTTTCTTAAAGGTGAAGTCTTTTCTTAATTATAATGTTATTTGAAGTATGCTTAGTGTTTTGCTGTTCACAAACCACCTGTCATGTTCCTGTAAGTTTAGAACCAAAACATTCTGTAAGACAATATAACATCCTTTTGTGTTGGGTTTTAAAAATATTTCCATACCTATTCTTGTGTTATTGAGATGCCACTGTCCTCTCTACTCTTCTTAAGCTTCACTTTTAATTTGTGTGACAATTTAATGTGCTGCATAATTACAGTAGCTCTCACTGCATCTGTGAACCACTGTAAAGTTAATTTAAAAATAAAAATGAAACCAAAACATCCCAAAACAGACCAGGTGTTTTGAGGGCTATTATCTGATGGTACTCTATCTGTTTAAGAATAGACTGATGCAGAGGGAAAAATTGTTTTTGAAACAAATCTGGGATACATTGTAAGAAAACTATAGATACAATACATAAAATTCAGTAGATACTTGTTTCTTTTTGCCCTCCAGTCATAAATTACAATGTCTCAATACTCCTTCTCTGAAAAGATGGTTTACCTAACAAGATAATATTTTTGGAGAACATTGCTAGTCTGGGAGTCCTATGCTAGATGTCCATTCGGAGAAGAAGAAAACCCCACAAAACCAAATGAGGGCATGGATGAAATAGCTGTTTGTGATGAACCAGAATGGATCAGTCAGTGAGAGCACTCTGACCCTCTCCAGGGAATGTCACCCTCTCTGGGATGCACTCTGGCAGAGGGAATCCAGGGCATTTTCCTGTCAGTTGGCATGATGGAGCTCTTGGTTAACATTTTCAGTAACCTGTCTCTGTATCTGACAGCAGGAAGTTACTCTTTTTTTTCTCAACCCCTCTCATGGCTAAAGCAGGATGAGCCAATTAGATGGGACCTGCATTTGACTTCTGGACATTTCACATAAAAAAAAAAAAAAAATCTTGGCAATGCACAGTAAACAGAACAGAATGCAGCTGCATAATGTTGTGAAATAGTTTGGTAGCCTAGGCAGCAGGGACAGCTCTTGTAATTCACTGTCTGAGACCTCCTAATTGGTCTGAGAGATGATTTGATAAGAAGCTTTCCAGTCTACCTGCAGGAGCCATCTCATCTCACAAGGCTCAGGGTGATGCATCATTAAAGAAAGGTTTTCCATTAGTTTATTTAACCATTATGAAAGGGTGTTGTTAAGGAAAGTTCATTCAGTGTGTTCAGCAAAGTGTGAAAACTATATGGTAGGGGAGAAAAGGTAACTGAGGAAGGCAAACCTTTGGGAAAGGAATTGTTGTTATGTCTATGCTATTATGGGAAATAAGTGGTAGGGAATCAAAGTTTACAAACTGAGAAGTCCACAGGATTTTCTTATCTGTGCTGCTGAATTGCTTTTTTTTTTTTTTTTTTTTTTTTTTTTTTTTTTTTTTTTGACAAACAAAATTCAAAACAGGAGAGGCTGAAAGCTCTTTGTAAGCAAGTCCAGTGCATTGTTTGCTTGGACAACCACCTGCAGGGGTGCTTTTATTTGGTGAGATTTGTCAGAGTTTGATTGAGCCCTTGACTAGAACCTAATCACACTTGAGGTGGGGATTGATGTTTGCCTGCATTAGGAAGATGGTTCAGATCAAGTGTGTGATGTTCTGCACTATTTTTTCACACAGACACTGCCAGCTTGTTGTCTTGGGAAACTTGGTTTCCCTGATCAAAGATAGTGTCATAGAAAGAGTATTTCAATTTTGTGCTCTTCTTCCTTCCATGAAGAGACAGCTAAAATTTTTTTGCTTGGTCATCTTGACCACAGATGTGCACCTACATCCTCTATGTCCATCCTCTCTGTTTTCTCCTTGCCTACTTCTCTTTCTTTCATTTTCTTGTAGCATCAAGAGGTTGCCAAAAGATCACATTCTGCATACTTAGGAGTTGTGATTTACTTGTTTTACTTCTTGGCACCATCAAGTTCAGGAGTTATTTTAGAGAAATGCAACTCATTGTGCTTCCCCTGCTGTAATGAGTGATCAGTGTCAGTGCCCAGCCAGTGACACAATGTCAGACACCACAGTGACCCAGGGCTGGGTTAAACACTGGTGCCTGTGTTTAACTGGGCTGGGATGAGCAGCCCACTGCTCTGCTCCATCCTGGAGTGTTCAGGCTGTCTAAGATGATCTCAGGAGTGTGTTGACAAGGATACTGTTGGCTACTGGAGGTACTCTTATCAACTGGTGTGTGTTTGTAGTCTTCTCCAAAGCTGGAGGCATGTGCCAAAATCAATCATCATTCCTGAGGAATTGTAGTCATAGAACAGTTTGGGCTGGAAGGAACCTCTAAAGATCATCTATTCCAGCTGCCCAGCAATGGGCAGGGACATCTTCAACTAGATCAGGTGGTTCAGAGCCCTGTCCAACCTGGCTTTGAGTGTTTCCACCACCTCTCCTGTCCAACCTCTTCAGCATTTCACCATCCTCACTGTAAGAAATTACTTTCTTTACATCAAATCTGAATCTACCCTCTTTTAGTCTGAAATCATTATCCCTTATTGTGGCAAGCCCTACTAAGAATTTCATCCTCATCTGTCTGATAAGCCTCTTTAGGCACTGGAAGCTGTTACAGGGTTTTCCCAGAGCCCTCTCTTCTCCAGGCTGAACAACTCAAGTTCTCTCAGCCTTTCCTCAAAGGAAAGGTGTTCCATCCCTTGGATCTTTTTATGGCCCTCCTCTGGACCTGCTGCAATAGTTTGTTTTCTTTTTTTGTGGTGAGGACTCCAGGGTTTCAGCCAGACTTCAGTTTCTTGAGGAAATTGCATTAATCTCAATAAAGTTTCAACCATTTAATTTTTATATAGCCATTTTGGAACTTAAAATGATTTTCCTTCTGGGCTGAAAACCTATTTCATCTTTGTAAACTTATGTCAGATATTATTATTATTGCTGCCTTGAAGGATGGTCAAAATGTGATCATCTAATTTACTTTTTTTTTTCCTTGTGGACTGATTCATGCCTAAGGTTTAGAATTTTGTAGTGCTGCATTATTCTTGTTTAACATTTTTTTTGACGTTTTCAGTTGTCAGTGAGGCTGCACTATAGGTCATTGGTATTTAAGCCATGAATGACTAGCATTCTTCTAAATAACCCACCCATGCTCTTGTATTTTGCACTTTCTCTGTCCTGTCAGTTTTCTGTTAAAACAGCTTGCTTAAAAGAAAAATCAGTATAAAGTCACTTGGAAAACTGTCTTTTCTCCACAAACCACTATTTAGTTTGGGGCTTGAAGGCAAGAGAAAGAAGAATGGTCATCAGGATCTCATTTGGGGAGACCCTGAGTTCTGGATAGGTGAGTAATAAAAGAGGTGCTGAAAAGTGCCTGTCAAGCCACAGAGGATTTGCATTGACCCAGTCAAGAAACAGCAAGAATATTATTTATGGGATGAGCAGGCTTCTGTTCCTATGCCCCCCACAGCCCCACAGGACTCATCTGTGTGAGTTTTGTGGGCTCTTAACAGCTTCAGGAGCAGCAGCAGCCGTGGGTGGAGAGCAGGGAGCTGCCCAAGGAAATGATGGGCATGAGGATTTTTGTAGGGAGTCTGTGCGTGGTTGTTTAAAGAGGGCAAGGGATAAGGATGGAGGAATGCAAAGTGAAAACCATCCCTGGAAGAATGGGTGGTCTAGTCTAGGAAGACTGAGACCTTGTGGGTTACTTCCAGTAGCTGGCACATCTGGCAAAATAAATCACAGCTGCACTAATTTTTACCACTGAAGAGTCTGGCTGTGGCTCATTAGAGGCTTGGGCATCTTGCAAAGATTAAGTTGTGGTGGTGACCTGGCTTCTGTTGGCATTTCATTTTTCAGGTGGTTACAGAGTTCCCTGAAGTTTTGATTTATTTTAAACCTGCCCATTTTACAGATATTACTTTGTACTATACAAGTTTTTCATGCTTTTCAGTTTCCACACAGCTGGGAGTGAGGAGGGTGGGGAGGAAAGATGCCCCTGTAGCCTCCTGCCTCCCAGGCAGCTGGTTTTTATCTTGATGGTATAATTCATATACAAAACATTGAATTGAGTCTGTTCAGTTCACTGCACACAGCAGCAGCTGATCAAACAGCAGGTTCATACTATGCACCATGATTACCTGGATTACTAGGACAGCTTGAGTGTAAACTGGGCTCATTTTTGCTTGAGTGATAAATCTGTGTTTGAATGTATTAAATATTGGCTCAAGACACCTCTTTTGTTCCAATATAAATTAACTTTTCATGAGGTAGCTTGGCCAGAGGCTGAATCAGTGAGTTATGCTAAACAATGAGTATCAATGAGGAAAGGTTGTAAATTATTTTATTTTCCACTTTAGATATTTATCTTTTCTGTGCTTCTTTCACCATTTTTGCCCCTTCACATTCTATCAGAATGGTACAATTCTAGTGGTAGCATTTTTTCTTTGCTAGCAGTGATGTTTTTATGAACTGTTTGGCTCAAACTTCCTCCTGCCTGCACTTAGAGATGGATGGATAGATGGAAGTCACAAGTCATCTGATTTAGTGGTTCTTTTTTGGGCTTCTCTGCATGACATGTACATTCTCAGCCTTTGGTATCTCAGCTGGAGAATAGTTTGGGCTTTCAGCAGGGTTCATCTTAATTTTTCGGTTGTTCAAATAAATAAAATGTTCACAAATCCTTGTAGGCTTTACAATTTAGCCTCTGTGTGTGTACACACCTACTTGTATATGTGGCTGTGATGATGATAGGAATTTCCAAAGAGTCTCTGAGGCTGTTTGGAAGTGACATTGAGAGCTTCTCAATATAAATCTGTGATTATTATGTGCCATTTGTGTGAAATTCATTAGCTGAAGATCAATTAAAACATGAAACAAAATGGATAGCCATGGAATGAGGACATGATGGGTCTGCTGGGATTTGCTGTTGCCCAGCTTGGCTTAGGTGAACACCTATGAGTCATTAGACACTGAGAAATCTGGGAAATTACACATTGATCTTTAATGTCAAGATATGAGAATGATATTCTGTTTATTTTTAAGTTCACTTCTTCCAGTTGATTGTGCTTTTTGAACATTTACTTTTCTCAGAGGACTTAAAAAGTGAATTCTTCACTTGAGAACAAGCAAGACTTGGCAAAACAGAGCAGCATTTCTCTTCTGAGGCAACTGTTGCATAGTTTTGCAAAATTTTCCAGATGCAGCTTAGCCTTTTTTTTCCCACATTGCTGTGTATGGAAGGCAAAACTATTCCTCAGAATAAACCTGGCTGGCATTTTATTTGCTTGTAGATCTCTTCATAAATGTAATGCCTAAAAGGATGCTTTTAGGAAATTTCCTGTATGGACCCTCAGCCAGTTCACTGTGCTCAGCTTTATTTGATCCAGTGCTATGATCTGTTTGTTGTAGCACTTTCAGTTCTCTCTGTCCTTCTTTTTCCCCTCTGTTATGTCTATTGAGTTTTGAGGCAACCCAGATTGTAAACTAGCAGAAAGGGATGACCTAAGGTAAAGGAGTCCCTAGGACTGAGGGTGTGTGATACTATCAGGGTAAAAATGATAATTACATAATTAATATTATTATTAACTGTAACTTTTCAGTATATCCTGGAGCTGTAACAAAGGACATGCAGAATGTGTTTGAGTTTTTTTTACCTGACTGAAGCCTAGAAGAAGACTTCTGATATGCTTTTAAAGTGTGAGGTGGGCATGGCTGTTCATGACAAGTCCATTAAATGAAGAAAACACAGTAAATTATTGATACCAGAAATACTCAATCTTTGAAAATCTGGAGTGCCCAGTTTTGTCAATAAGAAGTTTCAAGGGGAACTTCAGATGTAAAAGTGAAGTGGAAATGAGGGAAGCCTTGGGTACCACTGCACCAAAGGTGTTTGTTTTCCACCCAAATGCCACAAATTTTCTCCATCCCATGCTTGGTAGGGCTAGATCTTAACACCCCACAACTTTGGTCATCTCCTGGTCATATCTGCCCAGGTTCTGTATCACCTAACCAGCTGCAATGCTGGGACAAGTGTAGGCTGAATGTTTGTAATTCTGGTTTTAAGAACTTAACAAATGCTTAATAAATGCTCTCCCTGCCACGTGGATGGATCATCCAGGAGCTCCTGCAGGGAGAAGAGATCACAGAAAGCTGGGACTAGAGTCCCATGAAGTCCCATTAACTCGTGGGGATGCTCATATTGACCTCAGTGACAAAATTACAGAATTAGAGCTCAGACAGAAAAACTCATTGCCTTGGCTAGACAATGAAATGCCAACAGAAATAAATTTTGTTTGCTCATAGAGTGCTGTATCTTAGGCGGAAATGTTAGGTCCTTTGTACAAATATTTTAAGTAAATGTACATTTTAAGCAGATAGCTTGCTAATGTCTCTTTTTGCTCCTTGGGGTTTCTGAAACTGTAGTTTTGTTGTTTTCCTTAGCTCTGTAATGTTCTAAGTAAGTGATAGTCATTTTAATGGCATTAATTGCAGCATGGTGATACAGTTTAGGAAAACAGTATCTCCCCCCATGGCCAAAATACTTGGGTCAAAAAGGAGACTTTGCTAGTTTTCACTTTACTGTTTAGACATGAAGGTAAGGCACTGAGACTGACAATTGACATTGGCCCAGCTCTACCATTTAGGTTTTAGCTTCTGAACTATAATTTTTGAATTTTCTTTGGTAAGATTGAGTCAGATATTTAAATTACCATTGTTAAGATGGCCCAAATTAGAGATGTTAAAAGGTTACTGAAGGCACAGTATTCTTCACAAGAGCAAAATTCCTCCTTAATGTGAGGAAGATTATGAAACTATTCTGTGCCACCTTAACTCACCCAGACCTTGGGCCAATGCTGGTTTTGCTTTTTTGTTGCTGTTGCTATCTTGGTTTTTGTTTTATTTACAATCCTTATCTATAATGCCTTGCAGGCATTATTGTCTCAGGCCATTATTTCAATTAAAACATTTTAGCTGGCTAATGATGAGTGACAGAGGTAAAGGTGACCAGTGCCAGGTTCAATCTCTCAGTGGCAGAGCAGTAATTGGATTGTGTTCATTAGGGCACAAACAGCACCAATGCTATTAAATTGCAGTTTCTAGCACAGCAATGCAATAAAGAAGCTGTGGAGCACAAAGGAGAAATCCCACTGATGCAAAAAGGCTGCTTGGTTGTGGGTGAGGTCTTTTCCTGCCCTCCATCCTTCCAAGGTGACAGTGACATGGTAACTAATGGTGATGACACTGAATTACAGGATGTTGTGGGGACATCTCTTAGAAGGAGTTCAGAGAGCCCTGAGTATCAACAGGAAGGGTTTTTATTTGAATTTTTTAGTAATTCAGTCTTAGCAACAGCAAACCAGATTCTTTGCTAACTGATCTAATTTTTACATGCTAGAAACTTAATTCCTGATTGAGGGAGTGGTTTTTTCTCTTTCTTCCACAATTTACCTCACCTGCTTGGGGCATATTCCTGCCTCTGCTTGGGGCATATTCCATATTCCTGAATTGACCTCATTCACTGCAGCTGTGTTGACCACTAATAGTGGTGTTCTCTCCAAATGTCCTTCTGCAGCATTAACAGATGGATTTTGTTTCTTTGGGTACAGTGCAGCAGTTTTGGCCAAATTCATTTATTTGCTGTATGAATTTTGCAAATATTCCAAAGGCAGTATCGAAAGTGGTAGCATCAAATGTGGTAGGTCAGGGACACTGTACAAAGACATCTGATAGTGAAGCAAGTTGTATTTCTCATGTGATCCCACAGCAATACCAGCTCCTGTAACTTTTTTTAGGTTTGGACAGATTTCCTGGTTTTTTTTTCTTAACATTTTAGATACTTCAGGTAGGGATTTTAATTTTTCTTTGGGTTAGGTTGTGCTTTTTTTTTTTTTTTTTTTTTCCTTTTGAGACTCATCACTTAAATTAAGAAAAGAAATTAAATTCATGGCCTCTCTGGTCAAAATGAGACTTATATTCAAGATCAAGAAGAAGAATACAAAGTTTACTAAAATAACAGCTTCAATGTGTTAAATATCCATGGACATCCATCTGTTGAATAATTGAATAATTCTCTTAAAAATACTTGAGTTCATCTACCTTAGATCCTGAAGTCTTAATTGTCTGTGTATAATCAATTACCTTATGTTTCCTTTTTTTGCTGTCAGTCTTGTGAAACATTTTTGCATCCCAGGATTTGTGCATTAACCCCAGGGCAGAAGACTGTGCTGGTTCTGCAGGCTGAGTGCTCTCCCATTTCCAAGGTGGATTTTTGGGCACATCCTCATGCTGAGCCTGGTGCAATGTTTGTTTACTGCTCTGGACTGCACCAAGGCTGCTCTGCCCACTGGCTGTGTCAAGCAGCATCTGCTACCTGACATCTCTGCAGACTCAGTGATTTAGATGTGGTTGAACAGGTTGACAACCAGAAAAAAAACAAAACAAAACAAAAACAAGCATATCTTTTTTGCCAAAATAAATACAGGGTGGAAAATGTTGGCAAATTCCATGAGTTGGAAGAAGTTTTGCATTAAGACCTGCAAGTTGATACAGCACAGGTACAATGGCAGCACTTCTTCCTGCTCAATGTACAATTTTAGTCAAAGGGAGGAATTTTTATTGTTATTAGGTGAACAATTTTTTTTTGTGTCAGCCATTTTAAGAGCTATTAATTGAATGCCTGTGGCTTAGAACTTTCTTTGCTACCTCCATGAGTTAAAATTTAGAATTTTTAGATGATTGTTATAATTATATAAATGAGAGAAGTGAATTTTTTCCTAGAAAGGATAATAAATGTGGAGGAACATGATAAAGTAGTGAGTAATACAGGAATGCCTTCAGAAATTTACAGCTTTTCAGAGATGGAACTTCCAGTCATGTCCTTTGTAGTGGTTTTTCTGTTGAAATGCTAAGATTAAAGGGTGTTTCAGTAAAATTGCTGATTCCAGGCAGAATAGAATGGTGGTATTAAATTTCAATCAGTTTTTAAAGAAAATATACTTTTAAATGCTTTTTAGATAGTTAAATATATTTGATCATAGGGCTACTTTGTAGGGCAAATGGGGGTCAGATGAAGAATGAGACTCTTCTCACATTTGTCAATTCAAATATAAATATAATAAATATGTTATAATATTTATATTGTATATAATACGAGTATATATAATCCAAATATATATAATCCAAATATATGTACACATACATATGTGTATCTGTACACATAAATATATATATAATATAGATATATAAACATATATAATATCTTATAATATATAATAAATATATAAAAACTCTATGATCTTGGAGATATTTCCAAGCTTAATGATTCTATGATTCTAGGAAATAGCCATTTGGATTCTGACCTAGCATAAATATTTAAGATTTTCTGTTTAAAAAAAAAAAAAAAAATTGAATTAGTCAGTCTTTCAGGATAAGAAAGCTGTTGATGTCAGGAAGAGAGGTTATAATGAAGCTGTTTAGTGAAATGGTGCAATTTAAGGTGTTTAGTAGGCATAGAGACATCAAACAAGAAAGAAAGAAGTTGGAGCTGAAGATGAAATAATTACTGAATTACTGTGATGATTACATTTGAGTCCAGTCTGTGTGAATGCAGAGTGCTGCACGATGGGGAAAGAAATAAATGATTTTCATGACTTGGACTTGCATTATAAGATTCTGGGGGAGGCAATCTCCCACCAGCATCTCTGGGTGGCTGCGTTGGGTACCGGGTTGCCGTGGTAACAGATGGAGGCTTGCCCAGTTAAGCATCTTCTAAACAGGGTTGTATTTTCAATCTGGGGCTTCCAATAATTATCTTTGCTTCTTTGTTGTTTGCATTAATTATCTGCCTGTTGGTTCTTTGAGCAGAACTGCACGTGATGCTGCTTAACTGTTTGATTTCTGCTGTATCTCTCTCTGTGTATATTTATATATGGCTCTCTGTGGCTCCTTGGAGAAAGCTGACCTGTGCTGGAAACTGGACCCAATTTCTGTCTTCTGTGAAATGGCTGAGCCCTTATATTGCAATTCAGATCTGATTCTACTGGAATGCTCCTGGGGAGGAGGGAAAGCTGCCTCTGGGTGACAAATTGCTCTGCACAAAATAGGAGCAGTAATAGCATCAGTCACAGTTTTGCATTTGAATGCAGCTCTTTGCCTCGTTTGTGAGGAGGGGGGGCAATATCAGAGATCTGCCTTTTGTTAGTGGTGTGTTAGAGTGGTGGGTGTGTCAGAGGCAGTGCTGGAATGTGAAGTGTGAAGGGTTAAACTTCTCAAGAGGAGACCTTATATCACATGTGACTGACTTTTCCAGGCTTTGCTTCACAGGTATCCTTTGTGCTCTGTTTGCAGCAACTGGGGCACAGACAGAACCACTCTGACTCTTGCTCAGAAAAGAGGTTGTGGTTTGGGGGGTTTTCTACAGCATTTGTTAATTTGTGAAAAGGAAACCTCGACCTCATGCCCCAGGGTTCACATTCTAGTGTTCATTTCCATTTTAATATGCTTTTGTTGCTGTTCCTAGTGCTTTACCTGCCCTTGTACCATTTTGGCTCAGAGCTCTCCCTCCACAACATCCAGTCCCCTCTGTTATTATAGTGACAATCCAAGAGCCACGTTTGGGTCCAGCTCCAGGAACAGGAATGGAGTGATATGGCAATACTGGGATTCCCAATGTGTGAGACACCAAAACCAGCAACATTCCCACCTGGCACTTGCACTGTACTGTGGTCTCTGTCACCAGCAGCCTTGAATTATCCTATTCTGTGTTTGTATAATGGTTTTGAAATCAAAACCAGTGAGAGACTTTAAGTCAGAAATACAATTTAATAGGAAAAAGAAGTGCAATAGTACAAAAGAAAAAACACTGACAGAGTCAGAATACAACCTGGCACCCTGCTAGTTAGGGTGGTGGCAGCAGTCCAGATGAAATGGCCTTCTTGAAGCAGTGATCTTGTAGAAATCCTGGCAATGATTCTGGTAGCTCTTGTCCTCTGTAAACCAGTGAGTAAGGGCTGCTTTGATGTTCCAAATCTCAGTTTTTATCTAGGTAGGAAAGGCTTGGCTCCTCCCCCGGATGGAGCATCTCCCAGTGGAATGATGTAATTTTATCAGTCATGCAGTGGGACTCAATGGCCATTAACAGGAGATATCTCCTGGAGGGAGGATGTGTTGTGGAAAAGATAAAGAACATTGCCCCGCCTGGTTTTTAACAGCTGGCCCATTGGCAGAGGATATCTCCCACAGAGATAAGGATCCCTGCCCCACCTGGTTTCAGCAGATGGTGATAGAATACAGACTTTTGGGCACATCTTTACATTGTAACCTAGGACAATGTGCCAAGAGACCTACGCTGCTCCTTTGCTGTGCCCTCTGACCCTCCTGAGCCTCTGCCTTTCCTTCTTCCATCTTTTTCCTGTTACGTCTCTGTGATGATTTGTGCAGCAGACTCAGGACCAGGACACTGATGTGGGTGAGAGGAAAGGGGGAACCACCAGCCCTTGAACTGATCAGGTGATGCTTGATTTGGGAACCCTGCAGACTGCATCTTCCAACCCCAAGGACATCCCTCCCCCTGCAGGGATCAGATCTGCTGGAGGCTGGGCATGGGTGGGGCAGTGAGATATTAACAAGCCCCATCCTTCCCTCCACACTGTTTTGGTTGTTTGTTTTTGCTTCAGGAAAGAGTAAACTCTTGACTTTAGCAGTCCATGTGTGAATGTGGCAGAGGGTGGGGGAAAGGTGGCACATGCCCCAAAATAAAAAGTGAAGAATAAATGGTAGGTGCAATCAGGTGGGTGAAAGGTGCAGGGAGAGACAAGGAGGTGGTACCTGGGCTGTGATTCAGCTGCATTTCAGTGGAATCCAGAGAGTTATCCTTTCACAAACTTCTCTGTTGGTTCAGCTCCTGGGAATAAACTGCCTGTGTTCCCAGCTGCACTGAAATGTTTATTCATTAGATTTTAATAAATAAAGTCAAATCTCATATCCCTTAATCAGTGTTGGTAACTGAATGCTATTAATTGATTACTCAATACCTGTTAGCATGAAAAGCCAGCAGAGGCCTTAAGTGATATCAGCCTTCAGTTTATGCATTCATTCTGTAAATTATTAATAACTACTATTGATCTTCTCCCAAGTGATGAAATATTTGTCTTTTTTTGAGAAGTGATTTATTTTTTCCTTAACAGATAAGCCAGATTTATTTAGGAGTTTTGTTGCTTATTTTTCCTCCAGAAGCCAATCTCTCTTTGCAAGTTGTTTGAAGGAGTTGTCCATGTTTACATACCATGGCTGTTTCTGTATTATGTTCTTCCTTGGTATCTTCAAATATTTTTGAGTGTAGTCAAGGCCACTGATCCAGCCAGATGTTTTTGCAATATAATTTCCTCAGCAGGAAGTATGGAAAGACCTTTATCAGTTTCATTACTGGTTTTCTCACCAACACTTATGTGAAAACCCAAGATAAATAAACCCATGAAGCTAGGGGCAAAAAAAAAAAAAAAGGCAGAAGCGTATGATGTATTAGTGGAAACATTTGCAGCTTTTCTTCAGAAAATGTCAAATTCATTAGATAGATAGGTCTACACTATTGTAACTTTTTTTTTCCCTTTCCTTTCTTTTTTATTTTATTAATTTTTTTTTTCCACATGAGGAAAGAAAGAGCCAACTGCAGCACATTGTAGCAGTTTCACCACAGGGCTAGGAACAGGACTGGGTTCTTCCAGTCCCAGTCCATGAGCTGGTGACCAGAATGTTCTGTAGCCTCTCCCCAGGACTTCTATATTTTCTTAATTTTCATTTCATTCAATCCTGCCATGTTAGCTTGGGCCATCTGTTTTTGCTGTCAGTGCTTTTTGCCACTTCTTCCACGGCTGCTTTCTGCTTGGAACAATCTGCTTGGATGACAACTCAAAAACTGCATGTACTAGGACACACAGAGGGAGCTGATTGCATTCTCATGGTAACAAGGCAGGGAGCCAGAAAGGATGGATAAATTGTGATGTATGAGTGTGGCTTCCAGCCTGGCCTCTTGCTGAACTTTATTCCAACACATCCTGTTGGTTCAAAAGGATGATACAGCCTGGTAGAACAGAGCTCTTGTCCTGCTACAAATTCACATGTGGCCAAAGTAAGCACCTTGGTTTATTTAAATCTCAGTTTGTGTCCTAAAGTAAAAGGCAGAGATGACCTTAGGAAGTGGAAAGGTTGCGAGTTGGATTCCCCCCTTTCCAGTTCCCTTCATTCCCACAGCAGCTTGGCACACTTGCTGCAGGGCTACACTGATATTTTCCACTGCAATCATGAGGATTTGTGATATCACAAGAGATGTTACCTCCTGTGTTTTTACTGTTCCTTCACTTGGGTGTCTCAGCTTCAAGAGTCACAAGATGGAGATAAAATGTATTAAAAATGGATGAGGGAGAAACCAATTTTTTGTATTTTTTACCCATACTTTTAATTCTTGTTGCCAGACACAGCTGCACATTCTGTCTCTTAGTCAGACCACATGTCCTTCTGGAGATGAACCCTGTGACCTGACTGTGTGGGAACTTTGCTACTGTACTTCAAAATATTCAGAACTGGAAGCAGAGACATAGAACAAGTGTCAGGGAAAACGTCACAAATTTAGGACAGTCCTGATAATACTTCTTCCTTTTTTTGTTGTTGTTGGGGTTATAAATAACAAAATGTTGGGGAGGACAGCTTTCTGTACAAGCAGTAAAGTTTGTAAGTTCTCTGCCTGGCTGGGTGACCATTGTATCAAGTGCTGGCTGATGCATCAGAATTCCTGAGCATGTGGTGCAAAACTTACTCAGCACGTGTAAAATTGGACAACAAACTGTTTAATTAGGTGGCTTCAGTTCCATGTAATGATTACTGGGTTTTGAGGGTTTTAATTCCACCACCTCACCTCCCTGGCATAGTGTTTGAATGAAAAATTCAGGATTTGGATGGACAGCTATGAGAGTATTTATGTATCAAGTCACAAAAGCTGTGCAATGCATGTACAGAAGTATTCTTTAATTGCTTTTCTTTTATCTTTTAGGTCTCTCAGCAGCCAAGCTACTGACTGAGTCAGGCTTGAATGTGGTGTTGCTGGAAGCCAATGACAGAGTTGGTGGAAGAACTTTCACCGTAAGGGTAATTATCCCCAGAGCTATTTATATACTACTATACTATTTATATACTACTATATTATTTATATTCATACTTACAGTATGTGCCATGTGGGGGAAAATTTCTAGATTACCAGCAGGTGGGAAATTTCCTGATATTGTACCAATAAGAGTAAGGAAAGACTGGCATGATGGTGGGGACAATATTTCTGTGATCTTTGAGCTCTGGTGTCACCCATCTGGGAAGGAGAACACAATGAGCTAAGTTTCAAAATCATTTCCTGGGGAAAGACACTCTAGAAATCTCTGTGGAAGAAACACCCATGAGGCCAACCATGCTGTGAAGAGTCTTGAGCTGAGCTGTGACATGGTTCATACAGAGTGGTGTAGGGCAGAGGAGTGTCAGGGCTGGTTGGGAGCTAGAAGAACCCTATTTCCCTTCACTGCTTTCTTCTGCTCTGTCTTGACATGGGACATCCCCTCTCACTCTGTCCATTAGAAAATCCTGTGCTGCTTCCTAGGATAGTGTGTTTTAAACTGGTCATTGGTGAGATGCCTGACTGAGCAAGAGCTGCCCAGCTGTCTCTGACTCTCTCCTCTCTCTGCCTGCCAGGCTCTTTCCTCTTTTTAAGGCTGTAATGTAACAATGGGCCACCTATTTTGGTTATAAACTCCAAATTATAATCAACATGCTGTTATGAACTCAGTAATCCCCACACCAGAACTCTACTGAAGAATTTGTTTTCTACGGGGAGAAGAATCTTAGCCAAAATGCTCTGGGAGTATTTAATTTAATTTCATTCCTCTGGATTGCTCTTTTAACTTGTGTGCTATTTACAAAGGATTTATCTCTTGGTTTTTGTTTTTTCTCTTCTTCCCTTTTGTATGTGTTGTGTGTGATAAACCAGAATAAGCAAGTTAAATATGTGGACCTTGGAGGGGCTTACGTGGGGCCAACACAGAATCGTCTCCTGCGGCTCTCCAAGGAGTTGGGAATAGAGACATACAAGGTGAATGAAGTCGAGCACCTGATACACCATGTCAAGGTAAGAGACACTCTCAGGCTGCTGCTGCAAGCATGAACATTGTAGTCATGTCCTTTCTCCTTGTTTTCCACTCTTGCTGCCCTGGAGTTTGAGTAGGCAGCATCTAAGTTTGTGGGTTAAAAAAATAAGTGTATTGATAATGAAATCACCAACAAATTACTATACTAGTACAAATTATGACATGCACACATATTTATGTGTGTACCCAGTGGGTGCATCCTGTTAGCTCATGCCTTGGTTCAGGTCTCACCTCATAGGCTCTCAAAAAACTTCCTTGTTTATGAGTGGTGCAAGTGTGACTCTTCTGTGCAGGTCAGCTCTGATATGCTCTGCCCAAGTTGGCTGAAAATCCCTTTCAGAAATCCTGGATGTATCTCCAAGCAGGCTGAAAGTCTCTCAGGATGGGCTTCCTAAACCAGTGACAATTATATTGACAGAGAGAAACGTGAGAAGTTATGTCTAGTTTTGCTGATAGGGAGACTTAACATGCAGAGTAGCAAAATTGTAACTGCAAAAGGCTCTGGGAATCAGACAGTCTTGTGGAGGCAGATCTGAGTTCATGGTCTGAAATAGAACAGCTGTGGCAAAGCTGTTAAAAAGCCCACTCAGTAGTCATTCTCCAAAAGAGCATCCTTTCTGCTTTTCTGATATAGACAGTATTGCACTTGCACAGAAGGGAAACTTTCCAGGTTAGAGCCAAGGAGGATAATTCTGGGTTTCATTATATGCTCAGGAAAAGCCATTGTGCAATGACTGGCAAAATATTTGTAGTTGATGTTTGATCAAAGGTTAAAGAAGACATTGAAAGATTTTAAAACAGCAATAGAGAAAAGATGTCATGTTTTTCATTATATTTCCACTCAATTGTTATAAAAAAAGAGTGTTCTCAAAGTGATTTGCTATGGTTTCAGTTTGTAATTACCATTTCTGTGGTAGAACTAATGCATACATCCACACTGCTCTGTTTTGTGTGCCTCTGGCATTATCTTCAAAGCTAATTTTTCTGTTTGTTGACAGTATTTAGCCTTTAAATCTCCCCAAAAGCAATAGGAGGTCATGCCACGAGGGGAAAGACTTGACATGGCCTGTCAGGATGCTCAGCTTTTCAGGGCAACCTGCTGCCCTAGCATGGTGGCATTCCAAAATACTGCCAGAAATCACTGTTTCTTGAGGTTTTTCCCAGTCAAGTGTTGAAAGTCTCCAAGGAGAGAGATCCTAGATGCTGGCTGAGTACTCCCAAGCCATGCTAAGAGCATAAAGTATGGAAAGTATGGAAAGTATGGAAAGTATGGAAAGTATGGAAACAGTTTGTAGGCTCAATTGCCTGTAGGAGTTCCTGGAGAGAGGAAGAATTGTGTGCCAGAACTCCCTGGTGGCCAAGCAAGGGGTAAAGAGAGGAGATAATCCCACAGTCAGTAGCACATTCTTTGCATTTCCTGATTTCATTAATTTAAAACCCTTTATTTCCATTTTCCTTCTGTGTTTATACAATTGTGGGGAAATTGTTGAAGAATTACTCACAGTTAAATAATTGGCATGTGAGCACTATATAATAAACATATACACTGACTTGTGGCCAAATATTCAGCATTTCATTATCTTCAACACATTCCTCACAGGTTTCTGAGCCATGTGGCTTGTCCATGATTTCCCTGTGCTCCTGGAAATCTAGGCAGTGCTCCCAAACTGCAGATTCCAAGTACACAAAGAGCTGTGTCCTCTTGTGAATTTGAATTCACATGCTGACCCAAACTTTGTGATTGTGGCCAAATGTAATTGAATTCTGGACCACAAAATTATCTGAGCCCAGAGAGGCAATGAAACCTAAAGGTTTTAATTCTTCTTTTGCTACACAAAAATCAGGCATCACAGTGCATCTTGTAAAATCAGATGCTGTTTTTACTTATACCCAAAGGCAAAATCAAGCCTTTCATAGTTAATTAAATTCATTTTAGAGGCTTTTAAATACAAGTAATATATGCAGCTTCTTTGTACTACAAAATGAAAAGAATGCATTTTGTTGATCTCTGGGTGGGTCTCTACTAATTAGGCTTTACCAACTTGATTGGGTTGCATGGTTCTTTTCTCCTTTAATCTTTTTTAATGCCAGGTTCTATTGTGAGATTATTTTTGGTCTTGCTTATATTGCATGTGATATCTTCACAGAAACTCAAAATTATATTTCTTGCCCTACATTTTTTTTCTTTTCCTTCCACTTGTTAAGCAGCCTTTTTCATGGTCTTTGAAAAGAGATTAGTATGTTCTTTTCATTTTTTGTAAATACTGGTTCATCAGCCTTAGTGAGAAAATTAGTATTGCTCTGTAAGTAGTGTTTGGTAGGCAAATTGCTGCCTGAACACCATTGATTTTTCAATAGCCTAACTGAAATTAGGTTCATAAATACAGATTCAAGAAGTAAAAGCAGAACTTTCTGAGAGGTCATCATCTCCTAACAGTTCTACCACTGGACTGATAGGCAAATGTAAAATCTGTAAAAATGCTTCTTAACATCACATAACTTCTTAGCTGCCCAGGAGAGGATTCAGGGTCCTACCTTAGATATGCAAATTTGCAAATTTTGACTAGTGGTGTTGATTTTCCTCACCAAAATGACAGCTTTTGTCTTTTAAAGATGCAAAGCAAAGAGCATATAGTCCCAGTAATTTTTACCATGTAACAGTCCCTGGAAAGACTGAAATATGAAAACGTGCCAGTTATTGTGGGGGTTTAATTAACAATTTTTCCTTGTTAATTCAAGCTGTACTTCACTTCTGTGGAGTCTCATTAGCCATGCCAACTTTTTGCATTTACAAACACAAATTTACCGTTGTTTCAGTTGTAATGCGGGTTCAGTGTCTAAAGTAACTGTGGAACTGGTTTGCTCTGCTATCCTAAATCTCTATGAGGAAACATTTCTCTATATCAATGGCTTGCCCAATTAATGTTTTTACATTATTCCTTCATATTCTGTGAGGGTGATTCACTCTTTGTCCAGCTGTGGTGCCAACTGAACATCCTCTGATCCTGTTTTCCACCAGATCTTTATATGGGATAATGCCATTGATGCTTCCTGGAAATTCCTTATTATAAAATAATGGTAGAGACACTTGTTCCTTGTAATCTCTGTGTTGTCTCAGGGCAGGCTGTGGATGGTGCTAGCAGCTGGCTGAGGTAGCTGGCTATTTTCACAGCCTGTTACACTTGAAACATTCCTCATGTTGTTATAATTGAGTTTTTTCTTTAGCACCAAACAGGCCCCATTGCCATAGCACCCATCCTGTGGGTCTTTTAGGTTAAGGTGCTGGGGAAAACATGAAGCATCTCCTCCCCAGTCAAGCTCTTGACAGGAGCTTGCCACCACATCATTACCTCAGTGAAGTTCCCTGTAAGAGGATGGAGTTTCCTCATGCTCATCCCTCTGGAGGTGTCTGCATGAATGTCATGCCCACCTGAAATTTGGCATCACTATCATACAAGGATAAATAATTGAAAGCTCTGGGGAGAGTGATAATGTGAACCCTGCCTGCAGCACCTCATGAAGGTGAATATTTAATCTTGTGCACACAGTACTTTTAACCAGGACCCCAAATCTGCACTGATTTTGCCAGGTTACCTATTGACCTGCAGTAGACTTGCAGAACAAAATTTTACAGCCCTCTTGGGCATCATTCATTTTCATCACTATTGTGCTTATTAAAATGCAGTTTGCAGTGGTCTTGTTCATGAATTAGAGATATGATGGTCACATTGTATTGGGATTTAATTAGCAGCTGGATAAGTGACTGCTGTATCTAAAGCTACAGAATTGAGTGGTGCTTCTTCTGTGATATCTGTGATATATGCACTGAAGCTAAGCAATATGATTTATTTAAGCTTTTCACCTGCCTTGTCTGCAGGTCTAAGGGCAGCATCTTCTGGCATAGTCTGTGGTATAGAACATAACTGCTTAAATGGATTTTTGAATGACTAGATAAAAGTGCTTCCATTGTTCTTTATATATCTCAATTAGAGTGCACTCAGAGAATGGAAAGAGTGTGAAACTCAGTAGATACCAGTTTAAGTGAGGTGAAATAGCCTCGTGTCTTTTGTTTTCTCCCCTTTCTGATGACAATTTTTACACAAGAATTTGGGGGACTGAGAAGATATCTGAATGTTGAAGAAGCTGGGCATCTGTTGTCTTGAAAGGGAAACCAAGTAAACTTAAAGACACTTAAATTGCTGCAGGGCAATGTGGGACAGTGTGTCTACTCAGTTATACTGTGGGCAGATGCTCTTTTGAAGGCTTTCTTTTAATTGAAGCTCCTTTTTCTTTTGTTTTCATTTATTTATGCCCCATATATCTGCTTTTTAAAAGGGAAGG
This sequence comes from Muscicapa striata striata, assembly GCA_030060385.1. Taxonomy (NCBI): domain Eukaryota; kingdom Metazoa; phylum Chordata; class Aves; order Passeriformes; family Muscicapidae; genus Muscicapa; species Muscicapa striata. The sequence goes on along the minus strand of JAREIS010000137.1, from coordinate 355,952 downwards.
AAGTATTTCTGTATTTCTAATTCTAGAAATACTGAAAAGTTTTCAGCTGATTTTCTCCATTTTATTGACTGGTTTAATTCAGGTGTTGAAAGCCACTGCAGGCCCAGTATCAGAGTATTTAAGAACAAAATCCCTATAAATCTGTGCTTCATAAGATATCTTAATATTTTTTTCTAAAGATGTTTTTTGGTGTCTGAAAACAAAAAAATATCTCATTAACCAACTCTCCTTCCCACTATAATTATTTTCAGAGCTGATTGGAACAAATAGTTATGTATATCTATAGTTATATATAGACTTTAAATTCAGAGGAGATCCTCAAGATCCTCAGTTTCACTTTCTATATCACTTTGGTGGTATTTCTCTAATTCTGCTTTTTTTTTCAAGTGTGACAAGTATTTAACAGATTGCATGACCAGTGTGGTAGAGTGAAAATGGACTTAATTTCCATAGTACAACAGAAACAAGTTGTTCCCAATTAGCTCCTTTCCTTATCAGAATGCATATTTCAAGCCACTGTGTCTGGCTCTGCAACACTTAAAATGGAATTAGTTTTCATAATGAAATTCCCAAGACGTGTTGGCATCCACAGCTGATGAACTCAAATTAAATATTGAAAGATATTTGGAGGACATTTTGGCATGTCTTAGCGTTCTAGCTTTGCACCATCAGTTGTAATTTTTTTTCAGCTCCAATTATATTTTCTAACCTGTGATCTTACCTTTAGAATATTATAGTAACCAGCCAAGCATTTGAGATCCTGAGCAGTTTTGCAATGAAGGGAGCTTTAATGAAGCTCAGCTGTTACAGTTCCTAAGTACGTTGTAAAATCTCTCTCATTTTGGTCCAGCTACTTGCCATTTTTTACTTGAGAATTATGATTATACAAGAGGCTTAGTCTCAAAAGCCTCTAACAGTGGCTTGTTAGATGTTATGAATTAAAAACAAAGAACACCAACCAACCCAACCAACCAACCAAAAACCCCACAAAATCAACAAACGAGCACACACACCCCAAAAGAAACCCAAAAAGCACCTCCCAAAAAACCAAACCAAAATTATCCTTTTTCATAAGGCAGCAGATGAGAAGCAGCACCTGAGACAGGTACAGAGTTACAGCCTGAAGTGATGCTTTTCTGTTTCTGGTTTTCCTTGTCACAGCTTGGGGTCTTACAGTTCCTGAGCTCTGTGTGGATGACGTTACTGGGATTGTGAACTGGGGAAACAGGGTGTGTGTGGTGTACCAGTGCTGTGAATCAGCAGAGGGCACTACGTGCCAATAAACCTGTGTGGCTGTGAATTAAAATGCACAGTGACAGCCTTGGTGAAGTGAGCATCAGTTAGTCCAGGGTTTAGATGGTTTAGCTGAGGGAATATCTGTGCTCAGTGAGAGCTGACTTTATTTATAGGATGTTTATACTGTGCTATGAAAAATGCATGGATTGTTGTCACCAAGGGCTTCAGTTCACAGTGCTGCATCTCACTCTGGCACTACCTGGGTACATAATGTTTAGGGGACCCTGAAGTTGTCCTGGGCCTGCAAAAGCAGGTTTTCTCCTGAGAATCCCACTCTGCATTGAGATGCTGATATTTCCTGGCAGTCCTTGCTCAGCTAAGCATTTTCTCACTGTCACCTTCACAGGAGAAGGTGATGACATCTGGTCCCTGTGCCCCCAGAGTGCTGGGGCTGATATTCAAGGGGCTACTGATACTCAGTTGTCATGTTATGGGATTTTTCCCCTGTAATAACTCATTTCTTATGTCAGCTATTTGACCTGAAGCAGACCTCATGTATAAAGAAATCTTATTTCTGCACGACTTACACGGGTCCATCATAACTCAGCCAAATGTTGGTTGACGTGAAGCAGATGGAGAAAAATCTATTGGGAATTGTAAAGTTTGTGACAAACACTGGGTTTCTCATTTCCCTGCTGGTTTATTCCTGGGACAGCTGGGTTGCACGAGTTTCCTCCCTTTAGTTTCAGCTTCTTCAGTGAGCTTTAGCCCCCACTGCAGCAGCAGCCTTTGTGAGCAGCAAGTGATCCATGCAATGGCAGTAGATCTGCAAGTGCTGATGCTGCTGTTGTGGTTTTTTGAAGCATTGCAAGTGGCATCATGAAACCACTTCTAAAATTTTATGTACTAGTAAAAAAAGGGTAAGAAATACTTCTGAGCACGACAGAGCTGGTGTTGAAACACCGTGTCAAATGATTGGAAGGGGTGGTTGTTGTTGTTGGTTTTATACAGCTCTGATTTAGATATAAAAATATTTGAAAAGGAAATGTTTTGTGCATCCTGGGGCATGCAAGTGCCTTGTTATTCTTTAGAGATTACACACCACCAGGAGGCACAGAGAATACTATTACTAGCAAATAAGCAAATTTTGCCTACACATCAAAAAGGTTTTTGTGTTTGCAAAAATGCAAATTCAGCACAAGTGCAGCTGAAGTATTTTGGTTTGTTGGTAACTACTCAGAGCCATCTGTAGTCTTTCTTTGCTGCTGCTATTTTTGTTTCTATGTAGAGCCTAGTCTGGCAGTCTCTTCTCAAACAAAATTCTGATTGACAGCTCCTGGAGTTTTGTTTGTGCAAGAAATAAGGATCAGGCCTTAGGAGATGCCTTAGGAGCTCTTGAAAGAAACTTTCACAGGAAACTCGCTAAATTTGATGACTGCATTTATTTTTTTTTTTTTCAGGTAGAAGTTTATTCCACTTCTTTATGAGACTTACCACCTCAGATTCCTACACAAGAAACATACCCAAGGTTTTTCCTTCTGGCAGTTCAGATGCAGTGAAACAGAAGAAGAGTAGAACAGAAATCTGGTTTGTGTGTCTCAGCCGTGCGCTCATGGGGAAGCGCTGCTGGGAATTCATCAGACTTGAGTTAACTCAGAGGGGATAACTGGGTTAGGGTTGCCTCTGGCAGACCAGGAAGCTCAGAACAAAATCAGTAATTAGAACAAGCCATTCTGGTTTTCTTGAGCATAGCAGTATGCTTGTTTCATAAACCTAAATTTGGGAAATAGCATGAGCTTGAAACCAAACTGATAAGCTCTAGCTTTGGGATACAGGATGCTGACACTAGTGAGGGCTCCAGAGTTCAGGAGCCACAGTAAAACTGACTTCTTGAGGCCATGGGGCCAGTTATGGAATTTTAATATGCTCCAAATATCTAAAATGAAATTTCCAACATGTTTCAGATGTTATCACCTGGGATAGGAAGGCACTTGCTCTGGGAGGTTTTGCTCCTCTCTGACAGCCCTTTGGCAGCCAAGTATGAATTGATGTGTGCCCCAGTATAAACTGAGTCCATGTGAAGAGATTCCATAATAATACTCAGATGTTCATGCTGGGACCAAATGCCTCTGATGAAGCAAATTTTTTTCTGTACATCTCAATCTATTTTCCTGATTCCAGATTTTGTTTTCCTGATTCCAATATTTTCCTACAGTTGAGCACAAAAGGTGTAGAAATGCACTTTTATTTCACACTGAATGAAAAAAAAATTACAGATATACATTTTCTGAGTAACCATGTGCCATAATGTCCATCCTTAAACTGGAAGTGCTAGATTTTCAACCTTGGTTCCTCTGGCACATGAAGTGTCTGGACATCTACTCTAGTTCTACTACAGAACTTCTGATAGAAAGCTTCTAAAAATCTGGTTTTGGCATTTTAAAAACCATCATTTATCCTCCAAAACACTACAGAATTAAATTGTTGCCTTGTAGCTACTTCTTGTCCATTTACCAAAGAATTAAATAATTTTCTCTGCTTTTTACTTTCTTCCTAACTTTCATTGCCTTGGTATTTTTGACAAGGATTCCATTAGAGTCTTCTGTCCATAAAGACTAGGTGAAAAAACAGTTTCTTCTTCACTTTCTCTGACCTGTTTGGGAGTTTGGTAAACTAATTTTCTCTTATTCATAGGTTTGATTTTTTTTTTCTTACTGATTTCTGAGTATCCTTCTCTTTGAATTAAAAGTCCTCAAAGTTATTAGTCAGCATTTTTCTATCTCATTTTATTTTCAGCCCAAGTTTTAAGTCTTTCAGGATCCCTTTGTACCCTGTACTGTATCTTCTGGTGCTTGCAGATTTGAATAATGTGTTCTCTGTCCCTTCTTTCACAGTATTAATAAAGAGGCTAAATCAAACCAGGCCTGACATTTCTTTGACTAAACAGTTTTGGGATACTTCTCTTCAAAAATACACTGTTGTTGTTACCTGGTTATAAATATTAAATTCTGATGCAGTGTGATTTTTTTAAGCCAGTGTGAATACATTTTTAGTGATGGATTGGTGTGCACTGCATCAAATATCTATTAAAATTTAGTACTTCTACTGTTTGACATTCATGCTCATGCAGGGGTATGTTAAATACGTAATTTAGTACAAGTTTTGAAAAATCAGCTGTGGCATGCAATATGGCCTTTCTTATTTATCTATCTTATGGATTCCATAATGCATTGTGAAAAAACAAGTACCCACATAATGCTTATGAGCTTTTCTTTGTGACTTTTTAAAGCTATCAGGCTGCCAGCTGTACAGTCAGCCAGGGAAATCCCATGTAAATAAAGCAGCTCTACAAATTACCCATTGTCTTCCAGTCTTAATTAAGCTAGACTTTCTGAATATCTAGTAATGGAGATTTAGATACAAAAGATCTGACTATTAAATATGTAATGATGTAATTTGGACACTGGTATTGGTCACACTGTCCCACTCTGTAATTTGCAGCTAGGGGTCTTGGGCTGGAAAAATAAATCTGATTAGTAAGTGCTACATTTTCTGCAGGGCTGGTGATTTTTAGGTTAGCTGAGACATTTGTATCCCCAGGAAGGTCTCTAAGCTATGATTCAGTGTATAATAAAGCTTACCACAACTACTTTTGTCTGATTTTTGAAAGAAAAAAAACCTCCAAACTGCTAAATGCAATTAACAGTTAAGTGTTTTCATGAACAATTAGGAAGGAAAAATATTAAAATAAATAAATATAATTTTCACTAGCAAATAGCCAATTCTTCAACTCAGTCAAACAATGCTGTTTTATCTCATTTTTTTGGGTCTGAACTTAGTGATTCTACTGCAGAGTGTTTGTTTGGTTGCCCAGAAGTGCAAAATGTGAAGATTTGGAGGTAAAGCAGCAGTTCTGCACTGACTTGCTGAAGTCTGACTTGCTAACTCAGCTGTGTATCACACCTGAACTGCACCTGCAGAATAGCAGGAATAACAGAATAACCACCTAGAGCTGGTTTCCCAGGATCATGTTCAGGTAACCTCTGTGTATTTCTGAGGAGGGAAGACACCACAACTTCTCTGGGCCATCAGTGCCAGTGCTCCTGGATCCCATAACCCTGGGTTTTTAACCTTTCTGTTCTTTATGGCACTGACCCCCAGGAGAACACTGCTTTTGATCTGAGGCCTTGGAGGCTTCCAAATTTGGGGGATGGAGGTAAAGTCACAGGTGTGTAGTTAAACAGAAGTGATTTCACATGGTGAAGGGTTTGGAATTTGAGGATTTTATAATATAGTAACAGGTATGGGACAAGATGGAGGATTTTGAGTAGTGTCCCAATGTTCATCTTCCTTCTTCTTCATGATTTCAGGCAGTAGTTTCTGGTTGGACAGTTAGTGCTGCACTGAGGGTCACAGGAGTTTGGTTATTGGGTCAAAAGTATAAATAATAGAGGTGTTAATTCTCTTCTGGACTGTTTAGCTTTAAGAGACCTTGTAGCAGCTGGATTCACCTCCACTTTGCTCACTTTTAACTGGTAGCAAGGAGAGTTGCAGAACTTTCTGTACTTTGGATAAGATTTAATAAACAACCAAGTCTGAACATGAGAAAATTAGTTTCTGTGTTTTTTAATCCTGGCTCTGAGTGAAGACAGAAAAACTTCAGACAAGCCACTAATTAAGTGGTGCAAATACCACCTTTACAAGGGCTCAGGCACCCTCATGGTGAAAAAGCATTTCCTGAAGTTCAGAAGGAACCTCCTGTGTTTCACTTTGTGCCTCTTGCCCTGTGTCCTGCACACACAGACAATGACCCATCAGAAGCTGTCACATTAATTTGATTAAATTTGTCTTTTTGTGAACACTTAAACTTCTGGTGCCTCCTCCCACCCATGGAACCCATGGTTATGGTGATCTTTCAGGGGTTTTATGATGTTTTTGTTTGTTTTTCATCTTGTAGGGTAAATCCTACCCCTTCAAGGGCCCATTCCCTCCTATGTGGAATCCCTTGGCCTACCTGGACTACAACAACCTCTGGAGGACCATGGATGAAATGGGGAAGGAGGTATGGCAAGAGGCTCTGCATGGACCAGCTCAGCTCAGCTCCAGGAGGGGCAGAGGGAAGGGATTGGGGTGCAGGAATTAGGGTGAAGGGATTGGGGTGCAGACAGGCAAAGCTGCTCTGCCTTGAACAAACCCAGTGCTGGCAAGAGCAGCCACACATCTTGGTACCCACTGATGCCAGAGCACATCTGGAGTGGCCTCCTGTCAAACTCTTATGAATCCTGTGCTGCTGAGGCTGTGTGCATGCATCTCTTTGTTTTTCTGGCTATGGAAATGTCAAGGTTTATGCCTGTGATTGATTTTTTTACCCATTTTCCTGATGATTTTTTAAGTAATATTCTAAGAGGCTTGCATAACTCAAACATTTGCCCTTTTCTACCCTGAAATTCAACTTGTCTGTTCTAGTTTGTTACCTGTTTTCCATTGAATGAGCTACAAAATTTGAAAAGAGGTTGCTCTTACTTGTCTAGATAAATGTGAGAGAGGTGGAATAACTTAGAGACATTTCTTAACTCTAAAATTGTTCTCTATTTTTCAATCAAAAAAAAAGAAGAATGTTAAAACAAGCCAAGTAACAAACCCCCTCCCCCAAAAGAATTCTCTCTTAAGTTCACTGTGTTACCTGCCAGAAATTTGCAGGCTGAATTAGCATTTAAAGACAAGATTATTTGTATTTCTTTGCCACTCATTCACTTGATGATAAATGCTTTTTTTAATGTCTCCTTAGATTCCCAATGAAGCTCCATGGAAGGCTCCACATGCAGAAGAATGGGACAAAATGACCATGCAAGATTTCATAGATAAAATATGCTGGACAAAGTAAGAAACTTTTTAATATGAAATAGAATGGCTTATATTTCTATACCTTAGAGCTCCAAATAAGCATTACTGCTTTGCAGATGTAGCTATCACTAACATACAGCCCTTGTAAAGAAAAGGGGTGAGAAAGTCCTGTGATAATGGACCACGACACCTGGAGCACATTCAGTAGATTCTGTTACATTTCCCTAGCTTTTTATACAAAAATATAAAGAAAATATATTTGGGAAGGGTTATTTCTGAAGAGATGGGATAATCTGTTGTGTGCACTTTCCTGCTTTTTACTCTGTTTTTAGCCTTTAAGAGAAAAATGTTATGGTTACAAAAGGTTTTTGAATCAAACTCTTGATGGAACAATGCACATTTATTCTGTGCTGGACCAGCTGATTTTACCAAAGTGCTATAAAGAGAACATTTGTTTTTCAGTAGCACTAAATCACTTTAGCACTCATCATTCTGTTGTTTAGCTGTTGCACTATATACCACCCAGGGAAACTGAAAATGCTTCCTGTTTTTATGTATACATCAAAGCAGTTTTTCTTTACTTGTCATTCAACAGCAGTTTGATTGTTTTTCTTCTCATTGAAGGGAAAAAAAAAGCCCATTAATCCTGGTTGCTGTAGAGCAGATTGATTTCTACAACAACCTCTTCAGAATTGCTGAGTGTTCTACACTTGGCTGCCATGAGCTGGGCTTGGGGAAGAAACCTGTTAGTGCCCTCTAAAGCTGGTGCTGTCATTGACATTTTTATGGGGGATTTTTTTGGCTTCAGGCAGCCTCTAGAGAACATCATGGCCTTTGTTTGTGTTGAGCCTGTTGGAGTGAGTCCAGATGAGGCCATAAAGGTGATCTGAGGGCTGGAGAACCTCTGCTGTGAAGATGGACTGAGAGGATTGTTCAGCCTGGAGAAGAGAAGGCTCCAGGGAGGCATTAGAGCACCTTCCAGTACCTAAAGGGGCTAGAAGAGAGCTGGAGAGGGACTGTGAGCAAGGACATTAGTAATAGGACATGGGGTTCTGGCTTTACACTGTAAGAGGACAGGGTTAAATTTGATATTTGGAAGAATTTGTTTACCACAAGGGTGGTGCTGGCACAGGCTGCCCAGAGCAGCTGTGGCTGCCCCATCTGTGGAAGTGTTCAAGGGCAGGCTGGAAGCCACCTGGTGTAGTGGAAGCTGTCTCTGCCCATGACAGGGAGGTTGGAACTGGAATGATAAAGGAAAATTTAAGTTCTTTCACCATTCTATAGTTCCATGATTGTCAATGGACAGCAGGCTGTTATCCAAAACCTTGGAATCTTCTGGTTCATAGTTTTGCTTTCACAAGAGTGACAATTGCACAGAAACATATAGAAATCCTTTCTCATTTGTGCCTTGGTCCATACTGAGTAAAACCAAATGGAAATGTGTGCTGACAGCTGTGCTGCCTGTCTGAGCCTGGGACAGGGTGAGCAGCTGTGCAAGTGAGCAAAACACCACACACTGGTGCTCACTCAATATCCAGTGGCTCATGTGACTACAGTCATGTTTTTTCCAGCTCTGATGGAATAAGACTTGACATTTTACCTGAATACAGGCGTAAACTGAAGATGCTTTTCAGATTTTATATGTGCATCTTGGCTTGATTTGCTCAGTTTGTTCAAGACTGAGGTAACATGCTGCAGAAACTTCCCACCCTGGAAGGTAATGATCCAGAAGGGCAACCTTCTACTCTTTCCCCTTATCTAACAGACTGTACAGGTTTGCTTTTGGCTAGAGCTGTGTGCTGGAAATATCCTGAGTGCTCTTGGTTGAAATCATAGTGTCATTTCTAGATAAAATGTTGGGAACTGAGAAGCAATGGGAGAAGGTGGCACAATCTGGTAGAATGTAACCACAGTGTAATAGCATCTGCTTATAAAATATTAATAAATACATATACATTAAGCAAAAATCTCATAGAGTTGATTGTATTTTACAGTATGTGTTCATGCTGTAAATGAAAAACTTATAAAAATTTTCTGTATTATTTTTGACTGCCAAGAATGAATTCAGAATGCACCCATTTTTCAGAAAATGGATCAGCTTTGAACTTGAATGGGACTTTGCATTTTTAGGAAAGAAAGAAAGAAGATGCCTTTTTCTGTGTAGATCTAGAGCTCTTTGAAATAGCATGTTAGTGTTGTTTTTTTTTTTCTTAAAGTTTGAATACTAAAAAAAAAAGAAAGCAGCAACCAGAAGTGGATTCTGCACTGGCTTTGATGCCTTACATATGAAGTATCTGTAGAATTTTCATCCCTATCAGTTACAATGCAGTTAAACTGAGCATCTTCTGGTCCCATTCATGTCTTGTTAAACTCTTCCTCAGAGTGAAGGCAGAGGGAAGTATGTGTTTATAACAGGAGGAATATTTCCCTGAGCCTCAATTAACTCTGTCTTAATGCATCCCATAATCTTGTACAGGCTTATAATTTTCAGTAGAGCTGCTATGAAAGAACAGATTACAGGACATAAAACAGTGATGCCTTTCCAGACACAGGTCAATTTTCTGTTCTTGTGTTCATTGCCACTGGATACCAGGACACTGTTTAAAATACTGAGTTGAGCTACCAAAAGTATATTTTCCTTTTCCTTTTCCTTTTCCTTTTCCTTTTCCTTTTCCTTTTCCTTTTCCTTTTCCTTTTCCTTTTCCTTTTCCTTTTCCTTTTCCTTTTCCTTTTCCTTTTCCTTTTCCTTTTCCTTTTCCTTTTCCTTTTCCTCTTCCTCTTCCTCTTCCTTTTCCTCTTCCTCTTCCTCTTCCTCTTCCTCTTCCTCTTCCTCTTCCTCTTCCTCTTCCTCTTCCTCTTCCTCTTCCTCTTCCTCTTCCTCTTCCTCCTTCCCCTTCCTCTTCTTCTTCCTTTGATAATATATAATTAGCTAAGAAAAGACCCCTAAATTTTTTTTTTTTTTTCCTTTAATGAGAGGTTTTGAATAATCTCTGGGTGATGTTCTTGAGGGGACAGGCTTTCAGCAGGGGCAGACAGAAATGCAGATCTGGTTTGTAACCCAATAACTGGGGACAGGATGGTTTTGGAATCCAATGAAGACAGGAGGGCTTGCTGTGCTTAATCCTGAGGCTGGGATGACAGGTTAACTTTGCATTAGTAGCATGAAATGATATAATCTTGGGCTTTTGTGTCTCTCTTAATTTGCCTGGAATACAGTAGCGTTTGATTAATACTTTTTGCAGGGTTACTTGAAAAATACTGCATTAAAATAATGGATAATTCCTTACTTCAGCTGAAATTAAGGAACCCTTTGCCCCCACAGTGAAAGAAAAGGCTGCAAAAGAGAGGCTCCTGCCTACTCAAGAGCAATCTTGTCAGCATTATTCTGTTTCTAAATTAACTAGCTTTCTTGTCTTTGTTGCAGAGCTGCCAAGAGTTTTGCAACTCTGTTTGTGAATGTGGATGTCACTTCTGAACCCCACGAGGTCTCTGCCCTTTGGTTTTTGTGGTACGTGAAGCAGTGTGGGGGCACAACAAGAATATTCTCAACGACCAACGGGGGACAGGTACTGGCAGCCATCGCCTCCTGCAGCTCTTGGCAGGCCCTGCTTTAACTTCATTCTTCTGCTGGTTTATTTTAGCCCAGAGATATCCATGACTTTTGAGCCAGCAGCACACTGATAACCAGTTTTATTCATTTACTCTTTAATCTGGATCTTGCAAAACTAGTGTTGAAGATTGCTCCCAACTGAGGGCATTGCCCCCAGGGATCAGGAGATTTGTATCTGGCTTTTTTTTGGATACAGATTAAAACATGTGCTTTGCTTATCCACATTGAAAAGAGGAAATTTTCCTTATGCTTATTTCTGTCACGAGGCTGAAGCCATCCTTAGCACTGCAGAAACACTTAATGGAGACAGCAATGTCAGCTGCAAGTTAATACTGAAAATGTAGCCCAGAGCTGGGTTCCTAAAATGCAAATTTCCAAGCTTTAACACCATTAAGATTTCTAAATTAGTCTAAAGAAAATGAGCACCCCAGCTTAAATATGGTATTGCTCTGAAATGTTTGCAGTCTGGTATATTAGAGCTGCTTCTGCATTTGAAGAAAGTAAAGACTCTGTTAACAGTTTTCTACTTGAGAAGTGCAAATTTCACTAATTGTATTAGAAATGGATATATTTTTAGAAATGTTAATTATTTAATCATAAATAAAAATGCAAATATACTAACCATATTAAAATACATAAATATGCATAGATAAGCAATTACAGTAGATAATTTAAGTTAAATATTTAATTAAATATTATTTGAATTCTGTACTATGTTAGAGATGATTTAAGTTGGGTTGAATTAGGTGTTGTAGCAGACACTTTTGATGTGAGTTTTATTTCTTACACCTTGTTATTTGTTATGGAGATCAGATTTCCTGTTTCTGACAGAGGTGTGCAGGGATGAGTGAACTCAGAGAAAAGTTTGAGGGTTTAAGCACTTTACAGAAGTCTTGCTGTAGAATGTTTTTGGAAACCACATTTGGAGAAGGGATTTTCTTACGAGGTTACTATTACTTATAGTTTTGACTAGAGTTCAAATGGGGGTCAGACATTGGATGGATTTGAGAAGATAACAGAAAGAGAAAATAAAATGAGGTGAGACAGCGAAAACTCCCAAAAATGTTTTGTTAACAGTGGAAGAAGGGGGTTTTGGAGGCCAAGAGAAATAGCAGTGATGGTCCAGGCTGCACAGGCAGTGCTGTGCTGAGCTGTGGCTCTGTGTTGCAGGAGAGGAAGTTTGTTGGGGGCTCGGGGCAGATCAGCGAGCGCATGGCGGAGCGCCTGGGCGGGCGCGTGCGGCTGGGCAAGCCGGTGGTGCGCGTCCAGCAGAGCGGGGACGGCGTCATCGTGGAGACCCTGGACCACCAGCTCTACGAGGTAAGGGCATGTCCACAAACAGAGCATTGGGAGTGTTATGGCTGGCTACAAAACCTTTAGCTTCTCCTTTCTGACTTCTCCACAGTCCTGTACAAAAACACAGCGGAGATTTCAGTGACTGTGACAGAAAGTCACACTCTCTCGTTGTCCCAAGGTAACAGCAATGTAGGAGCTTTAAAGTGATGCCTAAAAGCAAAGTGTGCATTCAGACTTTTCCTTTCCTGGCATCTCTTTGTGTTCAGTTACTTTCTGAGTTAGGGGGTAATTGTAAGGTGTAAAATGTGATTTAGCAACAAACTTTCTGTGAAAAACACTGCGAGCTTTGCTTCCAAGTTGTAACAGAGGAATCCAGATGGAGGGGAGACCAGTGGACTCTTAGGGCACAGTGTTTTCTTTTAAACACCAGGGGCAGGGCAGCTGCCCATCATTTGAACAGATGGCTGTTTATGTAATGCTTGTTTGTTATTTAATGAGCAGGATTTTGTGAGGGTTTTGTTTTGCAATCCTTATGCTAAATGTCAAAATTGGTTCACAACATACATGCTGCAGCCTCCCCAGATGTCTGCCAAGACCATCAGAGCAGTATACTTGGGCTGAAGTAAGGGAGAAGGTATTTGGCTTACAGATAATTTATTTTCCAGGGCAAATATGTGATCAGTGCCATTCCCCCAGCTCTTTGTTTGAAGATTCATTTCAACCCACCTTTGCCCCCCATGAGGAACCAGCTCATCAACAGAATCCCCATGGGCTCAGTCATCAAGTGCATCGTGTACTACAAGGAAACTTTCTGGAGGAAGAAGGGTATTACATTTTAATTGAAAGGAATAGTAGTGACAGAGAGAGGGAAGAGGGTGCCTAGCAACAGAACAGACTCTTTATTCAGAGCATGCTAAACCTCAGAAGGAGTCTTCATATTCTTCTATGCCATTTTTGCCTTCCCCTGTGAGGGAAACTTGAGAGCTTGGTTGGGAGGAGAGAGTGGGTGAGGGAATAAAAAATTGAGGTAGTCATGAAGGGAGAATTCATGCCTGTTACTTGTTGCCTTGGTTATTCTGTTGTCCTCTCCTGGAATGGCACCTGGGTATCACATGAGCCTCTCTCACTTGTACAGGGATGTAAAGGTACAAGTGATGTGTGATGGAAGTGCCTGCAGAAATTCTGCTTTCTGGATGCACTGGTCAGCATTAATTGGGGTGTCTTTGCACAGACATCCCCAGCTGGGCTAGTCATCCTGGGCTCCTCTTACCATGCTGAATGCTTCCATCATGACTCCTCTTTTGGAATTTACTGAATCCAAGGCAAATTGCAATGCAGTAACTCCCACTTCTCATTATTGGCTATAATGAGCCCACATCTGTTTGCCTACAAATATCATCCACCCCCATCTCTGTAAATAAACTTGAGGGTTCTGGATCCTGTTATGTTCTGGCTATTAGTCTTGGGATGGATCAGCAGGAGGTGACTGAGTATTTTACAACTTTTTAGAAGCTCCTGTGTTTTGATTTGTGGATCATGACTGCTTTCCCACCCTGTTCTTACCAGGGTATTGTGGTACCATGATCATTGAAGATGAGGATGCTGCAATTGGTCTAACACTTGATGACACTAAACCTGATGGCAGCTTTCCTGCCATAATAGGGTAAGGGACAAAGAAAGTGTCTTGTCTAGTTAATGCTTTTTATTTTATCTTAGAAGCAACAATTGAAGAGGAAAACCAGATACTTCTTAAAGAAAATACTTTAAAAAATTAAAAGCTGAGTTTCTCAGTGCATGATGATGTTCTATGATTGTTTTACTTCAAAATTTTCCTCTGTGATATCATGGCTAATTAAAAAAAAATAAATTTTCTCTTTGTACTTTTTATCTCTGTTATCTTTTGCCTCTGTGGCAAAGTACAAACTTGGAGAAGATGAAAGAGAAGCAAAAAGAAGATGATTGCAAAAATGTAAAGTTTTCTCCAAGTACTTCAGTTCTTTAAATGAAAACTTGTTTTCTAGAATTAAATTTCATTTTGTTCTGGTTATTTTAGCAACAAGAGAATATAATCAGTCTTAAAAGTTTTATTAAAATATGATTTCCAGCTCAATCTCAGGTTTCATGTTATTGCTATATGCCTGCACCCAAGGCTGTATAAAATTAAAGTAATTGAGAAACAGCTCATGCAAATATTCTAACATGAATTTCAGAGTGGTTCCTTCCTAAATGAGTCCTGCAAGCAGCAGGTAGAGAATTATGCAGAGAGGTGAAATGGATGTTTTTATTAGAGACCCTAAAGCTATTACTGTGAATCACAGCATCTCATAAGTTATTGGCATTTTAAATAATGCAGGAAATGTAGCAGGATAATGGGAATAAATTGTTTTTGGTCTTACAGCTTCATTCTTGCTCGGAAGTGTAGAAGACTGACAGGTCTCACAAAAGAAGAAAGGTAAGTACAAACCCTGGAGATCTGTGTGGAATTTGAGTCAAAAATTTGTTATAAATGACCAGAGCAGGAAAAAAAAGTGCCCTGATTTGTAGGATTGTCTGTAACCTTGTGCCAGTAGGCAGACATTAAGAAAGAGGATGCCTTACTTGGTTTTGGATGAAGGACCCACAGAAATTCCCACACAGCTCTTGTACTTTGGAAACTCTCTGGTCCTGGTTCTTATTTGCCCACAAGGCTTCTCTGTTTATGTGACTCTTGCCAAGGAGGAACTCTAAGGTGTTGAATATAAAAGTAGTGTAGATATTCTGCTGGAAAGTGTCCAGCACCAGCCTCTTCCCCCCACTGCTGCCTCCCTGCAGGTGCCCTGAGCTCTTGGAAAGCTTGTCAGAAGGGAAAGGTTTGGCCTCTGTGTTTGATTTTATCTTTATTTTCTGTTCACCCTGGAGGGTTCTTTCAGTGTCTGTAACAGTGCAACTTGAACCTGTAGCAAACTTCAGCATCATGAAGGGATCAGAAAGCTGCCTCCACCTCTGCACCCTCAGTGTGGGGAAAAAAATTCCCTTCAGGCACAGATGAAGGTCATTTTGCTGTCTTCTTGAAACAAATCTCTGCATAGAGTAGTGCTCTTTGGTATATTACTAAAATAGAATTTATATAGTAATGATTTTTTTATTTTCCATCTCACTGATTTGCTGTATCTGATCAAATCAAAGCTGCAAGTAGAAAGTGTGGATTATGAGGGAGAGCCTTGGTTTGACAGGGAGAAAATACATTTGATTTTAAAGTACGATAAAGGAACACTGTGCCCAAGTAAACATTTTTACAGTAATAGCTGCTCTAACTAGAGAAGATGCAGTTGTCTCAGATAGTCTGGCAGTCTGTGGATAATGGGTCTAAATGGAGCTGTTTATGTCCAGTCTTTGCAAATGATAGCCTGGTACCACAGAGCCCTTTTAATTTTGGCAGGAATGGACAGCACTGAGGCTCTGAGATAGAGGCCCAGCAGGTGCCAGATGATAAAAGTCATGTAGGTATTCTGAAACCCAGTGTGCCCAGCATTTGGAGCCATCCTAACCACCAAATGATGTCTTTCACTGTGTGTCAGTGCCCTCAAATGAGTGTTGGCAGCTCTTGACAACAGCTTTTCTTCTTATGAAATTAGGGTCTGTCCTGGCTGCTTGCAGGGCACCATCCTTCTCCCTGGGCATTAAAAGCACTGGCACAATTATCTGACTGTGCTGCTTCCAACAGGCAAGTTTTACACCAGAGTCTGGAACTCTTGTCTTTTGGGGAAGAAACCTTAGCCTAGGAGGGGCTTTGCTTTGTAAGGAGTGGTTCTGGAGTGTGCTGGCTGTACCCTGGAGCAGGGCTGCCTCTGGCTCCAGGAGTCTTGGCCAGGAAAGGCAGGAACCTGCTGGGCTGCACTGCAGATCCTGCCCTCCCCAGGAGCACAGCTCTGCTTCCAGTGGGATTTGGGGTCCAGGAGAAGGCAGAACATGAGCCAGAGCTTCTCCCAGTGTGCAGTCAGCCAGTTTGTCTGGTTTAGATGAGGGCTGTGGTGTTGCAGGAGGGATCTCTTCTGAGCACAGGCTTGTGACAGATGTACCCTGCTGAGATGCTGTGCTCACCCACCAACACAACCTGGGCTCTCCCTTCATCGTGCTCAGGACAGGGTGGAGGTTTTGCTAATCCTTGGCTATGAAGAGCAG
The DNA here is from genome assembly GCA_030060385.1 of Muscicapa striata striata. Classification (NCBI taxonomy): domain Eukaryota; kingdom Metazoa; phylum Chordata; class Aves; order Passeriformes; family Muscicapidae; genus Muscicapa; species Muscicapa striata. Next base: position 339,805 of record JAREIS010000137.1, on the reverse strand, counting down.
GATGTGGAGTCTGTGGCAGCCATCCTAAATCATTTCTGAGAGTAAAAGTTGTGTGAGACAATGGAAACCTCTTTACAGCCTAAGCCAGACTGAAGGGAGTAAATTCCATCCTTCCAGCTGGTCTTCCCAGGTCAGGCACCAGGGGTGAGACTGTGCCCTGCCTTTCAGAGCTGTGCAGTGAAGGCCATGGCATCACACCCTGCTGTGCAATTAGAGACCAGGAGAAGAGCTGAGTGTCTGCATGAGCACTTCCACACTGGGCACAGTCTGACTTTGAACAAGTCCCTACCTTGGTAGCTCCAGGCAGAACATTCCTCTTATTTAGTGTTTATAGCAATTTCACAGCTGAGTCCAAAGCCAAGAAATGAGGATTTTACTCACTGCATATTCCATGTAGTGCTATTATGTTCCATGCTAGCATTAACTATAAGTCCATTAACAAGAATTTATTTAAATTTCTCTAGGACAAAAAGTGCAGATCTTGCAGAGAGACCAGCAAGATGCAAAGATTGCTCTTATTAGGGGTAATGTCCTCAGTGATTGATTAATTTTGATACAATTCAATCCTTTAGAAATTGTTGGTTTGATTTTTGTTTTGCTCATTTGGGATATTTTTTCCTGTCAAATAACACCCTATTGCTGATGAATAATTCCTTCCAATGTCTACACTTTAGAGTCTGAAGATGCCCTTGACCTGAAGCTTAATTATTTCCCTTTACACAGCTATCTTAAACTAACTAATGTGTATTTGCAATGTACTCAGCACACAGCTGTGAACTTGCACCTTGGTGGAGCCCTGCAGGTGGCCACAGGTGACAATACCTACCAGTCACTGGTATGGCAATTCCAGCCTCCCTGGAGGGTCTGCAGGTCATTATGGAAAAAGGACAGGAGACAGGAAGGTCCAGGGGGATCTTTCTCATCCCTGCCATGGAGCTGGGAGGAGCAGAAGCAGATGAATGCCAAGGTGATAACTCCCTGTCCTGTGGAGCCCTGTGGGGTTTCTGACCTGCCCTGGAAGCAGGAATTGATGGCATTTGGGAGAGGTGGTGGGCAGACCTCGGCAGAGGCTTGCCTGGATCCTGCTGTTAAGATAATTTTCTTCTGTTCAGACACTGGGTAGGTGCTGGTGGCCTGCAGGCACAGTGCTCACCCCAGGTATGGAGAAATTGGGAAATCACCTTTTTCCTTATGGCTGTTGCTGGATTTGTGTCACCCCTGGCTGCAGAGGAATGTTCATATTCAGGTCCTGGAGCTCTCTGAGCCTTCCTGGCTCATCACTGCTCACCCTTGTCCTGTGCCCCAGGGCAAAAGGAGGGGGCTCTTTTCTTCCCCCTGCTGCTGCTGGGCTTGACTCCTGCCAGCAGCAGCACCACCCCAGGGCCATGGCTCCTCCTGAGCTGTAGCAACCTCCACTTTCTCACTCAAGCTCCAACCTGCATGTGAGGACACCTTCAAGGCCCTTCAGTTCATCCTGTTTCTCTTCATCCTCTTTCCTCTCCCTTTGAGTTCAGCTGCTCATGGGTAGAGCTGGGCTCCAGTAGGGCTGGGTTGCTCCTTGCATCAGTTATGGATGGTTTCCTCATGTGCTTTTATAGCTGGAAGGATAGCCCTCACAATTACAGACATGGGACTCCTGTATTTCTGTGCTTTTTGTGGAGCACTGGATTTTCTTCCAGAACTAAATGTCTTTCCAGAGCTGTGTTTGTTTTCTATAAATGTTATTTCATCCTGATCTTCTTGCTTTTGGGAACTGTGCAGCGTGGCTAAGAGTAAGACCTAAGGGCTTGTAGGAGCAAACTTAATTGCACTTGGGGTTTGCTACAGAATGAAGTATATTCAATGATTTATAGACACATAAACTTAGAACAGGAGGGAATTTTATATAAACAGAAATTAAGTGCTAATTACCTGAAAGCCACAGTATATTGAGACCTGCATCTTTGTAGGAACAAACTGTAAGTTAGACTATGTGCCAAGACAAAAAAGTGCAATGCCCTACTTTTTTTCCTAACAGCCTGGAGACCTGGCTGGATAATTTGAGGGTTTGGGCTACTTGGAGTTATCTTAAGAGAACAGCTTGCAAAACTGCTGGAAAACCAGCACTTATGCAGCACAGGAATTTGGGTTATTTCTAGTGATCCCCAGAGGCTGATGAATTGGGATAGATCCTAAAAAGCTGGAACCTCAAATTCCAGCAGATACAGTAATTGTCCTCTTAGTAACAGGGTATATTAGAAGTGATTTTTTTTTTCTCTTTCCTCACACTGAAGCCTTCTGTTGCTTTTCTCTTGCAGGAAGACAAGGCTGTGTGAGCTCTATGCAAAGGTTCTGGGAACAGAGGAAGCTTTACATGTAAGCAAAAAATCTCTGGAAAATATTCCTTTGGAAAAGGTACCTGCTATGGGGGCACCTGCTGCCCTCACTAGAGGAGTGGAGAGAAGATAATGGCAAGCCTTGGGTTGGGTTTGTCAGGATAAGAATGAGCTTTATGAACATTAATGAAGCATTAAAGATGTTTTTGTTGATATATTCTCGTCCAGCTCCATGGGTTGGATTCTCAGTGCTTGCCACCATAAACCTCAGCTGCTGTCACACGTGGCAGGCTTGCTTTCCCTCTCTGTCCAGTTTTGTCTTCTCTCTTACTAGCTGTTCAGCTCCACTGCTGCATGTGTTGGGTTGTTTTTCTTTTGCCTTTCCCTTGCTTTACCTTTACCTCTAAACATGAATGACTGTTGGGGTTTGTGTGATCTCACACTCAGATTATGTGATTAACAGCACTTACACTTTTAAGAACAATTTTACAGGGTTATGATTTTCTTCAACACAACAACATTGCACACAGAACCATGCAAGTGCCACACTTTGCATTTTTAACAGTGTATATTTGTACCCACTGTACACATTACAAGTATTACAACTCTATACACCAGAGGTTAATTTTGCTTTACATGGCTCAAAGCATAAATTTGTGCACAAAGCATAAATTAACATTGACAGATTAGGAGGATTATGCTCTACAATGGCCAGATTAACTAGTTTTTTAGACGGTATGTTCCTATTTTTTAAAAAAAATAGGGATTATTGTGTTGCATTCATGCTGCATTAAGAGATTTGCTAAATGTGCTCATTTTGTCAGACATTGACATGCAACAAATGATAAGCTGTTCTTCTCTGCTCTCCCCTCAGTTCTGTTATTAACTTCCTCGAGACTTTGTCCTTTCCCTGAGTGAATTAATCTCTGTTTTACAGCCTGTGCATTATGAAGAGAAGAACTGGTGTGAAGAGCAGTATTCTGGGGGCTGCTACACAGCCTACTTCCCACCAGGCATAATGACTCAGTATGGAAGGTACAGTGTCTATTTATAGTGGGCTTTGGAGTGGTGAGATAAGACCAAGTTAATAAATATCCTCAGAAAGGGTCATAAATCCTCTGTCACTGTTCACTTTATACCTTTAAGATCACTGGGGGATGTTTTAAGCAGATGGGATAACCTTCCACTTGTCTCTGTTGGGCTTTGTGATGGATGAGTACAGAATCATGAGGGCCTTTATCCTCTGCTGTTATGTGGTGAGCTCAGCTGAGGAGTGAGTTCTGAGAAGGGAGTTGGGAAGCTTCCACAGTCTGCTTACAACTGTGCCAGTAATGCCTGGCATTGGTACTTATGCCACAAGCTGGAACTGTGAGATAGTGTAAGTCTCATCTCAAAGTAATTGTCCTTTTTACCTATAGTTGTCATTTTCACCTAGGAACAATGTAAACATTTAAAAAAAGTGAGCACTGGTGTTTCACTGTAAGAAATTAAATGTAACCCAGACTCCTCCAGCTCCACTCACCCAGTGCTATTATCTTCAAGTGCTTGCTGTCATTTAAAACACTTTTATTCCACCATTAACCCAGCTATTCCAGTTCTTTCCTGATACAGCTGATGTGACTTTTTGCTTTTCCCTGCAGGATCATTCGGCAGCCCTTTGGCAGGATCTATTTTGCTGGCACAGAGACAGCCACTGAGTGGAGTGGGTACATGGAGGGGGCTGTCCAGGCTGGAGAAAGAGCAGCCAGAGAGGTATAGATGCTCAGGGGACACTGTAAAATGTCCTGTGGAAAATGAAAGGTCTTGTGGTTGGAGGGGAGATGAGAACTGAGTGTTGACAGCTTTAGGTGTTCTGAATCTTGATGCAAATCCCTGCAAAGGGGATTGACTCCAAAAAGGATGAAGGTTCTACACTTAGATTTGGAGTGTTGGGAAGGGCTCTGGCTATTCTGTCAAACTCTCCCCTTGTTTCTAGGATTAAATTCTCTCTTCTTTTACAGAAGTACCAAATTCTCCCCCAGTCATTTTTCTCCCAAATCTGGTAATCATCATACTGAGAGATGCTGGCTGTGAGAGCCTGGGAACAGCTCAGTCCTGCTGCTCTGCACTCCAAGCCAGGCCCTTCCTCAGGGTTTCCAACACAGTGATGTTCCACTGAGACAGCCTTAACACAGTCACTAAACAAGGACTTAGATATTCTTCTTTGAGAAAATGCCAATTCCCCGAGTCTTTTCAGGAACATTACAGTTTATGGAGCAGCAAAAGAAATTTAATCTTTGTTTTATGAGGTGAAGGGAATCTTGTGGCTAAAAACTAGTCAAGGATGACAAATTGTACTGGAAGGAATGTGGAAAGTTCATCTAGCCCCTGCCCCAAGAGACAGAGATCAATTGTTGATAAATTATCCTGTTTGAGAAGGTTCTACCTAAGGTGCTCCTGAAAAGCTCCAAACACCTCATGACCTCTCTACTGTAAGGACATTACAGCAGAGCCTCCATGGGCCTCAGCAGAGGAGTAGAGAAGTGCACTTGACTGGTAAAAATGTTGGTTTTCTTTTCCTCATGTACTTATGAAAGGAAAACCTGTTGAACATTCAGTGCTTCTCACTCCCCTGCATTGAAGAGTTGACAGGGTCCATGAATCTTGTCTACAAAAATACCCCTTGTAAAAGATGTTAAATCTTAAATGTACAAGTGTCTGGAATTGAAAAAAAATTATCACCTCCATTTTATTTCACTGTAGAAGGAGCTAATCTTGGTGTCTTCCCTGAATATAATTTCAAATAGTCTTTGCTATCCTACTGATCTCTGCTGTCTTTGATACTTTGAATGGTGACTTTCCCATTGTGAAGGTTTTAGTTTTAGTTTTGCTTTTCTCTGGCTGAAAGTAGTGATCTGTCATCACTCCCAGGATGCTGTTCCTCTTCCTGCATCATGATAAAATTTGCAAAACAAGCTGTTCCTTGTAGCTGGTGTCTTCATGCCTCACTTTGCCATGAATGTCTGCTTAACTCTTAGTCATAATCACATTATCCTGTTCTCCTGGGACTGGCCAAATTCCAGTATCTTGCACGGACTAACTAAGCATAAAGATATGTTTCTGGTACTATGTTTCACTAGGAGGAGTATCTTATTAAGTATCCCCAGAAATAAGTTGTAAAAGGTTGAGTTTTCTTCTAAAATTTGAATACTCTGTGATTTATGTGCTCAGTTATCATGCCATTTTTAAATAACTATCAAAGCCTGGGTTTTTTTCCTGTCTTGAAGAATGAATGGTACTTATTGAGAATTATTTATTTTCAGATACTCTTTGCTATGAGGAAAATCCCAGAGAGTGAAATTTGGAAGCCAGAACCTGAATCAATTGTAAGTATTTATGTAGACAAAATGGAATTTTTTTCCTGCTGTTTTGCTGCTGAGATAAATTTTTTTCATCTGTTTTTATATAAGTTCACTAAATCAAAGCCACAATAAACTTCCCCTTATTCACCAAAATTGTTCTTTCTTAAAAAAGGAAGAGGATAGAAACCCATCTGACAAGTCTGTGAGGCGGGATTGGAAAGAGCTGCACTTCTTAACTGGGCTGTGAATCTTTTCCATGTGTGTGTTCTTCCCTTTAACTGAGCAGAAAATCTGGATATACTGCTTCTTGTTAAGACATAACTGCTTCAGCCCAGTTCTGTTCCTGCTGCAAGAATCTCTCCATTTATATCCCTCCTCTCACACTGGAGGTGTTGTGTGGATAATGGATGCTCTCCCCACAGGATGTGCCAGCTTTGCCCATCACTACAACCTTCTGGGAGAGGAACTTGCCATCTGTGCCAGGACTGCTCAAGCTGATTGGATTTTCCACTTTCTTCACCTCTGTGGCTGCAGCTGGGTTATTTGCCTACAAAAAGGGACTTCTGGTTCGGAACTGAGAAAAGGTGTGCTGACTCAAAGCCTCACAATTGAGGGATGTTCTTTTTTTCAGAGGTTTTATTTTATCATGTACTTTTCTGTCTCCAAAATCTGAGGAAGAGGTGAAAGCAGGAGAAAATAGGCTGGAGGGAAGGGATGTAGTAGAGGGATTCATATTGAAAAAGAACTCCTGCAGTCCAGGCCTACTTCTAGCAGTAACTTTTTGGTTGTTGAATTTCTGGGGTACCAAGTATTATCACCTTGAGTTTTTGATCCAGATCTCAGAACAGAAGTGACAAAACACCTCTCTAAAGCCTATTCTGATGAGATTTCTGGTTGGTTTTACTCTTATGTCAGAACCAGACCCTGAACTCCAAGTCTCCACAGGCCCTTTCTACAGGATTTTGTACAAAATCTCTAGTTGTAAAAAAAAAAAAGATTTCTGCCATCCTGTGTGGTGGACTGAGAAAAGAAATCCACAGCTTACAGAATAATCAGATAGTTCATGCAAATTACTGGTAAGAAACTGTTAGTGTTTTTATTTCTTACCCAAATGTCCAGAGCCCACGGAGCACCTAAGGGACAAGTCAGGGTAAATTTATGCATCTGAATTATGCAAGTGCAGCCATAGGATGCTGGCATTTCCAGTGGCATATATGTCCTACAGTGAGCTGAAGGACAATATTGTGCTGTGTTTGGCAATGTGGTTGAACTTCAGGCTCCCCAGATGTGTTCACAACTGCCTGGCACAGCAGAGCTCGTGTGCAGTGGAGTCTGTCCCTGTGAGCACCTTGAGGCTGTCTCTTACCTGGTAGGGCAAAATGGGCTTGAAAATGTACTGTTAGCATTAAACAAACAAAATAAAATAAAAAAACCCAAAAAAGAAAAGAAAAAGGAAAAAAAAAAAAAAAAAAACGAACACAACTAAATGAAATAACTTCTCTGTCCCCAAACTTGCTGCATGCTGAACATGGATTTGCTGATTCAGAGTTTTGGTCTTTCCTAACAACCTTATTGATGGGATTAGCACTGCCACTTCTGCCTGCTGTGCTGTGTTGTGTTGCACTGACTATGCACTTTTATAACTGATAACTTATAACTAATCAAGGATCTATTTGATAGTGAGATCAAGGTGAAGTGTGGATTTGAGAGTCCCACGCAAGTGCTTCTCTTCTCCATAGCTTGGGACTGTTCAAACAATGGGAAAAAAAAAAAAAAAAAAAAAAGAAGATATAAAGAAGGCAATATTCAGGAATGGGGGAGAAGTAAAAAAATCCACCCACCAAAACCTCTTGTCAGCATGTTGGCATTTTGTTCTAGATATTTCTGCTGTGCACAAGACAACAGGAAGACACAGGTGTGGCTCAGAACAAGATCTGGTGCACATGAAGCTGGAGATGTCTGGAATTTTTCATACCCTGTTTGCTGCACTTCTCCCTTCAACCTGCAGCAATTTATATGTAAAAAATATTGGTTTGCAGTAAAGAGGCATAGAGGGAAGTATAATAATAAATTCAGCAACTGGTGTGAGCAGACAGTGGAGCAGCTGTATCACCAGTCTCAGGCAGATTTTTGGGCTAGCATCTGATCTTGCTTGTGTAGAGCAGTACTTTGTTCTCCAAATACTCCCATGGAAATTTACTGAACTGCTTGGAAAGCTGTAATATTTGTGAGCAGCACCTCGCTTTCTGGCCCTTAGGCTTTGTTCTTTTCAACTTGATGTGCCTGTTAAACATCATCCTGTAGCAGCAGCTTGGATTTTATCACAAATGAATAGCCCCATAACAGCCTTTTAAAATGCATGGGGGAACTTCTCAGGCATAAAGATCTTTAAGGCAGAGGAGGAGTGCAGCAGTGTACATATGGCCTCTCTTGTTGTATCACACTGAGCTCTAATTTGCTGGGACATTTGCCTACTGCAGAGACCTTCCACGTGGATTTCTCTCCCTGTGATTTACTTACTACATGAATCAGGAACTGAAAGCTGAATGGGAAGTTCAGAGCTTTTTCAACTCACACAATTCTCAGGCCAGAAATAAACACAGGAACCTAAATTTGAGAAGACATTTTTGAAGTCTTAGCCCTAATATTTGTAAGTGCTAAAGAGTGAATACATATGTTACATATAAAGAGCTGCTACATTTGCAGGTGATTTTTCTGCCAAAACTGTTTGGAATTCAGGTCTTGCTTCTCCACATTCTCTAAAGGGGAGTAAATTCATTAAACTAATGAGGATAAATCAGTCTTATTCACATCCAAAATGTATTTCTCTCTTCTTTGCACCTGAATCTGGCAGAAGTTTTTCCCAGTTTAATGAGATCATGTTGTGTGCCACAGGGGGAGAAATTCCAATCAAACCCAGAAATTAGGTAGTTAGAACTGAACTGAATCATAACCTAAGCTTTTCATGAGATTGGCCAATTAAAAGACAATATTGAAAAGTTTCTGTACTTATAAACCTTTCTTATTCTTAGTTTCAAAGCAAAAAGAAAAATGGGGGAAAAAAATTAAAGCAATCCCACAAAGCATTTCTCATTCTGCCACAACTAAAGTAGGTGAGACAGAGAATCTCAAAACAAATTTGTATTCCCTGAGATTTTTAATCAAATCTGGTTGGAGCTAGGAAGTTTGAATTGTGACAGCTGTATTAACACTCTAAAGTCTCTGTCTTCTTCCTTGCAGACTGCCAAAGCTTTAGGAAATCTCTGTCTTTACAGCCGTGTCTCGCTATGATTGTGCTGTGGACCTTACCACCACTACGGGATTAAAAAAAGGATTTGCTGCTGTTTTCTCAACATTTTCCAGACAAAAGAAACATGTGGCACCTTGTGGCACCTGGATGCCAGCATGATGAGGGAATTGAAAAATGGAGGTAGAGAATCAAGCTGCTTCCCTATGGGTAGAGGGAGCTGTTAGGACTGGCTTACATTTTTGAAATTAAAATTAATGCCAACCCTTTGAAGAGAGGAATGAAGTCTGTTTTAATGGATAACCAGTCGTGCTGTATTCTTAGTTTATTAACACATTTGATGAGACAACTGCTATCATGAAAGTTCCAAGAGTTTACCAGCTTTGTAAAATGTACTATAGGAACAACCATGGAAATAATTGTGTTTGTCTCTTACTATCTGAACTGTGTTACCATGCATATTTTGTAATGCTCTTAAGAGTTTACAAAAAAAAAAAAAAAAAAAAAAAAAAGAAAAAAAAAAGAAATTTACTTTCTTGTACACTGTTCTGAAAACCACTGTATATTGCAAGGAATAACAGGTCATGGCATAGAAATCTGTGTTAACCAAAGTGCTTAAAATCTAATTGTATAAACTACTCAACAATTACAAGGATGTGAGCAATCTGAGGCAGCCCCCTTGTCTTCCCTTTAATCTGATAATTTTTTTCCCCAGTGCAGATCTTGATTCCAAATAGCACATCTGTTCTCATTACAAAGACATTAATCAAGTAATTAAGTACCTGTCTGAGCAATGTCCATCACTGGAACAAGAACCTGAACAAGAAACTATGGGGCTTAAAGAAATCTTGCTGTGTCCACAGTGGGACTGTTGTTTCACTGAAATAGGCTTTACAGATGTGCAGAAATGTTAAGATTTTTTCCCCTTTTTTGAGACATGAAAAAGTAATATTTTTGAGGAGGAAGGAATTGTATGACCTCCAGAAATACTAGGGAATCAATATTAAATAACAGACCTGCCACTGCTCTTGGGTAAGAAGCAAACCTCCTCAAACCACAGGTGACAAACGTTCACCAATAAACCTCACCTGTGTTCAAGTGAACTAACATTCCCTCTCCCATCTCCACCACTTTAAGATCACCTTGATCTTGCTTCTGTTGAAGAACAGATTGTGAAAAGGAGATGGCCAAAGCAGCCTGGCTCTCCAAGTGTCTCTCCAGTGAATTCTTTAGGCGTTGTCATAGGCTGCCGCTTATAGCGTGTCTGCTGTGGTCATGTGCAGGTCAGTGCTCAGTGGTGCCTGCCTCTGTGTTTTGGAAAAAAAAATTAAAAAGAGTGACTTCACTTTGCAGGAATATATATGCTCTGTGTGTGATGAATTTGTGCCTTTTATAACCGTAGCATTTTCTAAAGTGCCTCTGTGGTGACTGTCTCCCTTGGTTTCCTTTTTCAGCTCCCTTTCCAATAGGCTCTGCAGATATTTTTATCTGACAGCTGTGAAATTTTTTTAACCTTAATTAGAATCAATAAATATTGTCATGTCATATATGTTGTTTGAGGCTTTTATTTTGTGGAGGCCCTTTTGAGTTGGTTGTAGTGGTATTACTGACACAGCATTTTGCATTTTGTACTGAAACCTGTGAGGTAACTTCAGCTTTTCTTAGTAAGGAAAGCTCTGTAAAGAAAAGGAGAGTATAAACAGAAAAAAAAAATAAAAACAAAACCACCCAAACAACTCCCCAAAACAGTGCAAAAAATCCTGCTCGACCCCTTAAATTCACAATTAAAAAAAAAATCAAACCCCATTTGGTAGTAGTATAGATGACCAGCTCTCTTACACTTAAGAATTAGTTTTTACTGTTGTAGGGCAGGCAGCTCAGACTGAACATAAGAAGAAACAGACCTTGTACCAAATACTGTGTGATGTAAACATAAAAGCCCTAGAAAAAAAAAGAGAGACCAATATCACTTAATTTCACCCAGTAGCTCAGTATCAGTGGGAGATAATAGAACTGAAGAACAAATTTGCTCCTGGGAAGGGACCCTTGTTGCACAAAACTGTTGGCAACAATACTGGAGAAAGTGTAACCATCCGTGTGAAAGACATCTAAAGTGTGCAGTGCTCTTTGTATAGGCTTAACTTTCAGCATTACAAGTTATAAAGGAGCACAAATACAATGAAAGCAAACACTCTCAACTAATCCTTCACACACTCTCTCGAGCATCTGTCCTCTGAGAAACGTATCAGAACCAGCAGTGCATTTCACAGCCCTCAAAGCAGCCAGCAAGTGGTTATGACTCTAAAACATTGCTGCTGTACTGGGTTTGTGTGGCCTGGTTTTGGAAGCAGGGGGTTACAGGGGTGGCTTCTCTGAGAAGCTTCTGGAAGCTTCCCCCATGTCAGGCAGAGCCAAGCCCTGACAGCTCCAGGATGGACTCACTGCTGAGCAGGGCTGGGCCAGTTAGAAAGGGTGGGTAACTCTGGGAGAACAAATTCAAGAAGGAAAGAAAGCTACAGTGCAGATGTAATTGCAGCCAGAGAAGAGGAGAGTGAGAGGAGCAGCCCTGCAAACCAAGGTCAGTGCAGAGAGAGGGGAGGAGCTGCTGCAGGGGCTGGAGCTGAGATTCCCCTGCAGCCCCTGGTGAGGCTGTGGTGGGATGGCTGTGCCCCTGCAGCCCCTGGAGGGCTCAGGGATGCACAGGGATGCACAGAGGGCACAGGGATGCACAGAGGGCTCAGGGATGCACAGGGATGCACAGAGGGCTCAGGGATGCACAGAGGGCACAGGGATGCACAGATCCACCTGCAGCAGGTGAAGGAAACCCAAAATGGAGCACAGGGATGCTGAGAGGAGGCTGTGAAGCCGTGGGAGCCTGTGCTCAGCAGGGTCCTGGCAGGGACCTGCAGACCTGTGGAGAGAGGAGCCCACCCTGGAACATTTCCTGGCAGGACTTGTGACCCTGTGGGTGCCCACACTGGAGCAGGCTGTGCCTGAAGGACTGACCCATGGAAGAATAACCCACAGTGAAGCAATTTGAGGAGAACTGTTGCCTGTGGGATGGACTCACATTGCAGAAGTTCATGGAGAACTGTGTGCCATGGGAGGGATCCCACACTGGAGCAGGGGAAGGATCCTGTCCCTGAGCAGTGGCAGGAGCAATGTGTGATGAACTGACCATAACCCCCACTGCCATCTCCCTGTGCCACTGGGGGGGAGGAGGGAGAGCTGGGAAGGAGGGAGAACTGTGAGGAAGTTGTTTTTATGATTTATTTTTACTTCTCATTATCCTGCTCTGATTATGTCAGTAAAAATTTCAGTTAATAACTCCAAGTCCAGTCTGTTTAGCTCATGATGGTTTTTGGTGAGTGAGATCTCTCCCTGTCCTTATCCTGACTCATGAAACATTTTTATATTTTCTCTCCCCTGTCCAGTTGAGGGAGGCAGTGACAGAGTGGCTTTGGTGGGTGTCTGGCATCCAGCCAGGGTCAACCCCCCACAGTGTTTTTGGTGCTGAAACCCAGGATCATGAGGATTTTGAGATAAGGATGGTACTTGGGAAAGTTTGTGCAAAACATAGACTGAACTATGTTAGAGAGTAAAACGTTCATGGTGAATTTTTGCTGCAATTGTGGTGAAGCTACAAGGGGTGGATTTTGTGTGAATTGCCAATTTTTATTCTGTGTTGTGTTGATGTTATTTTGATTTTTGTGGGGGAATTTTTGTCTTGCTTTGCTTGGTTGGTTTTGTTGATGTGAGTGCAGGTTGTACGATAGATGTGGATTTTAATGATAATTCTGAAATAGTTAAATATGTGATTCACAGAGGTGAGGAGTGAAAAGTGGAGTCAGATTTGACCTACCTCTTTAACCCTTTGTTCAGACATACCCTGGAGCATCCCAGAGGACATAATTGAAATGATATTATTATTATTAATTTAGTTATTTACAAAGTTTTCAGTGTGCATTTCAAAGAGACTGTGTCAGCCAAGGGCTGCTTCATTATTTCCATCAGTCTAGCATATAGAAAATTAATGTGGGCAGATTAATACAGAAGAAATCCATTTTGTTTAACATCTATGAAAGATACAAATATGATTTCCTGGGAAACCAATTAGAAATCCCACTCTTTGTTTAGAAGAGGATAGGATGTGTGCACAAATTATTTGGCTAAATCATGCAAAACTCAGTGCTACTACAAGAGCTGAGGATAATTTTTTCTTCTCGTCTTGTGTGATTATACCAATTGCTCATCTGGAGCAAATCCCAAAATGTTGGAGGGACTGATGAGTTTTTCTTTCTAGCTCAAAACAGAATAAATTCTCCCTGAGCCTGTGGAATTGCTTCAGAGAAAAAAAAATTAAAAAAGCATCCAAGAATGATAGGGAAAACTGGCCTCAGATGGCAGAACCAAAGTTCAGTTTGGTCTGCTGGGAAAAAGACACTTTTTTCTCAGGTTGGTCCTGCTCTGTGGTGTGGGTGTGGAAGAGGGCTCCTCATTTGGTTTTTCAACCTATGCAGGTACTGTAGGACTCTGATGGACATGTCCTCCTCTCTGTGTCCATGGAGGGATGGATGGCATTTGGAAATTCAGTTATTGGATGGAATTTCCTTGCCTCTCACTTTTTCTGCAAAGAGCACATATTTACCCACCTAGAGGGCAATTAATGAGCCAAAACTCAGTCACCTTGTGCATCTCAGACACTCAAGGCCTCCAGCTGCTGCCCCAACAAGAGGCAGCTCTTCCAGAAGCCCAAGGGAAACATGTTCTAAACCAGCCCTGCCCTGTGGCACAGATAATCTTTGGGTATCAAACTAAGCAGCTTCTACCTCCCACTGATTGCTGATGGCAATTAGGTACTTCTTGGGGCATTTAGCTTTGAAGAAATGCACCAGGGATGATGTGGGCTCTGTGAATCTAACGTTGTGAATTAATGTCTTGCATGTTAATAGGTAGCTGCACATATAATGTGTTAATACACAGCTGTCCTTTACCCAGGCAGGCTATAGATAAATTTGTTTGTCATTGGAAACAGAGCCATGATATTCTAGTCATAATATTACCAGAGTTTGCTAGAAAAGCCTTCAGTTAGCAGCTGAGTGCCAAGATAAGCTGTAAAAAAATACACCTGAGTAAGAGGCTTTGTAAGTTGATTTTAGTGTGTATGATTTGTACAGTCAGTAGCAATATACTGTTCTGAAGCTAGGCTAGAATAAGCTCAAAAATAATATAAAATATAATCATAGAATAGTTTGGGTTGGAGGGGATGTAAAAAGGGGATCTTTCTTGGTCATCTAGTCCAAACCTTCTGCCATGGGCAGGGACATCTTCAACTAGACCAGGGTGCTCAGAGCTGCATCCAGCCTGGCCTTGAACATTTCCAGGAATGGGTCATCCACAGCTTCTCTGGGCAACTAGTTCCATTTTTCACCTTATATACAATCTAAATCTATCTTTTTTTAGTTTTAACCCCTTTGTTCTATCACAACAAGCCCTGCTAAAAAGTCCCTTTCCAGCCCTTTTAGGTACTGCAAGGTTCTCTGAGGTTTCCCCAGAGCCTTCTCTTCCCCAGGCTGAACAGCCCCAATTCTCTCAATCTGTTCTTGTAGGGCAGGTGCTCCAGTCCTGTGATCAGCTTAGGGACCCTCCCTGGACCCACTCCAGCAGGTTCATGTCTTTCCTGTTGTCAAAATACCTGTGAAACACACACTGCTTCATCCACAGGGACTGTACCCACTGCCATGGGAGCTCATCCCAGTTTTCCATTCTTCCTGGCACTGCTGAAAGAGGCAAACCAAGTTGTTTTGAGTCCAAGTTGGTCTCACTCCTGTGTTTTGCAGAAGGTGAGATGCTGTTTCTAATTTAGAAGCAAAGGGTATTAGCTTTCTTCCAGGGCTGTTTTTTTTTTTGCTGTGTGCACAGTGAATTTTCTGATAGCAATGTTTCTAATCCTTTCATAGCAGAAATAATCCATATCCTTCCAGCTCCATTTACTCTGACATCCACAGGCTCTGTAGAGTCCTTCCTACCATCCTTTCAGCTTTATGGGGGAGAAAAACCCTCATCCAAATCTGTGATCCATTCATCTGACCTACAGCAGAAAGGGGCTGAGCACAGACAATATCATTGAACTCTATAGTGGTTTTGAGAGGACAGTGTCTCTGAGTGCCATTTCCCTGCAGCAGCAGACTCCAAAAAACATTTCAGGAAGTGGTACCCAGCAGAAACATCAGCCTTTGGATGATTTGGTTTGTCAAGTGGTTCTGTTTGTCCCTCTGCCTACTGGGATTTAACACTGCACTTGAATATGCTCTGGTGCTTGGCTGGGAAGGAGCAGGGAAAAGGAAACATATCAATAATGCACTGAGGCATCCTTGTCAGCCCCAGGCTGTGCCCAATTTGCATATGCTCCAAGCTGTAAGAAAACACTTTGCACAGCAGTGTTGCATTTAGCAGAAATTACATTATAATTTCAGATGTGGAAACTTCTATTCCAGGTCTGAGGCAGGGAGGTGTCCCATCAGGCTGTGCAGTTATTATCTCAAATTGAAATGCATGCATGTACTTAATCAAAATCAAGGGAAGACATTATTCCAGCCTCCACTTGCCAATTCAGTCCAAAGTGGAACAAGAATATTTAACTAAATTAGAAACTATATTATTTCCCAATAATTCTTTATGAGATGGAGTTTGGCCAGAGCAATTTTTCAGTGTGCATATTTGAGCCTCTATCCATCTCTGCCAAGCAAAATGCCCCCACAGAAACTCCCTTCTCTGAGAAGGGGAATGTCCAGGTGCATTTAGGATCTGTGCTCACACTTTTCTTCCAGCTCCTTTATGCTGCCAGGCAGGAGAAAGGACTCAAGTTGTCTTTTGGAGGAAGTTTTGCAGTGTTGGCAGGGGCTTGGTGCCTCAGCCATTTCCCTGCCCTGATTTCTGCCAGGGACTGGCCAGAGACAAGAGGCAGAGGCTGCAGGGATGGAGCCTGCAGTGTGCCACATCAAGTTTTGGAGATGGGTGAGAACTTAGGCTGAAAGCTGGGGACTTGCATAGTTTTCCTTTAGTGTGCTTCTCTTCCAGAGTTCAACAGGAAGGGTGAACACCAGTGCAGAAACATCCAGAGACCAAAGTGTGAAGCTCTTGCCACTTTTTTTTTGAGGTGATAAAACACTGCTATGAAGTAGCCCAGAAGATGACAGCCTTTATTTCAGCCTTGAGCTCTGCTGTGCCATGCTGCTGAGCTGGCCTTGCTTCAGCTCAGCTGTCTGCAGCTGGTGTCTGCTGACAGAAGTCATCCTCAAATGCCAGCCTCTGCCCTTTGGAATTCAGCCAGATGTCCTGGATTTAACCAAGATTTTGATGAAAATGATGGGCTCAGGCTCTAATCCAAGCAGTTTTCAAGTGAGTGGTCTGGTCATGGAAGTCCAAACGCCAACACAAGCAATAATTACATCCTTTGCTTCATTTTCAACCCCATTTCAAGTGGCAGCTGTCCTCTTGTACTGTGAGTGACAGGCATATTTCATTAAGAAGAACTGTGAGAAGATACAGATGGCAAAGGGCATCTGTCTTGTATTTTCTTGTGCTTGGTAAGGTTAGAGGCAGTGCAAAATCATGTCCCTGTCTGATCTGCTCATCATAGACCAGGGAGCACCACATCCCTGGGACTCTGGAAAAAGAGATGTATGGCTTGAAGGCACTGCTGGTCTCCTCTGGCACCCAGCAAGGTGCCAGCACTACTGCTACAGCTTCCCTCTTCTCTCATCTGTAATGGGACTTTTTCCCTGCTCCTGCTATGTGTCCTGGATTATTCTGTCTCTGTTATGTAAGATGAGTCAAAAAACCCAAAACAAAGAGAGCATGAATGGGGAACAGAGCCTGGAAAGCCAAGCACTACAAATAAAGAACAGAATAGGAATTGCAGCTGGAGCCCAAAGCACTTGTTGCCAAGTGCAGGAGCTGAGTGGGAAAAGAAAAAGTCACAGTTCACTCACAAAGAGCACATTTGATTTCCCCTCCTGGATTTTCACCAAGATGGAATTTCCCTTCTCTGTGTGTGTGTGTGTGTGTGAAATGCAACTGTTGCAGGGGAGAACCAGCCCACAAGGAGGAGAAGTGACTATAGCCATGTTTCCACGGTAGAGGACTCTCTGCTTTGTCTGTTTTTCTATGTTTGGAGCTACGAGCTGAACTCTGTGCAGAGAGCATAAAACCAGTCCCCAGCTTGACCCCAGCATGGTTTTTGGCTGAGGAAAGCCCTTGCTGTCAGGCATCAGAACCTGGTCAGTGGGACATGGGAACCAACTGGTGGGAAACCTGGATGTGGACGTGTCAGACTGCTGGCACACCACCACGGTGGTATTTTTGTTCAAATAGATAATGCTCATTTTGCCAGTAGTTGGAGGGTGTGTTTGATCCTGAGAAAAGAGATCAAGTGTGAACCTGGAGGCTGAATCAAATGTGAATTGAAAAGTACTGCTGGTGAAGGACTAGCAAAGAGACCAAGTGAAGGCAGCAACCTCTTGCTCCCCCAGCATGGATTTGCACAAAGTAATAGAATGCTTTGGGTTGGAGGGGACCTTAAAGAGCATTTCATTCCAATTTCCCTTTGACAAAAATAATCTGCTTGGTGCTCCATCCAGGAGATTGAACACCTCCAGGAATGGGGCAAGCCCAAGCTCTCTGGACACCCTGTCCCTCACCATTCTGAGGCTGGATGTACCTTTTCAGCAACCTGGGTGTGTCTGGTCAGACTTCCCCCTGGTCCCACACAAGCATGACTGGAGGGCCACTGTGTGCCCTGGGGGACATCCACATGCTCCAAAACATGGAGCCCTTGCAACCTGGCACTGCTTCCTTGGGGTGGTGGCCCCTTCCCAGACCTGCCACATGTGGTTTCCAACCAGAGGGGTTCACATTGTCAGTTCCCATGCCAGGAGGTTGTGGGCTGGGCAGGTAGTGAGGGAAGGAAAGCCTTGCTAGGCTGATGGTGCTAAAATTCAAGGCAGTGGCTCTTCTCCTGCAGCTCCTGCCCATCCAGCCCCTGCTGACCCAGCAGCCCATCCTGTTTCAGGGTCCCTGTCCCCATGTCCCCCCTGTCCCTGGTTGATGGCAGCCAGGGGGGAACAACCCTGTCACCCTTTACAGACAGGAGCTGCATCCAAGGCGAGTAGGCCAGAAAGGAGGAGGGAGAGACTCACAAGAGTGTTTCTCCATCCCCAGGGCTTGGGCAAAGCTGATATGCTATCTGTAAGTAAACCCAGAAGCTTGATTAAAAAAAGGCAGATCTTCTCACATATATCATTGCTCATTTTAGATCTCCTGATCTATGTGCTCGATGGTGCTTCTTATTTCACTGCTACTATGGAGTATTAGGATTTTTTTTTCCTCCCTCTGCTACTCCTGCCAGTGTTTTCTCTGATCTTTGTTTTACTTCCAGCAGCCCTTTCATCTAAGGTTTTCCTATTTCCCAGGGGTGTCAATACATTCAGTTCCCACACTGCTGCTGAAGGACTTGGTGTGGACCTCGGCCTCTCCCATCTCACCCTGTATTGGAAAATGACAGAACATTTCCCACTTCTGCCAAGGGAGTGCAAAGCTCTTCCTCCAAAAACTGGGCCACTGAGCCCCCTGGTTAGGGAAGATGTCCAAAGACTTTCTCACTTCCCAGCCTGGGTGAGGGCTCTTCTTGGTCCCCAGAAGAAAAAGGTGTTTCCCTGGTGCTTCATCCTCACAGCTTTAATACCAGCAGCTCAGTGCTGGGGAGTTGTCAGTGGTGATAAACTCGGTCCCATTCTGTTTCAAAATTGGTTTAAGAAAGATGCCTGGCTGTTTAATATTTAAGCTAAATGTTTAATGTTTAAACAGGGAAATTGGTGTGATTGTCAGAAAGGGCATTAAAGCAGGATGGGAACTGGTCTATAATCTCTGACAAACGCTGCCCTTTCCCTGCAGCAGCCAGTGCCTGGGAGCTGCAGGAGTTTCAGAAATGCCAATTTTAATCAATCTCTCTCATTTCCTGCCAATCCCACAGCAGTGAGACGTGCCTTTCCCTGGGAAGGGGGAACATTGTACCTGGCCCTGTTTAACAGCTTGAGATGAGTTCAGCTGGACTGCACTGGTATTTCAAACCCCAAACCAATTTCAATAGAAATGTGTGTGGATAAGGTAAAAAGTGAAGCTGGACAGTGTTGGCTCATGGGTGTATTGCATATGATTTGGGATGCACACAGAAGTTGTGATGTCAAGTCTAAAGTAAACCTGAAAATGAACAGCTCTAATTGCTACAAATACACCTATGGATAAATTATTTTTGAACAGGTATGGGCAGTGTTTTTCAGGTGGTGTAAATGTCCCCCTGGGGGAAGTGTGTGGCAGTGTAGAACTGTTTCACACCACACAAGGCTCATCAGAGCCTGTGCTCCCTCCCTGAGGAGGCACTGTGGCTGTGCCAGGCTGCATGCACAGGGTAGTCCCTGTGCACAGGAATTCCTGCTCAGCAATGGCTGGAGCTGGAGAGAGCACATTCAGCAGGGAGCCCTCGAGTCAATCAGCAATTCATGTAACTCACAAAAAACCAAGAAAGAATATGAAGAAAAGTTTATAAGAAGATCAAGGTTTCAGGACTATTGAAAGGCACATTTCACCCATGTTGAACAACAGTTGAGTTCATGGACACGTACAACGCTCAAAATTCATGGCAAAAAGACCACATTGTGATGGTACATTGTGAAACATACATTCCAGACTTCAGTAAAACACTAAAGTGATTATTTTAAGTGCATCATGTACATAATAAGAGCGGAACAGGCAGATGCATCCAATTACTGTAATTTACAAGGCAGTAATTCGAACCTCAAATACATTTCTCCTTATTGGAAGAAGGAGCTACAGATTAGCAGTGAACTGAGGGGCAGCAAATAGACAGGGAGCCAGGAAGCTGCTGCCATTTGGAAAATAACAGCCAGCACCTGCTGCAAGTTGGGGGAATTTAACTTTGCTAATTCATTTCACTGTGCTGTGGCAGCACAAGGCTGGGAGGGCAGGCACCCTGCAGAGCAGATGTGCTCAGATGTTTCCTTGGCAGTGGGCAGAATGAAGCCCAGCCATGCCTCCTCTCTCCCTGTTCAGTGCTGTGCCTTGTGCTAATTACCTCCTTTCATCCAGCTTGGGGTTAAGTTTCACGTTGCGATGATTAATAATTAATCAAATGCATTTGAAAATTAATTTGGCAATTCTACGACTGATCAGCATGCTAATCTCTTCTGTGCAGCGGGGATGGTATGGGAATAACCTCAGATGTTCTGAGGTGAATGCATGAGGGCATTTACTATGTTGAGTAATGAAAAATAAACCACTGAGTGGGAACAAAAGCGTTCTCCAAGACCTCTTTGCAACCCAGAAAAGGTGTGAGCTGCATTTTGCCTTGCCTGTATTAGGAATATATCATTGGTATTATTATGTCCAACCAAAAACAAGTGGACAAATTTGAAAAATGCCCCCACAGTAGATTTAGCTGGTAGCAACTGCAGTAGATTCGATGCATTAATTATGGGACCAAAAAGAAAAATCAAAAGGAGAATAACTTTTGCTCTTTCCAACTGTCCATGCCACTTTTCTCCAAAATAAAACTCATCTGGTAAAAGGGGAGGAGGGGGGTGTGCAGCTCCCAGTGGGTGTGTGGTGCCTGCTAGTTTCGAGTGATAAGTCCCTTTTTACAGGCAAAGAGCCCCGCAGCAGCCACGGAGGTGAGACACAGCGTGCAGCTCAGCAGGCACAGCAGCCCCGGCGCCGAGGGCAGGTTCCTCTCCCAGAAGGTGGTGGGGAATGGTTGGGCTGGGACATCCTGGGGGAGAGAGGAGATGGTGTCTTAGGTTGCAATACAGGATGTGCCCAGGAGTGTGTATTCTATCACCATCTGCTGAAACCAGGTGGGGCAGTGATCCTTATCTCTGTGGGAGATATCATCTGCTAATGGGCAGCTGTTAAAAACCAGGTGGGGCAGTGTTCTTTATCTTTTCCACAACCCATCCTCCCTCCAGGGAGATATCTTCTATGAATGGGCCATGGAGTCTCACTGCATGACTGATAAAATTACATCATCCTATTGGGAGATGCTCCACCCAGGGGGAGGAGCCAAGCCTTTCCTACTTAGGTAAAAACTGAGATTTGGAACATCAAAGGCAGCCTTTTTCCACTGTATTCCCAGAGTATTACCAGACCTTTCCACATCATTACTGGACCTTTGGAGGAAAACTGTACCTTCTACAGGAGCACTGCTTCAACTGAACCACATCTGACACTGCAGGAGGATGCAGTCACCATTTAATGGGACTGACACCAACACCCTGACTGATGGGGTGTCAGGTTGTGTTCTACTCTGTCAGGGTTTTGAGTTTGTTTCTTGTAATACTGTATTTCTATTTTAATTTTTCCTAGTAAAGAACTGTTACTCCCATATCTTTGCCTGAGAGTGCCTTAATTTCAAAATTATAATAATTTGAAGGGAGGGGGGGTTTACATTGTCCATTTCAAGAGAGGCTCCTGTCTTTCTTACAAACACTGTCTTTCAAACCATGACAGATGGTGACTCTGCAGGGTCCCCCTCACCATGCGAACAGGGAGGTGGCAAATGGGCCCCATGAGGCTGGGGAGGTTTTTCCCAAGGACCAGATTGAGCAGGGAAGAAGAGTCATGGCTGTGAGATGTGTTTTCTCTCATCCTGAACAGCCACAGGACAGTGAAGATGGAGTTACTTGTGGCTGGAATGAGTTCTGTTTGGTTTTAAACCATGGCCTGGGACTGGGCAGAATTAGGCTGCACTTTTCAGTCCCTCAGGCTCTGAGATCATTGCCCTTGGCTCTTAGTCACCCACCCTTCAGACATGGGCAATAGTATTCCTTGGAAAAGTCAACAAAATTAATACCATCAGCATGTGAGGTGACTAAAGCCTTGCCTGGGAGCAGGGTGCATAGGAATCACTGAAACAGGGACACACATGCCTGACTGGGTGACAGTGATACTCTGGCTTACCTTAGACTCTGGCTCTGGCATCCAAATTTCACCCTTGGAGATCTTCCCCATGCTGTGCAGTACCTAGAAAAAATAATTATTTGTACGATGTGAAAAAAATTATAACCCACAATACTCCCAGTTTTGGAGAAATAGAGCAAGGTGCCATTGATAAAAGGTGTAACTATGACTAGCTGAAAGTCTTTTGAACCAGAAAATGTATAGTGATTTCTACTAGAGCTTCTATAAATATTTTTGTGGGAGGTTTTTAATTTTGGTTTTTTTGAGTAGAAATGCTTTTTCTCAAGGCAGTTTGAGAAATACCAAGGTGAGGTTACTGCCATGCACTTGGGACACAAAACCTGTTAGGAGTGATGCATCTGGGATATAGAAAGAGGAGAGATGCAACCCTGAGGCTCTCACAGCACAGAATTATGGAGCCCTCCCTCACCTATTCAAGCAGTACGAAGCTCATCAAGGATTTTTCTTGAGAATAAACTGATTGCAACAACCATGGGGATTCTTGGGGCCAAATGAACACCTCCAGAAGACAGCTCAGTGTCTTTGTAACTACTGCTCACAGGAATGGAGAAAAGAGAAATTAGGTGACTTGAAGCGAAGCAAGTAATAAGGATTATAAGGCAAATATTACATTCTGTCAAATGGAAGTAAAATACTGATTTTCCCTTATATAACAACTCTGTGGCTTTGCCATGCAGCAGTTGTAACTGTAATGTGCACCCTTTAATGCTTTTTTCCCCCTCCCTCCAGATTGCTGTAAAGGGATTTCTCTGTGACTGGGATCCCAGCCCGATGTGTGTCATTCTGAGGAGATTTAGACATTATCAGAGCTGCACATTACAATTTCATAAAGCTCAGCTAACAGGACTGTCTTGTAAAAGAAGCAGCAGAAGGGATAGATCAAAAACAGGAACAATGTTCAGATTTCCAGATTTTTGCACAGGAAGTAGCTGTGAGCATTTGAAATTACTTAGATTAGTTTTAAAACATGCAGCAATTAATTTGTTAGAAACTGAGGTAGTGTATCTACAAGCAGCATCAGGTTAGGGGTTTTTCTCCTCTAGGCATGCAATACATGGCATAAGCTTTATTTTAAATCTCCAGTTCAGTAATATTCTGATTTGGTTGAGAGTCTTGCCTTCACTTTATTCAATAACTTTATTCAAGTATGTTTAAAAAAATAAAAATACTTTGATCACATTGTTTTCTGGGATCCCTCCCTGTCAATTCTAGGAGCCTTCACACTAAATCAGACCCTCCAAGCTGTGCTTATTCCTTTCCAGCCTTTTGATAGAGATGTAGAAAGCAGAGCAGTGGTCTGTACCTCTCTGGCTGCTCTCTCTCCTGCCTGCACGGCCCCCTCCATGTATCCACTCCACTGTGTTGCCGTCTCCGTGCCAGCAAAGTAGATTCTGTCAACAGGCTGGCGAATGATCCTTCAAAACAAGTGGAGAATGTCAGGTGACAAGTGACAGGAAGGCAATGATCCTTCTAAAAGCAATTTATGGCTTTGATGGAGCATGTGGCTTCAGCTCTCCAGAATCCCTGCAGCCCTGGGCTGAGGTGCAATAGCTGTCCCTGCAGGACCACCTCCTTGCCTCTGCACACAAAATTCAAGATCTGAGAGAGAGAAAACCTAAGGCATAAATCAGTGCTCCCAGCTTCCATGCAAAATAATACAGGCCTTATTTTAGTGCTGGGATAAGGGATAATCCTAACAGCCTCCAGCAATGCAGTGCAGCTGATAGATTGATTTATGTCTTCTGCATGGCAGCTTTGCTGTGATCCTGCCATTACAGTGGAATGAGAATGACGTTTTTGCAGTGAGAGATCACTAATATCAGCTTCTATTTGGGGGCTGGACTTGCCTGGCTGCTGAAGGCCTGGCATTCAGGGAGGTGCATTCACCACAGGGTCATAAAGCCAGTCCCTCAGCCCTGCAGTGCTGCACAAGGTATCCAGCCAACCCAGCTGGAAGTATGGAGCTCCCTCTCCCACTGGGAATGTGCTTGGTGTAAGGGCTCCCATCTAATCCCCCATCAGGTTTTCCCTGTCTGCTGGAGAGCAGCTTCCCCAGGCCACACAGCTCACCCATCACTGCACAAGTGTTTGGGTAAATGACAGGAGAAGAGACTGCACATGGAATGACTCCTCCCCACATGATTTTGGCTCAGACAGGGTGTAACCCCATGCTGGACATCTTGAGGAGCTCCTGGGCCCTCCTGAACCTCATGCACCATCTATACAGTCAGTGGAGACTCTTCATCTGTGCAAGAAGTGTGTCCTCAGGGGCTTGGGGGTCTCTACAGGGATCCATTGCAAATACTGCATAGCACAAACTACTGTAAATAATCCAGAGGGGAAAAGTTTTGTGGCTTTAGTAGGTCCCTCTGTGACTGTGTTTCATTTCCTTGAAAGCCACAAGAGAAACTCTGCTCTTAGGAAAGTAAATAACAAGATCCTTGTTAGCTGGGGAGTAGGGGAGTGAAAAGAAGGTTGAAGTCCCCCTGATATTCTAAATATGCCATAGTGTGTTGCATAAGGTGCTATAGCACTGTACATGAGCTAAGAAATGTGAGTTAGAAAGCAAAGCATTCTCTGTTTTACCTTCCATAGGAATGCATTATGCCTGGTGGGAAGTAGGCTGTGTAGCATCCCCCTGAATATTGCTCCATGTTCCAGTTCTTCTCTTCATAATGCACAGGCTGTGAGTATCAACAGAGAAAACACTGAAACACTGGCAGAGAAATTAGAAATAAAGAACGTATTTCTTTTGAAGAGGAGGAAAAAAACGGCTAAGAACACCTGAGAAAGGAGTGCCATGTCATCTGGCTAATGCTACCCATCTGCACAAAACAAATTTTTGTGCTTTTACAGAAACACCAGTCTCCCATGGGCACATGACAGGACAAACTAAAACATGCACTGCCTTCTCTTTTCTTGTGCAGAGTGAGACTGGCAGTTCTTTTCTTCTTGTACTCAGTCCTGCCCTCCCCTTGGGAATATAGATTGTATGGTACAACATGCAATTTTAGGTACACATTTTAGGTGCCAGGAACTTTGCCTTCATTATCCAGAACAAAGGAGCAACATTATTGTACAAGAGAGGCAAAAACAGGCATTAATTCCTTACTTGCAAAGCCTCTTTCATCCCCAGTGCCTTGGCATATGCCTCACAGATCTTCCTTTTCCTATATGAAAATAAAATCAGAGTCAGAAAAAAAAGGGGGGAGGGGGAATCTCTTCACTCTCATCTTTCTTATAAAAATCCCAAATTTATTGCAACACATTGGAAAGAAAGTTGTGTTAGGCTTTGTTTTTAAATCTGATTTCAAGTTCTTATCTTAACATACATATTTCAAATGCTGATGCCTAAAAGTTACATCTAAAATGGACCCAGGGAATGGGACATGAAGGTTGATCTTGGCAATGAGCTCTAAAAAAATAAATCTTTGTACAGCTATTTTAGGATTCAGAGCCAATTCATTCTCATGCTCGCTGGTGTAAGACCAGAAGAAAAGCAATATAAATCAATTAAATCCCTACAGATTTACTATAGCTGGGAATAAAATATAAGCTGAAGAATGCAGCTTACATACCTAAGCAGAGCTCCTCTTTCACTTGCACTGTACCAAAATTCACATTTAGAAAGTACTGTTTGTTCATTTCACTGACTAATGGGGAAACCATACTTTTGTAAACACAGAAGTTTAAAAATTTTATCACCCAGTCTCAATCTGAAGGAGACCTAAAAGGAGACATGTCAGCACTCCAGTATCCCTGGGTTAAACCATCATTCAGTGGAGATGTAGTCTGGAAACATGGTTTGAAAAATCTCTGTTCACACAGAGACCCAGAATTGGTAAATCATAGCATGGAAGAGTAGGCAGGACTTGGAAATTTAGAAATATCATTAACTGGATCAATATTAACATTAGTGTCTCAGCCTTTTTTTGCTAGTATCTCAATTTCTGCCCCATTTTCCAGTGTTGGTAGTAGCACTGAGCATGTATAAATGGGCATATTCACAAAATATTCACACACATTCCTGTGGGGAAGCATCCCAGAGAAACAATTTGCTTCTGAATATCTACAGCTTCTGAACTCTTACCTCTCTTCCTTGCTGAGATGGGCCAGTTTGACAGCCTTTCTGGTAAGGATGAAACTGAGAAGAAAAATAAGGCATATGAACATCACTCCAGCTGATTTTTTTTTTTGCTCAAAATGACTCTAAAAAGGCGTTGGCAAAACACTTTACAGGTATGTGATGAACTTCATGTTTGTCATCATACCTCAACATTTAATAATTACAGGTCATAGAGGTGAAACAGCCTGTGCAGGGTAACCTGCAGAGTTAACTGAAAGGGAGGGTGTTCATTTCCAGAGGGCACCTATGTAGGTCTGACCCAAAAGGACTGAGACCTTGAGCTTTCTTGAGCTTTTGAAGTCCAGCAGGCAGCTGCCTGTGTCACTTGGTGTTAGTAAGTGGTGGCAGCCTGCTGCCCTGACAGGCACTGCACAGTGTCATGGATCACTCCTGCAACAAGTGGGATTCATATTTATTCATCTTGAAGGAAACAGATTTGGCAATCAGTTCATCTGACCCTAGTGGAGATATCCAGGGGATGAAGTATGTTCCTACACTCTTTTAGAAAGTCACATAAATCCATGAGGAGAAAGAAAGCTGGAAACTGTTTGCCATGTGAGGTTTGGAGGAGGCTTGCTGCTCTCATGGAAGCTTTTAAGCCTTGAACATGCCCATAAACATGCACAGTTCAGTAGAAGTGAGGAGCTTTTCCTGCCAGACACTTAAGGAGTAGTTGCCTGACATTTATATTGGCCTTGTTTTGGCAGTCTCACCTCAGATTACAGTGGAAACACTTGTGAAGATTGTTTGTTCATTTGGTTTCAGCTATTTTAAAAGCCAGTAAATGCTGTCATGTATTTTCCCACCTGTTTGTCCAAACTGTAACATTTTTACTTGTCAGTTTCTACAGAATCTTGATTTTTTTCACTACATAGCTGCCTCCCTGCTCCAGCAGCTGATGTTCCTTGCCTGCCTCAGCTCAGTGGGGAGAGGAGACAAATTTCTTGGATTTCTTGGACAATTTCATCGTCATTTTGGACCAGGCACTAAACATAAAAGCCTAACATAAGCCAAATACAGGCTCAAACAGATAGGTTAGAGAGGGATTTATTTCTAAATCTACTCCACAGCAAGAAAACACATGAACTGAATGCTTAAAAAAGACTACAGCTGAATTCAGCAACTCCTTCCCAACCACATCCTTTTTATTAGGCTGTTTGTAGCAGAACCTTCACCAAAAAGTTTATATGGACTAGAGAGGCACAAGAGGCTTGGCAGAAGTGCAAACTTCATCTGTACAAACTGTGGAAGTGGCAAACACTGATGTAACCTGGTCATTTCCCCTCTCCCTCCTGTTTCCACTAATTCTCACAAGAAGAAATTCACATCTGTGAGTGTGGGCTAGCAGCTTTTACCCCATAATGGCAGGGAAAGTTCCATCAGGTTTTGTGTCATCTATGGTTATTCCAATTGGAGACTCTTCATCCTCAATGATGAAGGAACCACAATAACCTAAGGGGAAAGAAACCCCAAGATGATTGTTAGAAAAACCTGTTGATGATCACTTTCTGATAGTAATGAGCAAGGAAAACTATCCATAAAAGGAACTGTACAGTGATTCCATTATTCTACATGTCTGAAGTGTCTCTGTAACAGTTTCTCTACTCTCTTCCCTCTGACTCTGGGAAATTGTGCAGACAGACTTGTAAAAATTTTTAAAATTCCACTGTTACTTAACAAGGAATTTATGTGGATTGCTGCAAGTCCTTTTGGCTTTCTATTTTGGGGACAATAAACATCAAAAATAAATTGATCTAGTCAGAACTATGGTGATTCGTTCTATGAGTCACTTTGACCAAAACAAAACCCAGTATAATTACATCTGGTCACTCTAGGCTCAAATGTACACTATTTTGATTTTGCTGGTGATAAGATTGTTAGGAATGGTGTTCCATAACAGTAATGCAGCAGAAGCATGAGCTGGCTAATCCAGGATCACATCAGGACATGTTTCAGATGAACATGAGAAAAATCTCATATAGAGAACAATGCATACACCTGACTGTATTCCTACCTCATCTTAATGGCCAGTTTATGTCCTGAAACATACAAAAATTATATTACTTTGATTAAGAAATATTCTTACCACTCTCAATATTGTTAGGAAGAAAGTGGAACTAATCTGTTCATACAAATAGTTCTGAAAATGGTATCAGTTAAAGCTGATAAAAACAAGATATTACAGCATGGAAAAAAATCCTTGAGCTAAACTAAAACCTAACCTACTTTTCCCAGTCCTCTGAGATATCAAGTCTGCAGAACAGAAGATTAAAATCAGGGAAAGGGCTTGCTTACACCTTAAGCTCTGCTTGTCATCTGCTGTAAATTCTCTTTGGCTGACCTAACTGTCCCTGGCAGGAGAAGGGAGCTGATGCTGCAGGGAAGCTGATGCTGTTGTGCTCTGCAGGTTTCAGCAAGGCTTCCCAGGGAAACATTGCTTCTTCTCTTGGTCATCCCACCTCAGCCAGCTGCAATGAGATTTGGGATCCTGTTTGGGTTTGGACTCATATTTGGGACAAGGCATGCACTCAAGCTCAGAGAAAGAGTTGTGCTTTCTAAGGAGCTTTACTTTTCACTTTTCTGTATGTTTGATTTTGGGGTTTTGCACATTTAACCTTCC
This sequence comes from Muscicapa striata striata, assembly GCA_030060385.1. Taxonomy (NCBI): domain Eukaryota; kingdom Metazoa; phylum Chordata; class Aves; order Passeriformes; family Muscicapidae; genus Muscicapa; species Muscicapa striata. The sequence goes on along the minus strand of JAREIS010000137.1, from coordinate 311,103 downwards.
CTTGGATTTATTCCCTGATTGTTAGACAGCAGAGTGTCAAAATTTTCACATTCCCAACTCCTCTGCTTTCCCCACCTACCCTTCCTCCTCCAGAAGGCTTCCCTGTAGTACATCATGCACTTTATGACACTCCCCATAGGCAATCGCTGAATTAACTGGTTTCTCTTTGGTGGCAGCTCTGGTTTGTAATGAATCTTTGTTGTCAGCATTGGAGGGATGGCACTGATCACGTACTTGCCCTGAAATGCAGAACAAAGTCAGCACAAGGCGCTGCCTCCCAGCGAGCTCATCCCACAGGACGTGTTTGAAAGACACTCTCAATAACTGCTAACAGCTTTCCCACACCTGCTAGGTGGCTTCCCACACCCATATTTCCAGGTGACAAAAGTAATTCTGCCATTTCAGAAAATAAGGAGCTGGAAAAAACAGAACAGAGTTGAAACTTGGCTGGAGACAGGTGGGGAAATGGGACAAGAGACATCCTAGGGCCTAGGTAAAACTGCCTTTTATCATCTCCAGAGAAATATGACCCACATTTATCCCAATTATAAGATGCTAAAAAAATCACATTTGTGCATATTCACAGGATATTACTTCAGGACAAGGAACACTAATGGTGGTTCCAGCTTTCCTGAATGTGCTCCATCCCTCTCACAGGCCCTGGTTCTGACTGGAGCAGTGCAGACTCTGTAGGGTGGCACTATATCACAACACTGCTGCTCTCAGGTGCTCTCAGCTGGTGGGGCTGCTGCTGCCCCATGGGTAATCATGTGCTGATGGAGCATTTCAAAGCACCACAGTACAGAGGCATAATCTTACAAAAGGTGTTTGAAATGTCTTTTTTCTTTTTGTGCTGTGAACCACAAACTTAGACACAAACAGGAAGGTTATTTTTCCTTCCTTTGAAATGGTCTCAGTGCAGAACTAAAACACAAAAATAAATAAAGGCATAGAAAGTTAAGGCAGAGGAGTGAGAGTAATAACAGAATCCAAGTAGCAGAACAGCAAGAAGAGAGCCAGCCATAAATAAATCTGCAAAGCAGGTTCCATGGAGTATCAGCACAGTCCAAGAAATAGACACACACAAATGGGTACTTCCTGATTACATCTGGCTAAGAGCTACAGCAGATGTATTCCCCTACTAAATGCATACTCTACTTTTATTCTGATTGAATTACCTCATATATCTCATGGTTCAGAGTCTCCACAAGGACATTATCACCTGTCTGATCAATACTGATCACAGGTCTCTCCAGTTTAACTCTGCCTTTGAGGCGTTCCATTATTTTCTCCGATATCTGACCGGAACCCCCTTTAAACTTCCTCTCCTAAAACAACAAAGAGAAAAGAAACACAAACAAAAAATCAACAGCATTAATCACAATGACATTGAATATGACTTCTGCTTATTATCACAAAATTCCAGGCCAAATCTTCAAGTCCTAAGGGTGCATAAAGACACCCAGACTTTCAGAAGAGCGAGGGCATAAACCTGAGCCTTGTGGGGATTACTGACTAAACCACTTTTGCAATGGCTTCCCTAATGACCAGGCTTAAAGATACTTTAAGCCTAGAGAACATGCACATATAATGCAGGCTTTCTAGCAAAAATAAACATATCACTTCATTCAAAACAGGTTTTAAGTATTTTACCCATATTTTACCCACCACTGTGCTACTAAAACCCTCAAGTGTGACAAAGAAACCAACTGAAAAGTGAAAGACTGTGCCAGCCCAGAAGCAAGGCAGATCTTTAACTGAGTCTGGTCTTAAGGTAATGAGCTTTCTCTGTCCATGGGAAGACACAAAGACAGTGCTGTCAGGAAAAAAGCACAATCTGTGACACACATTTCCCTGCAATGTCTGTGCAGAGGGTCAGGGGAAGCACTAAAGCCTCTTTAATCTACCAGCCACCAGCAGGAAATAAAGCAGCTCACTTTTACATGTAAGATGCTGGTACTGGCAGGGAGGCAAGGATCCATAAAGTCTCATGCTGAAAGACTGAAATGGCTGCCCAAACAGGTTTTATAAGACATGTCAGGGCCACTAAGCCAGAAACCCTTAATGCTTTTGCTCAACTAAAATTGACTGGGGTGAGGGAAGAAGGAAGCATGATAGGAACAAAGAGCTTTTCCCATCCAGCTACAAAGAAAGGGAAGTTCTATTCCCAGGTAGCTTTCCCTTCTCCACATGTTTTGTTTAGCTACAAATATCTTGGGATTAATTTTATTTTTAACTCTAGCTGCAACAGCTAGCAGTTGCTGATGTAGGACAGCACACATGATTGAGGGGCCTCCTGAGGAAGAAGGCTCTTAGTCAGGTCTGTCTCCTACCACAGGACAGCACCAGCTCTGCTTACATCCTTGTGGTTGTGTATTCTTACCACAGGGGACAGATGTTGATGGAAACTGTTGCCATGTGAGCTGACCCAAGAAGGAAGGGCCTATTTACTCCCAACCCTTGCCATTAGAGGCTTCAACACCAAAACCCACCCACATTTCAGTCTGAAGTACACTTGTTCTGAACTCTTGTAAACATTCAAATGTGCCAAGTAACCTAGAGAAAATAAACTGGCTAAAAAGCAACACAACTGCAACAACAGTATTGTGCTGAACTCAGTGCAGAAAAGCCCCAATTGCTTAAATAGTCTCAATTCATTCCACATTTTAGCTAATCAAATCCTTCATTAAACAGGGCTAATTGACAGGGCTGTATCACCCCATGAAAACACATTTCTCTCTGTGCCACATGCTCTCATCTTCTCATAAAATGCAGGGTTTCAGTGGGTACAACACTGCACTTGCTCATTACTGTTTCAAGAGAAGAGGAAGGAAATAAGCTATTTTGTACCTGGCCCCCATTGGTGATAGAGAAAATCCTGAATGTGCCCCCACACTGCCTCACATACCACAGGAACCAGAGGGCAGAGACTTCGTGGGGCTCAGAGGTGACGTTGACGTTCACAAAGACCGTGGCGAAATCCCTGACAGCTCTGCATGAGACACAGGACCAGGAAAAGACTGTGAGAAAATACGATCTCCTGACTGCTTCCAGGATTTTATTTGTCATACTAAACAAGGCTGCTTTCCCAAAGTCAGAAAAGTCAAGATGATTAATATCTGTTCAGTTTTTCAGTCTGGAGTGAGTCTGTTTAAATGGGCTTCTACCAGCACCTCCCTCCCTCCCAAAGTATTTGCCCATTTAGTTTGAAATCCTACTGATTTCAATTTGGTTAAATAGTTTCCCAGCTGCTATTCCTTTCATCAGAATAAATATTTTTGCTCAGCAGAAGAACAATTTTTGTAATTTGTTAGTGAAACTTTTCTGCATTTCCCGTGAGGGAACTTGGGCACACCAGTTTCAGGGTCTGATGCGTCCTGAAGGACTGAAGCAGTCACAGAGCCTGGACATTCCCCACCTGACATCTAACACTGCTGCACTGATCTTTTGTGAAATCAAGAACCAGACTTGGTAAATAACCCAGACAGAGAAACCAAATTGGCAATCATTGTCATAAAAAGAAGGAAAGAGTCACCTGTCTACCACAATACATTCTCTGAAAATAAACAGAGAAAAGGCAGCAGGAACAGAGGATCTGGCTGTTCACATTTCTTGCATTTGTGGCCACAGATTTCAAAGAAAATTGAGATAATTTTGCAAAGAAGGTAAAAGGACTTTGACTTTGATGAAGCTTCATGAAACAACGTGAATTTATAATCATCTGATAAAAGAAGGAATTTTGCAAGTTATCTGGGCTAAAATATGTAACTTATAAACTTTTATAACCTCATTTCCCTAAGTATGAAGTCCATTCACCCCTATTTCATCCTATCAGCCAGGATGTGAAAACAGCCTGCACACAAGAACCCTCTGTGACAATTGTGAGAGCACCAAGACACTAAACAGCTGCAGCAGGTTCAGGCCTAAGAAATGTGAAAAAATCTCCAGGATCAGTAGATGTTGATCTGTGACACAGGACAAACAAATCTTCTTTTGTAATCTTGGCCCTGAGTCAGACAGAAAATGCTGTGGAAGAGCTTTTCTGTTTAAGCACTGTTTTTTAACTGCACATAGAAAATGTGGCTTGGCTTAAAGATCTAAAATGGGTTTTTACTGAGTTTTTGAATGCATTTCAGTTGAGCACATCCATTAAAACTGGATGTTTTACTGACAACATTGACAGTAGAAGCTGCCTAGCAGAGAAGCCTGTTAAAGGAGGGATCAGTACAAACCCAGTCTGCCTTATGCTCCACCAGCTCCATGGCTAAAAGCAGAAGTAAAAACTAGAAGAGGAAGAGTCAGTGCACTTGCAACAGAAGTTCAAAGTAACCAAGTTTGCAGGCAAAAGGCTCATAAAACTAATTTAAAGAAAACTCCAATGCCACAGGAACACACGCAAGTCCAAATGGCTGTACAGCATATCCCTCAGAGCTGGAGCAAGACCTAAGCCATAAAAATGAATTTCAGATGGAAAGTTTTGGTCAGGAAGCTGTGCAGGCACAGCACTAAACTGCAGTCAGAATGAAAGGGCAAACAGAGCACAGCCACACAAATAAAAGGCACTGAATAGGAGGGAGGAAAGTGTTAGAGAACAGCACAGGGGCCAGCACAGCGCACATAAGAGAATTTCTCTTTGCCTTATAAAAAGAAATGATTGAAAAGAGAAAGGAAAGAAAGAGAATTTCCAGTTGTCATCACCTTAATGTATTGAACATGGCTCCTTTTTTTATTTCTACAGTGCAGAAAACACACTGGTCATTTTATAGATGTTAGAACACCTTGAGCCCTCTTCCTACCAACTACTGTTGTTCTGTTGGATCTGTTACTTATAAACAAGGAGGACCTGTGGGATGATGCAAAGCTGAAGGACAGCCTTGGCTGCAGTGGCCATGAGACTGTGGAGTTTAAGGTCCTGAGAGGAGTAGGGCAAACAACAGAACTGCAGCCCTGGAATTTGAAAGGGTAGATTTCATCCTCCTTGAGGGCCTGAATGTCAGTGTCTCATAGGAAGCTGTACTGTAAGGCAAAGAGCCACAGGAGAGCTGCCTGGAGCTCAATGATCCAATGGTTTGAAGTGAAAGGATGGTGGGAAGAGCCCACACCACCACTGCTGTGTGCAGGGACCTGCTGAACAAACCCCAGACTCCCCCAGCACCTTTGATGTCAACTTGCCAGCCAAGCAAAGCCCATCCAAAACACCTCCTGATCTGTACTCAGCTGTGCCACACAACCTGCCAAAAAGCCACTATCATTCCACAGCTGGAATTTCAAAGCAGGTAAAGATTTACATACTTGGTCCAGCAAATCTTATTTATCAGCTCTTTCATGGTCATTTTGTCCCACTCTTCAGCATGTGGAGCATCCCATGGTGCATCAACAGGAATCTGGAGACAGAGGTGAAATATCCAAGAAATTATTCAGTACTCCTGCCTGGTCATAGTTAGTTAGTAGCACAGACTTAATTAATATGTTGGCCAGGAGTTTCTTTTGTCCCCCACACATGGATATAAATTTGGAACAAATTCACTAAATAGAATAGTTGCCATTCACACTTTTGGGAATTAATTGTACCATAACCACCAAATCTGACCAGTGAACCATATCCTTGTGTTGGGACTCATCTGGCTTTTAGTTGTCCAGAAGCAACTCCAATTTAGTTGTCTTGGTGTCCTCTAGAAGTTGAGAGGAAAGTTATTTTTCCAGTCAGTTCCAAGATGAGTATCTAAAGGCCCTCATATATCTCTCTAATTGCAGAGTAAGAAAAAATGTCTACATACTTTGAAATATTTTAGGCAGTTAAATTCTTAATAATAATCCTTTTCATGTAAGTAACATGATGTGGAGAATACTACCATATCCCTAAATCTTTAAAAAATGTACTATTGTACAAAAAAAGTGTAGTATAATACATAAATTTGATTCTGCAAAACCACCTAAAACCAATGGAATTTGCACGAGTACAGTGAGTTATGCTTGAAGATTCTGGCAAGGTAAAGCCCTTGGTTTGTTGCTAGATTATATGGAAACTGATGAATATTTGAAAGAGAGTATAATGCTCCAGGGGCTGCAGTTGTGCTGCTTATATTCTGAACTTTAAAAATAAAGTTACTGTGAAGTCAAACTGGAGCCCAGCTTAGGCAGCTGCAAAAAAAAAAAAAAAAAATCATCTTTACTCAAAATGCTGTCATGAGGGAAGGAGAAAAAGCCCATTTTAATCTCTCAGCTCATGGAATATTTTTTTCCTGACATGACAAAATACTTACACTGAGCTCAATCTCATTTTTTTCAGATATCTTAGACATCTCCAGATCTCATAGAACAGTTTGGGTTGGAAGGGGCCTTTACAATTCATCTAGTCCACCTCCCTCTCAGTGAGGAAGACCTATTATTTCTGACAGTTCCTGGACAATAAAGAAATCTTTCTGATGGATGCTTCCTTTCTGTTTTGTTTTGTTGTTGAGGGTTTTTTTATATTAAAGAAGGAATGAATAACCCTGCCAGAAACAAAACAAAAACAAACCCGATTTATTCATGGTGATATGATTGTATCACTGAATTTTCACAGCCTACCTCTTTTCCCATCTTGTCCATGGTTCTCCAGAAGTGATTGTAATCCAGATAAACCAAGGGATTCCATGTTGAAGGGCAAATTCCTGAAAAATCTCGTGACTTTCCCTGAAATGCACATAAAATCACAGCTGAAATACAACAGGGCAGATCTTCATTACTCAAGAACACAAAATTCTCAGTCATCACGTTTGGCCTTTTGTCCCAAAAGACCTGGCTGAGTTTTGTTTTTTTCTTTTTTTTTTTTTTTTTTTTTTTTCCCTGCAAATGCATGCAAGCAATGGAATGCATGTTGCTAAGTAGGAGGGATAAAAAGAGCTGGACTGGCATTAAAAAGGACAGTAACACCTTTTTATATTTACTATTCTGAAGGGGTGGGGAGGGGTACATTTGTCCTGAGCAAGTTGTCAAATTCTGGGCTAAGAATACCCAAGCCATGGCCAAAGAGGTAATATTCCTTGTTCCTAAGCATCCTTCATTATTGCATTTCAATGAATCTACTATTTGCCTGCTGCTGAAATGTGCATCCTGAAATTTGTGTGGATCTAAAATTAATTGCATTTCAAACTATTTAAGCACCTCCATGGTACACCACACTTTAAAAGTAAACATTCCATTATTCCATGGAAGAAACCTAACATATAAAAAAAGTATGAAGAGGAAGTTTTTGGCTGCAGGAAGAAAAATATTGTACACTTGCAAAAATGGTGTCAGTACTTAAAATGTGTGTGACACAGAGCTGCAGCAGTGGCTGAAACTGTTATTATCTGAAACTGACTGTTTCAGATAATCCTGTGATAAAATGATAAGAGAAACAATCTAACAGCAGCTGCTTCTTTGTGATAACTTTAATCTGAAAGAGGAAGGGATGAGCAGGTAACATTTTCTCTTATTAAATTGCTTTGAACCTTCCCCCATGGAAGTCAGTGGTGAAATTCTCATCAGATCTCTCTGTCATCTGCCCTTCCAGATGTGTCAGAAGTTTGTGTGAGGATGCAGGGAACACTCTGACCATGACAGGTAGGAGCTGTGATGCTAAAGCAGTTTGCAACCTGCTTCTCAGTGCCATGGACCCCATGCCAGCCCATCACACCTGGCAGGTGGGAGTCACAGACCAAGAGAGGCTGCAGTGCTTCAAATGCAGGAAATGGAGACCCAGGGACAGAGGACACGAAGCAGGAGCCAAACATGCCTCCCTCACACTTGGTGAGAGGGAATTTATTGATCTTCCCCACTGACAGTTGTGTGTTTGTGTGGAAATACACATGGGTTTCTCATATTCTGCAGAACATTTTTCTCTGCAAAGATCATAACAAAGATAAAGGGTGCAAGACAAAACTCAGATATCATAGTGAGCTTTCAGACTTGGCAAAAGCAGTAAAATACTGAAATTCCTGCACTTTGGTGAACATGTCAGAGCCAGACCAGGTACAGCAGGGGAGGCAAATGTATGTGGGTAAGGGACCACAGCAAGACTTGGCTGACACTGCCTGCTCCTGTCTCCTCAGAGCAGGGCTCCAGCAGTGCCCCAGCTCTGGAGCCCATCAGGTCACTCTGTGCTGCTCCTCCTCACCAGCTGCAGTGAGGGCAGCAGCAAAGCTACTCCTGCTCCATCCAAATGCAACAATTTCTGCTCTGGGCCAAGCAGAGCACCAGGTTGTGATCTCAGCACTTAGTTGAGCCTGAGATCCACAAGTTTAATGTTTTAGGGTTGTTTTTTAATTTCCAACAAATGTTGTGCTTTTGTCAGCAGGAGGTGGTTGGTTACCTCTGGATTTTTGGGTATGTAATCTCAGTCTTGTGTTACACATACTTTTTAATCTCTTTTATCCCTGATTAGTTCTTAGTTCTTTAGTTAGTTCTTTTTCAGACTTACACTGAAGGAAGGTGGCAGGAGGGATGCTGGTTCAGCCTTCTCCAGGTGCACATGTTCATGTAAAACATTTCTGCCATGGCAAGAGCAGAGTAAATGTCCCTGTGAACTCCCAGCAGGGAATCCTCCAAACACCAGCCCTACCTTTCACTTGAGGACAATTTCTCACAGCCAGGCTGCAGCACTGTGCTCAGCCACAGAAAAGAGGGACAAACAGTGCATGCAAAGGGATGTACTGCATCCTGCAGCTTCTGCTGTCATAAACTAATGCTGCATCAAACTAGGAAATACTGATACCAAGCAGTAACATACTAGTAATCATTTTATTCTTATTGCACAACATTTTGCTTTTCTAAAAAATCATCAAACACTGCTTCTCAAAATTAATTTATTGCTTTTTATTCTGGTTGGGAACACAAGTACCATCCACATTCCTTCCTTGACATGCATTAACACCAATAATTCTGCCCTTCAGCAGAGATGAGGTGCAATGCTGTCAGGCCACCCAAATCAGGGTGAGGAGAAGTTACTGCCCTTCTGTCCTGTAGATACTATAGGAGGGCAAAGGGAAAAGATAAGCCTGTGTCCAATCAGGAGTAGCAGCAAAAAGTTCCTGGTTTTTCACTGTTCAGTGAAAATCTCTTTTCAAAAGTCTTTTTGATAAGTGACTGTGCTTGTACAGAGTGATGCAACTTGCAGACAGCTCTCCTATCCTTAGCTTGCTTAGCTTAAAACACCTTTGGTCAATGGCATAGCCCAGGGAGATCAATGGAAATATTTTTTATCCTGAAAACTACAAAATGCCAACTGACAATTAAACAAATCTAAACTTGTGTTACTTGTTGCTCTCTTCTCCATGCAAAAACCCACAACTTCAGTAAGAGTGGAGCCCAATGGCAGGAAAAGCTAGAAAAATACAATAGTGCTAACAGACCTGGAAGGGGCTAAGTCTGAATTCAGAGAGGCTGAAATAGTTCACAGGCACAGTGACCCTTGTGTGGCATGGGCTGGACCTATCAGAGATGGCATCAGAGGAAAGTCAGCTCTAGCAAATTCCAGGAAAGAAATTCCCATTTCCCATCAGGCAGCACAAGCCCAACAGCCTTAGACACATCAGTTCTCCAACTTTCTCTCTGGCACAAGTATCTCCACAGCAGGGAGTAAATCTAGTAAATCTGAGAGAGCTGGGGCTGGTAAGTTATTAATTTGGTTTTAATATTGTCTTCCTGCTCAGCAGAAGAGCTCTGGCTGCAAGTTTCACAGAGGAGCTCACTGCAAACAGGGAAGGTCTTGCTATATTCCATTTTTAAACAAGTTTATAGTGTTCTGGATGTATTATTTTCAGAACTACTGTTTTCTTAACTGAAGGGCAAATAACCTACTGGCTTAGTTCCCATGCAAACACATGGCTGCCTGACTGACCCACAGTTTATCTAACTTTTTTTTTCATTTCCTGGTCTGTCAAGTGGTTTCCTGCAGACCTCAGATCTGAGTCCTGCTGCCTGCTTGGATTAGTTACCCCACACCAATCCAAAGAAAACAAGATCCTCAAGCACCATTCCTCAGTGGTTAGAATGGAGGCAGTGAGAGATGAGCTCTGCAAGGTCCCTTCCCTGCCCAGGGCCATGCTGGGGCTTGTAGCCACAACTACAGGAGTTAACCCCAAGCTGTGACACCACTCCAAGTTTCAAATTGTACCAGAGGAGCAGACAATTTTTCCAGATTTGAGAAAGGCAAGTCTGTCTCCTGCCTGCTGTGCCAGGGACAGGGCACACATCAGGAAGCACAGGAGAAGCATCCCCCATGCCCCAGAGCAGGGGCTCTTATTGCCTGGGGTTGTGCACAGCATAGAGCAGCAGCTCCCTGTGGTGTGATCCCTCAGGTGAGAATCCTGCCCTGGTCCCCACCTCCAGCAGGTCTAGCCCTGGAGCAGTGCTGTGCCTGGGACTGTCTGAGCCCTGTGTCTCAACAGCAAGTTTGTGGTGATGTGCAGTCTCAGTCACAGACCCACCTGCTGCACCCTGAGCTCTTAATCTAAAGGCAGGATGAAGGAAAGAAAGGACTAAATGGCTAATCTGAAGGACTGTATAGAAATCCTCATATTTTATCAAGTGTTTCCTCCCTCTGAAAATCATAATTCCTTATTAAGTGATGCTACATACCCTGGAGCTGTGTGCTGCTGCCAGATATTGGAGAAGTGCAGTTATGTGAGAAGGATGATACCACACCAAGGCCCAATGCCTTTACTTTCTAGTCTTCTGCTAAAAAGGTGAAAACAGCACAGAGCTTCAAGGACCTCTGTTAAAACAAAAAGCTGTCTGCCAGCTCAGGGAAAACTCCAGCACATCTGCCCTTTCTCAGTCCAAAAGCATTCCTGTTGAATTATGGGATAGGAGCCACAGAGAAATTTAGCTGGAAAGAGGGCTCATAACAAACACCAAGGTTTTTAAGTTACAGATTTACAGGGACAGGATACCAAAAAAATTCCTAATTGACATTAAAGGAGTTCATGTTACCATGCTAACTGACGGGAAAGAAAGAACAAATAAAAGAAAAATAAACAATAGTTATATATTTGGATTTTCAAAGAAACTGCAACTACAGAGGAAGCCTGCACCAATGAAGCAACTTGGTTATTAAAGCTTGCAGTACATGGAATTTTTCCACACACATATGGAGAAAAGAAGCTCATTAAATCCCTCTGGGGATTTTCACTTTCTCTTGGCTGCTTCCACTGCTCAGATAAACCATTTTCCCACTTTCTCCCAACTCAATCAAAGCAGTATCCTGGAAATCTTCAGACAAACCTAAGCTGAACCAATTGTTGTGGTAAAGAAAAGACCAAAAATCTCTTGATCCAAGGGTACTGGAGATTACATACAGATGGCACAAACACATCTAAAGCTGTGCTAGGCACTGCTCAAAACATTTCCTCCCCTCTGACAAAACCACACAACATTGCAGACTTAGGAGAAAGCTCTTGGGAGGAGACCTTCCTGTCTGGCCCTGGCTACACACTCCTGGACAGCCACCAACTCACAGAAACAACAGCTGAGCCACAAGGGGAGAAGATTTCTTCAGACCTTTCAAACCTGAAAGGCAGCAGGTAGCCCATGGCTGATGGTGTATTAGCCCAAGAAGCTGAAAACATCCATCTTTCAGATTCATATTTAATTTCTGGTGCATATGATCCCTTAATATCAAACAATCTCTTTGCTAACACTGCCTGCCATTGAGGAAATACCACAGGTGCTTGTGTTCCTGGAGCACCTTTAATGAATATGAGGGCTGCAGCTACAGCTGGGAGAGCACAAACCCCTACTTGCACCTCACCATCCAGCCTGGTAACAGTGTGCAGCAGGAAGGTAAAAGAGCCCTGGGCACTGACCAGCCCAGCCAACAGCCAGGATTGCACAGATGGAGTTTAATAAGCTTCTTCTAGAAGTGGGAGTGAGAGAGGGTTCAACAAGACATCCCTAAATCAAAGGGCACAGTGACTGCACAATGTCTCAAGGAAAAAGAAAGAAAAAAAAAAGCTGTGGAAAACCTTAGGAAAAGAAAATGGAAGAAAAGGGCTACAATTCACTGGAAGAGGATGTGGGAGAAATGAGACTTACAGGAAGGAAAGCATCATTATTATTCATCTAGTGTTTAAATCTGGGGAACCTTAAAGCCCCTTTGCTGTCACCCTGGTCCAACAACTACAGTTCTTTTGGGACCCTGATTAGCTCAGCAGGACCATCATGACAAATCCAGAATCTATCCACAACCAGTGATCCAGCTGAATAATGCTCATAATGCTGCCTCTTGCTTAGAAATACTCTTTCACTTCAAAGAAAATGTACAAAATTACATGGTCATTAGCAGGGACGTGCATAATGCAATGTGGGACAATAAAAAGCTGCAGCTTTGGTGTCAAAATGGATTAAGGGCTCAAAGTAATGTAACCCATTAGAGACTTTTATTTAACATAAAGAAGATAAGTGCCTTTTAGGATGCTGAGAGATTCATGCCAGAGCTTAAATTAGAGTGGGACAAACATTCTGCTGGTACAAACCAGCCCATCCCTCTTGCTGTAGAATTTCATCAATTTTATATGAAGGGGTGACAAATAACTTTTTAGTATTATGGAGTGGCTGTGCAATTATTTAGGATGTGCCTGTTTTATGAGCATGGCATCAATCTGTCCAATAAGGAGTGCTGCAGAACCAGATGGTAAAACTTTGCAGCGTGAACACATTGCTCTAATTCTTTGGAAAAAAGGGGGAAGGTAATAGAAATGAAACCAGTTAAGGATCCATCACATAGGATGGCTTGTCTATATCAAGTATGTCAACTGTGACTCATACAGGCTTCAAGTCTGGTTCTGTAAGAGTCTGTTAAGTACCAAAACTAAAGAATATTTTAAAAAATTTGAAGTGATGGTCTTTGCAAATTAAAATAATACTTTGTATTATGGATACAGTCACATCTCACATCTATGAATCTTACGCCTTTCTTTGTCCTTCTCCCTGCTGCTCTCACCCTGGACTGGTTTTGGCCTGGGTAGGACCTGTGCAAAAAAAATCACTAAAGGCTAAAGATCTGGCACAAGGGCTGGAAATCTGCTCTGAGGACAGGTTTCATTCCTGTTCACTTCAGCCACGCCAGTACTTGCTCAACAGTGGTCACCTGGACTCCTGCTGCCCCACATCTCAGAGGTGAAACTTTTGGTGACTCTTGGGAAGAGCTTGTGTGTCACCATTAGCTAGAGAGGGAACCTCAGAGTCTCAGATTAGATGATTAACTTCCAAAGACCCATTTGTGAGATGAATCCCACTCTAAGGCACTGGGAGAGATCTCATGCAAATTCAGTTACATGGGCAAAATAAATTATCCTACTCCCAGGCTAGTTCCATAATACTGTTGTCCAGTATCACCATTCAATGCTATCCATCAATACTATTATTTTTTTAATTTAAATTCGGCTTTTATTTCAGAACAAGTATTTCCTGAATTTCAGGCAAAACTTTCTTTAGAGGGTATGTTCAAAGACAATGTGCCAAATGCATCCCAGATTTTTTAGCTGCTGTCAGCTGCATTTTCTGAACACTTTTAAAAAGAAAATAAGAACCATTTAAGTTCTTAAACAAGTTCAGTAAGTTAAAACAGAGTAACAACACTTCAAGCAGGTGCTTTCTGGATTATTAAGAGTGAGTTTTAAACTAAACCCTTTTGATGACTGTCAGGAATTTCCAAGTTTCAGTGCTACCTTTGGGTAGCTCAGCATGGAAATGCAATACTTACCCCTTTATGATGGAACATCTCACCCTCAACATACACTTTATAGGTCTCCACCCCCAGCTCCTTCGCCAGTCGCAGAATCCGGTTTTGGGTAGGTCCCACATATGATCCACCAACATCCACATAATTCACTTTATCATTCTGTGAAAAAGAGTACAGGAAATAGAAGTTGTGCAGGAAGCTCCTCACTACAAACATCTAGAAGCTGAAAGAATTATTCCATACTGAATGTGTATGGAATGTATGTGTATGCTACTCAGGAGGATTTTTTCATGGAAAAGGTTGTCAAGTATTGAAATGGACTGCACAGGAGTCACCACCCCTGGAGATGCTCAAGAAATTCACATTACTTTTCTTGTCATTGCAAAACATTTCTGCAGTTGAAACCATCTCCAGCATCAAGGCCTGTTTTTTCTCTCTAGATACCTGCTTAGACTGAATGCTGCAGATGCTGAGCTCTGCACTGCAGTTTTCCAGGAGATTCATCTCCTTTCCAGCACTGCACACCTTGGCTCCAGCCTGCTTCTCTCTGGGCAGGGACCTCCAGCCATGCCTGCCATGAAAGGTGCTCAATGCACCCCTCAGACAGGCACCCCACTCATGTGGGAAGTGGGAAGAAAGCAGAAGGGTTCAGGGATGCACACTATTACAGCAGGCTGATCTCCCAAGACAGTAACTCTTTTAAACATTGTTTATAGGGAGTATTTTAAGCCTGGCATTCTCAGTTTCACAGAAGGATGGTGTTTATGCTCCATGTTTCACACACAATGATTTCTGCTGGAACACCACTGTTTATCTCTGGTTCCCCAGCAATGGCACCTGACATAATTTACACCTCCCTCAATTCCAGGGTGGGAAGCAGAGGTAATGTCTGTATTACATTACCTTGCTCCACAAGTGACTCTTCATTTCTTTCATTTCTTTTTCTAATGGCAATTGAGATGCAGCTCATTTATAGAAGCAGGAGTGTTATTTCAGATAATTTTATGACATTTTAAAACATATGTCTGAGCCATAATGATGTCTGGTCCTGCTCAGGCTGCTTCTTACACAGCTCTAAGTTATCATGCCTGTTACAGGATGCAAAGGGAGATTGGAAAAACAGAGGAAATGCTCTGACACTCATGGCCTCAAATGATGGTTTTCAACACATTATTGAAGTCTAGGTAGACAATATTCATTTTCCCCTCATCTACTAAGCCAGTCACTGCACCTTAGAAGGCTGTCAGGTTGGCCAAGCAGGAATTCTTCTTGGTGAGCACATGCTGACTGGTGACTTTTGCATTAGTTGCTCTGTCACTTTCTGAGGGATTGAGCCGAAGCTGTAGCTCCCTGGATCAAAATAATTGTAGTCCCCTGATTCAAAATATTAGGAGTGACATCTGTCACATCATAGACCAGCACAAGTGAGAGTCCTCATGTCATGAAACACTTACCTTGATAGTGAATGTCCTTCCTCCAACTCTGTCCCGGGCCTCAAGGACCACCACGCTCACCCCAGCCTCAGACAGCAATTTGGCTGCTGACAAACCTACCAAAAAAAGAGAAAGTGCATTAAAGCAAGTGGCAGCAATCAGCCACATTAATGGCCAAAAACTGAACCAAAGCTTCAAGGTCAGAGATTTCAACAGGCTGTTCTCAAAAATCCCTGGGAGAAGTTAGGAATTTTGCATGGTATCTCACCACAGAAATCATGTGGCTGCTGTTTAGTTGCATGTTATAACCACTCACAGCATTCACTGAAGTTTCCTCTTTGGGTTGGCATTTTGGCCTTTGAAAAGCAGCAAAACTTCGATTATTAAGGGACAGACACACATCTTACTCTTCATTTGTGCAGCCTATGGAAAGGCAGCACCCAGCTTGGGACTTGCAGTGCTGCAGTGGCAGCAATAATGCTCCTCTCCCACATCAACTCTGCTCCTCTGCTGCCCCTTGTCCTCATTCACATGCAGAAGCAAAGTCTGTTTCTCTGTCAGGATTCATTTCCAGCAATGGAGTTTGACCATGACAATCAAACAGGCTGCATGTAGATACTTTATAAAAGGAATTATGGTCTCAGCAAAAATCATCTAATTATGGGACTTTGTGATGGAGCCACTAGAGACAACCGAAAATTCAATAGGACAGGAGACCTCTTTGCTTCTGACAGATGCAAGCTGAAATTGCAGAAAGCAATCATGAGTTGGTGAAATCAGATTATCCCACTGCCCTGCAGGCCAATTTGGCACTGAAGCATTGTTTCTTTGGAGTTGTTTCCCCTCCTTAAGTACACGAAAGGCAGCCCTATTGATCAGAACTTCCAAGATACCCTGCAGGCAGGAGTAACAATATTACCCTCATGTTTATTACACTACCCTGAAATGTGATTAAAATCAACTGTTTGTGAGCCTACCAAGAATGCATGTCTGAAAAGACCAAGGGAGAGGAATTATTCTGGGAGGAGTTAAATGTACTCTTTCATTCTAAGGGCAATACAGAATTGACCATAAACTTCTATGCATAGAATCTTTTAATGGGAAAGTGGAACACCATTCACTGGAAACCAGAATTGAGGAAGTTCAAATGTCTTACATAGGAAGAAATTATATATATAATTTTCATACTCATCTAAAAGTAACTTTACACCCTTGCACCATATTGTTCAGATTGCTGCTGGAGCAGAAGCATACTTAATTCTTCCATCTATCTAATATTCCAATTTTTTTAATTGCAAGCCATTTTTCAGTGGAGTGGATATCTTATAAATTGATCTAATTTATTTCAGTGATAATTTTTCCCTCCATGAAACTCTAGAAACTATTTTTTTCTAGCTAATTCTTTAATCCACTGTGCAATGGTTTCTCTTCCTCCCTAAAATAAATGTGGAAGACACAAATCTATGATGTTGAAAACATAAATTTCAATATTTTCTTACAAATACATAATTTTTTATTTGCAGAAAAATAGATTTCAAAATATACAGTGGGTTTTGTCACAAAATAGTGAATATCCTACATGTGTAAAATAATAGGCTGAATTCTCTATTCCGTGTAAATACCACTCAGACATGAGTGGGTAATTCTTTTGTAAGAAAGTTTACTGTAGATATACATGCCTTGAAAAAATTGCACATGAAGCCAAAAAATGTCCAGCCTAGGTATGAAAAAAAAATTAAATGCAAGTGTCTGGTGCCTAAGACCATAATTTCATGCTGAATATAACACCTCTATTCCTGCCACAGTTGTTCAGGAAGAATAATGATCACACTGGCCTGGGTTGGAAGTTAAGCTCACTACTGGATTACAGCTTAATTATGGGATATATCCAAATAAATAAGGGCTGCTAAGGGATGAAGAACATGTAATGTGACTGAGATTCTCTAACCTGTTTGCCTGTTAAACTGTACTTGTACTCCAGACTTACAGGTGGTTAAGTTTCATTATTGCTAAACCAAGGGTCATCTGAGAAACTGGTCCAAAAGAAGAAAAAGCTTTGAAGTTTCACAGACTGAGAAACAGCAATAAAGAAATTGAGACAGCAATGGCCTATTGGGAACTGGGAGAGGGCATGACTCACAAGTAAAAACAACACAAAATATGTTTATTTAAGATTACTACTACATATTTATTTGTTCAAAGCATGGAAAGTATTTTCTTTCAAAACAGAGGACTAGGTACAACACCTGCACACAGCACCTCTATGTCTACATCCATGTCCATGTCCATCTCTGTCTTTATCTCTATCTCTATCTCTATCTCTATCTCTATCTCTATCTCTATCTCTATCTCTATCTCTATCTCTATCTCTATCTCTATCTCTATCTCATCTCTCTGTTGGTCCCACCTCTTTAGTTCCATCCTGGTGAGACTGAAGTGCACTAGGTCCAGGTGCTTCCACAGGTTTATGTGAAGCACCCCACAGGTCATGAAGCCTCTGTGGTTTTTATACACAATTAACTAAACTGACAGCATATTTACCCTTCATCTTCTTTGTAGCTTGAGTTTTCAAGACTTTTGTTGCTGTTCCAGTATCCTGGACAGGACTGAACACCAGACAGTGACCATTTGATTGATGGGGTGAGAATGAGAGAGGAAGGGATGAGACCTTCTCCTTTCCTGCTCCTTGCCCCACCCCTGCCTGCTCAGCTCCTCTCATGCTGCCTGGAGCTATCCTCTCAATTCCTCTACAACATCTCCATCCCAGAGGACATCATGAACTTCAGCAACTGCCAAGGAGCAGGGGAGAAGCTGTGGATGTGCCATCCCTGCAGGTGTTCCAGGCCAGGCTGGATGGGGCTTTGAGAACTCGGTCTAGTGGGAGGCATCCCTGCCCATGGGCAGGGGGTGGAATGAGATGGGCTTTAAGGTCCCTTCCAATCCAAACCATTCCTTACAGACACACTATTCCAGGCCAAAAGGAGCACGGGGCTCAGTGCTCAGACCAGGCAATGGAAACACTGCAGGTCTGCTGGTGTGGCTGTGGTGCAGACACTTCTGTCACAGCTGAGCCTGTGGCTGCATCACCTCCACCTCCCCTGAGTGCAGCCTTGAGATAAAACTGGAAACAGCCCCAAATCACTGAACAAACTCCTTCCAGATATCCCCCTAATCCCACGAATTAGAAATGAACTGCTTGCCTCAGTGAGATGGAAGGAGCCTGCCAAAACCATGCCTCATTCGCAGTATCTGGCTGTGGAAATTCACTTACTGTTAAATGAGAACAAACAAGGCGAGACATCCTCCACAAGGGTTTCTATGGAAATCTCACAAGCAGCTCCCCTCCTCTGAAGATGCCATGCAGGAAAGCTCTGTTCCTATTGATTTTGCAGTGCTATTTAGAATTCAGAATTGCTGCTGCTAGAGATCACACTATGGCTACTTTCATGCCAGAAAATTGTCATAATCCTACCACAAGAAAAGCCCTTTAAACTGCATCAAACACTGGACATACAGTAAAAAGAGGGAAGAAGGCAAGGCAAGGCAAGGCAAGGCAAAGGGAAAGGGAAGGGGAAAGGGAAAGGGAAAGGGAAAGGGAAAGGGAAAGGGAAAGGGAAAGGGAAAGGGAAAGGGAAAGGGAAAGGGAAAGGGAAAGGGAAAGGGAAGGAAAGGAAAATTAATTGATGCTAACTTGCAGATTGCAAGACACACCCCATGACTGAAACATAAGGATGCTGAATAATACTGAATTTTGTAATAGAACAAAGCCCATCTCTACCTCACAGGAAAGAAAAGTTCAACTCCACAGGTAGTGAACAACACTAGGATTTAAGAGACTTGAACTTGATTCCAGAGGAATCCTGTAATGTGGAAAATTGTTACTTGTTTGGTTGGGAAGTGTTTATATGAGTAGATTTATGAGAATAATTCCAAGTTGCCTCAATACTGGGGTTGATACAGGGCATATGAGCAGAGATGAGTTCTACAGCACAAACAGTGAGAATTTTTAAAAAGTTATTTTATTGGAAATGCCCTAGTGATTGTATACTAACAGTATAGAGTTATACTTTTCAAAATCTAGGCTCTGGAAATAGAGAACATTCCTTCATAAAATCCTTATGAATCCACTCTACTGTACACAGCATGGGATAGCCACATTGTGAGAAAGATTATTAACTCACTACTGTAGTGTTCTAGCAAGCTTTAATTGAGGAAATGGGGAAAAATCTTCCTATAAAATCCCTACATTTTTCTGATCTTGAGAGGGGAAATAATTTTAATACTTTTTTTGTTAATTTTTCTAATACATATCAGTTAAATAATAGAATTGTCATTTTCAGGTAAATATATTGAATTTCTTTTTCATCATTTTTTTCCCTTCTAGGAAAAAAACAAATCTATTTGATTCAGCAAAGATCTTAACCAAAAGAGAATAAATATTTTCTATTACAGAGTACATTGTCCAAATGAGACCAAGCCACTTACTGGTCTCAATGGCATCACTGTCTAAATGCTTTGTACAGATGCAAGCCTTGTTCTGAAGGGCACAAAGACAGTTTCTCATGGACAATGTTAACAGGAATACAGTGGGCAGGAAGAGGGAATTCTAACCCAAGGATGAATCCACTCCTCTGCACACACCCACTGGGATTTTTCATGTCCACAGCTTCTTGCAGTAAACATTCTTTCCCCAAAGTAATGCCCTCCCCCAAAACAAAGGCAGAAAACAGTTAATGAGTATAAGCACAGGGTTGGAAATGAGGCATCTTTCCTCCCATTACATATTAAAATGAGCAGTTAAAATGATGGCAGTTTGATACCACCTAGTAATGGAAATAACCAAGATAATTACACACATTTATGACTACTGACAAATTTTTTTAGTCAGTGTTGTGCAGAATAAATTCCTGTCACCTAAATGGTGACCTTCAACTAAAAAAGCATGTGAAAAATGTTGCTGCAAAATTATGATCAGTGTCATCACCACAAATACCAATAACATCAGCACTGGTACTCCCAGAAAAGGCATAATGCCTGTCTCATGCCTGGTTTTGTTATGTTAGGGTATTTTTAGGGATCTGTCCTAACTACTTGGCTATTTCTTTTGCTTGTTGGGACAAATTACACTCATAAGACTTCAGTAGCAAAACAGCCGAACACATTATGAATAATGAAGCAAATGGAATTGGTATTTCTACTTATTTGCAATTATTGTATAAAGCATCCATTTCGCTTTGTATGGGGTTCTGGGAGTTTTGCTCCTGCTGTAAATTTTTTGTTATAATGACAGACAGCTTGCTAGGAGTATATTGGGAACTCAGAGACCTGTGAAACATTGTTATTTATTTCTGCATCCCCAAAAATGGTCTTTAGGAATCTCTGGTACTAAATTACAGAATCACTGATTATCAGCTTTCTGGTTGGATCCAGAGGGAGGGAGGGAGGGAGGGAGGGAGGAAGGAAGGAAGGATTCCAGGAAGGAAGGATTCCAGGAAGGAAGGAAGAAAGGATTCCAGGAAGGAAGGATTCCAGGAAGGAAGGAATGAAGGAAGGAATCAGGTAGATGGAACCCAGCAGAGAAAAACAGAGAATACATTTTATGAATCAAATATTACATCCCTATAGGGCAAATCCTAGGTAAATACAGAAGTAACAATATGGAAAAAAAAACTATTGAAAACTATTCCAGACTTACATAGGTCTGATTCTATCTCACACCAACAACTGTGTGTTTGACAGTTTATCTGACACCACCACCCACCAGCAGCTTGGCGTGCTGTCAAAACAAACAGGGCAGTATACAACAGAAGTTGTGCTGCCAGCATGGCAAGCAAGGAAAATCTGCATTTCCTCATTATTCAGTCTCTCACCCAGAGCCCAAAGCCAAGGCGTAGGTAGCTCGAGGGGTAAGGCTGTCGATCACACACTGTGGAGCTGGAGATGCCAACACACAGTGCTTTTCCTCAGAGAGAAAACCACCAAAAAAAAAAGTCTTAATAATATATCATATGTTTTATTTCTATATAAAGACTAATCACTACTATTTTTACATCTCAGCTTTTCCTAAAATTTGTGGCCCTTGGACTTCTCCATAAGTGCAGCAGAAAACAGTGCTGTTTCCTGCATATGGCTGGGAAATTTTGATTTTGTACAACCACACAATCTCCTTGTGTCTAGATAAGAGCAAACATCCTTTTCTGTGGAAATAAGAACTATCCATGTCAGCGAATTCTAGTCTTGAGTATAAGATTCAATTACATCTGTTTTTCCCTTGTGCTCTGTACTTGTAACACAATGTACTGAAATTTCTTCCAAAAAGTATTTACATACAAGAATTTTTTGGACTTCTCTGCTTCTGGCCATACTTCTCCATATCTGCTGCCTTTCTGGTTTGCATTATGTAGACAAACATTATTAATTCTCCATTCAATCTTCTGATAAACTTGGCTTCCACACAAGGAGAGGCTGGCACATGAATATACTCCCATGAAAAAAAAGTTAAGGTATTTTGCTTACATTCTTGTTGTTTTTTTTTTTCTTTCCAAACTTGGAACTATCTAAGCTTGAATTTTCAGGGTGTGTTTTTCAGGGTGTGGTTTTTTGTAATTCTTTTCTGCTGGAAAATCTTGGTCAAAATTGACTGCCTATTTCTAAATGTCTAGGGAAAATATATTCCTTGATTTTGAAAAATCATGCCTTTTTAAATTCCTATTTTGGAAGTTGCAGCAGCAACTTGAAATTTGGCAGGGAGGGAACCCTGTCAACATAGCACATTTTGTTATCCATGTGAAAATATGCCCCAATAAGGTCAGTTAGAAAGTTTTGAGAAATTACAGGTCACAGCAGTAATTCTTCAGATCTGACAAGCTGAAGTATCTGAGGTTTCTACCAAAACTCTCTGAGCACTTAATGCTGTCCAGTTGTTAATCTGCCTGAGGAATGACTGAACATTCAGGACCTCCTTACAACATTTTGTGACATCAGCTTGCTGAGTTTCAACAAAAAGACTATCAAGTAAAATAAATCAAGTCAAAATCAATCCAAAACAATACTCTTCAGTTCAGTAGAAAACTCTATAAATAGAAAATGGGAGCAATATTCAAGCCATATAAATAAAAACTCCCTGTGGGTTTGGGGAAAGTCTTTAACTTCAGGCACCAGTTTATTTAATATACTTGGGTATAAAATGCTGTAATTAATATTAACTGTATTACAGGGGACATTATCTATTAGGAGTGACACAAACGTGTGCCTGGGGCTTTTACTGGCCACAAGCCACATTTTTAACATGCAAGCCCAAGTGGAAAGAGGAATCTATCCCAATCTCTGCAGCTCCCTCTCTGCAGGGCTCCAAAGACACTTGCTGATGCAGCCTGGATGAGTGTGATTCCATCAGCAGGAAAATCTCATGAGGTAGAAGCCACCCAAGCAGAGATGTTTTTCCAAAAGCACTCTTTGCAGAAGATCCCTCCACACTTGGACTGCAGCTCCCTACAGGCAGAGTGGATTCTGTGTCCCTGGAATGACCACACTGTGGTGTGCATGCAGAGGCCAGGAGCATGGATGAGCAGAACATTTTAGACATTGTTCAGAAACTGCCTCTCAGGACCATGCTTTGCTTTGAGGAATAGACAACTCCAGAGCTGCCTGTCAGGATTTGAGCTTTGTTTCACAAATACTGTACAAATATTTTTAAAAGCTACAGCATCACTGCTGAGAAGTTCACACTTAATAGAATAAGCACCTTGCTTATACCTCATACAGATTTCATCTATTTCTAGTAAAGAACTAGCTTATCCCAGAGTTTCCTATCCTCTCCTGCAAGAACCAGGTAGTGACAATTAAAAATACAGTAGGAGAGGAGACAGAAATCTCACCAGATGAGTCAACTGCAAATTCAATTTCAGAGATGCAAACAGCAAGTCAAGACTGGAGTCAGAGAGATGTCAAAGGGAAATCCTGTCCAGAGTGGAGCATGATTTATTGTGTATTCCATCAGAAGCAGAACTCTAGATACTGATTACTTTTTTTTTTAATTTTTATTTTTTAAAGACCAGAAAGCAGCACTGTCGTATAGGCATATTGGTATAGGGAATAGTAGCTGTGAGAAAAGCAAAACAGACCAGAGGCTGATCAGAGTTTAATCCCCAGCTATGAATGGTAGTGTAGAGTAAGGATGGATTAATTATTAAATAAGGCATTTATTGTTTATTTTTCAAGGGCTGCTTTCTTGAAATGATGCCTGTTCTAATTCATAACAGGGAAACACCAATTTCTATGCCACTGGCATGAGTTTTCCATTTGCATGAAAAATGCTCCTGCACCCCAGGAGTGCTGTGACATGTTTATCTGTCTTCCTCATCCTGCCAACCAATTTTCAGGGATTTTGAGCACCATGAAATTTTCTGCTTGGCTCCATTTCAATCCCCACACCAGGTTTTGGACCAAGGTGTAGGTGTTACAAAGTAAACTAGTGTTTTTGGGCTAGTGAGACAAGATACCACATCTCAAAGCATTTTCTGAAACACTGCAACAGGTTGGGAATCTGGAGGAAATAGGCTCTGAAGGGAACAAGAGCTTCTCAGAGGTCTAAAAACCATATTAAGAGGATGTCACCATCAGCTGCACACAGAATGGGTGGTAATTCCCTAAGGACACTGTGTGAATTACAGGAACCCTAAGGATCGAACAACCAAATGTCTCATGCTAGCAGGAAAATTGCCAGGTATCTGGTAAAACTAAAAAGCAAGGAAATCTAAATCCACACTCTTCCTTTCTGTTTAGTGATGCCATAGATTATTTGCATATTTACAAATTCAGAAATAACTATTTAAACAATTGCTGTTCTTTTAGTAAATGAAATAATGTAATTATGTAAACCATTTGCTGTTTTACACATTATTTCACTGCATATTACACCAAAGGAAAACCTCTGACTCCTTCTCAATACTAATAAAACTGAACTTCATCCACACCAGTAATGGCTGTAATATCACTAATAATAATAATAATGTAATATCATTAGTGAAGTAAAAACTGCCTGAAAACTGAGACCTGGCCAAAGCTGCCAACACAAAATTGACCTGAGGGACAACCTAAACACTAATTTTCTCCAGCACAGTGACATTCTCATCGTAGGTAAGATAAAAATAATTAATTAACGGGGTTTTCTAAGCATAAGGATGAGAGGCCATGATGCAATTGCTGGCGTCAAAGTAGATCTGAAGAGTGTTTTGGGAAGTGTTGCCTGGCTAAGTGTGAGGAGTCCGTGGTGCTTGGGGAATCAAGCTGCCTCTAGAACAGTTCTTGTCACAGCAACAAAACCTGACCTGGAGATACTCCCAGATGTTTATTCTGCAGCATTTTCCCAAACAAAATAACTGCCACGGCTGGGTGGGCAGCCTGAAAAAGCCACATCAAAGCACCATCTTTGTGGGGATGTACCAATCCCAGCCTGTATCCCAGTCTGTATCCCAGCCCGTACCCCAGCCCATACCCCAGCCTGTATCCCAGCCTGTATCCCAGCCTGTATCCCAGCCTGTATCCCAGTCTGTATCCCAGCCCGTATCCCAGTCTGTATCCCAGTCTGTATCCCAGCCTGTATCCCAGCCCGTATCCCAGTCTGTATCCCAGCCTGTATCACAGTCTGTATCCCAGCCCGTATCCCAGCCTGTACCCCAGCCCTTATCCCAGCCTGTATCACCCAGCCTGTACCCCAGCCTGTATCCCAGCCTGTATCCCAGCCTGTATCCCAGCCTGTATCCCAGCCTGTATCCCAGCCCGTATCCCAGCCTGTATCCCAGCCTGTATCCCAGCCTGTATCCCAGTCTGTATCCCAGCCTGTACCCCAGCCTGTATCCCAGCCTGTATCCCAGCCCGTATCCCAGCCCGTATCCCAGCCCGTATCCCAATCTGTATCCCAGCTCGTATCCCAGCCTGTATCCCCTATCCCTGCCTCGTCCCGCACCTGCGGGCGCTGCCAGGTCACTTTCCTGCAGCCTCCCTCGCCAGGAGCACCCAGAGCAAACCAAGGCGAGGAGCAGCGATTTGTCCCCACCACCGCGGCTCATCTGGCCATGTCCCTCAGCTCCCCCGAGCGCACCTGCAGCCCCCCGGCCCTGGCCCGGCGCTCGCCCACCGCCACCCCCGCGCGCCGCCCGGCCCCGCCGCCGCTGGCCGCGCTCGGGGCGCTCCCGGGGATGCCCGGGAGGCCGGCGGGGCCGCGCCGTTCCCCTGACTCACCAGAGATGCCGGCCCCGATAACGATCACGTCGTATCTCTCGGCCATGGCGCTGTCCCCGCTGTCCCTGTGCCGGCTCCGTCCCGGCCCCGCGCTCCTCAGCGCTCCCTCAGCCCGCCCCGGCCCCGCCCTGGCCCCGCCCCTGGGCGCGGCACGATCGGCATCCCACCAATGGGCGCTGTCCGAGGGAGGGGCCTTCTCTGGCCACGCCCCACCCGGTGCTCGCAGTGCGGCCCGACGGGGCGGGGGATGTTCCCGGGAACACCGGCAGCAAGGGAACACCGGCAGCAAGGGAACACCGGGAACACCGGGAACAAGGCAACACTGGGAACACCGGGAACAAGGCAACACTGGGAACAAGGGAACATCGGGAATAATGGAACACCGGGAACAAGGGTGCACTGCGAACACTAGGAATAAGGGAACACCAGGAACACGAGAACACTGGGAATAAGGGAACATCAGGAGCAAGAGGACGTCGGGAACAAGGGAACACTGGGAACAGTGGGAACATGGGAACACTGGGAACATGGGAACACCAGGAACACCAGGAACACTGGGAATATGGGGAACAAGGGAACACTGGGAACAAAGGAACACTGGGAACATTGGGAATACTGGGAACAAGGGAGCACTAGTAACAAGACAACACCAGGAACACTGGGAACACTGGAACAAGGGAGCTCCAGGAACACTGGGAATAAGGGAACACTGGGAACACCAGGAACACTGGGAACAGCAGGAATACGGGGAACAAGGGAACACCAGGAACAAGGGAACACTGTGAGCAAGGGAACACTGGGAATAAGGAAACACGGGAACACTGGGAACACAGGGAATACCGGGAACATTGGGAACACTGGGAGCATGGAAACAGCGGGAACAAGGGAACACCGGGAACACAGGAGTACTGGGAATAAGGGAACACCAAGAACAAAGGAACACAGGGGACACAGAAACACCAGGTATACCAGAACACTGGGAACAAGGGAACACCTGGAACAAGGGAGCACCTGGAACAGTGGAAACAAGGGAACACTGGGAACACAGGAACAGTGGGAACAGCGGGAACACCACATCCCGGGGTGTGCATCACTACCGGCTCTGTGCCGCACTGCGCTGGGGGACGGAGCTGGCAGCAGCAGCGTGCCCAGTGCAGGATGCAGGGAATGAACCAGCCCACGCTCCCTGAATCCCTGCTAGTGACCCACAGTGACTGCAGGGCAGGAGGAGATCCATGGAGCCATGGTTATGGCAGCCTGCAAGCCTCACCTCCCACTTGAATCAAGTCATACTTGATCCATGGAGAACAAGGGGTTAACATTTCCATGAGCATATCTTCCCAAAGACAATGCCTGAAACAATAATTGCTTGTCAAAATTCTGTTTGTACTTAGCTACACTTACTGCTCAGGAATGCATAATGGTTGTGATAATCCTCGCCATGCGTTTTACAGCTCGTACAGGTTTTATTGCCAAAGCGTAAATGTCATTTCTCTGGAGTGGTAAAACTAGAGAGCCTGTCCATCCTCTTCCAAGTAAGCACAGGAGACCTTTACACAATTACAGGAAATCTTAACGCTGCTTTGTGTTAAATATTGGTGTAAGTTCTGAGAGTTGCCCAATTCTGCGATCATATTCCATGTCTGGGTATGACCAATGAATATGAATCCAGTGAGACTGCAATGCTTCTTGTGTTCTTGGAAATGAGTTGGTTTTCTCTTCTATAGAGAAAATATAGGACCTTTGCTTTTTGTTAATTGTGCCAAATTAGTGAGATGTAGACCTGCTAGTGTGAACCAGAGGAGGGCTACAAAAATGTTTGGAGCACCTCTCCTATGAGGAACATCTGAAAGAACTGTGGTTGTGAGAGGAGAGGAGAGGAGAGGAGAGGAGAGGAGAGGAGAGGAGAGGAGAGGAGAGGAGAGGAGAGGAGAGGAGAGAGGAGAGGAGAGGAGAGGAGAGGAGAGAGAGAGGAGAGGAGAGGAGAGGAGAGGAGAGGAGAGAGGGAGAGGAGAGAGGGAGAGGAGAGGAGAGGAGAGGAGAGGAGAGGAGAGGAGAGAGGAGAGGAGAGGAGAGGGGAGAGGAGAGGAGAGGAGAGGAGAGGAGGGAGAGGAGAGAGGAGAGAGGAGAGGAGAGGAGAGAAGAGAAGAGAAGAGAAGAGAAGAGAAGAGAAGAGAAGAGAAGAGAAGAGAAGAGAAGAGAAGAGAAGAGAAGAGAAGAGAAGAGAAGAGAAGAGAAGAGAAGAGAAGAGAAGAGAAGAGAAGAGAAGAGAAGAGAGAAGAGAGAGAAGAGAAGCCTCTGGAGAGACCTTATTGAGGCCTTTCAGTACTCAAAGGGGGACTATGAGAAAGGTAAGGACAGACTTCTTAGCAGGGCCTGTTACAATAGGAAAAGGAATAACAGGTTTACACTAAAAGAGAGCTGTTTTAGGTTTGCTATAAAGAAGAATTTTTACAATGAGCATGGTGAAACAGTGTAACAGGTTGCTCAGAGAGGAAATAGATGATCCATCCGTGGAAGCACTCAAGGTCAGGTTGCTCCCAGCAACGTGGAACAGTGAAAATGTCCCTGCTCATTGCAGGGCGAGTGGACTGGCTGAGCTTTAAAGGTCCCTTCCAACCCAAACCATTCTGTGGTTCTATGACAGCAGTGACTGAAAGCAGAAATATTGATAAATCACTAAGCAATGATGCAGGAGACAGAATAATGGATCTTCTTCACCACTAAGAACAGGTACTTCACAAAGTGTAAGTGCAGAGCTCGGTAAGTGTGTTGCAATATCTGCAGACACAGAAGTGCCAGACATTGCAGAACAACAGATCCCTGCTGCTCTGGGAGATCATCTGCTGACACAGAAGCTCATTATCACTGTGATTGCTGCTGCTCCTTGCCAGGGTAAAGGGAACACAAGGGGAACAGACCAAGGCTCTGAGAGTGGTATGGATTCTGAAAGAGAAAATCTAATGTACCTACACCCACTTTGTGCTCAGTGGGGAAAACAGCCTCTGTTTCTCGAGGGAGATAAGGACACCCACTCCCACAGTGCTGCTGGCTCCAGTGGGCAGGTCACAGGGAGTCTGACCAATAAAAAACATCACCCAGGGGCACCTCCCTCATAATTCAGAAGCCAAGTTTGGAGGCAAGCAACAAAAACATCCTTTGTGATAACAACAGGAAACTTGTGTGCATCTAGATAACTTGCCGATAGATAAGCTTGCCAGCAAATCTCCAGTGCCAAAAGGAGCCATAAGAGTCTTATGAAAGGGTCGTAGAGACTGAAGGCGTTCTACCTAGACCAGCTCTAATGATGAGAGATGACATCCAAGTGTGAATTATACAAATTGTCAGCTCAACCATTGTAGAAAAGACTGAAAAAATTCCTGAGGGGTTGCCAAGGGTTACCTCAGCTTTGACAGATTCCAGAGGTAGCGATGCCTGTCAGAGCCATGTGACTGCTTAGTCCTTGGCATCAATAAGAGCACTCAGAACAATTCTCTCCCAACTCAGACCTGCAGACATCTAGGATTTAGGGGGAAAAAAAAAATCCTGAAGCCTTGCTTGAGAACAACAGGATAAACCCAATAGACTTGCTGAAAATGCAAGAAGTGGGGAAGGAAAAAGGTGATGTGTCATACTAAGAGTGATCCACCTCTTCTAAATGTGATGACCACGTTTTTAAAAGAAGATTTGAAATGTGTCAGAAATCAACAGAAATTAAAGGGATGCCAAACCTTACACTAAAGGAAATTCCAAGCAGATAAAACTTTATTAGGAAATAAATCAGTTGTCTCTCAGAAAGGAGAGTTGATTAAGAAGGAAATGCTCACCAATAGGCCCTCTTTATTATGCAGGATAAAAAACAAGGGAGCAACACTGAAGGATGAAATAGGAAGCTTCTGTTGCTGAAATAATTTCCTAGCAATCTCTTGAGCTGATTTATGTCTGCCTCAGTGATTGATTTGTAGCAATAATTTGCTGAGCCTGCAGAATGTGCGTGATCATAAATGTGAAGGTATAGAAAGTCACAGACACAGATTTTCAAATTTGCCAGGAAAAAAACAAAACACTGAAGGTTGCTGAGGAATACAGTGGAATAAAGCTTTCACTTGAGATCATATCTGTGTCAGCAACAACAAAAAATTGTTAGGTAGCCGCAACAATGGGCAAAAATGGATCAATTTGTTGATCAAAGAACATGAAGAAAAGTATCCAAAAGTAAGTGGCATCTCCAAGTCCTTTATTGTACTACCAGTGTTTTGCTTTCAGTTTTGCCAGCTACTGATGTAAGAAGGTCAAACTTCTCAGGTCATGCCATCAAGAGTCACAATTCAGTGTTATTTTGTGTCTGCTCAATACCCTAAATGATGAGTAAAATCATCATAATTGCTGTGAAAGACACTGATATTTTGCATTCCTTCCTGATTTCAATGTTACTTATTTTGTCAATGCATCCAAAAAAATAGAACACAAACATAGGGAAAATCTCTAACATTAAAATAAATTGTTTTTATAAAAATAAAATATATCACCTGTTATACATATATGTATATAATACATTTTTTAGCTATTTATTTGTTTTATGAGTGTATATTGAAAGGTAAATAGAACCTAAGTGCTGTGAGTGAAGAGTGCATTATCCCTAGAAGACTGATTGTCATTATCAAGGTCATAATTACCACCATTTAGCCACCTTTAAAGTCGTCTAATTCTTGTATCTTAATGATACCAACAAAGCTCCTCTACAGTACCCTAGAACCTGTCATCTTCAGTGCTACTGTCAGCTGAAATTTTTGCCATTAACTCATCATCTGTGCTGATTAGCACTCTACTTTGTGCATGCACAAAGATGAGCTTTCCAGGGAGCACCAGAGCCTTTTGCAAAGCCTAAATCACAGAAATTTGCATTCGCACACATTTTAATTCTGGTAATTATAGGGTTAGCAGTCTGGTTGCATCAAGCTGAAATGTGAAAAAATGTGAAAAAATGTGAAAAATAAACTCTCCCAGACATCAGACTGAGTAGTTCTGTTGGGAGTCCTTTTGTGGGGCAACAGGGTAGGTGGTGTGGCACAACTTCAGAACTCAGCTCTAGGTGTTGCTCTGTTTTCTAAGAACAGTTTTCTATTTTGGGACAGTATCTTAGACTATCTTAGGCAAAATTTAGGGTCAACAGGTAATTTATATGGCTAATGATATTTATATATGGTGGGGTTTCTTTCCCTCCTTTCTCCTTCTCCTTCTCCTTCTCCTCCTCCTCCTTCTCCTTCTCCTCCTCCTCTCCTTCTCCTTCTCCTTCTCCTTCCTCCTTCTCCTTCTCCTTCTCCTTCTCCTTCTCCTTCTCCTTCTCCTTCTCCTTCTCCTTCTCCTTCTCCTCCTTCTCCTTCTCCTTCTCCTTCTCCTTCCTCTTCCCCTTCTCCTTCCCCCTCTCCTTCTCCTCTTCCTGCTCAAGGATTTTATCAGTAATGGAGAACATGAAATACCATGTAGCACATGGTATTTGGACAATGTTGCACACTGTAAGTAGGAAAAAAAAAAGCTCTACAAAATGTTCCAAGCTTTAGAGTATTTTCCTGTGAAACAAATTCCAAACAAACAATGATAGATCGTTGTCTTCAAGGGTTTTGTGCAAGAGGAAGGAGGGAAAATGTGTATTCACTAACAGCAAGGGAGGGGTGACCCAGCCTCCTGCCCTAGGCAGATGCAGGGCTTGTGTAGTTTGAATGCACTGAAGGATGGAAAAACAAGCTCTGTAGGCTTCAGGGTCTGACCACCCTCACAGGGAATCCTTTGTTCCCTTATATTGAGTTGGCATTGCCTGTGGCCCCAGGTTGTTCTTGTTGCCCCTGTTCTGTCACAGGGTGCTCAGGGTAATTTTGTGTTTTGGAACCACCCTTGTTGGAGGCATTTCAAGAAGTATTAAAACCATGACACTGCAGAGTAGGTCTTGAAAGTAAAACATCATGATACCACGCCCTCAGTGAGTCCCTCAGGGAATATTCCTATAATCCCTTCATCTCTCTCTGGTTCCCCAAATACAGAGTTATTTAGATCCATTGGAATGGTCCCAGCTGGGGATTCACAAACAGATTGTTCAACATGTTTGCAAAAATTATTTAGAATCAAATTGGTAAACTTTGGAGACATTGTTGAGTATTAATCTTTGGTTTTGCAGACTAGGATGCAAATTCTTAGTTTTTCAAGATAATTTTCTTCCTTAAATGTGTATTCAAAACCATCTGAAAATGATCACCAGTCTGATGTTGCAGAACAATCTTCACTTGTATGAAAAATGGGTGTGTACACAAAGATGGCTGTGGCATTTTTATTCATTTTTACTGTCATATTTCCAACAGTCCTAGTGATCTCATGCTTCCTGACCAGCTCTTTCTCAGGCACTGTGCTGAACTCTAATCAATGAATAAGCACCTGGAAGCAAATTATCATCACTCATGGCTATTAGCATTTGATTAGTTCATTTTGCTTTATAATCACAACCAGGAATCTTCTGATATACAAACACAGACAACAAAAATTCACTGTCCTTGACCCTCTCCTTGACCCTTGTTTCCCTCTTGCTCATTTATAGAGCATCTTGGTGCAGTGGCTGTCCTGAGTGCAAGACAGTGGCAATGGGACATGGAAGGGGATGAAGGGAGTGGGGTGCTCTGAGTGAGCCCCCAGCACTAACAGAGCTCCTGCTCTTCAGTGCTGGGTTGATGCAGGAGCTCCTTATCCACTCTCCATCCCCTACACAGCTCCAAAGCTCTCAGCTCCTCCACAGCTCTGGATGCAGAAGGCATCATTATGTGACTGCACTGCATTTGAGGGCCTGGAAACTTTCAGCAGGGATTTAAATATTGAAAGGGAGGTGCCATGAGGACAGATCCAGGCTCTTCTTGGTGGTGCCAAGGACAGGAGTCAATGAAGAAAATGAAAGAATTTTCACCTGAACTTGAGGAAGAATTTCTTTCCTGTGCAGAGACTGAGCACTGGAACTGATTGTCCATAGAAGGTGTGGAGTGTCCCTCACTGGAGATATTCCAGAACCCTTTGGACACAATCCTGTGCCATGTGCTGTGGGATGCCCCTTCTTGAGCAGGGGGTTGGACCAGATGATTCACAGTGATCACTTCCAGCCTGCCCCATCCTGTGATTCTGCAGTGGAGAAAACTGGCAACTGCATGTCAGCAGTTTCCTTAAAGCCGTGATGGAAAGGTCAACTACTATGACTTCAATGTCCCTAGGTGAATATATTAGAATATATTTAAAACATTAATTCAAATTTCAAAGTTCTCCTCTACACTTAGGAGCAGAAAGAACAAAACACAACATTAGTAGTGCCCTTAGCTACATGCAGTGTAACTTTCTGCTCCCCAAGAGAAACCTGTTATTTACTCACTGGATGAAGTTCTGCTAACCCACTGAAGTTTTGCTACCCCAAGGTGACAAAAGATATTTTGGCTCTACAGAAATGTGGAATAAAATTTTAAGAACTTTTTAGTCACCAAAGAGTTAGGTAAATGTTTTCTTTTTTTGCCAGGATAGCATCAATAATTTCATTTTCCAAAATATTTCCAACTCTTTATTTCATTGTGTAATACAACAGAATTAGGCATGTAGGGTACAAAAATCCAGGAGATAGTTTGAGAAAGAGACTGAATTAACTCATTCAAATTTTTAAAGTAACTTCTCTGCATGGCTGTGCTGTCTGACTAAAACACTTTTTGATCTTTTAACGGCATCAGACACTCCTGTTTGTATGTCTCAAAATTGTCAAATACCTTTAAATGAAGAAAATGTTTCATTTTTTTTCAAAATGTGAGCATCCTACTGGTGAGCATTAGTCAGGCTTCATCAGTGGGTGAAATACAGCACAAATCTCCAGGTACCAGAAGGCAGATCTGCCCAGGCAGGTCTCACACAGGGAAGTGGCTGATGGGTTCAGAGTGAGGATTTTTTTTCCTGGTGTTAGAAGACACTAACACAATGCTCCAGGAAGTGGCAGGTGAAGTGCAATAAGCCCATTTTTTCTCCAGGCTCAGCCTTCCCCCACACAGCCTCTCTGAAAGGAAAAAATGATTTTTAGATGTCTGTACAATTTCATAGCTAGTCAAGTTCCATTACAGTGGCAACAACAGATTTCAGAACATCTCTTGACAAACATCTTCTGAAGGTAAAATGATCACAAAATATAATTGTTGCTTTTAAAAATGTACAATCTCTCTGTGTGGGAGTGTTGTTTTTTTTTCAGATGTGAAAGAAGCATAGCTGCAGATATATCTCCTGCAAACAAAATAAATAGAGGTAATTCAAATTAAAGTTAGTATGTGTGACTAAAAAGATTATTCTGGTAACTCTTTATAAATCTCTTTAGCTCTCTATTTTTTGTCTTTAATTATGTGCATTAGTTCAAATGCCAGTGTCAAGACAGACATGAAGTTTTTCCCTTTCTCTCTAATTCATTCTTCATGACTCATTTGCCTTCAAAAGAAGTTTATTGTAATAACAATGGGATAAAATATAGTCACTGACTGCACTAATAAGGATTTTAAAAAATATATATATATCTGTATTTGCTTTCAAGTTAAAGAAGACCTGAAATATTTTCAACAAGCTTAAATAAAATAAATCCTTCAGGAACTTTTGTTTGACTGACACTTTCAGCTCTAATATAACCACCAGTATAATGAATATAACCATATTCATAACCAATACAAAGTCAGTAGGGGAAACCTTGTGAGGGAGGTCTAGAAGAAGGGCTCCAGGCACTCCTCAAACCCCT
Source organism: Muscicapa striata striata (assembly GCA_030060385.1). NCBI lineage: Eukaryota > Metazoa > Chordata > Aves > Passeriformes > Muscicapidae > Muscicapa > Muscicapa striata. The sequence continues at coordinate 276,941 of JAREIS010000137.1, read as the reverse complement.
GGAAGTCCTTCATCCCATCTTGATTGTGGGGAAGACCTTGCTGGGCAGCACACATGGTGCTTTCAATGCTGTCCAAATAGCTGCCAGCAGATGTCTGCAAGATTTCTGTCCAAAAGTCATATAAAGACCCCAAGAAGAGGCACAGGTGACAGCAAGGAGCAGCCATGGCAGAGCTGCCTGAGCTCTGGAAATTGGGAGAGGTTCCTGTGCCATCTCTCCTGGACTCAGCCCCTCAGCAGGGCATGGGTTTCACACTCAATCTGCACATTCCAGGTCTCTGACTCTCACTGTGTACCAGACTTACCTTCTGGTTTTTCTGAGTGCATGTTAAATTGACTTAATTCCAGTCTTAGTTTAGATTTGCCCAGACTTCCTTTTCAGGTTTTAGACCCCATGTGAATGCAAGCACCCTCTGACCTTTGGAGGGTTGGTGTTACACAATGTGTGACCCAGCCAGTGAATGAGACTTTATGTGAATATCTGAACTTTGCTCAAGTTTTTAAAGCACTTGAAGTAAATTTATACCATGCAGTGTCATTACTGCTATCAAGTTTTCTCTGTGCCCTTCACCACTATCCCAATATCAGATAATTTTTATGCATCAGGTTTTAAAACAAACTCTCAGTGGTATTAACTAAATGTCCCTTTAATTATCAGCTCCATAAAAGAGTGGCTTGTATATAGCTCGTGGATTGCTGGTATCATTTGAGGTTAGATCAAAGCTTGTATAAGAGCAAACAACAATCTGAACATGATGCTACCTTTGGAGATCAAGGATTTGCTGTAGATCACAAAGCCTGGCTGCAGTTTGAACAGCATTTCAGAAGCAGAACTGCCATTAAAGTCATATGGGGAGATGAGTGGAGATCATTAGTGTAGACATTGAAATAGCAAAGAAAATTTGGTCTGAGAGAGCCAAAAAGCCTGGTAGAAACATCAGCAGGAATAAATAATCCACTTACAGGCATCAAACTCCAGCCAACAAAACAAAACAAAACAAAACAAAACAAAACAACATAAAAAGCTTTGTTATAACTAGATCAGAGAAATTTGTCATGCCCTCTTACTATCAGGTAAAACAGCATGGGGAATCTACAGAAACATCCAAAAAGAAACAGAAGTTGTTCTCCACTGCAAGTACTGCACAGGAAGCAGTGAACTGAAGCCATGGGCACAATTCCATCTCTCTCCTGGATAACTGCTTCACTGAACACCTAAAACCTCAGCAGGCCTCCTGAGAAACAAATTTAGTGCAGAGGTTTGGCAGCTAGACAACCCTTTCTGCCAGCCCACCTTTAAAGTCCTTCACTGGATGTTACCCCATAGATGCAGGACATTTTCTAGTGTGACCCAAGGAATCATATAATGATTATAATTTGTATTAAATAAATAATGTTAATTACTGTTTTTCTTTTGGCAAACCTAAACAGAGGATATCAGATCCCAACATTATGCTCATTTCTAAAACTGACTTAGAGAGAAGTGCATCCTTTTTCCTCACACAAACACTCAAATTTGGATGAATAATTATTAGAAATTGGACAGAGTAATGAATTATCAGACTTGGTAATTAGATGAATAATTTGAACCAGGTGAGGGATTAGCATCTGGAAGAAAATGAAAATTAAATAACTACATTAAATTTCAGCAGAATGGGTTAAAAAAGTGTATAGCTAAAGAAACTTGTATCTCTGTTCTCAGACAAGGAATTATGGTACTTATTTCTATGGGTTTTCTATCAGCACTTTTAATGTCAGCTGTGATTAGAAGTCACACATTTCCTACCTTCAGAACTGAAGTGCTGAAACAAAGTTACATACATGCATAAATAAATAAATAAAAGTAAATAAATTGGTTAAAGTTAAATTAATGAGAATTTTTAGTAACTTCATTGACCTGTGGTGTAACTATTCTGTCTCAGCAGTATTTATGATAGTTTATATGATAATATAATGTTTATAGTTATATATATATATAGTTTATATATATATATAGTTTATATATATATATAGTTTATATATATATATCATATATAGTTTATATGATAATAGATATGATATATTTATGATATTTATGATAGACTATTGCTTATCTGGTGATATCAAACATTCTCTAAAATAATATTGATTACTTCTGTCTTCATGCAACTTAGTAACATTAAACTTTTTGACTGCTTCAAAGAAAAAAAGTCTTAATCTGGATCTCCATTTAAAAACCCCCTCAAACCAAAAATAATCTCTGATCAAGTCTGTCAATGTGCTTCCTGTAAAAGAAAAACAATTGAGTGCACCCTGTGATGAAATCCACCACCACCACTTTCTGCAGTGTCTCAGAGTTCTGTTTAGCAGTAGTTGCCACCAGCTTCCATAAAAAAAAAAGTTTTGAAAATCTATACAGTCCCAGAAGGGAAATGAAAATCCCTGCCTGCACATAATTTCTTGATTATTTTTTTGATTAATAAATGTGGATGCAGCATTCACCTGCAGAGAGCAGGCAGGGTGAGACTGCAGGTCCTTGCAGGGTTATCCACAATTTGAGCAGAGCGAAGCAATCAAAGTTCAATTTGTAGAGCAGGGCAGAGAGGGAGGGCAGGAGAGCTGCTCTGCCTGCTCCTTGCCTCGGTGATTTATGTGAGACAAAATTCCCAGCACAGTTCTAAGTGAGATTTGCAGCAGAGGGAGGCAGCTGTAGTTGTGCTCTGCCTTTGCAGGACAGGGCTGCAGTTCTGGTGCCAGCACAGGTGCCCAGACAGGGTGGCAAAGTCCTTGCTGTCACCAGCCAATGAAGCTGCTTGCTCCTGCACAGGGCTGGGGGCGTGGGAAGCAGCAGCAGGCAGGCTTGCAGGTACCTGTGCTCCTGAGTCATTAGAAAAATGCATTGTTGCCTCTCCTCCTAATGACTCATTTAAGAGACGGGGCCATCAGTGCAATTTTCCTAATTTTTTGGAGATATTTCTGAAGGAACTGTAAAAGTGGTTTTCAATCTTGTGAGCAGCATTATGAGCCACAGTGTCATTATGAGTTCAAACCTCACCTTACACCTGTGACAAGAGGGCTGAGGGGAAAAACACACATAGGAGTGCACATTTACTTTGTGGTGGCACAACTGAAGGCACCTGATGCCAGTCTGGGCAGGCACGGCTCCATCACCAGTGTCTACTGTAAAGGTGGTATTTACATCACTTAATTAGTGGCTTGTTTGCAGTTTCTTCTGTCTTCACTCAAAGCCAGGATTAAAAAACACAAAGGAGATGAATTTTCCCATGTTTGGGCTTGGTTGTTTATTAAATTATATGTAAAGTACAGAAAGTTCTGCAACACTTGTAGCAGCCAGCTAGAAGTGAGCAAAATGGAGGGAGAATCTACTTACAAAGTATCTTAAAGCTAAACAGTCCAATAGAGAATTAACACCTATATTATTTATACTTTTGACCCAATAACCAAACTCCTGTGACCCAGAGTGCAGCACTAACTGTCCAACCAGAAACTATCACCTGAAACTGTGAAGAAGGAGGAAGATCACCAAAAGGAAACACCACCTAAAATCCTCCATCTTGTCCCATACTATTACTATATTATAAAAACCCCAAATTCAAAACTCTTCACCATGTGAATCACACATTTCTATTTAACTACACACCCATTATTTTAACTCAATCACTCAAATTTGGAAGCCTTCTCCAAGGCCTCAGGTCAAAAGCAGTGTTCTCCAGGGGGTCAGTGTCAGAAAGCACAGAAAGCTCAAAAATCCCAGGGTTATGTGATCCAGCAGTCCACAGGGCTGCTGTCCCCAGGAAATCCCTCTGCCCACCAGTCTGGGCAGCCAGTGCCACGGGGCAGCAGGGACAGGGGACAGCAGCCAGCCCAGGGGGACAGGATTCCTACCCTGGGGTTTGGGACTGGAGCCATCTGGGTGTGAGGGGTGACTCACAGCACCTCTCCTTGTGTGTCTGCAATGTGCTCAAAAGGGACTGGAAGGAAACAGAGTCTCCAAAAGCTGGTTTCTGCCCCTCCTGAGGAAGCTTGTGACTCCTCCACCTGCTGCAGAGCCTGGGGGATGCAGCACAGGCTGAACTGCTCAGCCAACACAAAAGGTGAAAGCACCATCAGCAAGAACTCTGATTGAGGCTCTCACTTCATAGTTTTGTGTACTCTGATTTCCCTTTCTGGACTTTTTCTCTTTTCAACATGACAGAGCCACCTGAGACAAGTTCCTGCAGCTTCCCCAGCCTCTAGCAATTTTGGGGGTGCTTGTCTTGCCTAATGCAATGCCTCAGTGTAAAGATTATTCCTGGGTATCAACTGTACAGTGCTTAAGTAAGCAAATATGTTATTTGGTGCTCTTTGGATTTTGACTTCTGGCAGGTTTGAATTTTACTATCTTGAATGTTGTAGAGCTATCAGAAGGAGCCTAGAGCAATTAACAATTCATCATGTTTGCTCTGCAGTGTGAAAGTACACTTTCTGAATTGTGGGAGCCTCCTACATGGGAGGTTTCATATCTGCCTGAACTTTTCACCTTGCAGAACGTTTTGTGTTTGCAGGCATTGAAGTTTGCACAGTGATGAATCATGGAGTCCTTTGAAAGGAGAATTTTACCTCTTCTGCAATTTGAGTGGCTTTAAAATATATTTCTAAAGAAACAATACCTAGATTTTACTTTTTTCTTGAGAAAACCCTTATGTGGTGAGAGAATGACTACGAACAGGAGATTTGTGGAAGGAGAATGAATAAACAAAGGTACAATAAAGTATTAGGTGTACAATTCCTGTGTATTTGTGGGCTAGGACATGTGCATTAGTGTGAATCACTCCCAGAATGCTTTGTTATGTTTTCTATGCTTTTTCTATTCCTATTTAAACCACCAGCTTGTGACACATGCTTGTTCTAATTTTAACAGCTCCTTTTTTCTAGTATATATTTGCCATCTCCTCAGAATCCTGGTATGTCAGAGGTGTGCTGATCACATCCAGATCTGTTAGTGGCTAATCTGATGAGAAATAATCCCATGTATCAAATATTCTTCTATTAGGACTGTGCTAGATCTTTTTATCTAATTTTCCACAGAAGAAAAAATCTGTTCATGTGTTATGCCATGTAATTTAGATACTTGTGGAGTAAAACATATTGATTATCTACATGTTTGTTTGTTTGTTTGTTTTCATGGAGTTTTTCTTTTTCCTATGCTGGGACAAAAAACTAAAACAAAAACAAACAAACAAAAAATACCCAACAAAACAAACCAAAACAAAACCCCGAAAAACAAAAAAACACAGTATAGTAGCCAAGGGCAAGCAAAGCAGGTTGCAGACAAGTGTGACAGAATTGTTCCCTTCTAACAGAGCAGGTGCTGACCCACAGGATGTGCTGGCTTCCAGGATTTTCCTCTCCAAGCCTAGAGAAAAAGCTGGATCTGCTTGCATGGCTTTAACCTCCTGTACATGAAAATGCATTACTAATTTATTTCTAGGACACTCATAACCAAAACCATTCTTTATTGCCAGGCCAAGTAAGCAGGAAGTGGCTCTGAGTACAATGCAGCTCTCCTGATTCATCTAATGAGAAGAAATTTAGGCTGCCAGTACAGTTCAGGGAAGGTGGGGATGTGTTTCACAGGCAGAATTCATTGTACTTAAATTGCATTTAGAAGTACATGTGTGGCAGTGGTGGACAATAGAAAAGCATAAAAAATACAGAAAAAAAATCAAAAGTTTGCTTTGGAGAAAACAGTAACTGGAAAGGAAATGGCACAGAGCAGATGAGCTCCTGCACAGCACACAGGGCTGCTGTCCCCAGGTTCACTGCAGAATGTGGAATGGTGAGATGCACGAACACAAGAGACAGCATCAGGGCTCCTGCTTATGTTTTTATGCACTCCAGTGCTTCTTTGGCATAGCTGAGACTTGCAAAGGGAATTGTTGAGATCCCAAGAGAAAGATTTCCTGTTCTATCACCCCCAAGACAGATGTGCTGACTGTACTTGTTCCCTCTGGGAAATTTCCTCCTGAGCCCATCACTGAGTTTGTCTAAATGAAAAAAGATCATCTTGACTTTAGTTTGAGATGTGTGGACAGCTCAGGTGATGATCCAGCTCTCATGCTTCTGGCTTGACCTGCATTTTGATGGTTGCCATCAATCTGCTAAAATCACAGCACAAAATCTCTCAGACAGGAATATGTGCAGTGAGCTCTTGACAGTGATGACTGCAGCCAAAATCTCCTTCTCATTCCCAGATCCTTTAACAAAGGAATTGTGTGCATGAATTTTTTTTTTTTTTTTTAATTCACACACAAGTGTACAGACATGAGCACACAGAATCCTCAAATCTCAAGCACACCTCAGCCTCCCCTCACCAGGAATTTGGAATAAACACAGTTCACAGGCTAGGGCTACTCCACAATCCATTACACCAGAAGCTGGCAAAGCCTTTAAAATGAAAATACAAATTCAGAAAAGGAAAAACCTATTAAAAATAAACCAATGCATTAACAAAAAGAATATTTAGGGAGTTAACAAATGTGTTTTCTGACTATCTAGCAGGAATCCATTTAGAAGGCAGCAGGAATATATAAGCACCCACAAAGGAAATAGAAAAAAAAAAGGAGTAAGGATACTTTCAGTTGCATAGGATTGTAGTTAAGGTGGCATAAATATAGAAAACCTCAAAATCCTGGAATATATGTTAAGCATTAACTGATAACTTAATCTCCTAAAAGTAACTTGCAAATTTTATGAAATTTTTAGCAGTTGATGCACTTTTTTAGTACAGGTACTGTAGCAGTTAACGGAATTTATTTTTTTTTCATGAATAGCAGGTAGGTGCCTGCAACATCTACTGCAAAAGAAGCCAAGCAAGAAAAAAAATAATCCTCTCTAACATTTCTGATTTCTGAAGATTGCATAGGATGGGCAGGGCTAAAATCTAATTGTGTAGTTGGTCATTGAAAGCTGCAATCCAAATGATGCAGTGCCATAGGCCAGCATGGTTTCCTGTGCAGTTTGGCAAACAGTTCAGGCACAGGTTTGATCCTGTGAGAAGGACAGGACTGATTTGGGGACAGCCCCTGGCCACTGCTGTGCCCTGGCAGCAGCTGCTGCAGATGTGCAGCTCTGATGGGAGTGAAAGGCTGCTGTGAATGCACTCAAACTGACACAAAGCCAGGCTTTATCACAGTTTCAACCTTTGACATTGATAAAGGCCATAGTTGTCTCTCATTACTTTGCATTTTCATGCATCTCTGGCCACAGTCCACCTGATTAGGATGGGATATAAAGCTGAGATACTACAAGGATGGCTCTTCTCACAAGAACCAGCATCCACTTTTCCCCCAGGAGGTGTAGCAGTTCCAAGCAGGGGGTTTGGTGAGGAGGAGGAGGATGGGGATGACCATCACCAAATGCCTCAGAGAGGCTCTGCATCCTCTTTACCTCCTTCTCACCATGCTCTGGGAGTGCTGTCAGGACCATCTGGAAGCCCAGCTTGACTGTGTGTGTGACATTCTCCTCACCCAAATACTCCAGTCCATCTGACATTTTGCAACCCTTGAGAAGTGACCTCTCCACAGCTCAGCAGCCCCTCTCAGCTGCCCATGAGGGCAGGGCTGAAGCCATCTGCTGATGTTTGTGCCTGATTGCCAGAGGTGCAGGCAGGTGACAGAAGGGAACAATGTGGGCAGGGGTGCTCCAAATCATGGGATACACATGGTCTTATTCTCCCAGCTTCCAGGACTGGGGTGGCATTCAACCAAACACCATCAGACAGAAAAAAAAATTGGCTTAAAACTGTTTGGAACAAAAGAGGAATCAAAAGAGGAACTGTTTGGAATAAAAGGAAAAAGAGATATTTGTGCTGTTTCTTTTGCTGTGTTTAAGAAGTTACATGTGCAGTTTCTTCTCTGCAGCTCAGGACAGCAAAAGTTCACTTCTTTAAAACCAGCACAATCCAAGATTTCCATCAATCTTAAGGACCTGCAATCCAAAACTTTAAAGGCAAAGTGTCATAACCATTGGATTTTTGGGGAAGGCAGAAGAATTGGCAGTTTTGCATCTCACTTATATGGAAAATCCAACAGTTGTAGTAACTTTGAGAGAAAACAGAGAAATTTTGGGCATGACTGGGAAAAGAAATCTTGAGCTTTCAGTGGTTGTTTTCTTTATTCTTGATTCTTTACAGTCAGGCCTGAGGCAGCATTTCCAGTAGTGTATTTATGATTTCTGTCTAAGAATAGTGATTTATGTAAAAACGTATGGCACCCTCAGGAACAAGCTTCTGGAGACAAGATGTTTTATGACAATTGGAAGTATAGAAATCTCCTTCCACACATACATACTGCTTGTACTAATACTCTCCTGTAATAAATGCTTTCCCTCTTTTTCTTTCCACACCAAAACACAGGCTGGGTGACATATGAAGCGTTTGTACAATGTTTGCAAGTAAGTTGTGCAAAATCCAGTTAAGGCACAGTGTTGGCACTGTAAGATGTGGTATAAATCAGGTGTTGTTTTCCTGACAGACAGCAGGCTGCCAGGTGCCTTGGACACTGAATTTGTCACTGTGCTCATTTATCTCCTGTACATTTATCTCCTGGACAGGCCCAGCTACACTGATATTACTGCATGAAGTGCTACTGCCATGAGTCTGACCCCACTCTGGTGTGGGAATCCTTTTCCCAAGCCTCACAAACCAGAGGAAAGTCCCACAGCCACCAGCATCTCCCCCTCATGTGCTCCAGCATCCAGGACAGAGGTGCTGGCCCAGGCACAGGGGATGGGATGCTGGGGAAAGTGAGCCAGAGGTGGAGCTCCATGTCTGTTCCTGTTGGAATCCATCAGACACTGTGAGCCATAGAAATGGAATCACCTTCCTGAGGCTGCTGATCTCACCAGCAGCACAGCCCATTGCTGGTCCTTTGCACAACTTGTTAATTCAAACAATGATGTTCAATTCCTTCACTTCAGTGACATTTCACAGAGACATTTTGAAAACATGGCAATGAGCAGGAATGTGGCAGACTTCATATTCTTACCCATGCCAGAAAGGGTTGTAGCTATGAAGATTTAGCTGGATCACGACATTTCCCAAGGGAGTTTGCAATCTCAGTTTTATCTGGACAGGGGAAGGGAACAGGATGTGTACCCCTGTGACAGCCACCATGCAGCTGAGACAGCAGGGGCTTGCACATAGATATTCAGAGATAAAACTGTAAGCTGGCTAAGCTTAACCTAAAGAATTAACATCAGGGGCTGTGGGTGCTCCTTGTAACAGACCTCAGACATTGGATTTCAGATATTTCACAGGCTAAGAAAAAGAAATTTCTGTGGTCCCACACAGCTGGCTTGAATAAATCATCCTGCTTCCAAATCACAAATAAAAGACTTGGTGGTAATCCCCAGCTGCCAATTAAAAGTAAAGAAGATATCTTGGCCTAAGATAGACAATAAAGTCACACAGCAACAGGCTGTCACTCCACTGACTCTTTCTCTCCAGCTTGTGGTACTTGACTCCCACACATGGAGACAGATTTTTTAGCAGGTCCTGTTGTGATAGGAACGAGAGGAAATGGTTTTGAACTAAAAGAGGGTAGATTCAGGTTAGCTATAAGAAAGAAATTCTTATTATGAGGGTGGTGAAAACCCTGGAACCAGATGCCCAGGGAAGTGGTGGATCCCCCATCCCTGGAAACAGTCAAGGTCAGGTTGGACAGGGAACTGAGCAACATGATCTAATTAAAGTTGTCTCTTCTCACTGCAGGGGGTTGTACTGGATGGCTCGTAAAGATCCCTTCCAACCAACAATTCTGTGATCAGGCTGGACAGTGTGATTCTCCACTTTGGTGGGTCCTCAATCCCATCCTGGGATTGCCCTGCTTGCCCAGGGATAGACATGTAAAGTAGATGCCAGCTTTGTTAAAACAGAATACCTCTGGAGAAGTAAAAAGGTGCCACCTGTTTTTTCAAGTCAGGTGCTTTCTTTTCAAAAGCAGTAAAACAAAAAGGAAAAAAATTGCACTCTGGGAAAGTAAAGGATTGAATTTTTGTTGAGCATTTCACTCTTTGAGGTGCAAAATAGAAAGAAAATATTTTAGATGATTTCCCCAGCCTCAGAGCTTGTCTGACTCTCCCTCTCCATTTACAGAGCTTCCTTCTAATTTATGTAGGCTGTCTGTGATTTGTAGTGGACTTAAACCCTCTCAACAGGCGTAAGTGCTGTCCCTGCTGCTCAGCAGCTTCCCCTTCCCACCCTGAAAACTGCTTTTCCCTGAGACTCACTGACTCCTCTGCCAACAGCTCCTTTGGAGTCTCCTCTTTCCTCTTCCTCTCTTCTCCTCTCACACTTTTTGTCAGGCTGATTTCATGGGGGTTGTTTCCCGATTATTTTTTGGGCAGTGTGTGTTTTCTCAAACTGGATCAGGGATGGGTTGGATCATCTCCACCCCTCCCTCCTGAGCAGACTCCTTAGGGATGCAGTGGTTGAGGGGTGAACAAGCTGAGAGCAAAGAGAGCACTGCCCCTCTGTCCTGGTTTGGAGGACAGGTGTCTGCTAAGAAAGGCAGAAGACTCTTTTTGAAATGGAGAATGTAAACCCCCTCCCTCTGAATTATTTTAATATTGAAATAAAGGGGATTTCAGGCAAAGATATGGGAATAGGATGCAGTATTACAAAGAACAATCCCAAAACACTGACAGAGTCAGAATACAACCTGACACCCCATCAGTCAGTCAGGGTGTTGGTAGCAGTCCCATTCAATGGTGGCTGCATCCTCCTGCAGTGGCAGATGTGGCTCAGCTGGAGCAGTGCTCCTGTAGAAGGTGCAGTTTTCCTCTGAAGGTCCAGGGATGATGTGGAAAGGTCTGGCTTTCCTCTGGAATCCAGTGGAAAATGTTGCTCTGATGTTCCAAATCTCATTTTTTATCTAGGTAGGAAAGGCTTGGCTCCTCCCCCTGGCTGGAGCATCTCCCAGTGGGATGATGTAATTTTATCAGTCATGCACTGGGACTCAATGGCCCATTAGCAGATGATATCTTCCTGGAGAGAGGATGGGTTGTGGAAAAGATAAAGATCACTGCCCCACCTGTTTTTAAAGCTGGCCCATTAGCAGATAATGTGTGACACGGAGATAAGGGTCACTGCCCCACCCAGCTTCAACAGATGGTGACATATTGCAGCCCAAGACACCCTCATAGAGGGCAGCCTGTGGGATGGCCTGGGCACTCTGCCCCTAAACCAGGGGAAAGCCTCTCCAGGGAAAACAGCTGAGCTGGGTCTGGGGTGGCCACCTCTGACTGAGCAGCTGTCACCCAGCTCCATGCACCTCTGACAGGCTGCCTGGAAAAGCCAAGGCATTTACTTTTCTCGTGGGTCACTCCTCAACTGTGAAAAAAGTCCTCCTGCCCAGGACCAGACAGTTCTTTGGATAAGGATAAGGAGTGGGACTTTCTAATGAGGCTTTTAAAATGCAATAAAGGCACCAGCATCTTCCTTGCTGCTTCCTAGCTGGTGCCAGAAAAGCAAAACTCCAGAGCTGTTCTGGATCTTTAACAACTCTCCTGGACTTCAAGCTCAAATTAGTATTTTAGACATTAATGTACATGATGTTTATTTCTTTGCTTCATTTTTTTCCCTGCCCTCCAGTTAGACTAACATATTAGAACTCCCCAGCTCAGTTCTTGCTGAAAGCCAAATCACATAAAAAGTATTAAAACCCAAAATTGCAGCATCTCTTTAAAAAGATATCACTAATGCAACAAGAACTTCAGAAGTGTTTATGTCTTTTGAAAGATCTGATGATTTTTTCTCTCTTGGGCAGTCTCTAGGAACCTGTGCTTTCAAAGTTTCTCCTGGGCAACAATTATAGAGACAGCAATGCTCTGGGGGCATTTCTTGCTCCAGAGTCCCACCCATCCATAACCTGCAGCACCCTGAGGCAAAATATTCTCTCACAGGCTGGGTCTGACCAGACTCCAGTATCATTGACTCAACTCTACTCAAAATTAATTGAGCAGTTAATTCCTTTAGATTAAAAAAAGATATGTTGTTTCTGTGTTGGACATTATTTTACAACTTTGATGTGCTCTAAGACAAACTTCCTGCAGCATGTTTAATATTGACAGAGACTGTCTGGGGCTATTTTAGGCCAGTGCTGTGAGATTTGCACACTCCCACTAATGGATACTCCAGGACAATGAATGCTGCAGACAAGAAGCAATTAACTGGGTTTGGCTGGAGCTGGGAACTCTCTCTGAACCTCAGCACTCCCCTTGGCCAGGGAAAATGTGTGGATCTGGACAGAGGCACATGGCATGGCCAAACTCCAGCTGCTGCAGGGTTCAAGGAGTGAATGGAGAGAGGCAAGAGGAAGAGAAGGGTCTGGGGAAGGAGTTGTGGGCAGGCACAGGAACTTTGGCTGGCTGGTTATCTTCCAGCACTGAGAGAAATCAGTGGTTCCCCTGGGGAAGGAATAAAGAACTACTTTTCAAACCCAGATTTCTGTATTTCATGTGTGGTCAGTTAAATTGCTCTAATCTCCTCTTTTGAGGTTCTTGGTAATGTTTGCTTTGTGGGAAGAGCTCTGTTTGGGATAAACATGGTGTAAATGTTACAAATGGGCATTTGCCAGGCTATGCTGAGAAGAAGTATTCTGTGAAACAAAATTCAAGAATACATTTCCAACAGGGCAAGCTGTTCATGCAAGAGGACAGCAAGATTCATAGAGGTTGGTTAAAGGGCAGAAACCTGCTGGGAAAGAGCTTAGAAAAAGCACTGGCACATCACTTGGTGTGATGCTTCAGCACTGTTGAAGCATTTTGGGAAATAGTTGCTCTCATACCTGTTGAACTAAAGAAAAGATGAGTCCTCTCATTTTCTTAACTTTGGCAGTGGGCATGGAAATGATGCTGTGCTGACCTGTGAGTGTGGGGGGGACACATCTGCTGAAGATCAAAGCACAGCCAGGCAGCTGCACTGAGTCCTCACTCTGAACACCCTAGGGTGCCTGTGGGGTCACCTCCTCACTCAGTGGAGCCCAAGGTAAAAAACAGAGCAAGGAAAGACACACCCAGGCTGCCTGGATTAGATGCAGTCTCATCACTGAGCACAGAGAAAGGTGTGCAGCAATGCTATCATTAATGCAGGATCAGGTCCTTGCAGGCTCTCTCCTCCTCAGCTCCTTGGTCTGGGCTCACCCAGGAGCAGCCCCAGCTGTGCTGGCAGAGCTGCTCCCTGGGGCCAGGGGTTTGGCAGGAGCACAGGGGTTTGGCATCACAATTATCTGATTGCTGCAGTGGAGAACACCTGGGCTTCCACATGCTCTGTGCTAATTGCTGTTAATGAATTGCTGAACTAAAAAGGCTTAAACTCCATGTTTTGGGTCAATGTCTACTATTCATTCATCAGTGGACACCACCAATCATTTCAAGCCTCATTAGGCATGCAATTATGCTGAACCCCTTTTTCTCATGCGTGACTTGGACTACCAAGAAAAGGGAGTAATATCGAAAAAAACCCAAAGCCTCTGACTTTGCACAAAGCCTTTGACTTTGACCTAAGCAAAAATATCTATGTGGCAAAAGAATTTAGAGGTCAATAAAATATTCCATAGTTGTAACCAAGCTGAGGCTTATATACAAGCAAAAGTATTAATGATGGATATTCCTTGTTTAATTGAGCAATGAAATGACTCAAAACCCCAACACAAACTGCACGAACATCAATAAGTGTAGAGGTGCTTTATGTTGCCCAGTTTGTTTATTGCAGGTGATCTCCTCCTGTGAGGACATGGACTGAATGTTGGTCAGCATTGTTTGGTGATTGGCCTCTTTTGGAAGGAGTTGGGAGTGGAGAAATAAGTACAGGTCAGAGTTTAAGGGCAGCAGGAGCTCTAGAGACATGGCTAGCTCATGCAGAATTTGTTTGGCATTACTTCCTGACTTTTTTCTGCTGGAATTCATAAACTGGACTGTGACAGAAGACTTCCTTAAATCAGCATCAGACCACATCTAGTGGACACAGGGTGAAAATAATGGCAAAGTAAGATGAGTCAAGAGAAAGCATGGTCTGATACAGCTCCCAGTGGAGTCCTTTTCTGAAATAAGAAGAAACAGGACGAGGTTTTTCTACCTGTAATAGGAGAAAATATGCTGGGCAATTCAAATGAGATCAGAATTCTACTTCTCCAGTGCTGGCAAAGAGACCTGAAACGATCTGTCAAGAAAATGGCCAGGAGAGGATCATCAGAAAGGCACAATGTGGTGAAGCTGAGAAGCTGATCTGGGACCTTATTTTGGCTTTTACCAATGACTGGACAAATTATTGCTCTGGTATTTTAATTGCCACAACCTCTGCAGAGGATGCTGTTAATGGCCTCTGTTCAGGGTGAGGTAGGATTTTGCTGTGGGTGTCACACCTGTGCAAGGCAGCACCTACCCAGAACTCTATGGAAAAACTTGCTCAGGTAAATTATTTAGGAAATATTGATACTAACAGTTGAAAATTGCTTTTACTTCTGAAATTTCCATCACTACATCCAAGGCTTAGCACACAAAAATGTCTTGAACATGGGACAAGCAACACCCTCACTTTTCTCAACCCTGGCTTTGAAAGTCTTCAGGGCTTTTGTGACTTGTGACATCTGGCACTGGAGTAGCTGGAACAACAGACACAGATCAGAGGGCTGGACAGTCTGAAAAACCCATTTCTAAACTAGGAAGACAAATTGAGTCTATTTTTTGGGCCATATGGTGTCCACAGAAATAGAATAATAAATGAGATGTCTTTTAAATGTCAAATTTCATTATTTTGGATGGATATCTGGCAATTGATGTTTAATGTTGTGAACAATATGAGAAAATAAACCACCTGTGTAGTATGCACACATATACCTAAACAGAGTCAAGATGATCAGATTTAAAATATTAAATAATAATAAAAAAGGGATTTAGGTTTGCCAAGTCTTTTATCACTTTGTCCTACTATCTTTCTCATGGTGACCTCCCAAGCCTGATTTTCTCTGTTCTATATTTACACCAAAAATGCAGATCCTGGCACTGAGTGTGGGGAACAGCAGATTCACCCTTTGTAGATACACATAGCAGCAAAGGACAATTTTTAAGGTGAGGACATGATTATAAAGCTACATTAAAGACTATTAAATAAATTCTTATAAGGATTTGGAGGAAGGACTGAGTCAGCAAAAAGCCACTAATGCAAATGCCCTTAACTTTGCTTTTCCTTCCCTGAAATCAAACGAAGCATATGTGAACTGAAAGCACTTTGCTGCTCTGAGTCTATTAAAGGAAACACAAAATATCCAGGTCTAGTTCATTGTATCAAGCAGGAGAGAAGAAAAGCAATAATGAACGCCAAAGAGGCTGAGACAGAGCAAACAGAATGTAAAGGCTCACATAGAGGTAGGTGATCAGTAGCTCACTGCTCCCTCTGCTTATCCAGAAAATATGAACTCTGTGCATAATCACCACATGCATTTGCTGACTTTTGTTTCCCAAACATACCACACTGTGTTAAAATGAGAATATATAGCAATAATTACATCCACAGTGGGCTGGAAAGCAGGAACTTTTTAACCTTGCAGCACAGAAAAGCTGCAGGGGAGATTTTAGTTTGGAGGTAGGATGGGGCAGAAGAGTGTGGTGAGTCCTCCTAAATTTTTAAGGAGAGTAATTGATTATTTCATGGCCACAAATGTCCAGGTCATCTCTTTTTTTTTTTTTTTTTGTCCAAAACCCTTCCTCTTACATACACTTTGAATCCCTTTCTCTAAAATGGATCAGCCCAAATGCACACAGATGTTCTCTGGACCAGGTAAAACAAAATATTGCTGCTTTTCAACCAGAGGGAAAACTGACATTCCTGATGAACCAAAGAATTGGGAGTTTGAGAGGCAATACTCAGAACCCCCAAAAGGGTCTTAGAGAAGCCACATCATGCAATGGGAAACCTGGCTGCACAAGACTACGTTTATTTATTTATGCAAATACACTTTACACATTTATAGCCACACTGGTGATTTGTTGTTCGGCTGTACAATGATTAAGCAGAGCAATAGATTTTAACCAGAGTGTCAGCCTGGGTCTTTCATACCTCTGTTTGGCTATTATATCTAACAGTGAAGACACTGAAATAAATTGTTATTGCCTCTGATATGCAATAAAGTCCTTGGGAAGAGCCTCTGCACTTAGGGAAGGCTTCCTGCACTGACAAATGAGTGCTTGTACTGGAGCTCTTTCTGTGGTGCCTTCTTACCCCTTACATTGGCAGAAAAATAACTCAGTGTAAAATGCTCACAGGTCCCTCTAGTGCCGTGGTTAAATCCTCCAGGCTTTTGTACCAATGCTCATTAATTTTTGGGTATCATCCTTCCAAGACCAGCAGTTCTGCAGTGCTGTTTCCTCATGCCCAAACTCCAAGCTCCAAGGAACAGCTGCACAGATGTGCTGGAAAGCCAGGTCTTACTGATCTAAGGGGATTGTGAATAACAGCAAAGAAATAGGATTTGCTTTTGAGATGAAATCTTAGGAACTCCTGCACTCCTGTTCCACGGAAAGATTAATTTAGTGGGAAAAATGTTGTCCACTCCTCTAGCCTCTCCAGGCTACTTGGTCTCCTGCAGTCTGGGGCCAGGTGAGGTACAAACTTCCTTCTTGCTGCTGGCCCCCAGTTCAGCATCCCAGAGCTGTCCAGGCACTCAGGTCGAGTCCTGACAACAGGAACCTTGCCTAAGGCAACAGGAAAAACCTTTGTCAGGGCAGGGACACCCTCAGCCTTTCTAGCTTTGACCAGATGAGGTCACAAGATTTAAACCAGTATCTGAAATCTCAGACTGGCTGCAGCTTCTCCTTGGAGACTTGCTACCAGAGAGAGAATTTCTTTCTCTTGAGAATTGCTAAACATCACGTGCAATTTGGGTCTGTAGGGCAGTTTTGGCAGGGCTTTTTGGTGTGTGAAACCGAAGTGCTTCCTTCAGCAGAGCTGCCTGGAAAACCCAGTGCCTTGGGTTGGCTTCATCAGACCCCTAATTAATCAGCAGAGCAGACTCAGGGTTGGTTTGCCTGTGCTAATTGCCCGGCAGGAGCTTTCTGTGCGAGCATCAGGCACCCGCATCTCCTGCCCAGGGGGGCCATAGAAGCAGGTCTGTAAACACACCAGAGAATGCAAAATGGAGAAAAGAAAAAAAAAAAAAAAAAAACAACAAAAAACCACCAACAACAACAAAAACCAAAAACCAAAATAAAAAACAAAACCAAAAACAAAAACTGAGGAGCGCTTTCTACCCGCGTGCGCCCTGCCTTTGGAAAGGTCGGGGTTCGCCTGGAGAGCAAAAAGAGGGTAGCCTGGATAATTTTATGGGTTTTTTTTTATTCCCTACAGCAGCAGGGGTGCCCGGAGCTCCCCGAGCCGGGCTCCGGAGCCCGCGAGAGGGCGGCATCGGCTCGGGAAAGCCGCGGGGAGCAGCGGCGCTCCGGGAGCGGGGCCGGGGCCGCTCCGCGCATCCCCCGCGCCTCCCGCATCCCTCCCTGGCACCGACAGCCGGCCCTTTGCACAGCCCTTCGCATGCTCCGTGCGCCCAAATGATGAAGAGGACACTGCATCCTTCCCGGTTCAGCCCCCCAAAAAATTAATCCAGCCGGGCAGAAAGGAATTGCGGGGTGGAACCGCAGGTTCTCCTTCCAGCAAGCGTGGAGAGCTCCCCGAGCCACGCCAGCCGCATCTGCGGGTCGGCGGGGCTGTAAGGGCAGAGCGCTGCCACAAATGAGATGCTGATGAAAGGGAAAGCATCCGCGCTGCCATGGCAACCACGGCTTGGAGGATGCTCCTCTCCTCTCCTCTCCTCTCCCTCTCCTCCTCCCTCCCTCTCCTCTCTCCTCTCCCTCTCCTCTCCTCTCCTCTCCCTCTCCCTCTCCCTCTCCTCTCCTCTCCCTCTCTCCTCTCCTCTCCTCTCCTCTCCTCTCCTCCTCTCCTCTCCTCCTCTCCTCTCCCTCTCCTCTCCTCTCCTCCTCTCCTCCCTCTCCCTCCTCCTCTCCCTCTCCTCCTCTCTCTCCTCTCCTCTCCTCTCCTCTCCTCTCTCTCCCGTTTAGTTTAGCCAGCTGCACCGTGCGCTAATTGTAAATCCAAACCCGCAAACTCGTAAAATGTCAGAAAATCAAATGACGTTTCCTCTGTAGCTTTTCCATTTAGGAATCCGAACTGATAGGTTTCTTCTTTTTTTTTTTTTTTTTTTTTTTTTCACTCCTCTCCCGTGGCAAGGACATAGAAAAGGAATTATCCCCATTTTGTTATTCCTCCAGAAAGACAATGGGAACCATTTGCTTTTCCGGAGATATCTGCCACTTGATGACTGTCTTTACAAAGAAAGAGCTCCAGTCTCAGCTAATTCTTTTGAAAAACCAACTAAATAAAAGGCCTTACACCCTCCCTCCCTCCCGATTTGGAAGGACAAAGTAAAGACAAAATTCCACAGATCTTTCAATCTTTCATCACTTCTGATTGTTCAGTGCATTAGGACAATAGCTTGGTCAGCCTGACTCAAGTCTGTGGCTCCACTGCCTCAAGGTTTGGGTCTCTTTAAATGACAATAGAATCCCTCCCTCACTCTTGCAAATGGGCTGTGCTGTTGACAAAGGGACCCATTTCTTTTTCTTTTCTTGCTGTGGCTTTGCCATCTCTCCTATTTCCATAAGCTTTTAGCATTTCCCGTGCACCCCTGGAAAGTACAGCCTTTCTGCCTCATTCCAGAGGCATGTAATTTTATTTTTGTTGCCTGACTTTCTATATTTATATAATTCATATATTCTAAAGTTCTTATATTGCTTCCTTGCTATTTTTTCTGGCCTCATCCCTGCCCAATCGGGTATAAATAAAGTTTGACCTTCTAGTTTAGCTGGTGAACTGTGTGATCCTGCTACAGAGTGTTCCTTGGCAATCTGTAGTGCCCCTCTGCACACACAGACCTCAGCTCATTTTTACATCTCTGCTTTGCTCTTTTTGAGATGCAAATGGTGCACTGGCCTAAGAACTAAGTTTTACAGTCTTTTGTATCTATGGAAAAATCAGCAATATATTAATCAAAGATCTAGCTAGATTAATGCCAGGAAACACTCAGAATTAGAAGCTGTCCAAAGAGTAGAAAAATATCCACAGATGTTTACAGCATTTTCCATTTTTGCTGTGAACCACATGAGTTTTTTTGATGGGTCATCTGATATTCTCACAAGATCATCGTGTCGAACATTGACACACCCAGACAGAGATAGATTTCTCTGGTTTAGTCGACAATATTACACTGAGATAAATGGCTTACAAGGTTTTGTTTGCTGCACCCAGCTGCATTACACCAGAGGACTGAATGAGTCTCCTTTGAGGATAAAAGAAGGTCATATATCCCTTTAATTGAAATTGCTCTTTTGGAATGGCACAAATAACCAGAAAATGAAGAGAGAATTGTTCAGTTTCTGTTGCATAGAGGAGAAAAATGCACTGCTTTTCTAAAATGTTGTAAATAATACTTCTAAAAGCTGTATCCCTTTCTTGTCCAGTTTCCATCAGTGCACTAGCAAAGCAGCTCTGTGGTCTAAAGTCAGTAATTTTTTGATAAAAATTTATGATGTTGTTAATTTTTAATTTATATTGTTAATATCTATTCTTTCAGAAGAAATTTCATTTTCCTTATGGACTGAAATTTCATTTTCCTTGTGGACTTAGAGTAGGTAATTTCTATTAGGAAACAGGGAATACAACACAGCTGGCTGGTTGAGATAGCCATAAAATCAGCCTCCTCTGAAACTTCTCTCAGTGGAGGTGTCAAAAACCAAAGCTTGGGACTTGAGGATCAGTGATGTGAGGTCTATAAATGCTGTGCATTCAGAGCCTGGGCTCCTGGGCTCCCTGAAGTGCATTCAGGCAGAGCCACATTGCAAAATGCATGGAGGAAGATTGGATCCCACTAAAAATCTGCTGAAAAACAGTGGTTGTTTTGGGTGCTGTCTAGACAGTCCTACTGTCTGCTAGAGACCCACAAAACTGGGAAGCCTTTTGCAATGCCAGCAAATCACATGGGAAATAACACCCAGCTTTTGCTATGCTAGCAAAACACGTGGGAAATAACACACAACATAACAGTCCCAGGGACTCCAATCAAATTAAGCCACGTGCTTACAAGCTCTGCTGAACTGGAACCAAACTGCATTAGCTGGCTTTAACCTCTTCACAGATCACAAACACCAAGCTGGAAACACCTGCCTTAGAGACAAGGAGGAGCAAAGTTCTGGTGCCTGCTGGGATGGTTCAGGCTCTGAGTTTCAGCAGACCAAAGGGTTAATTATGGTGTGATGTGTCCCCTGTGCTGTGATTTGGGAAAATGAAGTCAAACTAACCAGAGGTCTTGGCCAGCCTCTGTTGACTTTGAGAAGGATGTTCCTGTGTATGGAAAAAGGGATCTTCTGCAAAAGAAGGGATCTTCTTTCCAAAAGAAAGGGATGGGCATAAAAGGAGCTGTCAGCAGCACCATCTAGTGAGAGATGAGATGAGACAAATGTAGGCTGGCTTAGAGCCTGCAGTCAGTGGAGTGGCACCTGCCTCTGATGTGAGTGAATTCAGTCCTGTTTTGTCACTTGGGCTTGGTTTTCACTAATAAGGAACATTAGCAACACTGCCTGAGCCACCTTGCCACACTGCAGTACCTGGCATTGCCACTGCAGCTCCTCACAGGGACAATGTGTGCTTTACAAGGAGTTTGCTGCTTAATCCTACTCTTTTTAATTGCAGAATGGTTGTTTTTTTTTTTCATCTGAAATGCTAATGAGTGGTGTGCTGGAACTCTGTTCCTTCAACACCATGGCAGACCTTACATGAAACACTCTGTTTTTGTCCCATAAGGGTGCCCAACTGAAAAGAACATGAGATCCATGGGTGGTACACTTTTATGTGAGTAAAATTAAACATACTCAGCACTGGAAACCAGTGGGATTGTTGATGGCATCCATTCTGAAAGTCATTATTGCTGTGTCTGGGACTTCACTCTGGCAATTTGTAGTTACCCATGGACCATGTTCAAATAGTCAGGCTGAATTTTTCATGCTTAAAGCCTTTAGATGTGTAAGGAACTGACTCCTCTTCAGCTCATTTTCATCAGGCCACATCCCAATAGAGGTTGGTTTTGGCTGGTTTCACTTTTTTGAGAGACCCTTAATCATGTCCTCCCCTCATGAGGAGACTGAACATTTGCTTTGGGAAACCTCAGGATGTGAAGTGGATGTCTCACAGACAGCTGGTTCAAGCCAAAGCTCTCCATGTAATGAATAAATATCTCTATTTATGTTTCCTCATTGAAACATGGTCAGTCTCAATACAAGGCAGCAGCATTTATTTATCAACGCTTGTAGGAGCAACCAGTGATAAGCAAGTCTCCTTTTTTTATGTGTTGCAGGAGCCTTTGAAATGCAATTTAGTGCCAAGAAGAAGTCCATGTTTTTCATAATTGTCACAAACAGTGGCAGCAGTAAAAAGGTGCCTGCCTGTTCAGCTCACCCTTTACACTCTAATAGATACAGCACCAGAAACCAGAAATTAGTATAACATAATGTAACATGATACAATAATATGATATGAACCTGAGTGATAGAAAGGAATAAAAGAATGATCTCTGAAGACAAAGCAATATCCTGGCTCATTTTGCATAGTCCAGTGAATGGCTTCTGAGCCCATCTCCCCAGAAACTGGCAGAACAGAATCAGATGACAAAAGGGAAAAGCACAACTGAAATTATAGGAAAGATCCCTTTTTACAGTCATTATCTAAATTACATTGCAAGACAAATATTTTCTCTTTTAAACTCGCATATCACATCAAAGTGTAATCTGAAAACTACAATCTAACCAGGGAGATATAGAAACTCCCAGCATTGCTTTTTTTCTGGGCAGGGGAGGGAGGGAGGGAGGGATGAGGCTGCTCAGACCTTTTGCATTTCTACAGCTTTCAAGGGCCCCTTCACCAGTTTGCCTTACCTCCCATAATCCAAAATTGCCCACTGTGTTACCAGCACAATTTTATAAAACAAAACAAAACAAAACAAAAAACAAAACAAAACAAAATAAAATATAGTTTTAAGGATTAGTTTTGCCTGCTACTTTTTACTTTGGTTGCCTGCTACTTGCAAGCTGCTCTTCAGAACCTTTAGTGTTATACAGCCCATATCATCTAAATCTCTATCAGCACTGGATCACTGAATTTCTGTTAGCATATCAGAAGAATAAAATACAATATCACAATATCAAAAGTACTTTAGATTTTGTTTCATATGAACACTTTCAAGGATAAAAACATCAGATGACCTGACAAATCTGCAATAAAATTCACATCAACTTTCCAGGTGCTGAATCAGGCCCAGAAAAATTTTGAATTATTTGGTCTGCAGACTTCAGCCTACGAACATCTCACAAGACTCACCTCACAGATAATACAGATGAAGTGCTATTTATTCAAAATATGGCAGTGAGCATTGAAAGCCAATACACAGTGAAAGTGCTCGGAATGTGAATACTCCATCCAAAATCTTTTGGCATTTTCTTTCTTTTTTTTTTTTTTTTTTTGTCCTTGGGAGTGGCTGTCCCTTTGGTGGCACTTCTTGTCAAAGAGCAGCTTTGCTGCCCTCACTGACACATGGCTGGTGTGAGCTGCCAGCTCTTCTCCCTTAAATTCACGTGGAGACCTCAGTGCCCTGACAGAAATCCATGGAACTAGCTCAGATTTGGTTAGATTCCTGGAGAGGAGAATTTAGTAGAAAACAGAACTATTTCAGTAAACCTAAAAATGTCTCCAAATTTTCTCAGTGAAATGACACTGATACATACTGTGCTCATGGTAGTAACACCCCTGTGATAAACTACAGGCATATTTGATAATCTGGAATAGTTTTGATACCTCCAATTTTTATCTGCTGTAGGATTACACCTTGCAACTCCCTCATAAAAAAAAAATCTCTTAATTTCCTACCTCTGTGGATGT
The DNA here is from genome assembly GCA_030060385.1 of Muscicapa striata striata. NCBI lineage: Eukaryota > Metazoa > Chordata > Aves > Passeriformes > Muscicapidae > Muscicapa > Muscicapa striata. The sequence continues at coordinate 253,928 of JAREIS010000137.1, read as the reverse complement.
ATTTTATTAAAATTATACAGCCATTGGGCCTCATACTACTAATACCCTTCAAAAGTTCAGTCTAAAGTCCAGTAACACCCCAGTCATCCAGAGTCTCCTACCATTAAAAACCTAATGCATTTGTGTAAAAGGAAAAAAAAAAAAACCAGGCATATCCAAACCATTTGTTACAGGGAGATCTAAAATGAAATTTTTTTTCTTTCTGTTCCAGTCATACTCCAAAAAAAGTGAGCTATAGAAGTGATGAGATACAAAAACAGTATGTCTAATTTAATGAATTTTTTTTACCATCACTTTTAAAATGAAATGTGATAGAAGATTTCTAGTGGGACAGCCTACAAGGTCCACTTAGATGCAAGTGGAACCACCTGCTTTTCCAGCCTGTGCAACCATTCTGAGCCTGTGCTAGCAGAACTTGGCTTTCCCTTTCTGACTTGCAGCAGAAGGAAACTCTCCAGAACTGCATTCCTGTGATGTCTGTCAGAGAGCAGGAATCTGCTCCTTACACTGAGATCCTACCTGGTCTCTTTTGAGCACTTAAGTTTAACTCTGAGTGCCTGGGATCATTCAGATATAAAAAGTTCTCCCTTGAATCTACTGGAGCTTGGACTGAACTTACACCTCCCTTATCTTCAGCAGGAACCTAGACATACATTATCAAATGTTTTGGGTTTTTTTTTCCTTTTGTGGAATTCAATTTACAGGATGCTTTATCCCCCTGCCTTTGTGGGACACCCACAAAGGTTTAGTCCCTGTTTCAGCAGGAATCTCGATCCACTTAGCTGCTGCTTTTTAGAAAATAACAGAATTCTGCAGGCAAATATTTATGGGAAAGCTGTCTGAAAGAATTCTTCCTACTTCAGATAGGAAGACAGGCTTCAGATCTGAGTTACACTGAGGAGTAGAAAAATCTTGCAGTGCAAATTGGAGGCAGCCCATGTTATTGTTATATAGACACAAGCAGACGTATCCCAGATGATTCCCTTATTCTTAAGCCAAACACTCCAGTGGTCTTAAACATCTTGGTGAATATTTGCAAATTATTGACTCAGCCCCCAAATTCAGTTCATGCTAGGGAGCCTTCCTTGTAGCAGATTTTTCCCTTAAAGATGTAAAAGGAGGTGATATGTTCCCTTTTTACTTTCCACTTGCTCAGGAGTGAAGTTATATTGGCTGTTCACAGAGTTCCCTTTCCCTTGCACCCCATGGCTGTGAGGATCTAAATGCAGCCCTCACAGCCATGTTTCTCCCTTCCTGGACAAGACAGCTACAGGTTCAGTGCCAGCCTTCTCCCACTGAACCCTAGCAAAATTTAATTATCTGTAACAAGCAAAACAAAACCCTGCTTCCTTTTTCAGTCCTGCAAGCTGTACCCTCACTACTCAGCACTCAGCCTACTTAAATTGAGAGAAATCACTTCTAGCTGGCCATGGTCACACCTGGAGCTGGCCCAGTTCTTCTTTAAACTTGAGTAAGCACTGGGAAAAGGTACTGCCTTGAAAAGGTAAGGCCCCAAATAATTTTGTTGAGCCAGATCACAATCAGTGCAAACATCTTTCTGTAGGTGCCAGGTGGTCTCTAGGCTTACCCACAGGCAGTAGGGCTCTGGAAGCAAACATGCATTGCCAGGCTGCTCTTGGTGCACCCTCCACAACCCTCCCACTGTGCACAGGGTGGCACCTGGGGTGCAGAATTGAGGCTGATTTATACAGGACAGGCTCACAGGGCTTGTTTTACTCAAATGCAGCTGGTGTTGAGGGCTGTGTGCACTTGGGTCCTTAGGTCCTCCACCTTCTGCTTCAGAACCAGAGCCTTGCTCCCTTTACCCCAGCAATCCATTTATATAACTGTACAGACAGGGCTATTTTTGCAGTGTAGGAAGGGCTGGGAAATTACTGTGGTTGCTGACTTAGAGCAATCACCTTTCTCCCCAAATAGTCCCACTCCTTTCAGCAAGGGGTCATTCAGTGTGAATGAAGAGGAAGAGGCTGTCTATTAATTATTTTGCACAGCTGAGGTTGTCCTTTATTATTTTAGCTTCTTTTCCAATCTGAAGGTGCATAACCACCAGCTCTGTGGGAGCCAAGGCTGGAGCTGGCAGGGGTGAACTTGCTGGCTGGAGTCAGTTTGTTGATCCTGCCTGTTCTGTGACATTTTTTTCCCCAGGTCTGTTCCATCTTTGGAAAATCATCCTCCTCAGGCTGGAAATTATGAAGAATCTTCTTTTCTCCTTGCTTGCAAACTGGCTTCTCTGGACTCCAAAAATCATTGCTCCCCTAATATATAAACAGAAATATGGATGGAAAGTTCAAATGTCTACCATTAACAGTGGATGGTAATGAAGTCTATGAACTAAGTCAAATTCTGTTTTCATTACTTTGAACTCACTACTCTAAGGAGAAAATGTATGTACTTATGGGCTTCAGAAACCTGAACATCTATAAAACAGTGGAAGAGTAGTGATAGCATGCTGTTTTCCAAGCCTTTTCCCAACTATTAGAAGTCTTTCACATCTTTAAGTCCATCAATACATTGAAAAATATTTCTCCTTTTTAAACAGTTCTCTTCCTTAGGAAAGAAAGAAGTTTAGGCACACAACTGTTTAAGATTCAACTTTTCTTAACTATCAACAGATAGTGAAACAGATGCTGGCAGGCAGTTTTTCCACACCTGAAGATACAGAATTACAAACACAAAAGGAATAAGAGATGCTCCCAGCATGCAGACACTGCTGGTAATCGAGAGGTCTCACAGTTGTGCATACATTACTCAGTAAGTAAATGTGCACAGTCTTGGCATATTGAGGCAAGAGCTGTACCAACCTTTACCAAGGTGTGATTCCTGTGCAAATCATAATACACACACAGAGAAAACAAAATAAGAATTGATCTATGAACTTCAGAGCAGTGTCTGAACCAACAGTAGTTCTAGCAAAAACACATGGTTCTTGACCTGCTCCAGCTTTCCAGTGTAATGTGCTGAGTGCTGTTACCTCTGTGTAAGATTGGATCCACAGTAAAATTAAACACACACATGCATAAGAAAGCATGAATGCAATCAAATAAACAGCAGAAAATACTGCAAAATTTAATTGTGCAAAACCTACAGTGTTGGAATGAGCAATTAATGTTCTCATTCTAATATGTATTTGTAGAGGGAGGCACTGAATTAAAGAACCAGGCATCCTGGTAGTGCTCATTGCTCTTTCACAGCGTTCTGGTATTGCCAGAGCCAAGGCACCTCCAGAGGATGAACTGTCCCACTCTTGAGAAAAGTTCCCCAGAGAGAGACAGCATTTCTCACCTTCTGAAGGGATCTCTCCCCATGAGGACTGCATGTAAAACAAGCTTGTAGCAAATGCTTTCACAAACTGAAGTTAATGGCAATGAGTTCCTTTCCTGCATTAGTCTGTCTGCTTGAAAATTTGAACATAATGACATTTCACTCTCTCAGAGTGCTCATCTGAAGATCACTAGTGTAGGTATTGCAGTAAAAATGCTCTGAAGAGACACAAAGGTTTCTGGAAGAAAAGAGTTTGAAATAAATAAGCCCACAGCTTCACAAGTTTTAAGAAATGTATTTCCATGGAAGGAGGACAGGCAGGAATTATGAAGAAAGCTTATTTTGAACATCAATGAGGCACAAGGAAATTCATACCTCTTACCAAACATCCTAATGTTCACCCCTGTGACAAAAAGAAACCTTGGCTGTTGATGCATCCAGAAGCACATCAGTCATGCCAAGATATCCAGTGTAATAAAAATATATCAAGTATTCCAGGATAATGGAAAACACAGACTGTCATTGGTTTGTAAGAGGAGTTACCACAGTGGAGCCTTGTAGGAATTCTCATCAGGCTGAAACGAGCGGGCATTGTACCAACATAAATGTTTATTATTCATAGCAGTTATGGGAATATGCATTTAAGAACCCTTCATCATTAGCCTCATTCACAAAAGCTGTTCATCTGCTCCTCTGTGGATACTACAGCCCAGATTTTCTCCCCAGTCTATGTGCAGTCCAACTTTCTTTGTCTTCCTAGCCAAAAAGGCACAGTCTGCTCCATGTGAGGGTGCACTTTCAGCAGCCATGTATCTATTCATCACATTTATTTCACAAATCACATGAAATAACAAAAGGAGCTTTGAATCTCAAGGATCATTTTTGACCTGTGGTATTGTTGAGGCAGCTCTAGTTAGTAACCAGAAAGCATTAGTGATTTTGCACTAAATAGGAGTATTGTCCTTGGACCATGATTCTAGCACATTTCCTGTCCTTCAACAATTCAACTTTTGATTTCATGATGTTTTTTAAAAAAAAAAAAGAAGATATGCCTTTCTGTAGGGTTAGAACAGACAAAACCATGCAGAAAACTGCTGCATCTTTCCAGCAGAAACATCCTCTCTCAGAAATGATACTTTAATATGATAATCTAAACTAAAACTTGCTAAAATAAAATGAAATCTCTGAAACTGTCTAGCAATTTATCAGATATCCCTTCATCCTGAAGAGAGAGGGCCCCACAGGGGGAAGGGACAGGGTTGGCTCCACACCAGGGTGCTGCGCTGGATCAGAGTGGGAGATAAGGAGAATTTTCTTGACCAAATGCAGGCACATGGCTGCACTCCCTGAGCCAGCTCCCTTCAGCTCAGTCCCTCCCAGCATCCCTGTGCATGTCCTTATCTCCTCCCTGCTGTGAAATGCCATCCCTTAGCTTAAACCTCACTAAGCAGAATTTAAGCCAAGGCACATGGCCTTAATTTGGGCACATGAGGAGCAAAGTCCAGTTATTGAGAGCAAACTGGATCAAACTCCCTATGTTTACAAGCTTTAACAATCATTAATTGCTTTTAAAAGCTTATGAACTGTGTGATTTTTTTCTTAAGTAACTTTTGCAGGGATGTAAAATGAAAGGCTGAGACATATTTGGCTGTCCTTGTACTCTGAAAGGAAAGGCACTCCAGGATACATGAATCCTCTGGGAATATTTGTAATTTCATCCAATAACACCTTTTATTTTCCATTTGTCTAAGTGTGTGGCCAACTGCCTTCTCACAGCCCAAGACCTAAAGCCCTTTCATCACCTCTTAGCTCATTCCAATAGCAAATTGGCTTCAAGCTCCTCTGTAAGTTGTGCCAAATCATATCAAGCCCACTAGAGAGGCAAGATGAACTGTATCTTTTACATTTGCACAGGAGTTCTCAAATGGGAAGGTTGTTAGGTCGATTGAGAACTCTTTGTGGTCATTTTTTTTTGGTGAAAATCTATCAAACACATCAGCCTAATTATAGGGGTTCAGTTTCTGCCAGGATATAATTAATGGTCTCACAGTGATAATAAGTGCTATGAGAGTTCATTTTGAGATGAAACTTGGCCTGAAAGACCTATGTCCAGGACTTTTATTTTTGCAAATACACTTTAAAATAAGATAATTATAATAACTCTGAACTAATTATTTGCCTATTTCCAGCAGAACTATAAATTTCAAAGCATGGGTTTCTATCACTTCCAGCACTGTAATTTTGGGTGGCCACTGTTGTTTAGTCCTTCATGCAAGGATCAAGGGACAGGATCAAATGACAAAGTATAACTACAGGAAATTAAGCTAAATGCCACCTTGGATGCAAACAGGAATGGGATCCCTTCTCTCCACTTGCCCTCAACTCAGTCAGCTGTAAGCAGTTATTTGAGAGCAAATCTTTAAAGCCATGAGACAGCATGAGTCCCCCACCTCTGCATTGCTGCCTCACCAAGGGCCAGCAGAGTGCTCTGGGGAGAGAAAAATGTCATTTTGGGGTGAGCCAGGGGCTGAAGTGCTGACACTGGAGGGAACATGCCATGTGCAAGTCTGTCTGTGCCTGTGGAGTGCCTGACTCAGCAGCTCAGATCCTGTCTGCTGCCTCTATGATGAGCAGCAGAGTCACTGTATGGTGACAGTGCTCTGGTTTTTGGAGCCCTCCCATGACAACGTGGCACAAAACCCCACACTGCCACCATTGCAGTGGTACCCAGTGAGCTGAGTATCTCCCCAAACAGCTGCTTGGAAACAGATCTACCCAAAATGTAACATTTCTGACGCAGGCTAAACTGCTTCCCTTCCACATTTTTAAGTAAAAAAATCTGGGAAAACCACTTTAAATTCTCACTTTTCAGCCTACAAGTAACTACAAGAACAGTTTCAGGCTTGCTTAAGGGGAGAGCTAAGGATTTCCCTTGCCAGGTAGAAAGCTCTCTGTAAGTTAGAATTAAACCATATCAGAGCAATTTACAAAAAGATAAACTCAGGCATTTAATTCCCTATCTGGAGAACTGGATACGGTAAAGAAGCTGAGATTAATCTGCATTTATCATCTCCTAGTATTAGAGCTGGCAAGGTAATCTGCTCTTATGTAATTGGACTAATAGGTGTGGTTTATTAACATCATTAAACCAGTGCTGCCTAGTAAACTTTCCTTTTATCTCACAATGCTGCTTTGTCTGCCCTGGAGAAAAGGACTGGTTTCCTGGAAGCACATTCTTCCACATGATGTGGGAATCAGGCATGGACACAGACACAGAGTCAGGGAGCAGCCCTGGATTTTTTAATGAGGAAGAAGCAGAGATTGCTGGGTTTGATGAGCAGGGCACCAGCTACAGCTGCACTTGGGCTGGGATGGCTGCAAGCAATCCCTGAGAGCACAGAAACCCCAAATCCACTGTAATGCTTGTTAATCCTGCAGAGAGAAAACACAGCTGTAACAAAGGAAAAGGGCAGCTTGATCTGCTCTGCTATAGGGTGTCTCAAAGCAAATGAAGATTTTGTATTTATTGGCTTCTTTGACAGTAAAGGATTACCAGGGAAAAGCACCTCCTCGTGTTGTGCCTCTGCCATCTGATGAGTCTGCAGTTTGCCAGGCTGCAATTTGCACAGACTACATTATCCAAGGAGATGCTGCACAAGGAAAGAGGGCTGGGCATGCTCAGAGGCATTGGATGATGAGTAAGATGCAAGTAAATAAATAGGAAGGAAAAGAAAACACAGGCCCAAGGAGTGCTTGCCTCACTTGGTCTGTTATTTGAGGCCATTTGCCTCAACCATTTGCCCTTATAATTGGAGCAGTAATGAGTGAAGAGAAATCCTCAGTTCCTGATGGTGCTGCATCTGTTTTCCAGCTGTAACTCTCCTGCCAAGGTAAAGTCTTCTAAATTCCCCACACCTGAGTTTTGTTTTTGTAAGTCCTGAATATTTACTTTCTCAACAAGGAATGCCATATAAATGGAACATCTGTATGGGTAAGGTAAAGAAGTGAAATTATGTAGAAATTGAGGAACATGAAAATCATAAAATAGTTATGCAAGCCCTGAGTAGAAAGTACAAGAAGAGAGGAGAAAAACCTTCCTGACTTGAAAGAATTGGAATGTGTGCTTTGAAGAGATGAGTCCACAAAGAACCAAAACACTGGTGAGGGGGTCAGAAGAGGAGATGACCACCAGCAGTAACTGTAAACCAGTTTATTTGCTGTGGTTTATTCACTGAAAAATCTGTCAAGCATTGGAACAGGCTGCCTAAGGAAGTGCATCAAGGTGCAGTGGTGGATTTGGCAGTGCTGGGATAATGGTTAGACTCCATCATCTCTGAGGTATTTTCCAACCTACACAAACTTATGATTCTGTGTTTTTTCCTCTATCTGAACAGTAAACTCCAGGCACCAGGCAATATCTTGTTAATGCTGATGTAAATTGGACAAACAAAACCCCAGTTGCATCAGTGATGTGACCATGAAACCTTTTTTGTGTTGACCACAATAATGACAAAAAACGTAATTATGGTCATGCCAAACAAAGTGCCACTTACATCAACCTTGTCAAAGTTTTTTATGTCACTTACTTTAATTAAAGGTGTGTCAGTGGAATTGCTGCCAGAACTTTCATTCTCTGAAACAGTCAATATTGATATAACATAAAAATGCCTCTTCTATATGTTAATGTCTTCTCTCAAGGGGAAAAAAAAAAAGGATCATCCTGTTCTTTATCTGTTTTTCTATGAAGTTAATTTAAAAGCCTGAAATAAGAGCAGCCCACTGAGATGAGCTTCTCTGATCCTCATCCTGGAGAGTGACAAGGGTTTCAGAACATAAATGTGATGTCCTTCAGGACTTTGCTGAACTAGTGCCTAGCTGACAACATTTAAACTGCTTGGCACTGCCAGGACTCTGACTTTGCAAACCAGAAGGCCAGAGGAAGAGGTGGCCCAAGGTGAAAGAAGAGAGCCCCAGTGATGCTCAGCACCCTTTGCCTGGAACAGCTCATCCTCTCTCTTTGGTCACTGGCCTGTGTTGCCCTATGGGCCTCACACTGGTGCTGTGACATCTCTGTACAGAGCTATTTCTTTTCAGCCTTCATGGCTTGCACCTTTAGGAGATGTTAATTTCATATAACATGACTTTCAGACCCCAAATCTAGACTATAATCAACTATGCTCTTGTATCGATTGGTGTAACAATGAATTAATATGTAATAAAACTCATTTTTGCTGTTGCAAGCCATGACAAATGCCTAAATGCTATGGATGCCACATTAGAAGTGGCTTAACTCCTTTTGCAGGTGTTTGCTCTCCAGTGTAGAAGACCTTTTCTTCCCACACATTCCTTTCATTAGCTATCATGATTTTATAGAGTAGTTTTATCTGGAGGAGGCTATTTCTGTTTTAAACTTCCCTTGCCTTGCCTTCCCCTTCCTTTCCCTCCCTCCCACTCCCCTCCTTTCTCTCTGGGCACATCACTGATGGCAAATGTGTTTATGAGCAGGTTTTTCAAGTCACCTGAGAGCTGCTACAGAACTGTGAGAAGCAAAGGCTGGGTAGGATCAGTAGGAAATTCTCTTTATTATGGCCACCCACTGGGGATTCCGTGCATTTGTGTTTCCTCACTCGGTGCTCTCAAAGTGCCACCTGCAGGCTGAAGCCACTGCATGTCCACATGGGGCTGCTCCCAAGGTGCTCAAGGCCAGCCTTGAATTTCTTTTAATTCCTGAATATAAGCAAGGCCCAAAAGCTGCATCTGCCCCACAAATTCAGGTTCAAACCCAGTCCCCTTTTATTCTTGTCATTGTCTATGTGGATAAGATGCAGATTCTTCTTTTTCTGGTAGGCACAGGTTTGAATTAATCCAGCTTTCCTCAGATCACATCCCAGAGCAAGAATTCCAGTTTCAAGGATGTGCGGGAAGGGAAGGGAAGGGAAGGGAAGGGAAGGGAAGGGAAGGGAAGGGAAGGGAAGGGAAGGGAAGGGAAGGGAAGGGAAGGGAAGGGAAGGGAAGGAAGGGAAGGGAAGGGAAGGGAAGGGAAGGTGCTACTCCTATCACAAGCTACAGTGCAATTCACCCCATGGGATAATTTCCACAGAGCAGTTCAGTGTGGAAAAAGCTGTCTGGCAGTGAGTACTCAGGTGGTTCATTAAGGAAAACTCTGGTGAAGAAACCTTGTGCCTAGATGTGATGAAAAGTTAATGAAACACGCACAACATCCCTGTGATCTGCAGCTCATTTTGAGCAGAAGCTGATCTCACACAGGTGCACCTGAGGCTTTTGGTAAATGTTTCATGGGTATTTGGGCATGACCCCAGACCTGGAAGGGAGCAGTGAAGGGAGCAGCTAAACTGCCAGGTGCACAGGGGGAACAGGGCAGTGGGGAGGAAAAGGGGACCCTTTAATTAATGAGAAACAGGACACCAAAATGAAAGTGAACACAAGGATTTTGAATCTGTAGTACTCTGCTATCAGCTCTAAACAAATGAGCAGCTAATCAGTTGAAAGAGAGTTGAACTAAGAAACCAAGATACAGTGAGGAACATGATCCTGTCTACCGTACTGCTACTACAACACTAGAATAAAATGTTGATTAACACAAATGGTTTGATTTTGCAACCCATTGTTTGTCTGAGAAGCTTGCTGTGGTATCTGTGTTAGATCTGGCCTGCAAACAAGTCAGAGCAGTGTAGAAAAGGAGCTGGTAATGTGTATCACATGGCTTAATCCTAGTTTTGGTGGCAAATATATTAGAAAGTCAGATAGATGCTATCTAGGAAGCAGGGGAAATCTCCAATGATACCAAATATTCAGACTCTGTGAAGCTGCAGATAAATTTGTTCCAAAGCTGATAGCACCATGCAACTCAACCAAAACAAAACTGTAATGCTGAACGCTTAAAAGTTTACAATTGCTTTTCCAGCTACGTGTAAATCATGAATGCATTTTGCTGCTCTGGATTGTATAGTTAATAAGACTCAGCCTGCTTGGAAATTGGCTTGTCTGTTTAGAAAGGCAGAGTATGTGTGAAAGATGAATGGATGACCAAGAGGCTCACAGCTCTGGAAATAACACCTCCTGACAGCACTGGGGAGAGCAGGGAAAGGCACCAGGGAAAGGCACTCAGCCTTGCTTTTGCAGCATTACATGCCCTGACTGCCCCAGCAGGTGAGGCCCTTTTCCCTGTTTCACCAAGCCCAGTGAATCAGCCCTCCCTGAGGAAAACACTTCCCAACAGGCTCATTCCTCCCCTGAGATTTCCCATATCTCAGATGCATCAGGTGCTGGTTTCCTCAAATACTCAGTCACTTACAGGCACGAGATAATCTGGAAATAGCTTGGAATGCTGAGATGGTGGAAAGCAAAACTGTAAACTACAAAACCCAAAGAAAAGTCAATTCCCTGTTTCTGTGCTGCACTATCCTTACAGGATGAAAGGTCACCTGGAGTTCACACGGGTCTTTTCTATGCACATTGTAGATACTTTTGAAATAAGATGGGCACTGACATGAAAGAGAGAATTCAAGATATAAAGTCTAGTCATTCTGGCTGTGTATTTCTTACTCTGTTTAAGTGCATAGCAGGGCTTGGTGTTTTTGCAAGGCTCCATTTTCATTGGTGATTTGGCTTCAATAGGATCAGTGCATAAAATGGGTGTTTTTAGTCTGTGTAATTAAAGAGTAGATCACAAAAGTAACCAAAAGGTTAGAGGAAGTAAGAGGTGGAAATAGAGTGACCAGTTCACAAGTGAGAATGGACCTGTTCAACAGCTCCCAGCAACACCTACAAGAACTTTGCTCAAGAGGTTTTCCCTTGAAATCTTTTTTCCTTGAGCACCACAGGCTGCAGGATTCTCCACTGCCCCCCTGGGCAGAAGAGCCAGGTATGTGATTTTCTCTCCTTTTTCTTGAAATTCTCTTTTGCCTGCTGGCAATTATTTGCTGCTTGCAGACATGCTTTGTAAAGCCATGATACCACGGGGAGTCATTGGTGAAACAGCCTCAGAAGTGCTGCTGACCTGATTGCAAAGTATCACATTAACAAAAACAGGACTTTTTTTCCCTCTGCTCAACCTCCCAGCAGGGTTTCTGCTTGATCACTCACTGTGTGGGAGAGGAATCCAGACACTGCTGCATTACTCACTGGTCTGAACAGGGAAAGCCTCTCCATATGTTTTTCCTAATGTGTGTGTACACATTACAAACTGAACTCTCTGAACTCTTGAATCAGTTGCTCTGATTTTCTGGTAGTGATAGAGGGATTGGAGTAGGCTGACTGTCACAGGGAAAGAAAATAGCTTTGAACATACTGATGTCTAGTTTTTCCCTTGGTATTCATACCAACCCTTTTGATGGGCACATCAGCCTAGATATGCAAAATTAGTACAGCCAAGCTAGCACAAATCAAAAATCAACTCTGGAAAGCATTATTGTGGTATCTCTTTCCATCCTTCATTTCAAGTATATATTATTGTAATGTGTGTTCATGGTCTGTTTTATTCAACTGTAGTATCAGATACCTGAGATTCAAATGCCATTAATCCATTCTTATACAGCTGTCCTAAACACAAAGCAATATTGTATTTAGGATACACTGTGCACACTAAAGGAATGTGTTTAATTACCTTCAGTAGATTTGAATAAAGCAGTAAGAAGGAGGTAATTGCTCAGGTAAGAAAGGAGCTGAGTTTTACGACAGAAATAGATTTTTAATGGGAAAATGAACACTGGAGAAAGCCAAGAGTGCATTTGTTTGATTTGAAAAGCAAAGAGAAGATAGATATAATGATGCTGGATGACAAAGACCATTGCTCAGAAAGGAAAGCTATTTATTTCAGTAGATGGAAGACCAAAACTTATGGTCTGGCACTGATGTTGAAAATGAAATGGCTTTCAAGGAATGCATTTTCCCTGTGCAGGGTTTAAAGGCAATGCCATAGGAAAAAGAGACATTAAAACAGCATGGTTTCTGAGAGGCTATAGGTGTTGAGAGGGGAGAAAACAGGGAGTGGGATTCTAAAGGCAGTGACTCAGCTTTGTGAGCAGCTGAGAACACCCTGAGAGAGGCTGGTGAGGTGTCCTGACTCCAACCCCAGCACTGCACACAGGATGGACCAGGCTCTGCTCCATGGTCCCAGCTATGGAACAGGAGGAATGGGCACAAAGTGATGCTCAGGAAGTTCTACCTGAACTTGAGGAAGAACTTCTTCACTGTGCAGTGACTGAGCACTGGAACTGATTGTCCAGAGAAGGTGTGGAGTGTCACTCAGTGGAGTTATTCCAGACATATCTGGACACAGTCCTGTGCTCTGTGCTCTGGGATGGCCCTGCTTGAGCAGGGAGCTGGGAGGGGGTGACCCACAGTGCTCCCTTCCAGCCTGACCCATTCTGTGATTCTGTAAATCCTTATGAACCCCCAGCTTAAAAATGAGACTCCAAATGGGCACTTGGGGGCAGTGGTTGCTCGGCTGTAAAGGAAGGCAGAACAATTCCCCAGCTGCTGGGCAGGAGCTGCCTGAACTCTTCCTTTCTCAAAGACCTGGGATCTGAATGCAGCCTGGACCAAACCTCGAGCTCTTCAGGTCTTGGAGGGCTTCAGTTTTCAGAAACCACATTTTCAGAAATGTGCTGTCACAGACCTAAATTATGAGGTGATTCCTTGGTTTTAACTAATTTTCATTTCTCAGGGCAGCATATGGCCAGGAAAGGGCTCAGGAAAAGAGGTGGGTGCTGCCCTTCAGAGTTTGTCCCTTCCTATTTACCTGTTAGCTGTGCATGGCTTTTTGCAGAAGGAGAGGAGAAGCCTGGATGGACATTCTGGTTTCCAAGTGTCTCAATGAACACATTATTTAATACCAACTCCTTAAACACCATTGGACTCCTTTATCTCCTTCAGACTGGCAGACACCAAGAAGAAGAGAACATAACCCTTCCCTATGTCCTGACAGTCCCCAAAAAACAGACCCAGCAATATGGTAGGATGGTAGAGGAGTTAGAACTGCATGATTTTTAAGGTTCTGACCCAAGCCATTCTATGACAAAGGGGACAGACCCAAAACTTGCTAATGGTTTTCAGAAAGTCCTCTGAAAAGTGCACAACTCCAAAGCTGTGGAGCTTCTTCAGCATGACTTTTCCACAGGAAAACAAAAGATGCACTTGGCATGGTTTCAGTGGGTAACAAAGGGAGGGGTGCACAGAGGTGCAGAGATGGATGTGGCTGCCCCTAGCCCAAATTCAGCTAAAGCCACAAGGTATTTCTGATCCTCAGGGCCCTGAGTCTGGGCAAACATCACTCACTGCCCAAGTGAAAACACCTTTTCTTTCAGCACAGCTTCCCTAGGAGAAGGACCAGGATGGAAGTAGGAAATCATCAACCCTACAATAGAGGGTGATGCATGAACAATTAGGGCTTCTTTAAAACTTTAAAACTGTGATGAAACACAGTAAAGGTGTTAGGATTTTGTCACAAATGGTTTTATGAATTATAATTTCAAAGTTCAAAAGGAAGACTAAGACAAATATCAAGGCCCCACTCTTCAAAAATTAGTCCAAGGAGGGAAAAGCAATCCAAAGAAAATAATGATGATGATTTCCATGCTCCATCCCCATCAGAAATTTGGGATTAATTTTAACACACCAAAGTTTAGTGGTGCAAACAAATAGCAAGAGAAGATTTATGGTGCTTTATAATTTAATTTTGTTCCTTTTATTCTATGCCAAATTGCCCAAACTCGGTGATGCATTAGGACATAAAAAAGCACAACTGTCAAAATCAAAGGACAATGTGGAGGAAAAAAAAATCTTTAAAATTAAAATAATGAGATCTCTTTGTCCACCTCTTCTGAGATCTCTCTCTCATAATTACATAAGAAAGACTGAATTAAGTCTTTAAGTACAAAACAAAAGTCATTTTTTAAGATAAATTAAATTTGTCATGTTTTATGCACAAATCATAACTGCTAATTTTATGTATTATTCATCTTTTAAATAATCTAGGTTTTGGCCCTCTCAGCTTGTCAGCCAAGTGAGACAGTGCAGTGTTTCACATGAAAGAAACTCTGTAGAAGAAAGGCTGGAGAAGCATGGCCTTTAGGGGTTTTTCTGACATGAGTCCTCCTGGACCCTGAGCTTTCTGCTCCCAACATTTATTTAACAGGAGAGCTCCTGGAGGTGCCCTGTCCCACTTCAGGGGTGCAAAAGGAATGGAAGGGGTGAGATGTGCTCCAAGCAGAAGGACCTGGCTGCTTCTGCAGCATGGCTTTGATGTTGAGACAGAAAAAGCTGAAAGATAACCCAGCACCTAATTTAAAGACTATTATTTTCCATAGGCTTTGAAGGAAATTGAAGTAAGAGTCCTGTGTGTTTGCTCTGGTAGTTCCAGGAGCTGTCCTTCTTGCAGGGCTAATTTTATTTTAGCTTTTATAATTTCTGAATGACATTAAAAAGGAGAACTTTGGTCAATCAGTTCATTTCATTTCTCTGCAGAGAACTAGATAGGAAAATTCATGGCCTAATCTTGGTAAATTTAGCAGAGACTTCCATCAGTGGGATCAGTGCTAAATCTACATAAATGTTGCTTGAGGCAGGTCCAGAAAATGGGTAGAAAAGCAAGGGAAGTTTGTAGATATTCAAGTATCATCCATCACTACTTGGTAACAAAGCAGAAAGAATTAAAGAAAATATTATTCTGACATAATCCTGTTTTGTTGGCTGAAGAAAAATAGAGGCATAACTAGTAATATATAATGCAGAATTAACAGTCCTTAATATTCCCCTGAAAATATAACAAAGATCTGAGTTTTATCCGTTTTGCATTGTCCCAAACAGGCCATTTACCTGTGTGCATTGTAAAATTAACTTTTCTCAATTAATGCTAATATCAGTTCCTTTTGTTCTAATCAGACTGTTCCAAAAATGTAATAAGCAATGTGGGATTAGCATTAATAAGAAAAATAAAAAATAAAAAAACCCCAGGCATATTATGCCTGCTGGGTGTTTGCAATTCCACTTCCACCTCCACTATTAATAAGGCTCTGGGTGAAATTGGTTTCTTTGATGATAGAAAAAATAGTGATGTACTTCTAAAGGAATTTTTTCTTGCAGAAACTGTTATAAGCAGAGCAGTTGTGTGGATGCAATGGAAGGCAAATGTCAAAAACAGAGCGTGAATCCTTCCCTCACAAATCATTAAACAATGGCAGTGCCCATGCAAATAGTCATCCAAAACCTGGCTGAAATAAATGGGTTATGAGACCAGCTCCTTTTTCAAGGTCCTCATTGAAGGTCAGCTTTGGGTGGGGAACCCGAGGGGTCACACACACCACAACTGTTCCCACTGGATGATGTGAAGGAGGAGGAAAACAGCTTTGCCAAATGACAAAGTTAGGGCTTCTGTCATTGCAAGAGTCCCTAGGAAGAGCATTGGTGGTTCTTGGTCTAGGGGTGTCATTCCCACCCAGTGCTGTTGAAGTCATGCTGACGAGTTGAAAAAGGCTCTGGTTGGCGATTTCATCTTCTCCACTGTTTTCCCCTCCTAGCAGTACCATTTTTTAGTCTTAGATGTTAGACTGGCTTGTTTTTTTTAGGGGTCTTTTTCACTGAGGGGTATCCCATGAGCACTTGCTGTTGTGTGCCATTTTTAAGGGGATAGTGGAGGTGTCTGTGGATGTGAGAATGGGTACTGTGACAGGGTAAGGGACAAACAGCTAAGAGTATTAGCAATTTGCAAAGACATAAAACATTAACAACAAATAGTCAACACAAACATTAACAATTTTGGTCGACTGGATGGACACACATCAACATCAACAACTATAGTTAACTGGGTAGACACCTTGTAGAGAAAAAACTTGCATTTGGGAATTTAATCCTCACACTGGCTACCACAGCAGCCTGAAATCCTTTGCCTTGTGGTACATCAGCTGCATGGAGATGTAGATAGCAGAGCCTGGAGGAGCACAAAAGATGAAGTGCAAGGGCCACCTCACATCTAACACAAACACAGAACACAGCACCTGCCTCTCAGAAGCTGAAGAAGCTGTTCTGAGTGTGTTACAGCCAATTTCAAAGCTATGGCTTTGACTGTCACAAAAAGTGTGAATTTAATCCCTTACGGGTGGCAGGGGTTTGTTGACTGGAGACAGCTTTGAGGAACAGAGCACTTGAGTGTTTTGTATGTTGATGTTTCATGCCTGGGTAGAGAAGAGATGATAAAACTGCCACAAGTTTGGGTTTTACACGCCGGATCAAAAGCACTAGAGAGGTTTCATTATTGCAGTCCTTCAAAAGCTCTCCATTGTGCAGCCTCACTGGATGCGATGCATTCAAGCCATCAGGAAAGAAGAGTTGTGATATTTCACACATAGGGTAAGGAAATGAGTAAATGAGATACCACTGAGACACCTCTCTGTACCTGAGAGGCTCTAAATTACCCTCACTGAACTGTTGCAAGGAGAGGGAGTGTGAAAGAAAACCTACTCAGATGAAAGGGGGAACAATAAGGACAGAGCCTCCCCAGCCAGAGAGCATTCAGGTGCTCAGGCAGGGCATCATCTCCCCTTGGCTGTGCTCTGCAGTGTACCCTGGGGCTTTCCTGGCCAGGTGGCCCCTTGTTAAAATGATCAAAGGGAAGCCAGATTACTGCTGTGTCTAACACCAATCCTCTACTGCACCCCTCCTCTTTCTTTCTCTCTCTCAAAAAAAAAAAAAAAAAAAAAAAGGGTTGTTTTAGAAAGCTAAGACCATCATGCACTGTTTCCAAGGACCAAACACTGCTTGCAGAGCACAGGCAAAGGCTGGTGAGGGATTGTGAGTGATGCTGTTTGTGCTGTTTGTTGGCCACTGCCACTGGCAATCCCTACAATGCACCACTGGGTCCCCCTGGACACCTTGCTCAGGTGCCTTGGGAATGCAGAGGACACCTGAGGCAGGGCCTTGGCATGGGGAGTGGATGGACTGAGAGTGAGAGGGCTTAAGGATAAAGCAGAAATCACATTTCTTTTGCTTTCAAGAGACTCTGAGGAGCCTCGCTTCTTCCCACAGCCTTTGTTGTCCCAGCTTAGTTCCCAGAACCCAGCAGCCTCCATGAGACTGGATCTGTTCCTGGGAAGGGCTGCAGCCTGGCCTTCTGCCCCTACCTGTTGCTGCCTGAGAGGGTTATGGAGCAGCGAAGGGACACAGCAACATGGCAACTCTTACTTGATGCAAGAAAGAGTGCAGTTTATTGAAGAGAGCTATTGCTTTTTATAATACAGTTCATGCAAAACAAATAGAGACAGTTCATTGGAGAGAGAGAGACACCTCTCCTCTCTGGTTCTCCCATAGATCCAGCAGGTGTTTTATCTATGTTATGATTCTTTGTCTTATGTTTACAGTACAGACAGAGGCCCTAGCATGGGAAAGGATTCAGCTAGGCCTGAGAAAGTTTCACAGCCTGAGAAAGAAACTCAGACCCTGTGAGAAAAGGCCTAGGCCTGCGGCAGTGTCCACACCTACCTAGAACAAAATTAACTCTTTAGGACAGTTGTTGCAAACAATATGATTGTGGGATGGGAGCTCTCTAAGTGAGGTTTTGAAGAGGGGCATGGCATTAGTTAGTGCTGTAACATGAGAACAAATGAATCATATAAACAATTTATTCTTATCTGTCACGGGAGCTGCCCCACATAAAAACCAAATCACCTTTGGTCAGTGCCAAAAGTATTTTTAGCAAAAGTAATATGAACACTGTGCCTCTTTTTGAAAGCACATGTGCTTATTTTTGTTCCCAGGTTTAGGACAGAGAAGTGGATTGGAAACACTCATAAGACATCCTGGTGCAAATGTAAGACCATGTTTAGGCAAACCAGAGCACAGATAAATGTAATTTTGAAGGATTGTGTGTTTGATTAATCAGTCTGGTACATTCTCCTGGGGAATGAGCTCCATGCTTGGGCACTGTTATGATTTACCCAAACACAAGCAGCTGAAGCCCAGAGCACAATGGTCCACTTCCAGTGAGACAAAATCCAACACACATCTTGCAACTCTGGCTGGTGGCTCCAGAGACATTTCCTGACAAGAATCTGCTTCAAATGCTTCATGCAAGATGGATGTGACAGGGAAGAAAGGTTTTCCTCTGGTTTGTCAAAATTTTGGGCCTGCATTCTGCAGAGATACATTGCTTGGTGCCAGTACTAAAACAAGTGTGACATTTGTATATCCTCTCTCTCATATTGCCAAAGCTTATGGGAAAGGTACTACAGGGAGTAGGTTTTCCCTACCATTTTTGCAGCTGCATCATCTTTAACACTCCAGCATGAATCTTTTTTGTTCTGCTGAGGCTTCACCATCAGGTACATCATGTCTTCTCCCTCTTAGCCCCGTGTTTATGTGTCTGGCCTACCAACAGCATTGTTGCTCCCTGACCATGCTGGATGCTGCTGATTGACATGAAAATGAAGCAGAACATTGCTCCAAGTGGTTCCTAGCACAGAACCATCCCAAGGACACCAAGTAGGTCTCCAAGAACAGGGCTCTGTTTTCTCCCAGAGGCTGTGGTCCTGTTAGGGGCTGTTCACACTGATTGCATGGTGCCCACCAAGAGCACAGCAGGTTTTGGCTCTAGCTGTAGCCACAGAAGTAGCTTTTCTGTAAGGAGAATCTTCTCTGTGGCCTGGTGATGCAGCAGGGAGAAGGCAGCAGCAGAAATCTCTTCTTAGAGCTTCCTTGGCCTTGGTGTATGTCCTGATTTGAAGGACAGGTGTTTGCCAATAAAGGCAGGAGCTTCTCTTTGAAATGTAAAATGAGAATGCAAATCCCCTCCCTCCAAATTATAATAATTTTGAAATTAGGGGCTCTCAGGCAAAGATAGGGTAATTAGAAATAACAATTCTTTACTAGGAAAATTAAAATAGAAATACAGTATTACAAAGAACAATCTCAAAACACTGACAGAGTCAGAATACAACCTGACACCCCGTCAGCCAGTCAGGGTGTTGGTAGCAGTTCCATTAAATGGTGGCTGCATCCTCCTGCAGTGGCAGATGTGGTTCAGCTGGAGCAGTGCTCCTGTAGAAGGTGCAGTTTTCCTCTGAAGGTCCAGGGATGATGGGGAAAGGTCTGGTTTTCCTCTGGAATCCAGTGGAAAGAAGGTAACTTGTCCAAAAATATCAGTTTTTTATCTAGGTAGGGAAGGCTTGGCTCCTCCCCTGGCTGGAGCATCTCCCAATGGGATGATGGAATTTTATCAGTCATGCACTGGGACTCAATGGCCCATTAGCAGATGATATCTCCCTGGAGGGAGGGTGGGTTGTGGAAAAGATAAAGATCACTGCCCCACCTTGTTTCAACAGATGGGGACAGAATACACATTTCTGGTCACATCCTGTACTGCAACCCAAGCCAATGTAGCATGCCAGTAGGAGGGCTGTTCCCTGCTCATGCAGCTGGGCAGTGTAAAGATGTGATTTGACATGATGATGTCTTGGCATGACAGCACTGCAGGGCTTCAGCTGTGCAAGGTGTGGGTGCTGCCAGGGGGGAAGGCAGCTGTGCCAAAGGATGTGCCCAAAGGCATCCCAAGGGATGGGCACTGTGTCACAGGACCCACCTCCAGGGGCTGGCTGGTGCTGGGAGGGAGGGAAAAGAGGCAAGAGTTCAACATTGTTTATTTCTAGAGTTCAAGGTTGTTTATTTCCACATGGTTTGTTTCATGAACTTCTGCAGTGGCATCCCTAATGCATCTCTCAAATACCTTTTGCTATAAAATTGTGTCAATCACATAGGATCCAAGATCATCTTATTTCTTGTCAATATCAAGCTGTTACAGCCCAAATTACATAAAGGAATTGGCACTTCAGGAAACAGATCATGCAATCATTGTAATAGGAAAACACTGTTTGCATTCAGGTTGTGTCTCTGAAGGTCTAACATTGATTTTAAATTCTGCAGCCTTTGCCTCCTGCTTGGGCCTGGCAGGATGAGATGCTGAGGCTGCTGAAAACCCGCACTGGAGACATAAACAGCAGCATGAGTGCCTGGGAGGAGAAGGGAGGAAACCTCCTGGAAGAGGGTGGGAGAGGGCTGGCACAGGAATAGAAGACTCTGTTCTCAACAAATGGCATCAAAGTGCAGAGCAAAAGTGCCTTTCCTTCACCAAAATACCCTTTGATGTCCTGTGTGAGCACAGGTGAAAGCCTTTTGTAGAACACACTGTCTTGAGTCACAGAAACCCTTCTAAACACTAATTTTATTCAGGAAGGTTTTCCATGACACCTTTGATAATAAGAAGTTGCTTGCCTGAATGCTGGCAAGTTTCCATCATTCTCTCCAGAACTTTGCAAGTGGTAATAAGGTGGAGTTTGGGGAGAGGTTGTGGGGGATTTTTTCCCTTATTTTTTCCTTTTTTTTTTTTTCCCCCTCAAGGAGAAGCTGCTTATGCAGCAACCAAGGCAGTCACTAGTGTTCAGTCTGCCACACTTCCTGAGGCCAGCCTTTAATAGGACATTTGGCTGCACAACAGATGATTTAAATGCTCTTCTTTGAAGGGCAAATAATAATGATTATCTTTTTGTAGACACTGAGAATATTTTAAAGAAGAATTTTGGTCTGTCTTCTGTGTAGTGCTGAATAAAGGATATACAAAATGTAGGATCCCTGTAGGTACAAAATTTTTCTTTTATGTTTTAACACTATTATACTTAGAATTCACCTTGTTTTCCCTTTTCTAATTTTTTCACATTTTTTGTTCTCTTTGCTAGTATCAAGAGAGGATATATTGCTGCAAGTAAAATAAAAGCTTTTATCTAGGACTTCTCCATGCTCTAAAATTACAGTTCTGTAAGCCCAAGTGACAGTTAGGTAAGGGACTCAACCAGTTAATGAGCAGCTCTTCATTAAACTCACTGCAGGAAGAGCAGAAAGTTCATTTGGTTTTCCTGTCCTTCACAGATGAGGTCTTGAAATTCCCTTTTGAATAAGTTTTCATTTTCTGTTAGTCTAAGTTTCTGTGGTTGTGTTTTTAAATTCTTGGTATCACAGTTGACATAGAAAAATGAACATGATTTCATGGTTGCATTTTATAGTTCACACAATTTATATGTGACAAAAACAAGTGGAACAAAGTCGAGTTGGAGACCAGTAACACCAGTCCTGTTTAACATCTTTGTTCACGGTCTGGATGATGGGGCAGAGCTTGTCCTCAGCGAGGATGCCAGTGACAGCAGACTGCAGGAGAGGCTGATGTGCCAGAGTGTGGGAGTCCAGGGTGTTCCCCTGGCTTCCCTGAATGCCTTGAGACCCTCCTGGCAGGGGTTTCAGGGGCCCTGGCATGGTACCCAGGGGTCCTGGGGGCTGGACTTAAGTCCCTGGAGAAATCTGCCAACATTGTGGGAAGAATTACAAGTCACAAAAAATAAGTAGAGTATAAATTAGATTGTTATAAGGTAGAAAAGTGAGTTTCTAGGAATATTTATATTAGGGGGTTCATTGTTAAGGTGGAGGATTTTGGGCGTGGTATCTTTTCCTTCTTCTTTTTCTTCATGCCATCCATGTTGAGTGCCAGCCTGCATTCTTTGATTGGTCTGAGACAGAGTTGGACAGTGTAATAAAATTGTCATGTATTGGAAAGTAATTGTAAATATTAGGTACGTAATTTATAGTATAAAATATAAGTCCTGCCCAAGGGCAGGACAGTCTGCCCTGGATCTCAAGCTGAACAGACCACTGTTAGCTAGAGAAAGAATTTCTTAGATAAGAAACAATAAACAACCTTGAAAACCTCAGAGAACAACCTCCTGAATCTTCTTCAGCGCCCAGCTGGGAAAACCAGAATTTCAAACCACCTATATGTCCTCTTGAGGGGATCTCAAGCTCAGGAGACCCCTAAGACAGTGACACCAGAGCTGTGTTGCCAGGGCTGAACATGAGCCAGCAAAGTGTCCTTGTGTCAAAGAAGGCTGGCAGGACTCAGGACAGGACTCAGGGCTGCACCTGGGGGGTGATGCCAGCAGGTCAAGGCAGGAGATCCTTCCCCCCTTGCTCAAGCCACACATAAAGCTCTGGGTCCAGTTTTGAGCTCCCAAGTGCTAGAGAGACACAGACACACTGGTGGGAGCCCAAATGACATCCAGAGATCTCTTCCCACCTCAGCCATCCTGGGATTCCATGATTAAGCTGCATGATATGAACAATAATGGAGATTTTTGAGATATACACCACCCC
This sequence comes from Muscicapa striata striata, assembly GCA_030060385.1. Lineage (NCBI taxonomy): Eukaryota > Metazoa > Chordata > Aves > Passeriformes > Muscicapidae > Muscicapa > Muscicapa striata. The sequence goes on along the minus strand of JAREIS010000137.1, from coordinate 231,443 downwards.
TACTCCAATATGCTTCCAAAGCATATAAAAATTAAATCATCTTGCTGTAATTGTCTATTGTTCTGTCACTACTGTATGAAAATTTTTAAGAAATAATAGCAGAGACTTCTCTTGAAGTCTTCATGGTCATAGAACCATAGCAACATAGAATATCCTAAGTTGGAAGGGACCCCCCTAGGATCTCTTCACTGAGTCCACCTCCTGGGCCTGCAAATACACCCCTGAGAGTCACACCATGTGCCCAAGAGCATTGTCCAGATGCTTCTTGAACTCTGGCAGGCTTGGGGCTGCGACCAAATCCCTGGGAGCCTGTCCTTTTACTGCAGAAGCCACCTGCCACAGGAAAGGCTCTGGTTCAAAATCACCTTGTGATCAGCTCTGCAAAGAGTGGAATTCTCACAAGTGGATTTATGATGGATCCCAGAAACCTGGGAGTTTTGAGCTTTCTGTGCTTTCTGACACTGACACCCTGGAGACCACTGCTTTTGACCTGAGGCCTTGGAGAAGGCTCCCAAATTTGCATGATCTAGTTATAGTTAAGGGTGTGTAGTTAAATAGAAATGTGTGCTTTCACATGGTGAAGGGTTTTAAATTTGGGGTTTTTAGAATGTAGCAACAGGTATAGGACAAGAGGGAGGATTTTGGGTGTTGTCTCCTTTCTGTCTTCTTCCTTCTTCTTCATGGTTTCAGGTGACAGTTTATCGTTGGATAGCTAGTGCTGCACTGCGGGTCACAGGAGTTTGGTTATTGGGTCAAAAATATAAATAATGTAGGTGTTAATTCTTTATTGGACTGTTTAACTTTAAAAGACCTTGTAGCAGCTAGATTCCCCTCCATTTTGCTCACTTTTAGCTGGTGGCTAGAAGTGTTGGATAAGATTTAATAAACAGCCAAGCCCAAACACGAGAAATTTGTCTCCTTCATGTTTTTAATCCTGACTCTGAGTGAAGACAGAAGAAAATGAAGACAAGCCACTAATTAAGTGGTACAGACACCACCATTGCAGATTTATGCCTTTAAACTCCAGCCCAGCTGCATCCCCTGTGACCCTCACAGTGGAGCGGGGAGCTGTGGATTGTCTTTGTGTGCCTTGTCCCTCTGACAGCAGTGATCCTACACTGCTCTTTAGCATCTGGAGGCAAAACTGAGCACAGCCCAGCTGTTTGAGGCTGTAGGAGCACTTTACCCTGTGTGTGTTGCTGCTGTGATGCTCCTTTCCAGGAAAGCAGAAAGCACAGAGGGAGAGGATCCGCTCCGTGAGTCACTTGGCAGCATCCTGCAGGCCAAGTGGAACATGGGGCTTTAGCTAAGAGCTGCTTTGATGGGAAATATGGAATGTGACAGCTGTTTGGGCTGGAAGCTTCTCCAGTGACTCGGGGCCTAGCTCACCCAGCAGTGTGTGAGCTGCTAAACACTCCCTAGAATGTGAAGCTGGAATGTTTAATGCCTTTTTGGTCAGGTGTTTGTCTGCCACAGAGCTTGGTAAATCTGTCTTTGGTGCCATGGGCATCCAGTTGTTTCTCTCTCTTCCTCCTGCCCCTTCTTATTAGCATTTTCGTAAGGTTTCATTTTCTTTTCCCCTAAGAGAGTTTGCAAGAAATGAGTAAACGCTTATGTTGCCATTTTTCATCTATTTATTTTGGCTGTTTGTTTTTGCTCTGCTTTGGAGAGGCTGTGGTGCAGAAATAAGCTACAACCTGTCATCCCAGAGGGAGGAAATGGTAGACTGTGCATGGAAAATCTTCTCTAGTTTTCCTCTTGTAATTTCATTAATGACATCATGGTAAATGACCAGACTTTTTCCTGGAAGAAAGTTTGGTGTACTTCTTTATAATCATGCAAGGTGTACATGCTCAGACCTTCACAGCAAACCTAAAACCAATTTAGAACACGTACCTTTAAGTCTCTCAAGGTCTATATCATACCCCGTTGAAACACTAATTAAGGTTTAATTTTACTGTAGCTTTCAGATACGAGGCAATCACTGTCTCGTGCCCTGCTGATAAGGGCTGCAGCAACAAAGACTAACACTCAAGTGCTAATTTAAAGACAGAAAAAGGAGGTGAAACTAAAAGATTTCCCCATTTGGACCTAAGCAGTTATAAAGCTAACAGTGCCTTTCCCACTGTGACAACCAATGGTAAAAAAAAATAAATGAGAGATATCTTTAATCTATAGGCTTCACTATAATTTAGGGGTAAAATATTTTTGTTGATTTTATGTGGGGGTTTTTTTTCATAAGGGTTTTATTTTTTCCTTTTTGTGTATGTGTGTGTGTGTGTGTGTTTTGAGATGGCTTTTTTTCCTTTGCTTAGGCTAAGGGAGGGAAACTAGCAGCAGAGGCAACAGATACAAAAGCAGAAATTTCCCCCACGCTGCCCAGCTGGTTATTTCAGCACTCACCTGTGAGCACCCTTCAGTGCAGAAGGGATGCCTTTGAGAAACCACATATAAACATTTCCTTGAGCAGCTCTGCAGCAGAGGCTCAGCTATCAGGTTTCCAGAACCTGCAGTAAAGCAGCATGTCTGGTGAGAGATGATTTCATGACACAGATCACTATCAGTGAGAACCTCAGCTGAAAATCACTTATTTCATTTCACACAAGACAGGGAATGGAGGCAGTCTAGAAACGAAGGAAAGCACTGTAGCTAAATTCAGCAAATTCAAATGGGAGCAACTTGCTGACTTGATATAAATCCCACCCATGGTGTCCATCAAATGCTCACTGAACCACAGAGACGTGCCTTGCATCCTCTTATCCCATTAATTTCTAGCAGATTGTAGGTGTTGTTTGTGACAGTAGAGTATAAAACATCTTTAGGCACATATGTGACTTAAATTGACAATGTGCTTTTAATGTTTGTTTGGAATAGGCTTATTCACAGTCTGCTGTGCTCCACAATGTGGATGAAAGGCAGGAGCTGAAAACCCTACTATTGTTTACAGGATGGCAAAATATTCTCTCTGCTCTAAATTAAAAACATTATGGAAAGAAAAAGAATCAGGGTGGGGGGAATGGGAGGGTGGGGTGGGAAGGTAGGTGGAGAATAACAAGAAGAATGAAAGGATCCCAAGACAAATTGTATTGATGGAAAATGAACTCTGCCACTTCACTTCCTTTGGCCCAAACACTCCCAGCAATGCAGTTCAAGGTCCTGTGCATCATTGACACTTTCTTGCTGGTTTTGGAGGTCCTGTTCTGGAGGAGGGTGGTTGTGACCAAGCACTGGTGGGGACCTGCCAGGATCTCCAGCCTTGTGCAAAAGCAGATGCCTGGCTGTTCCCAGGGACCACACTGCTGGGCAGGCTGGGAAGGCCAGTGGACATCAAACACCAGGTCCTTGATATGTTAAATCTGTGCTCTGACTTTTCCCCTTCAGTGTGAAGTCAGTGCAGGCTCAGAGACACCCTTGGCTTTGTGCAATACATGAGGTTTTAAACCAGAACTTGGCCTCAGCTCAGGTTGTTTGTGAACCCTTGAACAGTCCTGGCAAGGTTATCTTGTGGTAGAAGGGATCCCTGCTTGTCCTGATGAATCCACCCCTTTGGGATGCATCATGTTGTGCATTCTTCAGGAAGACATGATTGCTTCTTCTCTTTGAAGTTAATGTCTTATTTCCATCCTCCAAATTCACACATTTTTTGATTTTACTTGGTAGGAGGAAGGACTGCAGCTCAGACTGTGCCAGATAGAATCCCAGAATCATAGATTGGCTTGGGTTGGAAGAGACCTTAAAGATCACCTAGTTTTGACACCTCTGCCATGGACAAGGGACGACTTTCACTAGAGCAGATTACTCAGAACTGCATCCAGTCTGGTCTTGAACACTTCCAGAAATGGGCCATCCACAAATTCTCTGGGCAACCTGTTCCAGTACCTCACCACTCACAGTAAAGCATTTCTTCCCAATATCTAATCTAAACCTACCCTTCTTCAGTTTGAAGCCATTCCCCCTTGTCCTGTGACTGTACACCCTTGTGAGAAGCCCCTCTCTGCTTTTCCTTTTCTCCACTTTTCTTGCAATTCCCCTAGAGCTCAAAAGAAAAACACTGTTTTAAACTAAAGTAGATATTAAATGTAGACAGGATGCTCATACCTCAGCCAGGAATTTTCACCTGTATGTTTTACATAAGAAGTTTACAGTAACTTGCACCTGGGAGCTGGGAAGGAGAGAGCTTGGGAATTACATGAGATTGGAGCAGTGTCTTTCCAGGAGGATCCCCAGATTTAGACTGCCAGGAGAGGATGGGTTTTTCAGCCTAGTTGCCTCCTGTTCTACAAAAAAGGCACTGGGACCTCCCAGAGCCCACCCAGCTGCCAGCACAGCCCTGCCTGTGCAAGACACAGGCACATCAAGGGATACATTGTACACATTCCACATGTTTTGGTGGGAAACCAAAGGGATCCCTGCAGAGGCTGCTGAAAGCTTTCTACATCTGGAGTTTGGTAGTAGTCACCAAAATGAGGTGGTTTCAAGGAAAAATAAATATCTTATCAACAGCTTGTTTGTGACACTCATGGTCGTATGAAAGGCATCAGTCTCAGCCAAAAATATTGTGTACTCTTCTGAAAAGGGAAAAAACTGGTAATCTCTAAGGAAAAAAAAAGAGGTGTCAGGGCAATCAATTCACACAAATCAGAGCTTTTAATTTCAATTCCAACCAAGGCAATGAATTCACACAAATCAGAGCTTTTAATTTCCATCCCAACCATACCTTTGTACATGTGTGTGCATTCTAGTTAGCCTGAACTGCAAAACAAAGACATTTTGAACCTCAGAAAATAGAGTTCTGGTTACATAATTACAAGAAAACCGCATTTTCGCAGTTTCAAAAATTCTCTATCACTGTTCTGAGCAAATATTTGTATTAAAACCCATAATTTGGATTTAAATTAATAGGAATTTGCTGTCAGGAAATATTAAATTTGCAGTCAGCCATAATGCAAACCTTAGCTGTAACTCATTGTTCTGGTATTCATATATTAGAGACCAGTATTTAACCTTCCTTTGAATCTTGGCAAATCACACCTTTAGTCCGGCGTTAAAGGAGGGGAGTAAGAAAGGGAAAGCACATTTCATGCCCTCTTTTCAAAATTAAAACTAAGCTTGCATTTTAGAATAATAAATTTCAACCAGAAGCTAAAGTGTGTATCAAGCCCTAACTGCCTATTAAAATTAATTTAAACCAAACAGATAATTTTTAAAAGTCTAATTTCTCCATTACAAAAAAAAAAAAAATCCATGCAACCACTCCATAAATAAATACAAATTTGCCCTGGCATCATCTGAAAGAGCCCCTCCCTCAGGCTGGCTTCTTGTCATAGCCAAATGCTTAATAGGTTGTGGCTGGAAAATCCCAGGGAAAGCTGGAGATTTTTATGAGATGAGCACTGATTGTGCAGGAGCCTGCAGCTATTGCTGACCTGCCTCTTTCACAGAAAGAGGATTATTACACAAAAGAGTGCTAGAGATACTGTATGAAAAATACATTTTAATTTCCTTCTCAGCAAGAGAAGATGGAGAGAAGGGAAATGGGAACAAGCAGAGGAGCTACTTCTGCAAGTGTTCTAGGGGGGGGATCCCTTTAATATTATTATTATTGGTGCTACTTGGAAAGTTCTTTACAGGATATTTTATGGATGAACATGAACAGTTCCCACATGAACTGGTCCCACAGTCTTCTTTTATTTCCTCCAAGCATATAGAGCTGGTCTTTTACACACATAAACCCACACATACTCCCATAAGTATATCTATTTTTCTGGCTTTTCCCCATTGTTTCCCTTCTGCTACTCCCTCCTTCCCCATTAGAGAGATTGAACAAAAAATACACTACTTGTCTCGCTACTTACAGCGCACATGGAGGGGCACCCACCTGGGATTTTCTCTCAGTTTTTTGCTTTCATGAGGGGAGTTTTTGGGTTTAATGCCAGGGCCTGCCTGCCCTCCCAGCTCACACCAGGGTGGGAATGTGCTGCCTTGGTCTCAGAGCCTTTGTCAGGCGTTCTCTCCATTCACATGGCGATGCAGCTGCTCCTGCTCTGCCCTTCCCAGCCTCAGGTCCCTCCCCAGGTCCCCTCCATCCCCCATCCCTCTCCAGCCCGGAGCTGATGCTGTGGCTTCTTCACCTGTATCCCTGTATCCCTGTCCCTGTATCCATGACAACCACAGTGGCACCAGCGCAGGGCTCAGCATCACTGCCAGGACCCCAAAGTGATTAAATACTGTTAATGCCTTCTTAACTGCACTTGGAATGTTTCTGGAAAAAAAGAAAAAATAGGAGTGGATGGGCGAGGATGTGCAGAAGGTGGAGGAAAATCCCTCATTCCTGGCTGGCTGTCTTTGCAGTGACAGCACCACGCTGTCCCCAGGCACCACAGCCGCCTCAGCTGCTATCAGAAATATCCTTTATATCCTAGTATTATCCTTTATATCCTTTCCTATCCCTGGAGCAGGCTCCAGCTTCCTCAGCACCACTGGGACTAGCTGTGAGTGTTTGGGTGGCCAAAGGGGTGATACCCCTGCTGCCCCAGTTCACATTCCATTCAACCAGGCAGGGAAGCACACAGCTCTCCTCAGGCCAAACCCGCCCTCACCTCTCACAGAGGGGCTGAGCAAGACCCTGGGCATGGAGCACACCTTCCCCCTGCCAGAGTGATGCTGTAGCAAGTAAAAAGAATGGGCAGGTGTGCTGCTGGGATGTCACCTCTGTCCCCTTGCAGGAGGCTCCATAGACACACAGGCACAATCTGAGTTGTGCTTACCTATCTCTGTTTACTGTGCTCACCCTGGCCAGGATTAGTTCAGGGAGAGCTGCCCAGGGCAGGACATTCTGCAGTGTGGGGCTGGTGATCTGTGTCAGATCTTTTGGGGTGCAGTGCTGACAGAGCTGCTGCCATTTGAGCACAGAAGAGCAGCCCCAAAGCCTCATCCTCACCTACACAGGCAACTTCTCTGAACAGAGAAATTTCCTAGGCACAGAGCAGGGAGAAAAAATAACTTCCACCTAATCAGATTTGTGTAGGAGCAGCCCTCCTGACTCGCCTGCTGGCAATTGGTATTAACAATGTAGGTCAGGTCAGCCTGAGAGCCAGGGGCTCTCAGCAGCCTCCCTGCAGCAGGGGGGTGGGGGGGGAGCAAGCAATCACATCCCCCAACCCTCATCCCCCACTTCAAAGCCTTCTCCTCAAGCTTCCCCTCTCACACCAAGCCAGAGAGCCTGGGGCTCTCTCTGCACCTTTGGGGCTGCTCTTCACCCACTGCCTGGGGAGCAGATCCATCCCTTATCTACTGCTCATTTCCCAAAGCCCTCGAGGGGTGACTCTTTTGCACCAAACAGGCTTTTCTGCAAAGGGAAGGAAGCATAATCTCACCACCTGGCAGCTCTGAGACCTGTGGATTACAGAGAACTGATTTGTCAGTCTTTCATCACAGCAGTTCACGTTTTAGCTTCTGTTCTTTGCCAGCAATTCAGGCAACAAACTCACTCCTCATAACAAACAGTGCTCATGCTCTATGATGTTACTCTAGATCAAGTAAGATTCAGACTACCCTAGTTCCTAATTTTCTTGGGGAGCAGGTCTTTAATATCCTACAGAACCCCTTGGAAGAGGGTCTGTGAAGCTGCTGGTTTCAAGGATGAGGTGAGATTGAATGCAGGGAGCAAAGCTGCCTTGGCAGCTGGGGAGGGAGGTCTGGACTCATTATCAAGAATCTGAGAAGACATAAATCTTACAGTCCTCATCTGGGAGGTGAAACCTGCTTGTTGGACAGGGCTGCCCTTGTGCTGTAACAACAAACATCACATGGGAAAGTAAAGGTTGAGAGCCAAACAAGAAAAAAGGGAAGGACAAAAGGCAGAAGTTTGGGGAAGAAACAGAAAAACAGACCAAAGAAGAGAAGAAAAAATTATAATGGAAAAAATCGTGTCCAGTTACATTTGGGAAGAAAGCAAGCAGGGTGGAATAGTGAACTTTGAAGCTCCTTCTTGCAGTGGGAAGTTCTGTGTGAGGACCTGATATCTCTGGTATCACACCTTAGATTATTTGGGAGGACTTGACAATTAAATCAGTTGAGTAAGATCAACTGCCCTACTCATCTTTAAGAAATTTAATGGTTACAGCCACTGCTGGGGATGCTGCTTCAATGTTATTTCATGGTTTGATGTAGTTACTGCCATTTATCTCTATAAAGGGTCTGGTCCTCTATCACTGGTATGTGGCACTGTGGCTTAGAGTTAGATTACTGTAAAAGATGTTTAATTATTTATTTTTATAATAATGGACAAATTTTAGCATAAAGAAAAGATGCTAATTCATATTATGATCTTTGATGTTAATCCATGTGGCTTTATATTAATTTTCTTATATCTTATTTGTGTGAACTCCTTTCCCCTATTAGGAGTGTAACTGCAATGCCTGGCTGACAGTGGCCTTTTAGCTGAACTATGAACTGATTTAAATTGAGTATTGGACTAGTTCCCCTTTGTTCTCCATTGTCCTATAAATTGGGGAAGGTGTTAGGGGAAGACTACTATGGACAAAATAAATGTTTAAATCCTTAGCTAGTTTGACACTTTCTCTGTAAATGTCATTCCAACACCCTATTTCTGAATTTACAAAAATAAGTAAAACATTAGAACATTAACCACCCACAGCTACAGATGTTGATGACAGTTTTTTTGAAGTGTACTGAGTGAGGATCATCAGATAGACTGGGCAAAAATATATATGCCCAGTGAAAAGTCAGAAGATAATATAAAGAGGGAGATTTTATTTTTTAATATTCTCATATTCTGGGAAAACCCAGCACAGCATCCCTAACCCGTGATGCACCACAGGTGCTAGCTGAATGATTGAGGATGGAGTGACTGGATGGAAGCTTATTTGGAGAAGACCTATACTTAGTTTTAGCTGGAGACAGGGGAGGATGCTGCTTTTTCAGTCCTGGAGGCAGCAGAAGAGAGCCAGTGTGGATCCAGGCTCCTCTGAGATGAGTGGAGACTTGTTTTGAAGGGTAGCTGCTTTCACTGTGAGGAAGGTGGCTGGAGGAGAGCTGAGCCCCCAAGCTTTTCCTTAGGCTGAGGTGGAAGGGAGGACAGCCAGCTCCCCTGCAGAAAATCTCTCTGTGAGCTGCTTGCTCAGTATGTTCCCTTCTGTCACCCGAGGAAACTTTCACCTCAGATCCACCCAGGAGAGGCCCCAAGCAGGGATTCAGCTGCTGCTGGAGCTGGCAGGATGGAGGCTGAACCTGCCATGCAGCTCCCAGCTCAGATCCTACCCCTAAATTTTGTGGTTTTTTCCAGCTTCAGCACTACCTGAAGGAGCAGCTCTGCCCCTGGGTAACCACAATGCTCAAAGCACAGAACATTTCTGGTCAGCTTCCCTAATCTCCCTGCTCTCCATCTACTGCTGAAGTTCAGGGTAAAACTGTGAATGGAACAGAAGCAGGAGCATCAGCATTCCCTGCTGTGTTGGGTTGATGTGGTCAGAAATGTGTATTCTATCACCATCTGTTGAAGCTGGGTGGGGCAGTGACCCTTATCTCTGTGGCAGATATCCTCTGCTAATGGGCCAGCTTTAAAACCAGGTGGGGCAGTGATCTTTATCTTTTCCACAACCCACCCTCCCTCCAGGAAGATATCATCTGCTAATGGGCCATTGAGTCCCAGTGCATGACTGATAAAATTACATCATCCCACTGGGAGATGCTCCAGTCACAGGGAGGAGCCAAGCCTTTCCTACCTAGATAAAAACTGAGATTTGGAACAGCAAGTTACCTTCTTTCCACTGGATTCCAGAGAAAACTGGATCTTCCCATATCATCCCTGGACCTTTGGAGGAAAACTGCACCTTCTACAGGAGCACTGCTCCAGCTGAACCACATCTGCCACTGCAGGAGGATGCAGCCACCATTTAATGGAACAGCTACCAACACTCTGACTGACTGACAGGTGTCAGGTTGTATTCTGACTCTGTCAGTGTTTTGGGATTGTTCTTTGTAATACTGTATTTCTATTTTAATTTTCCTAGTAAAGAACTGTTATTCCTAATTCCCCTATCTTTGCCTGAGAGCCCCTTAATTTCAAAATTATAATATTAATTTGCATGGAGGGGGTTTACATTCTCCATTTCAAGAGAAGCTTCTGCCTTTATTGGCAAACACCTGTCCTTCAAACCAGGACACCTGCCCCTGCTCCCTGACAGCCCTGGGTGTCACATCATCTCCACTCTGCAGGCATCCACTGTGTCATCCTGCAGGGCACACCCCCTGCATTTTGAGCAGCTGGATTCTGTGTGCTCAGGGTGCTCTCTGGCAGCCTGTCTCATGGCACCCCTTCTGCACTTCAGCCTGTGAAACCCTGCAAATTTCCATCTGCAGAAGGGCTGGCTGAAACTTATTATTTGTTCCAGGCAGGAAACGGGTGGAAGTGTGAGCTTAAGAATCCACCAGAGCTTTCATGTGAATCCTGCAGAGCTATGTCAGGAGTTGATAAAAAAATGAATGTCTAAAATTAATTCCCAAATGCAAAAGTGAGCATCTAAATTAACAGACTGATTTTGGGAATCAGAGCGTATGGAACTAAGATAGTTTGTTTATGTGGTTCAAGATGGGTTCAGAAATACAGTTTTTGGTACCCAAATCCGAAAATCTCATTTAAAACCTATTTAAGTGTCTTTGTACACTTAGCAATCTATTCAAGATGGTGCTAACTTGAGCTGTTGCAGAGCAGCACTGGGAGTGAAATCAAAGCAGCAGATGTGTTTGCTGCATTTCCACCATAGCACACCACTCCTTCCTGGCCCATCAGCAGAAGAAAGCTGTAGCAGAAAGAGAATGGCAGCTGGGCACGTTGAGTTTCCATATGTGTCACCTGCCCCACATGCCATACTCCAGGCCCATCCTCACTCCTGGAAATCCCAGGTGGCCTCAAGCAGCTGATTGAAATCCCACCTTGGATGCTGTGTGGTGCTGGCCTGGCTGCTGGACTGACATCTTGGCATAGAAATGGGAGAGGACTTTGTGCTTTCAAAGCCACATTTGATTTAGGGAGCATTTCTGCAGAGGGTTCACTCAATGGGTGCCCCTGGTGTCTCCTCACAGTGCAATTCACCCCATCCCCACTCACTCCCTGGGCCCTCTGACAAAGCACCAGTCACAGATGTGGGGCATGCAGGCAGCAAAAATGCTCTGGCTTTTGTTTTTGCATTGTTTCCATCAGATGGAGACATGGATTGAGAGATTAACCAGCCCTGGTAATGGCCATCCTGTCGCATTCCACTGCTGGGAATTAGCTTGTCATTCTGTGCCTGCTTTACAAATGGAGGGAAAATGTTCTAGTCTCCATTCAGCTGTGCCACTTCTCACCCCAGAATTGCCTCTGCAGCTCATGTTTGAGCAGCAAGCATATATTTCCTTCTTTCCTTATTACACTTCCAGCTCTCTCAAATATTAAATAGCAGGTGCTTAGAATAAAACATATTATTCTGCCAAACATTTTCATCATGAGCCAAATTGGCACATGCTAACAGCTTTAAAATGCTTACTGAGTAATTGAATACAGCAGTACAGGTTACTATGCAGATGTCTGTCTCTAATAGTTTACAATTACACACATTTCCCTCCTAAAGGGAGAGACAGTTCCACAAGTAGAAAAAAAAAAGAAAAAAACAAAACAGGAGGAAAAAGAACAGAGAGCCCTCATGCTACCCCCATAGGGTATTCTTAAAAAAACAGATGGTTGTATTTTGCAGAAGCTTTTGAAGAAAACTTTAAAGAACTATGCAAATTTTTGCCATTGCTTTTTTTGGTTTGCATATTTCTCCTCAGTTTCCTTCTCTACCACACATGATTGCAAATCTGTTTTAACCTATAAACAGCTTCCTTCTTGCAAGAAAAGAGCTTTGTAACAGCAAGATACATGTTCCAGAGATGGGGGGAAGGAGGAAGTTATTATCATTATTCTTTATCTTTTAGGAAATTCTAGACTGTTATGCTCAGTTCTTTAAATTTGGTTAACACGTCAGATCAAAACCATAATCCCTGCCCCAAGGAATTTACAGGCTCAAAGGGACACTTTCAAACTGTAAATTACATTCCTGTCTGAAATGGCTTTTCCCACTGTTTTGACAGGTAGCACTTTTTGCCAGGGGGAAAGAAGCAAAGGGAAAAGCATTTTTCTCCATTTTTGTACCCTGGATTGCAGCTCCCTGTGCACAGTTGGTTCCAGGGCTCTGCTGCCACCCCTTGCCCTTCCTCTGTGGTGCTAAGCATGAAGGTGTCACACCTCCACCCTCCTCAGCTGTGCCTTTGGGCTTGTCCTGCCTTGCCAGGACAGGGAGGCTCTGCCCTAAGAAGTGCACCCCTGGCAGAGGCATCCCTGGCTCAGGTTCAGCAGTCACTGGAGACAAGGAACAGAGACACTCCGGGGATGCCACAGCCTCCTGCAAGTCTCTGCACAGCACAAAACCTTCTCCAGCAGCCTTTCCTAAAGGCAGCACTTCCCCATCACTTTCTCTCCCAGTTTAAATTAGTGGTGATTTGTATGAACAGATGGAACTCGTGGTTCCAGATCCCTTCCATGGCTGTGCTGAATGAAAGGTGCTCTGAGTTTCAGCAGCCTCTGGGTGCCCTGTGCTGCCACAGGGATGAAGGGCTGTCTTTGCTGCTGTGTCTACTCCTGCAGTGTCACAGGGTGGCCTGGGTCCCTCATCATCCACAATGATTATCTCCTAGAGTGTGCTGCTTTTTCCTCTAGTCCATCTACTTTCCCAGACTCTTGGGATAAGGTGACCAGTGCACATGTCCAACCCTTTCCTGCAGAGACAAGAGCCTGGAATCACTGCAGGGTCTGTACACTGAGTGTACCAGCACTGTCACCCACTCACAGAGGTAAGATGAACACTCCTAGGTGAGCTTCAGAGCTGGACCCAATGATCCTTGAGGGTTCCTTCCAACTCAGAATATTCTGTGATTCTGTCATTCTGATCTGTGTCCTGGGACCAGCCATCTCTGCTTGCAGCAAGCCTTGACACACAGCATTGGGGTTGGAAGAGCAGCCCCAAACCCTTTACTTCTCTCCCTCCTGGGTACCAGAACTGCTCTGCTTCAGCTTTGGGATAGCTGCCCTTGACCACAAATCCACCTCCTTCAGGACCACTGCAGTTTGTTTCCTGAAACTATAACAACCAGCATAACTTTTATGGAATGGTGCTGGCAATAAATACCACTGCTTTTCCCAGGCTTTTGTTTTGTTTTCTCTGTTGAGTACCTGTTAGATAAAACAAATCAGACCTATTAAAGCTCTGCTTTATCTTTGTATATTGGCAAATGCTGTTGAATCCCACATTAGTTTCTAACTGTGCAAACAATTTTGGGTTTGGATTTATGTTTAACAAAATAATCAGCCAGTAACAGCACGTACTGGACTGGTGCTGTTCTGTAATTTAGCAGTGCTAAATAGGATTCAGAAGCTGATGGTGCAGCCTTTTGAAATAGGTGATTTAGTATTTTAATGCTTTTACTGCTACTCCTTTGTATAAGGAAAAAACAGGAAATGGCAGTGACATATTAGAACCTGCATTTCCCTGCAAACTGCTTAAGTTAAGGGCCACTGGAGCATGACTAATTGCCAGATATTACCATGCCAGGTCTGTCATGTCAAGATGGAATAAATTAGATGTCCATCATCACAGGATGAGCTATAGACTCATTAGAAAGTACTGTCTCAGTGCAATGGACACAACAGTGTAGGACACGTTTAGGTTGGCTTGTTTTTCCTCCCAGTGTGTAAACAACCTATGCCTGCTTTCCTCCAGAAAAAAAAAGTTCTTCTTAGATGAGAAACATGGGCTTTTGGTAGTCCAGGACAGTATTTGTGGCACAAGTATCCAACATTATTAAACCCTTTCTTTGTCAATGCTTTAACCTTATTAAGGTGCCTTCAATATTGATGATGGGTCAGGCTGCTCTATCCCATGCCTTCAGGTATCTTTCAATCTGTATAAATCTTGATGCTGTATATTGAGGATGATCCAGTCAGAGCCAAAAGGCTGGCAGTGTTTGAGACCTGAGCTATCAGCAGCCTCTCAGCTGAGCCTTGCACAATGCTGTTAAACCTTGTTCGACCTGCTCCCTACAAAGCTCCTGAGAGGGAGCCATCCCCCTCACACTTCAGAGCTCTCTATTGTGTCAAAAAGCAACAAGTGAGAGCAGTGTTTGCAGTCCATAAAAAAGCCTGTTTGGAAGATCTTTGGCTTATTGGTTGTTTGACAGTACTTTAGATCAAGTGGCCACTTGTGATGGCATCTTACAGCCACGTGGTCCACACTTTTCTGTAAGTATTTACCAGACTACCAGTCTAACTCTAGATATGGAACTGGTCTGATATTTGCAGAGCACCCATGAAGATAAGAGAAATGAAAAGAGATTGACAGTCATGAAAACTGGGTACTATGCTCAGGTATCCATAGCTGGAGAACAGTATTTGGCAAAACAGAGAGACTGTTCTGGCAACAGACATTCAGGTGAGATTGCATGCAACTTTCACATCCAGGAGAGGAAAATTCAGGCTGTAGCTTGGACTGAATTTTGGCAAAGTATATGGTTTTCAGAGAGAATCTTGAGAATCTTCTCCTTACATAAGAATTAAAGAAATCATCATCATCAGAGTTCAAGTCTCTGTTTATCTGTCCTGACCTAGCACATGCTGAGAAAAAAATGTACAGGGGCAACTAATTTCCATTCCCTGGGGTATAAATTGGTACAGCTCCAGTGAAGTCCATGGTTTTTCACTTGCTGAAGAAAACCCTGTGACAGCTAATCAGTGATGGTGAACACCCATCCAGCTCAGCATAACCAGTAATGCCCATAGGAAGGAATGTTACCCTTGAGAATCTGTGGTTTGCTTGTAGATGCTCCTGAACACCCAGCACACAAAAAGACAGTCTGTTGGTTTTTTTTTTAAATATGAAGGTGGAAATAAAATAGTCAGCCTCGTGGCATAAGTTGTTCCCAAATAGCCTGTTACAATTCATTTGAGATTAAACAGTGAAGTATGAAGCTGACCCTGCCTTGACAGAACAGGCCTGCAGGACTGTAGGGTTTCCTGACATTTTTCAGAATAGACTGAGGAATAGGCCATAAGGAATAACTGCATGTTCATGTTCAGGCTTTTATACTTCTTCTAATGTCCACAGAGGCCATCAGTTGGTCTCTGCCCATTGACATCAAGCTAGTCCTAGGAGTGAGGTGCTAAATCTGTCTAAGAAAAGGACAATAGAAATGGCAGTTAACATTATTGAGGGGAAATTCAATTTGGCTTGGAGCAGAAGAAGCATCCTGACCAGGCTAGATGAACTATTACGAGTGCAGTTAAAGATATATTGCTGGAGTTACAGCTGTATCAGAAAAGGAAGGAATTTTCTTGTGTCAGGAATTAGAAGGTCTTTCAGAGGGCAAACAGCTTGCCTGAAGCCACTCAACAAGAAATGCTGGGTTCAGAACTGAACTCACAAATATTTCCTCCAAGTTGGTCATTAAGACCTTACAGTCTGTCTTGCCAGTGGATGATAATTAATATTCCCATTACTGGAATATTTAAAGACTAATATATCAGAGGATTACCTAGCTTTGTGGAATGAAACATGAACAAGATAATTCTTACCTTCATAGAGTAATACACACTTTAAATGACTCTATACTTTGATTTAGATTTCTACCAGTTCCCTCTGGAGCTGATTTACCCACATCCTGTGCTGATGCTCTGTGTTGGCCCAGCCACCTTCTGAATAAAATTGCAAAGGCTTGACTGAAAAACACCAGGATCTAATGCTACATCAAGTGTCTGAAATCATCCATTTGGCTTTCACTGCTGCTGTGGAAGTCACACATCTGGATGTTCTCTGTCATAACTGCTGGACCTCCACAGATGTTTTGGATACAGCTGTTTAGGATACAGCTGTTTTGGTGGCAGAACTGAATCCCCATTGTAGTGTAATTGCCAAATCCTCTCCTCTGCTCCAGCTCACAAATTCTTGTCTCTGTCTCATCCACTTTTCTGTGCCTGGAAGTCTTCTAGGTTCAGTGCCTTGTCAACCTGTGCAACTTCTTACTGCCTAATTATCTGTTCCAGTATAATCATGAAACCTTTTAACATTTTTCTTTCTCCCCAAGGAAAATAGAACTCAATCACTCAAAAATGACCTTCAGCTTCTATTGT
The DNA here is from genome assembly GCA_030060385.1 of Muscicapa striata striata. NCBI lineage: Eukaryota > Metazoa > Chordata > Aves > Passeriformes > Muscicapidae > Muscicapa > Muscicapa striata. The sequence goes on along the minus strand of JAREIS010000137.1, from coordinate 215,221 downwards.
GAACAATGAAACAAAAATCTTCCTGAGTAATATCAGTTTCATCTGTACTTTTCCATTGTCGTGCCTTGAAGTCTCATCAGTTGCTGGAAATTTCTTGGGGTTTTAAAGAATTTCTTTGTGTTTATCCTGATTTTCTTGGCAATGTCTGTACTGTTAATAAATTTAATTTAACTGCCTTTATCAACTCCGTCCTTGTCTCCCCCCTCTGCTGCATTCAGAATAATCCCACAATTGTTGTTGTAAATCATTTGAAGATCCTTTATTCATTTACTGTGGTCTCCTGAGGTTTCCAGTGGTACAGGCAAACTGAGTGCATTTCATGCCTTGGAAGGATTGTTTCCTTTTCCTTCCTGTGATGAGGAATGAAGGGGGTCCTTACATGCTGGCACAGAAAAGCCTTGCAGGGTGAAACTGGGAGTGGTGTTCCCTGCCTGTCCCATGGAAAGCACAGAGACAGGTTGTCAGAGTGCAGGGGAAGCCACACAGCAAGAAATGCCAGTGGGGAGGGATGGCTTTCCCATGTCCTTTGCCTGACTGCTCCCAGATGCAGCTTTCTGAGAAGCTCATGGCTTGAGTTTTTATCTTTTAGTATTAAATATGCTCAAAATGATATAAGGCAAGGGTGCAGTCCTGCAGTCAAGGGTGTTATTTTATATTCCTCTGCTGTAGCTTCTTTACTATCAGTTTGAACATTTTCCTTTCAGTGCCTCACCCCAGCGATTTTCAGGGAAACTTGCTGTTTCTTTAACTAGCCTGTGTAAAACTGCAGGCTGCCCTGGATTTAAACATGTGTGTGTCCTGCTTGCATGAAGACAAAGAACCCTGAGGTTGTTTGCAGGATTGGGTGTTCCTTGGGTTTGCAGACCATATTATCACTTGAGCCAAATCCATCTCAGTTATTCTCATAGAAGTGACCCTTATAATCCAATTGTTCTGACTTTTAGGTTTTCGCTTTTATTTAACTCCCAGGCCTAATAAAATTATAATCATAACTTCCTAGCATTATTCCTCTTTATTCTACATATCCTTTCCTTTAATAGTTTCTTAATTCTCTGCAGTTAAAAAGTCTTCCACATTTATGTTCTTGCTCTTTATGTCTAACTTCAAGCTTTTACCATCACTATATTACACTGAATTGTTGGGTTAATGGCTGTTTCCCTTGGTAAGTAGCAGAATAAACAATTAAGGGTTTTGGTCATGTATTGGAAAAAGTGATTCTAGACAGATCCTGAACTGAAACTAAAACCTTAAACATAATTTACCTTTTCATTTGTCGAGGTTTTATTCTGTCCTTCCTTTGAAATACTCAAATAGTGTTTTAAGGGATAAGTTTCCAGGCATAAGTCCCTGGAAAACTCCTCTGTCTAGACAGGAGCCCTTCCAAGAAAGCAGCTCAGGAAATTCCTGTGCATTCTTTGAGTTAGACTTGCAAAGAGGAAGATGTGCTGCAAGGACACCTGATTTAACCTCTCTGGCAAACTCTGTGCTCTCAGTGCCAGGTAATCTCGAAGTGGCTTAATTGTAAAAGTGTCTGCAGAAAAGAAGAAAAGCAGCTTTTCCTTGATAATGTAATGGTATTGTGGTCTATCACATCTAAAGAGATTTCAGAATTTTATTTCTCACAATAGTCAGGCATGAGTCTGTGTGTGTGTATTTTCCCCTGGAATCCAATTCCAGTTATACTGGGTCCATCTCCCAAATGCAACCCCCTTGCTAGGGCAAGGTTTGCTGGTTCCTTCTGTAAACATTGAAAACACAGCTGCAGAGTTTCCCACTGACTGACTGATGGACCCAGAGCTGCAGCTCTGTATTCCTACTTTGAAAATTCAGATGGCAAAAACTTAGAAAGACTTCATCAGATATCCTGGATGTGAATAAATTCATTCATTACACCAGACACTCTGATCTTGAGGTTCTATGCACATGAAATTCTAAACTTGCTGCTTCACCTGATTAATTTCTTCTTCTGAATTTCTTCACAGGTAATTCCCAATACTATATACACACATATATATATGTATATATACAATACTACATACCATACTATATACATCTTGGGATTTAAAACACACCCTGGAAAGCCTGGAAACTCTACATTCTCCTGTGGAGGCAGGAGTCTGTGACCAAAGGAAAGAAACACTTGAGATTAAAAATAAAGATTCCAGTTTCACAAAATAATTTGACTGCAGAACATCCAAATTTCTGTCAAGTCTGCAGTGCTACTTGTGCTTCCTCTTTCTCTTTGCTTTTTAAATCAAGCTTGTTGAAGGGAGCAAAGGGAAGATATAGTATCTCAAAAATCCTATTTTCTTGAAACAGTTCAAAGTAATTGTGCATTGATTCCTTGGAGAAAAAAAAATGCTATTTATCAATTGATTTTAAAAGCTAGAAAGCAGTGGTTTGAGATTACTTGCTGGCTAAAGAAGATGAGGATTGAGAATACCAGAATAATAAACAGCCATGGGTTGATCACACAGATGTGAGGTAGACAGTCAATGTCCCCCAGCAGTGCAGATTTTCTGCTGATGCAGCTCTAACTGGGAATAAAACTGCCTCAGCCATTAAACCAGGTCTGTGCCTTTGGAGAGAACCTACAAACCCTCTAACAGAGGTTAGGAGAGAAAAACAAGCCATTTCAGGGCATTTTCAGAGAGCAACTTAAAATTCACATTGCTTTTCATGTTTCCTATACCCCAGACTTTATTTGGGAAGCTGCTTGGATGCCCAGAGCCAGCTGCAATAATGCACACGAGCTCACTGGGGTCGTGCCTGCTAAGTTAAATAAAATAAATAAAATAATTAAATACCATGGAACTTGGGGGAAACACCAAGCAGAAAACTCATCTCAAGTTAAAATCAATCCTGAAAAAGGATTTTTTAAGATTAATTTTGTTCATGTATCATGGTCCATCATGTTTTTCATCAGTAAACCTCATGAAGAACCTATGGAATACTACCATCACCTGCATGATCCCAACATTTATTTCCATGACAGGAAAGCTTGCTGACCACCCTGCTGCTCTTGGATGGTGAAAGGAAACCACAAAATACAAAGGCTGCCTCCTCTTGTCCCTGCCTTGAGCTGTGACCCCTGGCCATGGTGGAGGAGCACATCCTGGGAAGGGGCACATCCAGGGATCAGCAGCTGCTCCAGACAGCTGCAAGGGACACCCATAGGAGAGAGGAGCTTCTCCTGGAATATTTACCCAAGGGTCTATGTGGTGTAATTTTTTATTTTATTTCAGCTGGTATAACTTGAATATGAGCAGAGGTACCCTGTGACCCCAACAAGAGCTCACCTGAGAAGAGCTCACCTGGCTCTGTGAGTTGCACAGAGCTCACCAGTCCCACCAAGCTGGGCAAGTTGGGTAATTGCTATGGCCAGTGCTGCAATCAAGGAGATAAGAGCTTGTTCACCCTCACCTTTTCTCCTCAGAGCAATACTGGTACTGCTCTTCTTGCTCTGGGCAAACAATTCCGAAAACCTTGTTTTGTGACTGATTTGCAAGAGTAGCTCAGTGTAAGGTGATGCTCAGCTCCTGCTTTCATCTCCTTGCATTAGTAAATCCTCTCTAAGATGGTCACAGACAGGTCTGTCAAACGTTTAGGATCATATAAAGATTGTTAAGCAGCACCATTTTCATTGTGTGACCGTGAGATTTTCATATGAAAAGGAAAATAACTCTCTTGTGGCTACAAGATTTTGTTACAAATTCTTGGGGGATTGGATGAAAGAACTATAAAGTTGATAGGAAATAACATCCAAGGGACCTGTGAAACTGCACAGTAATAATAATCAGACAACACTGTTTTTTCCCCATGCATTCAAATTGTCCATTTTTGCTTTGGTAGGATTATTTTATGTGTGCCTTTTTTCTTGCTTCAGTTTAGAAGTGACTGAAAGAAATAGCACTGTTCATGAGGTTATTATTTTGTACACAGAGTGACGGTTCATAACTCAAGAGAAATAATTTCCACTTACAAAATAATTGCTGGGTACTAAACATTTTATCATATACTATTTGTAACACTATCCCATGTAAAAACTCAGAACATATTTTCTCTGTATCGATGATGAATTTCAATGAACTATTCTGACTATCATCTTTTAGATGTTACAGAGTTGCTCAGTTTGTTATATGGAAGTGTCTCTGCTTGGAACTGCACACACAACAATTACTTCAAATGCAATTTTATTAAACATCATTGCAACTCTGGAAAACACACACACTCTCTTGTGGAATATCTCCATTTTTGGTCACTGCTATATGAGGAAGATGTGGAACTATTGGAGAGTGCTCAAAAGAGAACAATGAAGATGGAGAAGGGCCTTGAGGAGAAGCCGTGTGAGGAGGGGCTGGGGGCACTTGGTCTGTTCAGCCTGGAGGAGACTGAGGGGAGACCTCACTGCAGTCACAACTTCCTTGTGAGGAGCAGAGGAGGGGCAGGCACTGATCTCTGTTCTGGGGTGACAGGGACAGAACTGAGGGAATGCCTGAAGCTGTGTCAGGGCAGGTTTAGGTTGGGTATTTGCAAAAGGTTCTTCCCCCAGAGGGTGGTTGGGCACTGAACAGACTCCCCAGGACAGGGGTCACAGCACCAGCCTGGCAGAGCTCAGGGAAACATTTGGACACTGCTCTTGGGTACATGGTGTGGCTCTTGGGGATGCTGCTGGGCCAGGAGTTGGACTCAGTGATCCCTGTGGGTCCTTTCCAGCTCAGGATATTCTGTGGCCTTGTGATTCTGTGACCTACCCACCAAAAATCTGAAAAAAACAGAACACTGCTGATACATGTCAAATTTCTGGTTGTCGCTAAGAACTGTTGAGTTTACAACTAACGTTGTATATTTAAAGGTAAGAAAAAAATATTGAATAACATAATTGTCCATAATTACCCACTGCATCCACAGTTAGGAGTTGACTTACCAACAACAACATCTCTGGTGCAGAGTATCTGAAATAATCCAGACACTTGGCGTGGGATGTATCAGGTGCTTTCCTTTCCTTAAAAGCTGGCTGCAACTATGAGTCCTGTCCTCAGCTGGAAACCATTCTTGGCAGAAAAGTCTTGCTTTCATCTGTGTTTTAATAACTTTTATTTAAAACTGACCTTCAACATATTTTTGGCAGAACAGCTGAAAGCTCAGTGTTAGCCTTGAACTTCTTGTTACTGCCTTGATGAAGAATGAGAGCAGAGGATTGCACACAATCCTCATTTTATGTTTCCACGTAATCCTTGGATTCTAGGAAGAAATCACACGTATAACATTACACATAGACCCTGCAACTGAGCAGTGGCCTGGATTTATCCTAGTGGGTAGATTCCTCACAGGCATGTGCGTCTGTAAGCTGAGAATTAATCTCACACTTTCCCTACTGTATCAGCTGGGTGGCTGAGAGAAGCACAGACGTGAAACAGGAGCAGGGAAAATCAATAGTGTGATTTGGGCAGGAGAAATCAATGCAGTAATGCAGCAAAAGAACTGAATATAGTAGTGTGGATGGAGGTAATCAATAAAAACCCATGTGCTTTTGTGATGCATGGTGAGCCAACAGGTCCAAATAGGACATAAGGCTAACCTGAACTTTTATTTGAATCCAATACAAACTGGTTATTTGGGAAGGTCCAACTGAGCTAGTTTTATATACACAGGCACAATTTCTCCACCTTCTTTTTTGCTTTACCCTCACATTTCTGATCCCATGTCCCACCTAGCTCTGTATGCACGAATGGCAAAGTGTTCAACAGCTTGAAAGAAAAATAGATTTCTACCATAACCTGATAGATTCAGCTGATCTGGATAGACTGAATGTTGTTTATTCTGATGGGCATTGCTATTTGCTGCCTGTGAATCTTCACATGTATTTTCTTCTGTGTTTTCATAATGAAGTAAAATCTTCTCCAATCCACTTTTCTGACGAGAACTAGATTTCCATATCTGGTAATTTTTTTTTTTTTGTTTTTTTGGTTTTTTGGTTTTGTTTTTTTTTTTTTTGTTTTTGTTTTGTTTTGTTTTGTTTTGTTTTGTTTTGGTTACAAGTTTGCCTACAACTTGGTAAAAACGCAGCCCCTGTATTAGCTGTGAGGAGGAACTGTGCCTTAACCAGGCCATGAGTCAAATCCTATTTGCCTGCCTGCTTTTGATGTTCTATATTTATTTTCTGGGAACGTTCTGCCCAGCCTCACCTTCTGGCTTGGGCTCTCTATAATGCCACAGAGTTTCTTTGTTTACTTTTCCCTTGGGCACTGCTAAAGCAGGTATAACCTCAAAATTGATTTCTCCATGAAGGAGCACTCTCTACTCTTTTATTTTTTTGCCATATTACGACATAATTTTTATCCCTTGCACAAAACTCCTAACTTTTTCCTACTTTAGTTGAATTTTTTTTTTTCTGTTTTGGTAGTGGGTACAGGATATTTATATTTCAGCCCTGGTGTTATGGATTTCTGAAATTATAAGATACCATTCCAATAAATTACATATCTGATCCAAATTCTGCTGCATCCTTAAGTAAATTTAGCCCATTGCTGCTACATGGACTGCTGCAGTTTTCTTTGTTGCACACTTTGTAGTGCCCAAGCAGTTTTTTACCAACTATTACAATGCTAACACTCAACAGTATAAGACCTGAACTTCTTGTTTTAAAAACCCACTGGTGTCACCCACCAGCAGGCAGAGCTCCTCCCAAAGTGGTTTTTAGAGAAACAATCAGCATCCTCTCCAGCTGCTGGGGAGATCTCTCATGGCACTGAGACTCACTGCTGGGCTTTGGCTTTGCTGTCCTGGTTGAGTTTTCCCAGCCCTCATCGTCCTCAGGCTCTTCTCCAGGAGCCCAGGAGAAACTGCAGAACTGTCTCCTCCACACCAGGTCATGGGAGCTGAGGCTTCCCAGAGATGTCTGCAGCTCACAGGATCTGTCTCAGTAGGAGAGTGCTGAGAGGCATGGTGTGCCAGTTGGGTTGCTACAGGGGATGTGACACTCCTGGTACAGATAGCTACTAAAATTTGACAGATCTTACGACCCAAGGGCATTTTACCCCCATCCTGTGGCATGATAGAAGTGCCAGAAGGGCTTAAATGTTTGTTTGCAGAGAAAAAGAGAAATGTGGTGTTGCTTCTGCTGTAGCTGGCACTAATGATCACCTCTGGACAGGCTGGTTCAGCAGACACTGCAAAAGATGAGACAGGATTTGTGCTGCACTCAGGGACAATCCCAGGACAGAAGGCTTCACAGGAGGTTTTTTTGCAATGCTGCATATCCTCCCAATCGTCCAATTTATTTTCAAAGCCCTTAAAAATATTAATAGCTTGTCTGATTCAGAAAGTGCTTTGCTGTGCTGGTATTTGCATCCCCTGGAAAAGAGTTGCACTCTGCCAAACTAATGCCACTTCCTCATTTAAACCTGTGTTTTCTGCACTTCAGTGCATTTTCTGACCATGTTCATATATCCCTGAACCACATTTGATGACTTAGCAGGGGCTGGTGCAGGGTGAGGGGTAAGGAAGGGCAAGAGGAAGAGCAGAAAGAGCCATGTACAGAACATGGCAACAGCAGACAGACCTGCCAAGGGAAATACTGGCCCACTTTCAGGAGTCTGAACTGCAGTTTGAACCTAGATTTTCTTTCTAGGGAAAAGTGGGGGTGAGAGAGCAAAGTGCATCACTTCAGCATGCCTTGGATGGAACACATCCCAGCCTGAAGGTTTGGGGCTGGGGATTGGGAGTGGAGCTGCATCCCTGGCATGGATGTGTCCACCTAAAGCAGAGCTGCCCATAAAGCCCAGCCCATAGGCTCCAGCAGAGGCAGAGGAGAAGGTCCTCCTTCTTTCCCTCTTACTCAGACAGCCTCAGAAGCACTGGGAAAATCAAATTGCCAGGCTTTAAACTTTGCAGTCTAACAGATGCTTTTTGAAGCTCCCTAAAGGCCTGTTCACAGCTTCCTCCACTGAGCTCCCATTGTGGCAACATTATAAGTGGCATCACTTTTCTAGCAAGATAAATGCCTTCACTGGGACAACCAGGGGGAAAAAAATGTCAATTATAATTAAAAATAACCTCTTCATTTTCAAATGCATGTCACAGGTTGGGGAGGAAAGCTCAGCAGTGTTTCTTGCTGATTTGCACTTCTAGATTTCCACACAGAGTCAAAAGCATTTGTGGGTGTTCTTCACAGATTTTGCTCCTCTGTGAAGATGTGCATAATAGGGGCATAACTATGAAAATGCAATGCTGGGATTCAAGGGGTAACACTTTAAAGGACTGTGGGACAAAATCCAGCTCTCATCTCGTCCACAGCCAGTCCAGCAATTCTCTCCCAAAGTCACTCTGATAACTTCCCTGAAATTAAAGGTTTGCATTGCTGTAACTGAGGACAGAATTGTGCCCACAACTTTAAATCACAGCTTTGGCATTGGTGCTGGAGGTCCAATTCCAAGGCTGTCAGAGGAGGATTTCAAGGTTCTATTTATTGACTAGGAAAGAAGGTTGCCCTTTCAGAGAACACCAGCCTGACTTTCAATTTTTTCATCTTCCTTGGACATTTGCTGAAGTAAATGCAACTTAGAAACAGGAAATCTTTAACATATGGGGGGCTGCTCCAAAATGATGATGAGCTGCAACTACTGTAAATGAGAGTGAGTGGGGAATGGAATGAAGGTTTATATTTTTTTACTTTCATAAATTAGAGGATTTACTATTAAAAATTTTACTTCTTCTTTCATGTGTTCTATGCCAAGGACCAGTGCTGAGCAAATAATTGAAGCTAATTCAAGGAAGTTCCCAAAGTCCTTCAAATATGCACTTCCTACTGTGTATATTTTGTGAGTCACATTCAAGTAAACTAAGTGGAGCTGTGTAATATTGACTTTAAATCCACATATGAATGTACATTGTCATGGTTTAATTTTCCTACTGTGTGTTTGTGAAAGTTGCCTGAGGGTTGCTTTATTTTAGCTGGGGTGCTGACAAGGAAGGGAAGTGTAATGAAAGCAAAGCAGCCAACGTTCACAAATGTGATATATGTGCTGAAGTCAAGAGATCTTTTCTCACTCTGGGTTTTAAAGCACTGTATGTTATGTACATGTAACTCAGCCAAGATAAAATACTTATCTCAAGGGGTCATGATTTTAAACTCATTTTAAATGATTTTAAATTTGGAATGTCTGAGGGGCTTTCCTGCTGTTTTTCCTTTTACTAATGATATTTGCATGGAAGTATTTCTATTAAGCTGTGCTCAAGCAAGAAAAAAGATCAGACTCTGTTCAGAGGGTATTTATGTTGAGGTAAATGGTGACCTTGATCAGGGTTTATTGCAGTTTTTGACGTTTGGTTGGTTTTGAAATATTTCTTGTTTAGAATACTGGTCTGAATTAATGAATGTTTTCTGGACATTCTCCTTTTCCTTGTTTCCTCCCAGGTAAGTTTTGACCTCAAGGCCTTTCTGGGAAGATTTGTATCAAGAAAGAACTTCTCTGTGTAACAAGGATGAATTTTGCAGCATTTAACCTGTTACTGTGAACAATGGGATGTCCCTGATTTTGCATCTTAATCACATTTCTGCCTTCCCAACTAATTAAAGATGCAGAGATGTGCCAGGGGACTCATGGAAAAGGCTGAAATCATGTGTTAGAATTCAGTGCCATGAAACACTCTTTAGTCAATATTATTTAGGAAATCACAACGGAAGACACAGGGCAAACTCTTCCTCCCTCTTTTAAACTTCTCTGCCCCACATTCCACCACCCTGATTTCTGGGCTTGCTCAGTTACCTCTGAGAGGAGGTGTGGAAAACAAACAGCCTGAGTTCCCAGCCAGGAGTGACCACAGGCACACAGCTCTGCCCCCAGGGGAATGAGAGGAGGAGGATGGAGAAGAGAGTTCATGCACGTGGCTCTCACTTCTGCAGGCATGGCTTGGTTCAAACTTGAAGCACACATTGCAAGTGAAACAGGTCTGAGTCACATCACACCAGCTTCAGCTGACACATCTCCATCAAAAGATGGCACATAATTTATTCCCCCTGTCCAAGGAAACTGCCAGTGATGGTTGAAAAAAAAAAGAGAAGAGAAGAGAAGAGAAGAGAAGAGAAGAGAAGAGAAGAGAAGAGAAGAGAAGAGAAGAGAAGAGAAGAGAAGAGAAGAGAAGAGAAGAGAAGAGAAGAGAAGAGAAGAGAAGAGAAGAGAAGAGAAGAGAAGAGAAGAAGAGAAGTAGAAAGGTTTTGATACACTACACAGGTCAAAGGAATTAAGGTGGAGGTTGTCTCTATCCATATGGATGACTAGAAGGTGATCAGTAGTCAGCATGGATTCACTAAAGGTAAATCATGCTTGACCACCCTGACTGCCCTCTACAATGAAACAACTGCCTGGATGGATGAGGGGAGAGCAGGGGATCTCATCTGCCTAGACTTCAGCAAGGCTCTGACACCATCCCTCACAGCAGCTGCATTCATGAACTCAAGAAGCGAGGCAAGGCTGAGTGGACGTGGGTGGATTGAGAACTGTCAGATCCCAGAGGTTGGTAATCAGTGACACAGGGTTCAGTTGGAAGCCTGTCACCAGTGGTGGCCCCCAAAGTTCAATACTTGGCCCAGGACTGTTTAACTTACTCATCAATGACTGAGGTGAGGGGCAGGTGCCTCTTCAGCGAGTTCTCAGGTGACACAAGGCTGGGAGGAGGGGCCAATACCCCAGAGAGCTGTGCAGCCCTTGGGAAGGACATTACCAAGATGGAGAGATGAGCAGAGAACCTCCTGAAACCCAGCAAAGGCAAATGCAGGGTCCTGCACTGGGGAAGGACAACCCCAGGCACCAGGACAGGCTGGGACTGACCTGCTGGGAAGCAGCTCTGGGGAGAAGGACCTGGGGCTGTCCAGTGAGCTGTCCCTGAGCCAACACCACGTCCCTGTGGCCAAGAAGGCCAATGGGATCCTGGGTGCATTAGGAAGAACATTGACAGCAGGTCAGGGAGGTGATCCTGCCCCCCTGCTCAGCCCTGTGAGGATCCCCTGGGCTGCTGTGTCCATTCTGGGCTCCTCGGGACAGGAGAGACATGGAGCTGCTGGGGCGGGTCCAGGGGAGGTGACAAAGATGATGGAGGGACTGGAGCAGCTCAGTGAGGAAAGGCTGAGGGAGCTGGGGCTGCTCAGCCTCGAGAAGAGAGGGCTGAGAGGGGCCTCATCCCTGTGTGTCAGTGTCTGCAGGGAGGGGCAGAGCACGGACCAGGCTCTGCTCCCTGCTCCAGCAATGGCACAGGAGGAACAGGCAGGAGCTGATGGCCATACACCCTGAGATGTGGCACCAAACCACAACAAACCAGCAGATGATGACCAAAAGCAGTCCCTTGCTGGCTTTTGACTGTATCATTTCCTAGAAGTACTCAGCAACACAGATGGGCTGGAGGGTGGGCTGGCAGACTCTGGGCTCCTGGGGTGCCCAGCAGGGCTACTCAACCACCTCTGTGGGCAACAAGAGCCACCAGCAGCACCTGCTGTCCCTGGGGCCACCAGAGCTTTGCTGGCTGTGTGTGGGGCACAGGGGAGGTGTGGGTTGACAGCCCTGAGCAGCGTGTGAGGTAGTGATGCCATCAGGGAAAAGAAACACTGCATCTTTGAGAAATCCTCGTGGTCAGCTGAGGAGGAGAGTGGGAAAAGTAGCTGGGAAAAGTACCTCTCATGTTTGAACCATCTCTGGGGACTGCAGGGGTCTGCTGAAGGGGCACTCTGTGTTCTGCTTCACCCATGGAGCACCACCTCAGTCACCTCTGAGTACATGAGAAAATGAGGTTTAACTAATCTACCACTTAGAGACATAACTGCTAAAATAATAGCATTTGGATGGAGCAGAGGTTATCTGTTCTGGAATGGCAGACATCCCTCAGTGGCTTTGCTGATGAAAGGCACAGCCAGGCAGAGCTTTGAGAGGCTCAGACGTGCTCACTCACTCCTTCTCTCAAGCATTCTGTTGGCTATTTATGGCATTTCCTTTATCTCCCAGCAAAATTAATTTTACCACATACATTACATAACATGCTTTTGCCTCAGACCAGTGAGCTTCCCATACTCCCCAAAGGACACCTGGTATTTGTGGTGCTTGTCTGAACTGGAGGAAAATATTGTGGAGGTTCAATGCAGAGAAGCACTGGGGAGAGTATCAGTGTGTGGCCCCATCACAGCTCTCAGAGATTTGCATGATTTACTTGTCCTGATTATAAATGAGGAGAGAATACTTTTTGTCAACCCTGTAAACTCAGCCTTTGATCTTAAAATCAGTTGGTGTTCTTTTGCTTCCTACATCAGCAAAGGTGTTTTAAAATCTCTTGCCAGAATTGGCCTGACAATTAAGCTTTAGACCATGGGAAGTTCACCCCTATTCATACAATATATATATGTGTTGGGTTTTTTTCTCTTTCCTGTAAAATAGACAGAGGTTTCTTAAGGATGCTCTTTGGGAAGATGCAGAAATAAACCTTAATTCTTCTCCTTTGTGCTGACGTACCAAAGTACAGCTACTGCAAAACCAGATTCCCAGGTGATCCAGGACTTCCCATGCACAGGAAGAAGCTGTTTGCATGTGGGCAATGAGGATTTCTCAGTGCCACTTTTCCCTACCCAGAGCATCAGCAGTATGATGGGAACAAACTGTTTGACAGAGGATCTTGACTATCAAGGAAAAAGGGCAGGAGGAGAGCAGGAGACTAACCAGTTTAGAATAACTTTGGGTAGCTATGAGGTTCAATTAGATATTTTGGGGCATGGAAGGGAGCACTGGATCCCTCAGACACTTCTCTTTTTCCTGTACAGCTGGACTGTGGATGATGATCTCGTGTCACTGAGACAGCTGCAGTGTAACCAAGCTGCTTGTATTTAAACCCAGCAGCTCAGAGCCCCCAGCTTGTGCTGCTTTCATTATGGGAGAGGAGTCACTCTTCCTTTGCATTTTCCCCCTGTGCTGTAGGGCTCATACACTCATATAAGTTATAAGTTACTGTTTTTCATTGTTTGAGTGCCTCCACACACATTTAACCAGAATAAGGACACCCCAATGTGAGTTAGGGGAGTTGTTGGTGTTACGTTTCATGCACGTTAAAATTCTATTCATGGCAGGCTTTAAATTAATTTCAGATTGTGTTACTATCTTCAATTTTTTCACTGATCCATGATTTACCTGATGGAAGAGGATACCAGTACTGTTAAATGCTACCATGTCATGGAAAGGTTTCCTCAAAGAAAACCTGTGCAGCCCTTGTAGGAAAGTTAGATCCATCTCCTGTCTCCCAAGGAAGCTTGTCCTAAGAATGGTTCCCAGGGCTGCTGCCTGCAATATTCCAGAGGAAAGAAAATGCCTGTTTCAGTCAAGAGCCAGGTTTTTTTGTTTGTTTGTTTGTTTGTTTGTTTGTTTTTTTACCCGTTTTGGTCACACTGTGCATGCTTGTTAATGCACAGATCAACAGAAATGTAAATTAGGTGGGCAGATGTGGTTCATGCTGAAAGGTGCATTGAGTCATGAAAGGCTGTGAAGGGATGAATTTTACAAGGAATCATTAAACTGTCACATGAGTCCTCTTATAACAAGGTGGCTTGTGTGACTTAGAAATAAATGAGCTGATTCTTAGTTCAGTTACAGGAGTGCCAGGAGTACCCCCTGCTTGAGTCTGAGGCAAATACATTTTGGGGGGAAGGCATAGATTTGGAGAGGCAATGAAGGTTAACTCAGTCCAGAGGTACCTTGATGGTGTCCAGAACTCTGGAGACATTTCTTGTTGCTCTCTGCACCAGCCAAAAAGATTTTCAAGCCATTAGAAATAACCAACATTTTCCTATTGAAATATTTCCTCCAGAAAATACCCTTTTCACAAAACCCAGAATTTACACACAAAAAGTTCCAGTTTCACTCCAAAATTCAGATTCTTCACCAAGAATGTCAGAAATGCCTATTCTTCTCTGGGACTCTTTAATTTCACTATTTTATTGGAAAAGAAATAGGAATATTAATGAGAATAGTCCAGGCATAAGATGGAGATCTTGGAAATAAAAATAGCAGTAACAAAAGTTGTGGTGTTGCTCTCAGACTGAAATCTTCCAGGAGTCCTTTCTTAGTAAATACTTTTGATTATTACTTTATGTCCAAAAACATATCCAAAGCATATATTCATTGTAAGCAAATGTTTGGTTTGTTTTTGCAAGACTGGATTTGTTTTTTTGCAAACCTTTCCATTGGCTGCTGCCTTCATCCACTATTGCTATTGATAATGGCACTTTTTTTTTTTTTTTTTTTTTTGTCCTCAGTGCCTAATGCTGGACTTGCTTTCATAATTCTGTCATTAGTCCTCTGCTCATTCTCTGTTAAAACACCCTTTGCAAAAAGCTAATCTTCCCTCACAAAGGACTGAACCTAAAAATAGGAAGAGCAGTGCTGCTTGCTGTGATAATATACTGAGTGTGACTTTCTGACTGTATTACTGCAATCACTATCTTTCATTCTCATTAACTCTGCACCACGTGTCCTCTTGTCTTATTTTGTCTGGTTTTAGTCCAGCTTGAGTCTACAAATCTCCATGTAACTTTGTAGCTCTGATGCAAGAAATTCACTGTAGCCAAACAACACAAATTAAAAATCTATGTTTTATACCACCAGACTGTTGTCTCCCTGGAGAGAGCATCAGGACTGTTTTCCAGGAAAGCCCTCCACTGATGGCACTGTATAAATACTGATTTTAAGAACTGATTTGAAGATAATTATCATTTTATTTACTCTTACACAGTAGTATCTTTAACTATGTTGTCTGGTTCTAGATATGCAGAGGTGTCAGCAACCAAGCTTGTTATGCATGCTCAGGACCCAGAGTTGCATTTTACAGATGGCACCTATATCAGCAAGAAGCAAACTTCAAACCCTCAATAGTCCCATCCTTGATGCTTAGGGTTTCTCAATCCAAGGCATCCAAATATTTCTCTTCCAGCTAACACCCATTTGTTAGCACTGCTGCCTAGACTCTGCTGTCCCTTTATCTTAAAGACCAGCAAGCAAACAAATCCTCTTTTATTTCTGGAAAAAACAGATTAAGATTACTGCAGTGTTAATCTTAAGTACTCCTGTCCCCCAGTGGGGCTGGCAGCATGGGGACAGGCACAGAGAGCTCTGCTTGCAGCACTGCCACAGCTGTGGCTCTGTCCTTGCTCCCCCCATCCCACAGATGTCCCTGAATCACAAGATCCCCACGAGAGGTGAATTCCTTATCTCAGAATATCCTGTCACAGGGCTTGGGCACCATGGAGCAAACCAGAGGCATTTAGGAGGAAGGTTGGTAGCACACTCAGCAGCCCAGGGTGAGCCAAGGAGAGACACAAGCACAAGCACAAGCACAGTGTCAAAACAAAGCCAGAACCTCCAGCCAAACCCTGCTCTCTGCAGCCCAGCAGTGTTTAAAGGGAGAAGCTTCCTGGGAGAAGAGCAGACAAGGGATGTGGTGGGACATGGAGACAATGGAGTGAGAGCAGAGGGACTGAACCAAGCCCCAGCTTCCAGTGATGGCTTGAATCAGTCCAGGGAAAATTTCTGGACATGACCATGATCACAGCCCTCTGAAGGAAGGGGAATAAAAGCCAGAGTCTGCCTGAGGAGCAAAGAAAAAACAGCAGCTCCTCTCCTGGCACTCAGAGCTGAGAATAAAGCTGGGCTGTCAGTGGAGTCACACAAGGATAGAGACAGCAAAAGCAGGGGCAGCAGCTGGCTCCAGGATGTGAATTTACTCCGTGCTCTGGCTGAGCAGCTCCAGTGATGCAAATTGCTGTAGCTCTGATTAATTAGGCTGCTAAAGCAGATTTATAGATACTATATATTGCTATAGGAGCACAAAGCAGCCAGAGACTTTCGACAACATTTCATCCTTATGGCCTGATGCACAGACAATGTTTGCTTGGTTTTACCCACTGTAACTGTGCCAGGTAGGAAATGTTTCCTACCAACTGGCTCACACAAATAAATCCTGAGTGTGGGGTGGGCATGGTCATCTCAGCATAATAGTTTGTCACAGCTATCTCCCTTACTCATTTCCCAGACTAGTATAAAGCATTTATTGGTGCAACTGCATTAAAATTTAAAAGGTCAAAGCACTTGAACTGTACTGATGTAATACAGCATTTGTATACAATCATTGTGTTAAACCAATATAGCTTCTCATCCTTACAAAAAGTTTGAGCCATGGCAATGCACCAGAGTTTTGCGCAGTTTAGCAAGACAAATAAAATATTGAGAGTAAGAAAAAGGGGAAAGAGGGAAATTTAACTCTGCATGAATCTGTATTTTCCATTTGTGTGCTTACTGACTGTCTCTTTGGCTGCAGTTTTGAAAACACTTTTCTTTACCATCTTTATTCCCTACAAAAAAACATTGTCTTCAAATAAAGATCTCAGAGGGTTTATAGAACTGATTACAGTCTGATTCTGTAAGGAAAGAAAGATAATTGTGCGTGAGCTGATAAATGTTGCAGGGAAAAATCTAAACAATCGTGCATGAATTATATCTCCAACAAATGTAATTACTGAACAATTCAGAAAATGTGAAAAAGCTGCTATATTTTTGTAGTTATATCCTTTCCTGGCCCATGTTTTGGATGGCTTTCAAGCCTCCCTGATTAAATCTGGCCGGAAATCTTCTGGTGGAGCCAAGTTCCAGTGAGAAATGCAGATCCATCAGAATGAAACACTGCAGAGTGTGGGAACCTGTCCTGTTTGGTTCAGCACACAGGGGCTTCCAACCTGGCCTGCTGTGCAGGTTGCTGGAAGAAAACTGCCAGATTTTCTCCTGTTCCACCTGCACCTCCCATGGCACCACACTGGGCAGACTGCTCAGGCAGAGCTCTCTGCAGGGCCTCCAAGCATAAAATCAAGCAGGAGGTAAAAGATAAAAGGCAAAAATCTTTATTCCTGAGGTAGTTGGAGGCAAAGTTGTCAGCTGACTTTCAGTTTCCCAATATATGCCCTGTACTCTTAAAGCAGACTGCAAAATCAGCATAGTATAACTCTGAAAGTGCTTGCAGGAAAGATTAACCTTTGCTTACATCAATACATCAGGAAATGTGTTATAAGCTCTTTAATGCAGGATATTTGATAGTGTTTTGGCCTATATTTCAGTTTGAGCATCCTTCCCTAATGCTGTGTTAATCACCAGTCTGTACTGCCAGTCTCCCAGCTCTGACTGGAGGGACAGCAGAGCATTGTCACAGCCACAGCCATTCTCTGCCCCTTTTTCCATGTGCACAGTGGATGTCCTGGAGTGCTGCAGGTCCCAGACCTGCCTGGGACTCACCAAGAGCCATGTTCTGCTAACCTGCAGGACCTCGACTCTGGGCTGTGTCCTGCCCCTCAGCAGATGCTGCCTGGAGCTCCCAGCTCACCTTCCCAGGTGTCAGCTCAGGACACTGCAGCACCTGCCAGGGATGAGTGACAGAGAAGTGTCACTTGGCACATGTCCTAAGTTACAATGGAAAGATGTACCCAAAGGTGTGTATTCTATCACCATCTGCTGAAACCACATGGGGCAGTGATTCTTATCTCTGTGGGAGATAACCTCTGCTAATGGGCCATCTATTAAAAGCAGGTGGGGCAATGTTCTTCATCTTCCCCAGGACCCATCCTCCCTCCAGGAGATATCTCCTGTTAATGGGCCATTGAGTCCCACTGCATGACTGATAAAATTACATCATCCCATTGTGCACCCAGTGGGAGGAACAAAACATTTCCTACCTAAATAAAAACTGAGATTTGGAACACCAAATCAGCCCTTACCCACTGGTTTACAGAGGACAAGAGCTATCAGAGCTTTCTACAGGATCACTGCTTCAACAAGACCACTTCATCTGGACTGCTGCCACCACCCTAACCAGCAAGGTGTCAGGTTGTATTTTGACTCTGTCAGTGGTTTTTCTTTTGTACTATTGCATGTATTTTATTTTTCTTTTTTTTCCCATTAAGTTGTATTTCTGACTTGGAGTCTCTCACTGGTTTTGATTTCAAAACCATTACAGCACAGTACCTTGGATTCCTACAGGAGGAGACAGGCCTTAGGGTCCTGCCAACACAAACATCTGCCAGGAGGTATTTCCTACCCACAGGCACAGGATAGGAAGGAATAGGAAATCAGGTGAAGGGTTCCATTTAGCACTTTGTGGGGGAACTGGTACTGCCAGGAATGCTCCTTCCTGCAGCAAGGTATTATTTCACTGCCTGAAGTGCCTGTCCTTGTGTCCTGCTGAGGGCTTCCCATGTGCATCCCTGCACGCTGTCCTTCCCTCACAGCTGCTGGGACAGCCTTGGCCTCTTCCCATGCTCTTGTTTTTGTGTGCTTTTTCTCTTGGCCATGCACCTTAAAACTCCAATAGCAAGAGAACTGCCCCCTGCTTCCACTTCCCTTTTCCTGCCTCACTTTTAAAAGAGAATAAAATAAGTTTTAGCTGATAGCATGGAGCTGATAAGTATTACTCAATACTACCTGCAGAAGGCTTGGCTGCCCATCAGTCTGCAACACTTGTACCTGATTAAAGCACTCTGCAATCAACAGTGAGAACAGCAAAAGGGGAGAAAACAATAGAGACTCTGAGCTGTGAAAAATACATGTATTACTACATTTTTCTGGCTGACTAGGAGGATGACACAGTGGGGAAAAAAATCATTCTCATTGTTATGTTAATTTGCTGTACTGGAGAGACCAATTTCAGGAAATGCATGTCTGGACAACCAGAAATAATTTCTTTTCCCATTTTATTCTTTTTCTTTCTATCCCTTGTCTTTACCAAAAGAAAACTGAGCTCATTTTATGCCACCAACTATGGACACCATGGATAGAGCTTTGTGAACATAGCTCTGTCATAGACGGTCTGTGTGGCAGTGTTTGTAAGGACTTATCTGAACTCATGTGAGTCCAGCAATGTACATGCCAAATGTGTTGTCTGCTTTGAACCTTCAGCTGTGTTGGGAAACCACAAACTCTTTTAAAATTTTTTTCAAGACATTGTGCTGTTTTCTTGAGTCACAGGATGAATATCCAGGTGATTTATCTTTGAGATAAGCAGGTTTAGACAGAAACATTTTCACTTCAGTCTCAGTGAAGATGGGATCTACAGGATCAGCTCAGAAAGCTCAAAAGGAGCATTGTGCATCAAAACCCAACTTAGCTTTCTTCTTAACCATGTGGGTTTGTACTTGTCCCCAGTCTGAGTCTGCAGCTCACTGCTCTATCTTTGAAATCTGTAAACACTTCCACTTGTGGTCTTAATTCTTTGTATAGATTGAAGCTCATTTGAGTGCTGATCATGTACAGCTTCATCAAAAGGAGTTAATGGTTAATTTAATTGGAAGCAGGATTCATGACTTTTTAGGATAGCAGAAACAGGGAAGGGATAATTTTTACTAATTTAGTTCATTTGTTAGGAAGCAGAAACACTGGAACTTGCAAGATACCATTAACCTCACAGTAACTAAAACGTCTAACACCAGCAGCAATCAAAACTTCTGTGGCTTCAAGGAGTTTCACTTCCTTCTGGGACTTGGTTTCAGCTGCTGGTTTCAGATTCAGAGCCACTGGAGTTAAGTGAAACTTTGCTTTATCAGATCTATAGGCTGGTTCTGAATTTTGATAGTTTCTGTGCCGAAAAAACCTTCTGTGTCATGAGTCCTCCCATTAATGAAGACAGAAACACCACATGGGAGGTTGATCATGTATTGTGCTTCTGCACAGACCATCTAGATTAGGAAAAAGAGGGACTTGAGGCTATGGATAGAAAGATGAGTGAAACTAAGGGCTCCCTAAAAGAAGAAGAGAGGGAAAAGCTGAATGAATGAAAAAGATCTTTGCTAAAGACCCTGGGAGCAGGAGGAGTCCTTGGAGATCAGAGCAGAGTGAAGACAAAAGCAGTGGGATACTGTGAGCAGCAGCAAAGCATGAATGGACATGGTTTTGTCCAACCTTCCCAGACTGGGAGAGCCCAGCTGGAGAGGGAAATTGAGACATCATGAATGCACTGCAGGGAGAGAGTGACTGAGTGTGTAAAATAATAAGGTAAGAGCCCTTAAATTTTTGATTTTTCAGCGAATCCCAGTATCCAAATTTACTACGGGTTGGTTCATGCTTTGTCTTGCCCATAAAAAAGCAGAAAAGATAGGATTGACCCAATAAGATGCTCACTATAAATGATCCCTTGAGGCTGAAATCCACCCAAATACAGGGAGCAGTACAACCTCTGTGTATTGCTTCAAAACCACTGGAGTAATGGAGCTGGGAGCAGGACAGGCTCTGCTCCTATCTGGTGTAATGGCCCTGTGTTAATCTGCTGTTTGTTTGTTTCATTTTGGGGTTTTTGGTTTGTTTTGGTTTGGTTTTTTTGTTTTGGTTTGTTTTGATTTGGATTTTTTTTGTTTGTTTGTTTTCCTCTAGATATTTTGCTAAGCACCCTGAATTTCCAAGTAGAAACGCATTTGGGAGGCAGAAATGATTTGGTTTTGTTTGTTTTCTTCTCACTTGTTTGTCACATGTTTCTCCATACCACCATACATCTGCTTGCCAGAAGAGTGAGCTGTGCTCAGATCTTACCAGCAAAAGAGCTTTAAACCAGCTCTTTGACCCTCTTGCTGACAGAGCTTTGCCAGTAATGATCTGAGATAGCAGCTGCAATTCCAAGGATGCAGCAGTACAATCCCAGTTGCAGAAGCTGGGACTTTCTCTTAAGAAGACTGTCTTAAATTACTTGCAATACAATCAGCTCCTTTTCATAAAAAATAACATGCTGGGAAGTTGGACTCTATAGTCCATTGCTTTAACTATGGCTCTTCTATTTGACAGAATGTTATGTAGTAATAAAGCCATCTCCGGACCCAGCAGGAATGGGAATTTTAAAATATAGTGATTTTGACTATGGTTTATAAGCAGGGGAAATAAATTACTTAAAAGTTTACCTACCACAGTGTCTGGAGAAACATTTCTCCATCTGCTTCTGTTCCACTTCATCTTTTTTCTGCAAGGATCATCTGGAGTGGTACCATGACATGTGATGGGAACTTAGGACAAAAAAGGTTAGTAATGCAATATTTGCTGTGATCCTGGACATGCTTAAGCCAGTGTTTGTCACTAATTTGTTTTGTTAAAGGTGATATTTCAACCTCCTGCTTGGCTGGGTAGGCTGCAGCTCTGGAGAGTCTGGTGTGAGACCCCTTGCCATGTTTCTAGACCAGGCTGTGGAGCCACTTGTATTGCAGCTGTTGGGACTGTGAGTGGGGTAAGATGGAGCCCAGTGTGAAAAAAAAGAAAGTTTCAGTTGTTGACAAAGCCAGTAAGTGGAATGTCAGTGGATGTGTTCCAAGCTAAGCTCTAGAGGAAGGTCATCTTTAGATGATGCATCACTAGATTGTCCTGAGTAGAGAGAGAAATAACCTCTGCTTAGCAAAATTGCTAATAACTCATCTGCAAACAGGCTGACAACATCTGCTTTCAGCTGTTGTGCATTTCAGACCCAATGGTCTCAGGAGCAACAGGGCTTACCCTGCAGGTATTTAAGAACAACTTAAAATACTGAGATATTCAAGACTGATTCAAGCTGAAGAACTATTCACAGATTTGAAGGAAAAGAGGACCTAATACTTTAAATACCCCTAAAAGTCTCTTGCTTTACAATAATTCTGTTTTTGTGAAAATCAAGTAAACTTCCATCAAGAATATGTGGACAGGATTTTAAAATTATTTTGGCTATCAAAACACTGTAGCCTAAGAATGTTTAGCCTGCAGGACTTTGTACAACACAGATAGTATATAACATTACCCTGTTAACACTAATAAACTTCAAATTGCAGAACATAAACCACTTGACAGCAGTCCTGGAATTATTTTGGCCTCTGTGATGCAAAGTAACTCTCATAGGTATGAATCTAAGAAATCCTGTGATGTAGAATTTATGACCTCCTTACCTCTAATGCTACTTATAAACAAAGGGATCTTTGAAAAACCAGGTTGCAGGATTACAATGTAATTTTAAAGGAATCGAATATTTTTCTTTATGCTAGTGAAGGAGGGAGATAAGGAGGGAAGAATTATATGGGACAGTTTACACTTTTGGTGCTAAGGAAATAAGTTTATCCTGCATATCCAGTAAAACCAGCAGGTGAGACAGACACACTTAATTCATGATTTCTTTGCCATTACACCCAGCCTGTTAAGGTTATGGCATCAACAAACACTCTGTGTCCCTTGGCCAAAAAAGAGCAGCCATAAGGAGCAAATTCTCACTCCTGTCTAATAAAAGGAAAATAACAGCTGAGAGATTTGTAAATGTTTTCTGTAATTCTGCAACAGAATAAAATGTTAAATTCCACACACTGCTCTGGCACTCCCATCCTGATCATCATTGGTGAAAATATACCTCCAGTGCAGCAGCTGTAGCTGCTCTAATAAGATATCTACATAGAGAAAATAGGCAATCAAATTTCTGCAAAGTATGAAATTTTCCATTAAATTGTCTCTTCCTTTTATATAACACAGCTGCAACAGTTCTCACTAGCTTTTTCTATCTATGCCTCAGCAAACATAATTCTCACTTGCAGGACATTTTCCAAATGAGTCATTTGAGATTCAGAAGATTTCCTCTAAATGCGTCTAGACCATGACCCCCAAAATTTTATCCTAAAAAAAAAAAAAAAACCCTATAAAAAAATTGATCCAACCATCTACAGACTTCAGTTAGGAAGTAGGGGGCATTGTAAATGAAGAACATATTCTGATAAATGTAATATTAAAGAGATGCAAAGAACATCTGTGTCATTTGCTTCTAAATGAATCTCTGGTAGTTTAGTCAATGTGTTAATCTTCAAAAGGCCTTTGATGTTGTGGTCTGTTTGGCTTTGTCTGCTGAACTTTATAGTTTTGCTTTAACAAGGCAGGGGTTCTGTGGTTTTAATTTGAATAACAAGCCATTACTAGTAAACTGAATTGCTTGGAATTACTGTAAATGGCAGTGTTTGCCTGCTAATTGATGGAGTGTCTGAAGTCCTGGATGGAAGGTGTTATTCTTTCCCAGTGTTAATGATCTATTGAGTCATGTCCTGCTGCTGGTTCTCCTGGTGATGATGCTGATGCAAACTATGCCTGTAAAGCCATTTTGTTTTTTATTCAGAATTAGTCTTTGGTGGTTTAAACAACAAACATACATGTCTTAGAGAAATACTCTTGTTGAAGTAATCAAAATGCCAACCCATGCTTCCATCATGGGGCAGTGACCATTGAGGAAAATCCCTGTAGCTGCTGGGGAGTCTTTTTAATCCCTCTTTGCACTGTAAGTCTGGGGAAGAAAATCTTGAGTTAACTGGATCAGACTTAGGGCTATGGTTTAGTTGGCAAGGGTGTGGTTGGTCAAAGGCTGGACTGGATGATCTTGGAGGTCTTTTCCACCCTAATGATTCTGTGATTCTGACATTTGAGCAGATCACTAGATCTGTGTGAAGGCCAGTAAAATACTTCCATAACCTTTAAAGTCTACCTAACCCATGCCACAGTGTTTTGAAGCATGCACTGGCTGAGTAGGGATAGCTCAAAATTAATATACATTCTTGAAGAGTTTTGTTTCTTTGAAATGATTTAATTTTTAAAGGTCTTGGCATTTTTTTGTCCAACCAGAACTGACATGTTTTGCTTTCTCTGAGGGTGAAGAAAACCCTTTTTTTTTTTGTTTTGTTTGTTTGTTTGTTTGTTTTTTTTAAGACAAGGAGAATGTACACCAAAAAAAAAAAAAAAAAAAAAGGAGAAAATTACATTAAAGGATACAAATACTCCTTTGCCAAACCTTTTCTCTGATGTCCTCAGGGCTGCTTCTCTTTTCAGAAGAAACACAAGGAGATTAAAGAAGTTGGCCAAAAACCCCACACTTTGGAGGTCTGGCAGTGAAACATCCTGGGCCCATCTCAGCATTCCCACTTCCCTCTTTATTGCCCCCTTATTGCAATACTGACTTGTGCCTATCCCTGCTAATCCCTGTGCTATTGTACTTGTATTGTATTGCTTCACTCTGCATGAGTTTTTGCAGAAGAAGAAGCAGCAGCTGCTCTTGGCAGGTGTGAATACTGTTTATCACATCCCCTTCTTTCCCCCTTGAAGCACACACACAAGCACAGAGTGATATTCTTGCACATTAAATTACTGCTATTGAAATCAGATTCTGTCTTACACGACGCTGACAGTGCTGTGTTTTATTGCTAAATGCTACAAGTAATTCCTCACACTCTCAATGATTTATCATGTAGCTCATCTACTCAGGGATTTCCTCCATCATGTAATATCACTAGAATTTTGCCTGAGGAACAACTGCCAGGGAGGACCTGCTGTTATACCTTGCCTGCTTCTTCTGGAACATATTAGCATAACATAAGTAAACGCCATGGAGCAGTTTGACATATTGTGTAAGTACTGATTTTATGTTAAACTGATAATAGATGCTTGTTGGGAAGCTGTAAATTTTCAGAAACTGTCTTAGTCTGCTGATACATTTTAAAAGAGAAAAATGTAAAAGCAGCTGGTATGTCTGTATCCACTGTAATCCATCCACATTTCTGTATCCTTGCTTCTCATTTAGCAAACACAGAAGTTCTGACTGCAGGGAGCAAGTTTTTCATTTCTACTGTTATACAATAAACATCTTTCCTCTGACACCAGACAGTGAGTCTGTAGTGGCACATATAATGGAATGTAGTCACCTTTACCTCCATAGGATTCATGTGTTAGAAATGCCCAGGAACAGTACACATGACTGCTGAATCAAGGACACATTCATGCTCACTGGGACAGAAGCTGCTCCCACAGGAATGCACTAATTGCTTAGCTTGTTAACATAAGAATATAATAATGACCAGCCTGGTCCAGGCCCAACCAGCCCCAAGACCTGCTTCCCAAAGTGCTCAGTCAGAGACACACAGGGGAAGGTCATAATAAGCACAGGCTGATATTTAACCAAGCACCTCTCTGGCAGGCAGTGCCTTGGAGAGTACCTGAGCTGAAGGTCATAGAGAGACTGGCCTGTTTAATGAGCACCCATGGACCTGCCTTAATTTAGATAATTCCTTCCAGAATCCATTTGCATTTTTGCCTCTGCAGCTTCTCTCAGCAGCAAATGCCTTCTTCAGTTATGGTCTCTGTGAAAAAATACCTTCTCCAGTTTGTTCCAAAATTGCTGCTTGATGCCTCAGCATTGAAGTCCTGTTCATTTCTGTCTGATCAGCATCAGAGAATAGTCCTTCCTCATGCCCTTTCCATAACCCTGTAATAACTTCATCCTGCTTTAGCATATGCCTTTTCCTTTTCCTCCCTCCAAAGCCAATCATGGTCTGTTTGGTCTTTCATTCTGTGCAGGCTGGTCTCTGATCAAACTTTCTCATACCTCTTTCAACTCTGCTTTTTATGAGATGAGGAAAGGACTAGCCCTGTGTGCAGTCTTCAGAATATGTCTGCACCAGACACTTGTACAGATGGTTAAAAGTGTTTTCAGCCTGGCTCTCAATTCTTCTCCCTAATAATTCCTAACAGCCTGTTTGCCCCTTCGACCTCTGCTGAGCAATGAGCTTACAGAAGCAACTCCAAGATTTATTTCTTGACTGGTAACAGCTAATTCAGAGCCAAGAAGAGTATATGCATGGCTGGAATTTTTTTATTCTCAGATTCACTATGCTGCACATATCAGTGCTGAATTCTGCTCAGTGTACACCAAGACTTTCTGCAGTCATTCACAGTCAGATTTAGATTTGGCTATATTAAGTAATTTTGCATTGCCAACAAACTTTGCCACCTAGTCCCCTTTTCAAGCTTCCTTCTGAGAAAATGTTGATATCCCAACATAGTTAATATTTCCCTACTATGAAAAACTCAATCATTTGTCCTTATTGCCAATCCTCTAACCAGTTATTAATCCATATGAGGCCAAATACAACTTCAAAATGACAACAACTCCAAATGACAACTTCATTTCTCTAAGAACCTTTTCAGATGAAACTTGTTGAAAGATTCCTGGAAACCCTCATACACTGTATCAACTGAATCACCATTATTTATATAGCTCCTTAAACCTTCACAGAGTACTCACAGATTTGTAAGTCGTGACTTGCCTGACACAATCTGTGTTGAGTATTCCCCAATAAATTACATTTTTCCTTGTGTCTAGTAAATCTACACTTTATATAAGTTTTTGTGTGTTTGCTTGGAATGAAAAGTGTGCAAAACGCCCCTTATTTCTCATGACTCTAGTAGTCCTTGTTTAAAAAAAAAAAATATTTCTGACATCTAGAGCTTAAACTATGTTAATTCTCAGAATAAACCAAAGCCTTTAACCTCTTTACATTTCTTTGAAACTGTTTATTGTTATTTATTGATTTGTCCCATATGCTAGTCTGCTGTTCTTTCCAGCTAACACAGGTGTTTCCTGGATAGGTAACCCCTAAAAAACAGTCTCAGATTTCTCTTTCACCTCTTTGTGAAGAACATAAGGACAAGGGAATCAATGTAGTATCTGCTCCAGGAGAAGAAAAGGATTTGCTTCCCTCCAGAAGCAGCTGCTGCTACTTTGTGCCCTCCTCCAGCAGCAGGTGTGGTGCCAGCTTTGCAGATACCTGTTTACATTGGGATTCACCTTTTCCAACACTCATCAGCTTTCTTGCAATGACTTTGTCTTCCCTGTATGATGCTTTTATAGCTTGATCACTTCTGGATCTCCCCAAATGTGGTAAATGTCTTATTTCTGATGCCTTTGAAGTTTTTCTTGCTGTGAAGTTTCACACATTTATCAAATTGCTTCTCACAACCTTCCCTATTATTTTTCCTTGAACTGCCTTAACAGGGTTTTCCCTTCACTTGCTAAAGATTTTGCTGCTGATTATGGAATCATTATCCTTTTCTCTTTCTGGCTCTGGACTTGTTTAATTCTTTAGATTCGTTTAGATTCTCCCCTTCCCTCCATGAGGATCCTGGCATCTGACCTGGGAGTGGTTTCCTGCTCCTGGGAGCTCATCACTCAGCGTTAAACTCCTTCCAGCCTCAGGCTGGGTATTTACATTGTCCTTCTCACCAAGTGCTGACACATTGAAATTAAAATACATCAGCACTAGTTAAGACTAATATGTAATCTTATGATCATGACACAGTCAAGATTTGTCTTGTAATCATTCTTTGTAGTATTTTCTAAGGAAAAGTCCCTTTTGTCCTGACTCCAGCACTAACACTGCAGACTGAATGTAGTCAGACAAATCAGTCTGTTGTTTGTCCCCTTCCCTAAAACAAATAGTTTCTGAAGAATACTTGTCTATGTATTCAATTAGGGAAAACCCCCAACCCTCTAACAAGTATTCAAAATTTGCTGGTATCCTATTGCAGTGACTTTTACTGTTTTGGGTCAGTGTGATTTAATATCACACTGCTCCAAACACTGAGAAAATTGCTTTTTCATGGGGTTTTCATGCTCCTGAAATGCAGCCTCACTGAAATTAAGCTAACAGTTTAACTAAGTTAACTCAATCAACTGAATGAGCCTCGATCTCCCACATGATTCAAAAGGAACTCAAACTTTTCTCCAATAAATCTGTCATAGCCCAAGGGATCTTTTAACAAGAGATTTGATTGAATCTTAAAGCAAGTGTGCTGTTATCTTCAGTTTACCATCAAAGTTGCTTAAAGATACCATCATTGTGGTTTTCTCAGGAACAGCAGCTCAGTCTCTCAATTTGTCAATGTATGGTAATGAAATGAAAAAAAAAAATTAAATTTTAATTGATTCCAACTCAAAACTGATCTTCATAATATCTGGATTTATAGAGCATATTTAGGTCATCTTGCTGTGAAAGGAACAGATCAGAGTTTCTTCTAATGGAGTGCTAAGGTGCCATCAAAGCCTGGCAATTGAGGGATTGGTAACAATAACTTGATCCAGAGAGACAGAATATCATCACTCTGAATATTTATTATGCTTCAAGTAGAAGGAAAATTAAATGAAATTCCGTGAAAACAAATAAAATGAAGGAATGCTCAGCAAGGAGTTACTGTGACATTTTCAATAATGCTCTCCCTAAAGAGAGGCTGCCTGGCTGCTTCTCTCCTGGGCTGACCTGCAGTGACAGTGAGATGCCACACAGGCTCTAGAGCCACAGAGAAAAGCAAACTCTTCCAAAGCAGAGTCCAGACCTGCTCCCTTAGGATCTCCTCCCGGAATAAGGAGTTTCTTGGACCAAAGCAAGAGGAACCAGCACCTACAGGGATCTCTCCCTCCCTCCTGCCTTTCCAGGGACTCAGCCCTCCTGGATGGACTCCACAGTGGGGACAGTGGGTGTTTTGTCAAGTCCTTTTCAATTACTGGGTTCCTGAGTAAAAAGGGAGCAGGTCTTTTCTTTAAGCATATTTGGTGGGCAAGATGTTTTCCTCTTTCATCTGTGAATCTGACTCTGTGGAGAAAGAGGAAAATCTCAATTTTCTCTTCAGCCACAGCAACTTTAATTCCACATCTTCCTCAGAAGTTTCTAAGTCCCAGGGATGCACCTCCCTTCCCTTAAACCAGGCCCTGAGCCCTCAAAAGAGAGGGAACCATCAGCAGTAACAGGCTGTGTGTCCCCTCACAGCCACCAAAAATTAACAAACCTTCCTGCTAAAGTTATGGCATGATATGATAAGAAAAAAGTAAAAAAGTACTTTAGGACCAGAAAGTAAGCAAGGAACCCAAAATCTAAGACTGTGGTCTCAGTATTAGACCATGAGGCCAGGCACATGGGCTTTGGGATCCTATTTTTGGATGTTTCTAGGTTTGGTCCTAGTAATGGGAACAGAAACCAGCTCATGGCATTATTCTCTTCACTAACCAGGGCTCAAAATCAGTCTGGAAGGGGAGAGGAAGCAGGTGTCAGGACCTCCCTCTGGACTGGCACTCTTTATTTCTTGTAAAAATGGAAGTTGATTTTCGCCAGCAGGGAACAGGAAAACAGCAGCTAAGAAATTGTTCAGTGTAAACACCAGCAAATTCATTATTCATAGTTGTTTAATAAAAGTTTTATGTTAACAAATCTTTTTTTCCCTGGATGGCTCATAAGCTATTTGCTGCCTTTTTCTCTCTTTTTGTTTCTTCAATGCATGAGGTCACATTCATTGCAGGTGAAACTTGCAGTAAACAAAAAATAAAGATCAGGAGTGAGACAGTAAATTTGACCACTCATTGGCTACCAGATGCCTTGTACTCCATCTGATTCAGCTCTATTATTCGTTGCTTGATATTTTTCAGAAGTATGTTTAAAATGTCACTTACAATATGAAGACTTGTTTTAATACAATTTAGTCTGAACATTTATGGTGCTCAAAATGTTCCCATCTGTGCTTAGGAAAGTTTTCCTTCCATAAATAGGTGCATTTTGTTCTTTGTGTTCAGTGAGAGCCTCACGACTTTTATTACGTCTGTGTTCTCAGAGGTCATTATGAATAACATCTTGTTGAAGCTGCAGGCAGAGATAAGAGGTTTACACCCAGCATCCCAAAGTAAGGACCAGCCATGGTGATTTTTAACAGTTTCAGGATTTTATTCTGCATTTTGAGTGAGCTGACTCTTTGTCAGAGTGACTTCTCCAGGCCTGACATTTCCTCTGCTTAGTCTTGCTGTTAGAGCAGAGAACACACATCAGCCAGGCTCAGCAAGACAGGCTCCATCAACTTCCAGCTCCTTTTCCTCACAACACTATTAGGAGCCTCTGCATTTTAAACTTGGCTGAGCTGTTGATTTTCAAGACTTTTTGGACATTGAGGGATCCACCTGCAGGTTTGAAATTAACCCTAGGCAGAAGTGCTGGGGCCATTAGCACTGCATTGGGCTTATTGCAGCTACACACCCATGAACCAATTAAGGGCTTCTTTCTTTTGAACACAGTAATAAAATTATTAAGAACCCATGATATGAGTGAGAAAAAAATAGCTATTTTCTTCCAAAACATATAGTCCAATTGCTTTTCCCTTCCATTAAAAAAAAAACAAAACAAAACAAAAAAAAACCACATTCCTGCCCATGGCTTGTGCTTTGTTTAATAAGCCTCTGAAGCCCAGCATAACAAACCACTGAGATTAATAACCTTCAGCTGATAAAGAAACCCACTGTTGAGAGGAGGTGCTGTAATCACAGCTGGCCATGGCTCTGCAGCACTCTGCAGGCAGCCAGGAGGTCTGGAGGAGCAGAGCCAGGCTGAGTCCCAGCTGGCAGCTCTGCCACACCAAAGAGAAGACAAGGAGGGATGAGGGACCCAGCAGGGTCTCAACTGCCCTTCATCTGCTCCAATTTTCCCAGTGCCCCACTGCTTATGTCACATTTGCATGCTTTTTTACCTAGCTACCTAATTATTTTCATCATCAAAATTATATTCATAAACCCAGCACATGGAGTGGGAAAAAAAGGACAGTGACAGTGGGAGCATGAGGGGAGGAAGGGCTGAACCACCACGGAGCTTCTGCCAAAGCCTCCATTGCCTTCAGCTGCCTGCACAAAGAGACAGGTTCAACCTCCACACACCTTCACTGACACTTCAGACAGACCTGGATGGCCAAATGAGGAAGGGTCACCCCTTTCTAGAGGGGTCCCCCAGCTCTGTTGGGTGCAGGGATGGTCAGTGCTGGGCTGCTGCCACTTTCTTGCTGCTGCCACTTTCCTGTCACTGCCAAGCTTGAAAGCTCCATCACTTACCCAGTTTCAGGCTGCTGGACTAGAAGCCTCATTTAACCCTCTGCAGCCTAAGTCTGATCTATTGCTTTTAAATATGAGCAATAATTATTGTAGCAAATAGGGCAGACATGCTGCTGTTCCCATCCAGAAAATGTCTAAACAGTCAGGAATATTTTTTTGTCCAAGCCTTCTGCAGCTCTTGTATTGCCTGCTCCCCTGGGGAACTTTCAGGCACACTGGGGTCTCCCAAATAATATGAAAGTTGTAATAACTGTTGTGATTGTCTCCAAGAAATAGCTGATTAGAGACTGGCCCTTCTGCAGAACAGTTAGATAGAAAATTAACTCAGCAAAATCAAAACTTAAGGCATGAGCTGAGGCTGACTGGTCACTCCCTCACCCTGTTGTCTCCTGCCTGTATAGCAACACCCTATCTGCTTGGGGATGCTGAGACTGGACACTGCAAAGCCTGGAAGCAACCTCACAGATGCATTTTGGGGTACTGAAGAAGAGCTTGTCACCACTGAATGGTGGCCTCAAAATGGGCATTGTGTCCATGCCCCTATGATGCTGACAAGTTCACTGAGGTGCCAGTATAAATCAGATTTTCAGCTGCTGCACGCAGATATTTTTCTCACTCCACTGATGAGAGCTGCAGTGTAACAGACACCCTGAAGCTGGGTGCTGAAGTTCAGCAAGAGAGGGGAAGCTGGTATTATTCAGGAACTGATTGTGTCTGCCAATACCCACCACCTCTGGCTGGGGTTTGATGGAATAACTGAGAAAACATGTTGAAAATGTGACAGCCAGGGAACGTGTTCTTCTTGAGTGCTTCCAATTGAGCAGAGCTTGCACAGATGGGGCACATTCCCTGACTGTCGTGTTGCTTTCCTAGGAAGGGTTTTGTTATCCAAAATGTGGTTTTATAGTCATCAGGAGGCTCTTTGGGCTAAAGACCTGGATTTCTCCACAGCTCTCTAATCCTGATGATCTGCCTCGTCAGCATAATGATCACGCATGCACTAAATCAACATTTCTTACCAATGGAAGCAGGAGGAAATCAATGCCTCCCTGCAATCTTAGTTAGCTGGTTCAGGCTCTTCAAAACTTTTAAAAATTAAAGAAAAAAATGGGGTTTGGAAGGCAAGAGTGAATTCATGACTGACAGCAAGCTGCCTAAAGCCCAGGTTTAGGCAGTGAACTGGCTTCCTTCACAGGCATTACATTTTGTCTGTACCACATCAGTTTGTCTACAGGGGAAAGACAGTCTTTCTGTGATGATGTTTAATGGTTTTTTGCTTGTGATAAAAGCAATAAAAAACTTATTTTCTCTTAATAAGTGGGACCACTCTCTTTTAGACCACTTAGGAGTTAATAATAGGGTAATAAATCAATGGATCTATACTGCAATGTCATCAATTCTGGGCTTATATGAGTGAATTTCTGAAGAAATTATGGTAGAAAAGATCACTATGGCCATTCAGAAACCCTTTTGCTGAATTTATAACTGGAAATGTTTAAATTCAAAAGTCCAGTTGGGCTTATGAAGGAGCTGCAGTTCATCCCTTCTCATGAAAGGCCAGAGCTGTCTTGAGCCAGGGCCAGGTGTAGGTGCAGCCCTGGCCTGGCTGCAGCTGTATTCCCAAAATAAATGGAATGTGGGAGAGATCTCCCTGCCCTGACATGATTTAAAAAAGGAGCATTCTACCCTCATCCTGATGAAGTCATCTCTGCTGGAGTGCATAATTACCACTGAATTTTTAAACAGCTGTAACACATAATATTAATGCCTGAAGAGAACAGCAAAAGAACATTTCCAGGGAAACAAACCACCACATTTTCCTGCTCCCTGCCACAATGGGCTGAGATAAAACTCAAGCTGCTTGAGAGCTAACAGGGTTTAGAAACCAGTCAAAACTGAGAAAAACAACACTTACAAATGGATGGGATCATGTGATGGAGTAAACCAGTAGAGAAAGTCAAGTTTTAGCCTCTGTTCCTATCTCACATTCCCAGCACATGCCCACTAATTCATCACTCTAAATCTGGCATGTTGAAGGAAGAAGTCAGAGCATAGTAGGCATGCAAGAATTGCCAGAGCTCGGGTAAAAACCAAAAAGTGTGGCAGAAACAACCCTGGGAATCCAGTTTTGCACACACAGATCAGGGTTTAGGCTCAGGTTTAAACACTGAGCCATGCAGTGCTCCAGTGGGACACCTCTACTTAGAGAAGTCAGTAGGAAGAACAGGGCATCAGAAAGAGAGGCACACCCAGCTCTGCCTCAGAGCTTTATTTAGGAAGGCATTTGGAGCCCTCACTCAGAACAGATCCCATCCTGGCACCTGTGGGGCAGTACAGGGTGACCCTGGGCAGAGGAAAAGGTTTGTGCCAAACACTGGAGTGAGGAAAGGACCCACTGGGGTGCTGCACTGCCCTGTAGATCCCAGCACCTGCAGTCTCCAAGCCAAGAAGACCCTGCTAGAAATGCTAGTTTTTAACCAGTCCATCCTGCTGAGCCAGAAACCACAAATTCATTCTTTCCTTTGTTCAGGTCTGGCTCATGATCAATGAAGACCTCAAAACCCCACAGTTCAAGTTCAGTTCAGTTCAGTTGGTGGAGGAATACATCAAAGAGGAAGAATTTCAGACTGGTGTTTGGTTCAGGTTTAATACAACTTTTTGAGCAAGTTTCTCTGAAATTCATATTTTAATAGCTTTGATGAGAATAAAAAAAAGGGGGAAAAAAAAAAAAGGAAGAAAACCCAAACAGCATCTGGATACTGCAATGTAATGACACACATTGCAGCTAGATACATCCTGATCCAAGTGTGAGTGATTATAACTGCAGTGGAGAATTGAGCAGGGTAGTTTGATAAACTGCACAATAGGATGGTGGGCAAGAGGATGGAGCTGTTAGCAGCAAGAGATCATCAATCCTTTTTTTTGAGATGGGAGCTGACTGGCAACTCTCTCTAGTGTATTACAGGTTATTTCATCTGCTTCTCCCTACAGACATGGCTGAACAAAGATCAACTCAAATAAATGATTTAAAGTTAGCTGCTGCAAACTGTATTAGCTGCTGTGGCATTTCCCTGCCTGAGACCAGGTCTGGATTTCACCCAGGCCATGGTAGGTGTGCTCCCTGCAGCACATGGGGACAGTCACACAAGGATGGCATTTCATGGGGTTACAAAGCTTTATGGAGCTCATTGTTCTGTTTCCAGCAGTGGAAAATCACAGGCCAGGCACACAGAGTCCTTTGCCCTGGCAGTCTCCAGCATCATCATAAAAAAATATCCATTCTTCAGGAGCTCCAAACTCACAGCCTTGGCACTGCTGATGTGTTGTTCCAGCCATCTGAGGGAAGGATCTCAGCACCTGCATGGGAAATCAGAGTCACTTGCAAGGCAGGTGATGATGGCTCAAGCACAGCTGAATGTCAGCATGTCCAAGTGACATCTTCACAAAGTCAGCTCATTCAGCAGAGATTGCATAAGTTGCTGTATCTCAAATGTCCCCACAGAATAAAACCCAAAGAACTGTAATTTAAGTAATTTGATGTGCTCTTTTTGAGCAGAGTTAAAGCTTTCTCCTTTACAGGTACATGCCCAAGTCATGGCATAGAGCCAGACTCCTGAATGGCATTTCCTGCATCCTCAGTGGTCTGTCAGGATTGTGGGAAGGGAGAATTAACACATCTCAGTTTACTCCACACCTAAGAGATGTGCAGCATCCATCTAGGAACACCCAGTGTGCAAGGGAAACCTGAAACACATTCTTCCATTTCCCATTGCTCAGTCTAACCTATAAAATATTGTATAAAGCAAAGGCTGGGAAATGACAACAATTTTCCCACTTTCCATTTGAAAAGAAGCAGCCACAGTGACCATCTTTTTAAAGAACTATGGAGTGTTTTGAGTTGGAAACAACCTTAAAATCATCTTGTTGCAATCCCTGCAATGGGCAGGGACACCTTCCACTGGAGCAGATTGCTCAGGCTTTTAGGAAGTGTGATAAGGGCAGCATGTGCTGCAAGTGCCCAACAGGGCATCATTGCCAGCAGGGCTTGGACACTGCAATGGGCTGTTATCAGCTTGGGCATAAATAGGGTGTTAAAGATTTGGTGATCTCTGGGTCTGTTCTGGGTCACACAGAGTGTCAAGTCCCTGGAACCTGGAGGTCCATGTGCAAACTATTGTTAATATTTTAACCCCACAGTCTAAGTAAGGGTTTTGGCATCTCAGTTCTGGAGTCAGGCAGCTCTGTCTCACCCCAGCCTCACTTCAAGCACCCTTAAGAGCCCTACACTGCACTGAGCTTGTTCTTTACAAATTGCAAATGGGAAGAGGAATTGTTCACATTATGCATTTATGCAGCTGTAAACAGGCTTCCATTTTGACCACAAAATATGTCCTCAGTTAGACAGAGGAAGGTTACTTTCCTTCATCTTTCTTTCTTTCTTTCTTTCTTTCTTTCTTTCTTTCTTTCTTTCTTTCTTTCTTTCTTTCTTTCTTTCTTTCTTTCTTTCTTTCTTTCTTTCTTTCTTTCTTTCTTTCTTTCTTTCTTTCTTTCTTTCTTTCTTTCTTTTCTTTCTTTCTTTCTTTTTCTTTCTTTCTTTCTTTTTCTTTCTTTCTTTCTTTCTTTCTTTCTTTCTTTCTTTCTTTCTTTCTTTCTTTCTTTCTTTTTCTTTCTTTCTTTCTTTTCTTTCTTTCTTTCTTTTTCTTTCTTTCTTTCTTTCTTTCTTTCTTTCTTTCTTTCTTTCTTTCTTTCTTTCTTTCTTTCTTTCTTTCTTTCTTTCCTGTGAAAACAAATTCACTACCTGCAGCAAATTCAAAGCCAGCCACAGAAGGGTAGCCTTAGTTTGAACCATGCTATGACTGACTTGCCAATTATCTTTTTTCTGTGCTTTGTCTTGGAAAACACACATTTATTTTCTATACCTCCCCTTTGCACAAAGCAGCTGTGTACTTGAGATTACGAGTTCTTAGTCAAGGCTTTGTGAACCATAATTCACATTTTAAGGCTGTGCCCAGCTCATGGCTTGGGAGATGGAGGCAGTCTGCATGGCCCAGTTAACCTGTTGGGACTGAAAGAGATGGGAAGAGCTCCTGAGCTCTTACCTTTGACCCAGAGCTGCTTGAGCAGAACTGCCTTGTGCAGGCAGAGCAGAGGAGCCCTGCCTGCTCCCAGGCTGGGGAGACACACTACAAAGCTGAGCTTTGAGAAGAGTGACTTAACAAAAATAGGAACTCACTATAGTTGAAAGAAATTGAACCTGAGTTTAATTGATGTCCAGAAAGGTCATTTCTGAAAGAATCTCCTGGGGTTTCCACGTGTCAGATGATTATAGTCCCAAGTCTCTTTCAAAACTGTAAGAAACTTGGATTATCTGAAGCTGGGGGAGGGAGATCTGTTCAAGTGCCAAGATTCACAGGTTAACAGCTATGGTCTTTTGGGGAGGATGACATTTAAAAAAAAATTAAGACAGTGATAGTCTCTTTTCTCCCTGCTATGCATGGGACAGGGAAGCAAAGCATCCTCATGCTGTTCAAAGACCTCAGGCAGAAGCTTCACCTTTCCCTATGGGCAGTTTTAAACACTGGAGAACAATCAAACTTATTGCAAAGGTTTAGAGGAAAAGGAGAAACATGGAAATCCATTCCAAGACATTTGCAGTGCTGGAGACAGTAACAATTGACACATGGTAAATAAATGTGAGTAAAATGCACCAAATAACATGTGGAGTAGAAAGCATTTACTATTACATTTAAGTGCTTGCAGAATGTCTCTTTGTTGTTCTATTTACAAGGAGCACTTTGCATACAGAACATCAATCTCCCGCAGAGCCAGCACATTACTGTGATAGAAATAGTAAATTAGCAACAATACAGATCTGGTAGGGGGGCTGTCAGCAAAGGGGCTTTACCTTTGTCACATAAAATGCAAGAGGAAAACCTATTTTATACCATTATGTCTTTGTCAGCCACAAAGGAGGCAGTTACCCCTGCAGCTCAATGCCTTTGACAGAGATGTATAAAGGCACACAGAGCAGAGCCAGCTACCAGGGGGATTTAATAACCTGAATGCTTTATTTCTAAGGGACCTGCATTCATCTCCCCTGCCTGGCACCCCTACCCCAAAACCTGGGGTATGAAAGCTCCAGAGGTCACATTGACACTATTTTGGATCCAGGTAACAGCATCTCTTTGGAAACTTTTAAACCACTGGGGCAAGCTGTACCTTGGATCCCTCTGAAGGCAGATGTTGGAGCAGTAGCAGGTAGAAAATAAAGAAAAGTCATGGAATCATAGAATGCCCTGGGTTTGGAAAGGACCTTAAAGCTCATCCAGTTCCAACCCCCCTGCCATGGGCAGGGATATCTTCCACTAGACCAGGTTGCTCAGATCCACATCCAGCCTGGCCTTGATAGACAGGCAGGACAGATTTCTTTCCATATTTCAAGGGACAAAAATAAACTGTTCCAGGTTTCAGTAGAAATGTGACAGAAGGTGAGGGTAACCCAGCTGGAGCTCAATCCAGAGAGGTCAGGACACATCTAGGCATGCCAGTCTATGCATTCAGTACATCTCCATGCTTTCACTGCTGTGAGAACTTGCCTCATCTCCAGGCTGCACACAAACATTGACGTGCCAGCTTTGGGTGAGCTCCTGGGCCTCCAGATCTGACCTCACACTACTGCTTCACATGGGCTCATGGCATATTGGTACCAGCCAACCTGGATGCCAGTTTTGCTTTATTTTTGTTTCACTTAGGTTATGTATGCAGGTATTTCTGGGGTAATTCTATAAGAGCAAAGTGTGTAATCTAAATTAATCTCATATTTAGTCTTTCTGAAACTGCCTCGTAGAGATAATTGAGGCCAATAATGAAGTTTTCCTCTTCTTGTGATGCAGCCTTCTTGTTTCACATAGTACAGGGTTTTTTTCCTAATTATGTTTGAGTATTTTAAATACTTAACTAAGATGTGGGAGGTCTTTTGCAGTTTCAATGTACTTCTGACAGGAGAAATTGTTACATAGCCCGTTAAATGCCATAGATTGCTGAAGTTTGTAGAAAACTGCAGACACAGTACATTGTATTCAAGTTATCCAGATGTTACTAATTTTTCCATTTCTAAGAATTTAGATTAAATGCAAGTTTAATGCAAGCAAGTTGCATTACTCCAGTTTATTTTACCAGAGGCTAGACAGTCAAAAAAGTCTCACACACAGGTTTGAAATCCTGTAGCAATACAAGAACAGAACCAAATTTCTATTGTCTCACCAAGATTACAGTTCACAGGTCACAAAGGGTTGCCAGGGAAGCAGAGTTTGAGCTTTGTGAATAAGACAAAATGAGAATTTTCACCTTTCATTCCTAAGTTGTCTTGCTTGCCTGAAAAGAATTGGAATTGCTGTTGTAATGAGCTTTAAGAAATAATTAACTGTGCTTGGTTACTTTGAGTACAGAGACAGTAATTAACTGTGCTGGCTCTTGGTTACTTGAAGCACAGAGACAAGAAACAATGAGATGTGCTAATCCAGTAACTGTGCTTAGGAAACAGAACAGGGATGTATTTCATCTGTGACCACAGCCAGGATTTGTGTCCCAGTGAGCAGCCCTGGAAGCCAGGCAGGTACAGAGAGGATGGGTGCAAGGGGTGGTTCTGTGCATTTGCTGATAGATGATGGCAAATTCACCCCACAGCATGGATTCCTCAGGCCATGAATATTCCCTGGAGCTGGGCACCAAACCCAGGGACAGTGTGTGAGCAGTACCCTAAATCTGGTAAAATAATCAGCTATTGGAAACTCCAGGGTGGGTTTTATGCATCCCAGTAATATAAAGATCCTACACACCCCACCAGTTGAAATAAGCCCAACATCTGCTTTCTAAACCTCATTAGTGCCATCAAATGGTAAAGAATAAACTTATACTTTGTCCACTTTGACTATTGGGACTGGGACACTTTGGACATGGATTATTATATTTATGTATGGTCTGTGTCCAAGTCCAGGGCACACCATTACCACTGCCTAGAGTGCAATCATGAAATTTGTGATTTTTTTGAAGAATGATGTGGTGTTTGGAAATGAAATTTTCCTGCTATATCTTCAAGGATATTCTCATCCAGAAATTTAAATTTTGTTTCTTAAAACTCTCTGGTCATTGCTAATCAGAAAGAGATTAGAATGGAAAACCTAACCTTCACAGTGAGAAAGTGCAAAATCAAACATGGTTTTGTTTTTCAAAACATTTGGAGGTTTTTGTTTGTCACAGCATGAAACAAAAAATGTGAAGTTTAAAAGTAACTTCAAAATTCAGCATTGACCTTTAATATTCAGCTCTACATTTCCTAATTTTTTTTTTGCCTTTCCACAGATACAAAAATCCTCATAATAGCAAAGATTATGATGGCAACAACACAAAAAATATATGTGAAAGTTACTTTTTCTCTCTTTCTGGAAAAAAAAAAAAGATTCATTTTGAGGTCAGGACCTCTCCATGATTGAGATAGGGGAAAAAACTAACAATGAGTATTAAGAAAACTGTCCTACTTGACAGCAGTAAAGCTGTCTGACAGCTCACTTGGGAAAGCTTTAACCTGAAGATTTCTGACTCATTAACATGCAGATTATTGATATTATAGCCTTGCTATAGCTTGCTGCAGGAGAGTATCTGCTCCAGATCCCTGTCTTGGCCACACATTAATTTTTCTTCTGTTCTGTCCAGGCTCTTCCAACAGACCCTTTGTGCCTGAGTGCCCTCCAGCACCTCATTGCCAACACATCCCATACCTGCACAGTTTGTTCTCTGCCTTCTCCCAAGGAGGACACGTGGCTGCAGTGAAATGTTCTGTGATGGTGGGGCTGACTTGACATTTTTTAGAAAAAAACTTATAACCTTAGGTATGGCAGAGGGAAAAAACCCATACATTATATCATAATCCACCAAAAAAAACCCCAGTCCATGTTCTTTTGAATTGTATAGGAAATTTCCACAGCTATTATCCTCTCTCTTTTTTTTTTTCTTTTCTTTCTGATACTTAAATGAAATAGTCCCAAAGTGTTGGGTCTTTTTTGTTTGTTTGTTTGGTTTTTGAGGCAGCTAAAACCTGTTGGGGAGGAGACCTGGGCTTCTTATTCTTATTTGCTCACCATGCTCAGAAAAAACATTTGCAAGATTAAAGATAGACTTCCTACCCAGAAGAAGGGGGACCAGGGTGAAAAAGAATGGTCATGTAGCTAATTTTATATGAGAGATGGAAAATCATGGCTCTCTGTGTATAAAAGGCAATGTTTCCTTAGGATAGTGTCCCTTGTCCCCAGAACATGGAAACAAAGAGGAGCCAGGGTGAAGTACTAAACCATTCCCAAAGTCCTTCCTGGGAGCACCACCAAGTGCTGGGGGAAAAATGAGCCCAGGACCATGGAGCAAACCAAGGAGCAGCCTCTGAGGTCTGCTCACATCTCCAGATTGTTCCAGAAATAAAACTTTTCAAGTTTTCTGCCCCTTTTTGGGGTCTATGCCCAAATGGCTGTGCTTGCAAGGCATGCCTGAACCTGCTGCTCTGCTGCATTTTTTGGTTTTTAACTTTATAAATTGTTCTGATCTTTTCCCAACTACATTTTTGAGAGGCCTTATGTTGACTCTTAAGAGAAACTGTTTTATTAACTTCCACAGAATGCATACATAAAATCTGACAAAATGCCAGTTAAATACTTTCCTTCAGCCTACTGGGGATAATGTATTTTCAAAGAGTTGGAAATAACAAGTGTTTGAACAAGTTGCATTTATTTTTCAGACACTGTTGAGACACAAATGCTCCCCTACTTGAAGATATCATCCCCTCCTTAAATAAGACTGGGTGCCACAGAAACATGGTGTGTCATTAGCTCCTTGTATGTTCTCCTGCACTGGGAAGGTGCTTGAAGTGTGAGTAAGAGTTTACTGAGAGAAGTAAGTATTTGTATTTGAAATTCCCAGGAGGCAAAATATTAAAGGGAAAGAATACACAGTCAGTGAAAGCCAAAAGGAAAGATGAAAAGGAGAAGATTAAGTAAGAGGGAAAGTAGAAAGTCCTCAATCACTTGGATTTGTTTTAGCACTCAGAACTAAAAAGAAATACTGAAATCTTCATGAAACACTCTTAAAAGATGTTGAAAAGGACTCATATCATCTCAAAACGTGAAGCCAGATTAATTCCTTCTTCACTCTCAAGAAGATCCTTTCTTCCCTGTCTCTTCAGGTACCTCTCCTCCATCCTCTAGACAGCACTATTTGAAAAGATCACTGTTACCTGCAGCTGCTGAAAAATGGGCTTAAACAGCTCCAACTCTTTCTCCAAAGTAAAACTCCTTGATTTACTTTCAAAGCAAAAGTAATTTAAACTGAAGAAATTCAATTCATCCTTACAAGCACGGGTATGCTCTGTAAAAAATCACATCCCCTTCCTGGGTTTGAGTGAAATGGGTACAAAAATGAAGCAAATGGCTCAAGGATGGCCACAGAGAAAACCAGAAGAAGTCCATGAAAGGCTGCTGAAGTGAAGGAATGCAAGGGCTGGCCCAGCACTGCCCCAGGGTGCTGCTCCTGGGGTGTTCCATGGCTGTGTCTTGCAGCCTTCATCAATTCTCTGCACTCATCTCCTTCCACTGCCTGATTAAATTAATTACACAGAAAGCAGCCAGGCTGCCCCTGCTTCAGCCTGTCAGCAGCAATCTTGTGTCCTAGGCACATCTAATCTATAGCAAGGACCCTGGGACATCTTTTGTTTGTTTTTAAGATATGGGAGGAATTATTTGGTCAAATGAAAGCATCACTAAGACATGTGCTGAGGTTTCAACCACCCTCTCTAGTCTTTCCTAGTGGTTTTGGTGGGGAGAAATCTCTATGTCTCACATAAGAATTGTCTCAGAGTAAATCAGATGACTAAAATTGGTCAGAAGAATTGTTCCATATTAAAAATTCCCATTTCCCTTCCTGGCTTACTGAGGCAGGTCAGGCTGCCTGACTTCAGCAGACACCTCCACTGCAAAGGCTGAAATTTAGTTTGCACCACCATAAGTAACCAAAACCATAAAAAATCCACAAAAGGACACAAAAGATACGCAGAGGTTCAATAGAATTCTAGGAGCACAATTATAATTTCAAGTACACTTAAGCAGTTGGATTTAAAACCAAGGGTTTCTGGTTCTCCATGAAACTTGGTGAGAAGCTACCAGTACTGACAGAGGGAGCTGGGCCAGCCCATAATGAGTTGCTCCCCTTCAAATATCAGCACTCAGTCATCCACCAAAGGCAGGCTGGCTCAGCAAGAAATGATGGAGCACCACTTAAAAGCATATTTTTTCTCCAGTGAACAAACTTGATAGGATGAACTTTGTCCTTCCCCTCACATCACCATGACAGATACTCATTTTTGTTGGTACAATTAAAAATTGATTGAAAGCACCTCATCACTTTCTTCTTTCTTTATAATAGAGTATAATTTTTTACCCAGACAGGTGTTTTTCTGGTAGAGGTCATATCTCCAATCACTGGTACTCCATGGCATAAAAATAATTATCATTCATGACATGGTGTGTCACTGGGATCCCTCTCTTGCAGATACCCAGGGATAAAAACATCTTGTAGCTTTACATCCTGATCATTTCTGTCCCTCTGAGTTATTCTCACCATGGGTTGTAGTTTTACTGTTGGAAAGAAGGGGCACCGTGTGATAATAAGTTGTGATTCTCATGCATTAATTTTCCAAATATTTTCTCACCCCTCCCCTTCAATTTAAAGGGTTAATAAATTTGTTGCAAACCTTGTGCCACAATAAAACTTATCAAAAAACCTGTGGAGTGAAACATCTGCATAAAAGTAATATGAAAACAGAGAAGTAGTTGGTTTGGGGACTGTTTTCCTCCTTAAATCAAACCCCAAACTTGAGTTAAAGGATTAATGGTTTAATACTTTCTGACTATAGAATTGTTTCACCTGCTTAGGTCAATCTCAGGACGCAAAACAAAAGTGCACCTGTGAATATATTGATGTTTTAGCTGTAACTGCT
The DNA here is from genome assembly GCA_030060385.1 of Muscicapa striata striata. Taxonomy (NCBI): domain Eukaryota; kingdom Metazoa; phylum Chordata; class Aves; order Passeriformes; family Muscicapidae; genus Muscicapa; species Muscicapa striata. Next base: position 172,464 of record JAREIS010000137.1, on the reverse strand, counting down.
TTGTGTCTGTGTGTGTGTATATATATATATATATCTCTCTTAATTATATATTGATATATAATAATATTATTATATATTATTGATAGATAATAATATTGATATATAATTAAGAAAATCAGTCAGGAACATAAAGCTTAAAATGGCTTATAATTTGCAAATATATTAATTTCTCAAAAATGTATGCCAAACTCTTTCACTGGTTATACAGGTTACATTCACCTGAACTTCCAAAGAGTTCCTGGAGTCCAGAGGAGTCATTACCAAATTGTTGAATAGCATTAAAGGTCAACTTCAGTTTCTCAGCACTTCAAATATCACAGGCTTGTGTACACTGAGCAAACCCACATTTGCAGCAACTTTTTCTATGGATCACTAGATTGGAATAAAACTGCTGCAAAGTTCATGCCCAGCTGCATTTTTCTGTATCCATTTTCTCCCACTGAGAATATGGTTTTAACTTTCCAGACAGGTCAGCTTTTTTATGATGGATTCATGAAAGTCTCTTATTGTTTCTCTATATTGGTTTAATTGGATGCTAAACTTTATCTCTGAAGAAAAATAACAACCAAGGAGTAGGCTGAGAGACTTCAGGTTTTTGACGTCCTTGGAGTACTTCTCTTTTCCCCAGTCTGTTTGCATATTTAAATGAGATTTGCACTAGCTGCAGATAAGAATAACCATTCTAGTCTGTAGGATATCAGCTCTCTGACAGCACAGCTGGGTGTCAGTGGCAATGTGATGGTTTCTTGGGAACTTGGTTGTAGATCACTTCAGGATTTCTGATTTTTCAGAGAAACCAGTTTTGCAAAACAGGAGGAAGCATTAAAATTCAATTTTTCTGTCTCACACTGTCTCCTATCTAACACACTTTCATTTGTTGCACAGTGCATGAGGCAGCATGCTATGAAAAGAAGGAATAAGGATATTTATTTGCCTAAAAGATCAGAATAGAGTGTTCTTCACACAAAAAGCAAGAGAACACGGGTTCTGCTTCAGTTCCCTGTGGCATGCAGGACAGACTAAGTTGTATGATCACACTAGACTTTCAAGTTTAAAGCTTTCTTGGTGGTTTGACCCAGAATGCTCCAACAGGTGCCAGTTTTAGGGTCTTGTCCAGAGTCCTTTTGATTCTCCCTGAAGGTCCCAGTAGACACAGTGACAGCTCCATGAGATCCAAATGCTGATTGAGCCAGTCTCTCCCCTAATGTCTCCAAGCCATAGAAAAGACATTTCTGAGGTGGTCCTATCTCACAGATAGGGGGGCTTCACTCAGTTTCCATGAAATAAAAGATGCAAGCTAGGAAAGATTTAAGCCCATTGCTGATACAGGGTGAAATGCCATGATTTGGGTGGGGTACCAGGTTATTAGGGACAGCTATTCACTTTACTGGGTGTAGAATTGATTTAAAGGCTGTCATGAAGAGCAACTGCTCATCCAGAAAGTTGAGGTAGTTATTAAATCTTTGGAAATTCAGCAGCAGAAGTGGAGCACACGGGTTTGTGGCCAAAGGCTGCTCTGAGGTGTGCTGGTGTGCTGTCACTCCTGTCAGTGCAGGAGCTGTGGAAGAATGGGAAGCAGAAGAGGAGACTGAAGACTTCTGAAGAACTGACTCTGCTCCTGACATGGAGTTACCTTATCCCTAATGTCAGCACTGTGTGGGGAAGGACAGTGAGCAGGGAAGGAGAAGAACGAGCATGAAGGTGTGAATGTGGAAGGAATGCAAATAGATAAAAATCACAGAATGATGGAGGTCAGCTCCCCTTACTCCTACCTCCTTTTTCACACCAAAGCACAAGGTTTTAAGAGAATGACTGTGTGAACTGAGGGAAAACTCGGGGCTTCAGTGAGGCAGAGAATGTGTTTCTCAGGCTGAACACAGAGCAAAGGTGAAGAGCTTGATTGTGCAGGTCGTGCTGTAATGTGCAGTCAGGGAGTGGAGCAGTCAGCTTCTGCTTTTCTGCTTTTCTGCTTTTTGTTGTGTTTTGGAGAACAGCACTGGCAACTAGATATTAAAAGTCCTGCAATGCACCTCTCTCTTGAGCAAGTTTTCTGTGGATTTTGTCAAAAAGGAGCTAATATCTCCTCTGAAGAACAACTCCCACCAGTATCTTCCTAACTCTATGCATTAGTCCAAAACTAGGGGGGGGATTGTTCGCTGTTCATCCCACACCACTGCTCCCTATTATTCTGAACTCTCTAAAGAGGCTTCAGAGCCAAATATAACCTGGTCTCAGTTCAGCTTAGGCAGTAAACCCAGCGAGGTCACAACTTGGGGAAGGGTGACAGCTGGCTCCACACGTGCTGCTTGTCTCAGGGATGAATTATTGAGCATCTGCTGTGCTGTGACATCCATCAGGGGAAGGCACACATGGCTTTATCCTGGTCTGTGCTCCACTCCTGCCTGCCAGGCTCCTCCAAGGCCTGCAAACCAAGCAGCAGTCCCTAAACAAGGCTTTTAATTGCCACTTCTCTTGACCTTCTCATCAGCAAGAACAGAGTTGGAGGTTTCTCAGTGATCCCTGTTCAGGGCCTGATTGGAGGAGCTGGTGGAGGATGCCAGATGAATGCACTGGATTGCTCCTATTCAACAAGTCCATAATAACTCACCAGGCTCCAGCTCTTATTCTCTTCTGGAGAGCCCAGGAGCAGAACAGGAGCCTCAGTGGCTCTGCTGTTTGTTAGGCAGGCAGCACACTGTAACTCTTGGGGAGCTTCCCACTTCTTTCAACTTCAGGCTGAATTTTGTGATGCTTTTGTCAGTGTTTTCAAGGTGGAAAGAAAGGTTTCAGCTATTGCATTTAAAATTCAGATACACATGTTCATGTAGCCTCGGGCCAGAGACTGCAAAGAATTTGTAAAGTGGTGAATAGGAGATGGAATCTCTGGTAAAACAGCTCTGTTTTCTTCTTTCACTCTTTGTTTTTTATTTAACAAGGCATGAACATTGCCTCACACTGCAACTGCACGCCAGAGAGCAGGGCTGCAGAGCTTTGAAAAGTAAATGCTGTTTCTTCCTACCCTCCCTGGAGTTCTCTCATTGCTATTTATTTTCATTAGTAGAAATGAAAACAAATTAAGGCGTGCAACACTCAACAGAGTAGGACTGCAGCAAGCACAACTGCTGGCACCTGGAGCATTTTATAACTCAGTGGTGCCCCCACATTTGAACAAAGCTCAGCTGACTCAGAAATGTCAGAGACTGGAAATCCTTTTTTTTTTTTTTTTTTTTTTCTGGTCATATAATTGTATAAAGTTCTTGGTCTCACAGCTCAGTTCCTGTTCTACCCCCAAAGCCAGTTCCCCTCCTAGCCCTCCCCAGAGGTCTGTTTGCTTGAATGATCAGGGTTCAGCTTCTCAGCTGGTTTGCTCCATTTGCTTTAATACCTTTGGGTTTGGTTGCACTCATTACCAATACACCCAGCTGTATTTGAATAGTAATTCATGTTATGAATTATGATAAGCACTTTGTTTCCCTCCTTTGTGTAACCTTCAAACTTACTGGTGCAACTGTGTGCACATTCCTTAGCCCTGTTTTCCTACCATGTTCAATTAGTTATCCTGGCCAACTCAGCTCAATTTTTTTCACTTATTAAGAGGTTCTGCAAACACAGGGCCTATTTTCTCTGGTTACACAAAAGGTCTAAATTTTTACTGCTGTTTTCTTCCATTTTTGCTAGGATATGTTGCTTCTATTTTTGTGAGCCTTCCTAATTGCCTGGAGAAGAAACTTAAAGCCCAGCAACAGCAAAGCCAAGTGCTCTGGATCTCCACTGACAGCATAGCATGAAGGGTATTGCTCCTGAATCGTTCTGGCCACAGGAAAAATTAATGCCTGACTTAGGGAAAACAAAAATTTCACAAAATTTAATCTCACAAAATGAAAGTAAGCATTTAAATATGGGCCTACAAAATACTGAGCTTATTGGTAAATCATCTTTCTTATTCTTCCTGTCTAGTAAGATGACAAAATGTGTAGATGAATACTTAAGAAAAGGGAACAGTATCTAAGAAGTCAGGAAGATCAGGACAAAAAGAGGTCAGTATTTTTTTTTCAAATTGTTTTGCTTCCCCCAAAAAAACCACAGCCTCTTCTCAAAATTAAAACAAAATATGTCTTGAAAACTTCCAGCAATCTAGAAAGAAAATTTGGTTTTTAAACTGAGACTACAAATATCAATTATGTCATATCCTAACATTTCATATATTGAAAACCAAAAAACTATCGTTTGCAAATGCCACTTAAAATGTTGTTCAAAGTAATGCTTAAAATATTGAAATATTGCTTAAAACTTTGAAAACAAAACAAAAAAAAAAAAAAAAGACTGAAGCAACTCATTTTTCATTACACTAAGAGGCTCCTAAGCCAAGACTTTCAGCTGGTGTAACCTACAGCTTCTCTCAGCTGAAGTGCATTTTCTAGAAAGAAATTCAGCCCTGTTGTGAAACATTTAACACCACGTTTTTTTTTCACTGGGGTAAAACACCTGAGGCAGCTCTGCAGTGTTGCAGGGCACAAACAGGGTGAGACTGCAACCCCACCCTTACCCAGTGCTGGTGATGATGGATGTGTTGTTGTGTGGTGGTGGGTCCCAGCCCCAGGGTAGCTCTGGCTGTGGCTGACAGATTGTTTAGGGAATTGAAGGGGTTTGTTTTCCTCTGCAGAGGGGTCCCTTGGCACAGACCAGCTAATTTGCCATTTTTGCATCCTGCTAGCACAGGACCAAGCCTAGAGCAGCACAGGAGATGTTATCTCAGGTGCCTGCACTCCCTTCCACCTGCCAGTATTTAGTGATGGCACCTGTGAGAGTCCCTCCTGCCCTGTGCCAAGCTCAGGTATAGATGGATTTTTGGAAGTAGAGGGAATTCTAAGGCATTGTGTGTAGTTCTGCATCTTTCCTCTTGCCACGCTGCCAGTTTTCATCCCTGGTTTTATTTTCTGCAGAACTTCTTCCCAACTCCTTTTCTTGTTAATTAGGATGGCATCATGCCAAATAAAAGGTTTTGGATATTACTAGAGCTCCTGAGACAGCTTTTGTAGAAAGTTAATACAATTTCCTGTGCTCCTGGGAATGCACAGCCCTAAAATTGGATTGACTCTTCATACTCCCAAATTGATGAGGTCAGCATAGTCTTCGAATTGTTTCCCTGCTTGTAAAACACACACGGGGTACCAGAGAGATTTACATTCAGTGAAGATGTGATTATGTGCTGATCTGACTCCTTCTGCTTCCAGACAGGAAGAAATTCCCACTCCTTGACCCATCTCTAAAGCAGTGAGCAGTTTTGATGATCTAACTTCAACAGCTCTTCCTTTACACTCCAGCTTAAATTTTATTATTTTATGGTTACTTTCCTCTGGAATTAAAGATTGTGGCTCTGACATTGTAGCTGTCTCCAGTTTAATAAGGGGGCACCCGGATGAACATTCATTGATTCTACGTGCAAACTTTGTAATAACAACACAGGATTTAGACACCAAACTATTCCTGTTTCAGACTGGGACATTTACTGACAGAAAAAGAGCATGGAATATTACCAAGCCTGCTTGCATCTTCTCAGGTGTCTATAAGCTGTATATTTTGGTGGAAGTCATTGCAGGTGAAGAGCCACTCTCCAAGTATGTGACAAATATGCAATCTGGAGCAGAAGGAGAGATGGAATGTATGTTGGTTGGCTTCCCCTCTCTCCACACAGAAATTTTACCTTTTCTTCTATTCTGGAATATAATGACGTAGAAAGGAAGAGAATAAAAGGCTACCACCTCAAGCAAAAAGCTTGAATTAATAATCCAGAGATATTTTGTTGAAACTTTTCAGCCTAACTAGCAGACATTCTATAGACAACTAAAAAAAAAAAAAAAAGAACCAAACAAACATATTTTGAAACAGAAAAATGGAAACATTCCATATTGAAGAATTGAATCAAATTGTCTGATTTCTTCAACGTTTCCTCATTACTGTTCCAAGCAATTTTCTCTGAACTGATAAAGCTCCATGAAGTGTGTTGGTTTTGACAAACCAGCAACTTTTGACAGAGCCAATCAGCTGTGACATTTCTGTCCCTGTGAGTGTAATCTTGCCCTGGAATTCTGCTTCTGATAGGAAAAGCCAATGCTGGTGATCAGTGGCTGAGCTGTCAGATGGTGAATAACCAATTTCCAGCACCCTGGCAGCAGCATTGCTGCAGCTGCCCCTCCCCACCTGGTGCTGGGAGGCTCCACTCCCCCAGGCACTGCTCTGCCTTTTGCTCTTTGAAGCTGCCTCTGCTCTTCCCAGGAGGTTCCCAACAAAGGGGCACACACCAGCTGGGTGCCTTTGGTCTAACTCAACTCCGTTATTTTTATCTGCTCCTGTCTTTTCCAGGTTAGCTCTTCCCCCTCTCCCCCTGATCCCTGGACAATTGCAAATGGGTTGTAGCTGGTTTATGCCTTCACTGCACAATTCCTAACTTTTTTTTTTTGTCTTGGCCAGTGCTCACAGAAACACACACTGTTCAATTTCAGAGCTGACCTTCCGACCTCTCAACACTCTAAAGATGTTCTAGGGATTCCTTAAGTCCCAGATTTCATGAAGCATCTGTACTTCAGAAAGTCTTCCTAAAATTGGTGGCTACTTTGAAGAGGAAGTCATTGAAGATGTGTATAGGCTCACAGAGGTATAAAAGCCTTTTTAGAGAAAGGTATTATCCAAGTGCTACAAATCTGTCTTTATCTTATTTATGAATGGATGGGGAAAAAAAGCTTATGACATCAGTCATAAAATGGGCTTTTCTATGACCATCCCCAAATTCACATTTTGTCTTGAAAGGGAATTTCATTCATATTATTCATCAACAACTGGATAAAGCCCCACCTACTAATACCTCACAGCAGCATTTTTCAAACAGTTCTGTGCAAGTGCCTGGGGACAGATGCATGATCCCATAAAGAGATACAAAAGAAAATCCTGAAGTGATGGCTACCCCATTTTTTATCATGTCAATGTTTTGCATCTTAACAATAAAGGCAGTAGGGTAGAATCTCCTTTCAAATTCCGTGAGTAAATTGCTTTCTTGTAAAAACTAGATTTTCCACTAACAGATGGCAGCTACAAGCTGTCAATCATTGTGAAATCCAAGGATAGATGGAGCACAACAAATGCATTGTTGTTGCCTGCTGGGCTGGAAGTGTGTCCAGGCTGCTGCACAGCTCTTTTGTGTTGTGCAGAGTCCATGGATTTCACAAGTACAACACTTCTGCCAGGCACCCACTGGAAGAAAGGAAAGGCCACATCCAATTTTTTATGGACTTCATCAGAAACACAAACATCATCAGACCCAGATCCATCCAGAGGAAGAAAGAGAATCTGGGCTCACAACAAAAACCATGTTCCTTCCTGTGCAAACAGTTGTTTAAGCAGAAGGACCTTCAAAGCAAAACTTTTGTAGAAGGGACAAAAAAGAAAATTAAAATTATTCTTGTCTTAGGAAACTTGTGTGATGTCCAGAACCACAAATATTGCCTTCCAGAGCACACAATCAATCAGCCCTGAGCATCTCCCTCCTCCCAAGGTCACAAATGCAGGCCAGACACATCACAGCAGCCCCAAGATGCTTCAGCTGTTCAGAGAAGCTGAACACAGAGCCACAAAGGCTCAGACCCAGGTAATGGTTTTGAAATCAAAACCAGTGAGAGACCCCAAGTCAGAAGTACAATTTAATAGGAAAAAGAGAAAAATAAAATGCATGCAATAGTACAAAAGAAAAACCACTGACAGAGTCAGAATACAACCTGATACCTGACACCCCTCTAGCTGGGGTGGTGGTAGCAGTCCAGATGAAGGGTCTTGTTGAAGCAGTGATCCTGTAGAAATCCTGGCAATGATCCTGGTAGCTCTTGTCCTCTGGAAACCAGTGGGTAAAGGCTACTTTAGTATTCCAAATCTCAATTTCTATCTAGGTAGGAAAGGCTTAGCTCCTCCCCCTGGGTGGATCATCTCCCAATTGGATGATGTAATTTTATCAGTCATGCAGTGGGACTCAATGGCCCATTAACAGAAGATATCTCCCTGGAGGAAGGATGGGTTGTGGAAAAGATGAAGAACATTGCCCCAACTGGTTTTTAACAGCTGGCCCATGAGCAGAGGATATCTCCCACAGAAATAAGGATCACTGCCCCACCTGGTTTCAGCAGATGGTGATAGAATACAGACTTTTGGGCACAGCTTTCCATTGTAACCTAGGACACCCCAGAAAAAACCTGTGTAATGTTTCTTCATCCCCAGACACCTTGGAGTTTCCTTGCTTCATTTCTGTGTCCTGTGACAGGGTAATAACTGCCTGCTTTTTCAACCTCTATAACATGATGTCTGGTTTAGCATAAATTATTCAGAATGGTCATAAATGGTTTCAGAATGTAGATGCAAATAAATATCTATTTGGACCTAATAATTTATCACTTTTAATCGACTTTTATGCACCTAAACAAGGGACTAGGTATTTTTGTCCTTTCTGGAGCCTCCTGGAAAGTATTGTTTTTCTCCCTGAAGCATTTGGGAGCATTAATTTTTGTAATTAAGTGAGAAAAATAGGAATAGTCAGCCTGAGAGAAGTATATCTGCAAGAGTGGAACAAGCAGGAGTTAGCAGCAGTGTAATTTAGGCTGAACTGACTCCACTTAACAACAGCAGACCATACATGCTGCTCCTGCTCTGGAAGCATGTGGCAGAGGAAAGTGAGAGAATACTAAAAAAGTACATGAAAAGTGCATTTGGATCTTTGTGGAAAAGTTGACTAGGCTCATCCAGGGTAGTGGTCCTGCTTTGGTAATTTTTTTAACAATTCTTAATAGCTCTTTCTCCCTCTATCTCTTCAGACCAGACCTGGTTAGCTTAGTGCAAAAAGATGGGTTCTGTTTTTCAAGTAAAACTGAAAGCACTAAAAGGTATTTCAAAATCACAGGTTTATAGTCAATTTCATGAAGAAAAAACTAAACTGAACTAAAAACTATTGACATTTTGAATAACAGACCCAGGAAAGGAAGGAAAGCAGTACTTATGGCAGACAGAGTTATTACTGCTAAATACCAGAAAAGAAAAATTGATAAAAATAGGGGAAATTGATATAATACTCTTCTCTGACCATGTCCTTCACAACAGTGGAAGTGTAGCAGAAAATTTATCTTAATTGTGCATTGCTTTAAAAGATTATTATTGTTGTCTACAACTCCAGTGAATAGTGAAGGCATTTTAGGGCATTCTTAGTTGGGTACATTTTGTTGAAAATACTTTGGGTTTGGCAACAGGGAGAAAAAATTCCTAACTCTTGTCACTTTAACAGTCTAGGAAGCAACAGGACAGAGTCTCAATGGCTCTCAGAGGGCAAACCCCAGCACAGATCTTCCAGGTGCATCAGAAGCTTCCTTTATTTTCTCAAATGACACATCTGTGCCATCTTCTTGGCTGGAGACACATGTCCTGGCTTCAGCAGATAACCTTTGTTACAAATTTTTTCTTTTCTAGAAGATCTCAGATGAAGATTTCATGGCTTACACGACAGTTTTTAATACATATTTCTGTATGAGTGGTTAAAACCCAGAACCAGGCTAAATGCTTGGAGACAAATGTGCCTGACTGCTCTGAATGTCACAAAAGTTTCTTGCAATAGATGACATGTGGTTAGCTGAGAGCATCAAAATGGAAATCTTGATGTACAGGAAAGAAGTGAGGCACCTGCTTCAAGAATATTTCCTGTGAAACATCTTATTTCTTTCCAATTTCCTTATCTGCCAGGTCTCTGAGTCTGTCAATAATCTGATGGTGGCTTTGAATTACAGCCTGCATAAAAATTTTTGGCAGGCTTTGAATACAAGAGACCATGTGTCTCAGTTTATCCAACTACCTATTATTTTTTATTATTCCTTTCTCTATAACTTGTCTTTGTGAGACCAAATTCTCTGCCCTCTGGCAGCCACTGAAAACAGCTTGCAACTGAAGGTCTTCCTCCCCCTTACTGAAACATGAGATGGAACAACAGGTACATCCATCACTGTGATTGATAAAGATTTATCTTTATTTTCAGTAAACACCAATGGTAATTTAAGCTCAGTAATTAGAGCAGACCCCCACATCACTGCTGGAGCCATTTTCAATGCCAGTGATGAAAATTTAAAGATATTTCTGGTTGGGGCCAATACAGTCCTCTGGCTACTAAAGTGACCCAAGAGGGTCACATTTGGACTTTGACAGCAAGAGACTCACACAGCACTCACCACTAATAAGGACACTAATAGAAGATGACAAAAGTAAATGGGCCCAAGTTTTTGCTTGATTGCTCCATTTCATTATAATTCTCAGTTTCATGCTGCTCAACACCTTTCATAACTAAATAACCAACCTGCACAGAGGAGCAAGCAGTGCCCTTCCTGCATGACCCATTTTTGGAAGGGTTCTCTAAGCATACTGCAGCTCATGGGAAGGAAATAATGAGCAACAATGCAGCCAAGGCACTCAGCTTCAAAGCCCCCCTCTGCTATTACAGCTCTATTTTCTCACTTGCTGAGCCAGTTCATCTGCAGTTACCTGTCACCCTCAAAGTTCAGGTGCAGAGCTCCATGCAGGGCAAATGTGCTCACCACCCTCCTGGGCAACAGCCCCACCATGACAGACAAACACACAAAAAAGGATTTGCTCCATCACAGGAAAATTATCTCAGGGCACAGCATTCTACCACGTATCAGGGTTTATTGAAATTCAGATAAGGCAAAATCTCCCCTTTTTTGTATTTTCTGCTCTATGTGGAGAATGAAATTATTCTCTCCAGTGTTATAGACTTTTTCTCCAGCCTCACTTGATCCTTATAAACAAGATGACCTTCCTGCAAGCACCAGCCAACCCCTGCATTTGCCTAGACTTCATTTTTATTGCACTCTTATACAGGCAACTGTTCTATCACTTCTTTGTATTCTAGTCTCCAAGAAACTGTGCTTTTTTTTTTTTTTTCTTGTGAGCTTTTTTCTTTTTTTCAAATCACTGCATGCTTTTAGGTAGTTTCCTAGTCAAAATATTCTCCATATTATGAGGATATTAGGTATAATTTTGACTGCAGTGAAAAGGATGAAATTCAGGAATAAATGAAGGGAATACATAAAGTCACACAAAAGAATTACCTGTAGGAGATCAGAAACAGACCCATAGCTTCTGCTAATTAAAGCAGTTTTTCATCACATTGTCTTCTCTTATAAGGGATGTAGTAGGCAAAGTGCCCACTTGAGCCTTTATTTTCCACAATTGCCTTCTAGGCTTTCCAGCAGTTCCTGTGGAAAGCATTAATTAAACACAAGGAAGGCAGATACTACAAACAAAGGTTGATTGTGTTGATGACGTTTCACCACTTACATTTGAATTCAAGAATCTTTCCCATCAGTAATTCATATTATAAATCAATTTGGCCAGCTATCAGAGTCTAAAATCAATTACACTGGATCAAAGGCTGTGTTTGCAGATAATGTGTGAAGGGACACTCTTGCACAGCAATGACCTTTTAAGCTGGCACAAGCCAGTTTCCACGACTTGGCAAAGTATCCTCCCACGATGCTAAGTCAATTATATGAAACCTATTTCAGCCTGTTATTGAGCATGTAATGGGAGAGGACTGCTGAGGGCAAATCCGCCTGTGCTTCCCCAGAAAGGAAAACCACAACAGGCCTGGCAAAGCTCTCATTTATCCCAAATATGTACTGAACACTTCCTCTTGAAGGAAGAGGAGCAGTCGAGAGTCTGGAAATGGTATTCCACTTTATAGATCACCAAACTTCCTTACAGTAGTAATGTCATTAAATTCCTGCTCTGCAGGTAAAAGCAATGGCTCACTTTGTGATCACCAGCGTGTAACAGGAGGGGCCATTAGCAGGTGATACTCAGGATAGCAAAACCTCAGCATTGCTAAGAACTATAATCTGTACAGCCATTTGAAGCACCATTAGCTCCATGAGAGATCATCTGATCATTCCTTGTTATTTGCAAGGCACACAGGGATTTACAGCCCAGAGATTGAGCAGCACCCCTGAGGAGCAGGATCTGTGCAGCACAGCAAGCTCCAGGGGAGAGGGGCAGCCAGGATATTAAAAACTACAGAATATACAAAATACAGTAAGATTGCAAGTCATGGTCTTTGCTCTGCTGCATGCAGACAGCTCAGCAATTTTACAGGGAGATTTTCTGCTGCTCTTAAGAATTTGACATTCCCAGTGCTTGGGGAAACTGGCTGTGGACTGAGGTCAATGTTCTGTCAGCACATCTGCAAGTGATCACACTCACAGCTGGCTGCAAGCACAGAAGGAGATGCCAGGTTAAACCCCCTTGGCAAGAGCACATTTCTGAGTGCCCTGAACACATTCTTCTTTGCCTGGCTCAGTGTAGCCTGTTGCACCAAGCACACAGAGAAAAACCAAGATTTCATGGGTCAGAGACAGAGCAATAGGACAGTAAAGAAAACTGATAGAGAGAGCAGGAGAGACTCACTGAAGATGCACATGATCAATAAAGGGAATAAGAAAAGAAGACTGACTTAGCAGCCCAGCCACTAAACCCTGCAGCTTCTCATCTCAGCACTTTTCATTTACTTCTCAGGTTTTAGGCAGAAAACCATGTTTATTTGTGTGGCTGGGATACTCCAAGCCAGAAATATGCCTGTCTGGCTACAGATTCTGTGCACCCTGAAGACAAGGCAGGTGAATTAATTACTCCACCTTTGTCTCAGGCCATACATTCAGAGCAACTTTTTCATGTGTTTCCACAGAGGGAGGTTAAGGAAATAATTTTTTGCTTGATATAAAGCACAGTTTCTTTTTAAACTGTAAGATAAAATCCTCACAGTGCTGCCAATACTCTCAGTGTTTCAGCTGTGAGAATTACTCTGGCACTTCAAAATGGAAAACTGAGACAAGAGTCAATGTTTGGTAGTATAGAAGGAAACTTATATTAAAAAGTACAAAACAAATAAACAAAACCCCCCAAAAACACACAAAAAACCACCACCCCCACCAAAACCCCTGTATGAAATACCCCCCAGTACCACCAGTAAAACAGATTGAGTGCTCTGGTGTCTCAGAAATCACCTTGATGGTGATGCCATTCTCAGACTCAGTGTTTTGGTCATCCCTGGGTGCCAGGACCCAGGTGAATTACTCAGCTGTTTCCTGGATCATGAGTAATCAGCAATGAACTTGAAGCATGAAATCTCATAGCAGGCTTTAAATCCATGCAGAACACAGTGTGCTCCTAGAAAGAGTGGGAGAAGAAAATAGGCAAGAGGGGGCAGGAAGAAAAGAAGGGGGGAGAAGGAATTTTTGAGGTTTTGTAGACAATGTATGGTGGAAATCAACAAAAGGGCTTCTAGAAAAACCTGTGAAGTGGCAAAAAAAAAGAGCAAAAACCTTTTGATCAGTGACCCAAACAACCAATGTTCATAGGACACAACCAGAGGTGTGTGTGAGATATCCAAAACTACATCCAACAGTGAACATAATGCTGGAGATGTTGCTTCCAGTGGAAAAGATGGAGCTATCTGCTATCTCCTGACCACAGCCAAGGCCCCTCAGCACTAGGATGGATCTGGGTCACCTGGGGCAGGGACTCTGCATTTGTTTAGTCATCCAAGGCTTCCTTGGCTTTGTGGGTTCCTGGAGCAGAGCTGAGGCATCACTGCAGTTCCCATACCTGCCTCCCAGCCCTAAGCAGAGGAGACATTGTCAGAGCAAAGCAGACATGGCAGGGCATCCCCAGGACCAATTAATCTGAGCTTCTGACAACCTGAATTAGCACAGTTTAAGAGAGAATGTGACCAATCTGGATTTGTAGAGTAGATCAAGCGGCAATTGTCCTATGTAGTCAAAGTCAATGGAAGTGACAGATTAATAATTATTGCTCTATTCCATGCTTCAGCCATAAAGCAACCCACTAAATCTTGCTAAATTATCTGATTATACAGAATATTGTGACTCAGTTCACCATATGCTTTCTTTTCTTTCTTTTGTATTTTAATGGTGGCAGTGTGCCTAGCAGTATTCCCAGGTCCACTGATTTTACCCTTTCCCCTTACTGAAATCTCTTTGTTCCTATTCCCATTGTTTGATGCTTCCTTCCTTTTTTATTGTCTCAAGAAAAACACTTAAGGCTCATGACTGAATAACCCACTGCACAGCTTCATTAGGAGTAGCACCTGACAGAAGAACTAAATATAACACACTGCTTCACAAGCTGGAGCCACTTAACTGAAAATTGAACAGGCTGGAAATTTTCTGTAAGAAAAAAGCCATTTCATCCAAACACACACATTTTGTAAATTGTCAAACTATGACAAATATTGTGTATGGAAAGTAAACAACTAGCTTTCTTAAGTCTTCCAGTTTAAAAATAGTTTTGAGTTTGTCTGTGGAAACAGGGGAGGAAGTTAAGAGATAATGGTTTTTATGCAAGTGACGATGCTTTGGCAGGCCTGACTACTCATTACTTGGGGGTTTGGCTGGGTTTTTGGTTTGATTTTTTGTTGTTGTCTGACTGGTTGTTTGGTTTTGGTTTTGGGGGGGTGGTTTGGGTGGGAAAGGCTGGAAAGAAATAGAAAATCTGCTCAGCTCTTCTTAAAGTGACTTACTTGTTCTGGTGTTGTGGTGTATCATCTACACTATGAGACACTTCTTTCTTAGATAAACACTATAAAAAACCCTGACATTCTTGGGTCTTGTTCTGGCTTTGTATTAATGTAACTGCAGAGCCTTGCCCTTTCTGCTTTAACATCTTAACACAGAGGTGACAGAGAAAACCACAGATGACTGGTGACTGCAAGGCTAAAGAAAACACAAAGGCATTCTCAGGGCTTATGTTGCCCACAGTGTGCAATTCCAGGAGGATTCAGCAAGATGAAGTTACATTTTTTGACCTTCTAACAGCAAAAGGCCACCTGTAGCTACCTAATGTTAGGTTGACACACTCCAAAGCATCCCATGGCTGACTCCTGTGGAAACCCTTGCTGGGCTGCATCAATCAGATCAGAGCTGCTGTTAGGATGCTGAGTGACACCACACAAGGCATTAGAGAGGACCACTGTGGGCAGCTGCTAAGGTGACAGGGAGCCACCCCCATGGGACCCTGTCAAGGCATCATTTAGGTCACACACAAACTGCATCTTCCTGGCACAAACACCCAACTGGCTCCTTGCCTTCCCAGCTCAGCTTTCTCCACATATTAAGACAACACTTTAAACAACACTCAGAAGTAAAGGAGAGGGGCAGGCAAGGCAGGCTCTTCACCCAGGGAATTAATGAAGTGCCACCACTCCTAGTCAGGCTTGATCCAAATGCTCTTTACCCCTTGAAAAATTCAGTAGGCAAATTTACCATCAGAACCTTTACCAGCAGATCAGTCTGAAATTATATCAGCAGCAGAGAAAATTAAGTGTGTCTTCATTTTCGGCAAGATAAAAGCATCCATCTGTTTCTGTTCCTTATTAATTTAGCCTGCAAGTAGAATACAGAGCTATACATTAATTAAATGCATATGACTGGCTAATAAATTTGTTACAAACTGCTCTCATGATGCCTGTCTCTTCATTAAGCAGAGATTGAGAATGTCTAAAAGAAAGACTTTTTACAATAGATCATATACAGATGACAACTAAGCTACTTAGTTTTCCACAGCACTACAGAAAATGCCAGGTGCATGAGAAATTCCATCAGTATTTCAAATTTCTTTTATTTTTGCTATTGGTAACCATGAGGTCCCACAGGAGTACAAATGTCTCCCCTCCTCTTGTCCTGCAAATGTAACCAGTAGCATTTTTCTCCCCTTGTCCCCAGATATGGGGAGACAATGCCAGTCAGGTTTGCTACTAATCTCATGAATCAGTGAGCAAAGAAGTGCTGGCATGATGGAATTACCAGCACATTCCCAGTCTGTCCTGCCCCTTGGGTCTGCACACCTTGCCTGTGGCCACACACCACTGAACCAGGACAGTGAGGTAGAAAAGGGCATGGAATAAGGGAGCAGGGATTTCCTGGGCCAGCCAAGCCAGCACTGCCCCTCCCAGTGCTCAACACACCAGGGATGTGGCACTCGTGGGGCTTGTGCAGTTTGTGCCACTGCTCAGGTGCACTGATGTGCAACCGAGGTGGAAATAATCCTAAAAAGGTCAGCAGAGACTTGATAAGGGAAAAAAACCCAAACTCCTACATTACAGGAGAATCTATTATTTTACAGAATCTGAATAAGATGCAGTGCTTGCAATAATTTCATAAGAACCTTTCTAACCAGGTTAGGGGGGAAACTGTCTTTTATGAGCACTTCTTCAAGCTATTATTACCTGTCAGTACCCAGTTTTAAATAAATTCCAGGAAGCTTCTGCTTGCATTGCAGACCGTAGTGATAGCTTTGCTTGACTAATATAATTATTGCAACAGTAACAATAATGAACTGACTCAGTCTACTCCAAGTGACACTGTCTGGGCAAACAGCACCTCACTGCGTACAGGCAAAAGCCAAGGCTAGTGCAGAGGGGAAAGAAGTGTATTTTACAGAATCTTTGGAAATAGATAACAAAAGGTAATACATTGTAATTGATACAACCAAATATAGTTTTAATGGTATTAAATGGCTTTGAAACTTCAACAGTTCCCAAGGCAGGATGTCTGATGCTCATCTAAAACTGAAATTGGCCAAGGATGCCAAGTAAAAGAAGCAAGGGATCCTCAGATCCATGGGCAGTAAGTGGAAGCAGAGGGAAGATACAGCCCATTGCTATTGGGACAGGGAAACCTCATAATGCTGGCAAGGCACAAATCTCAATAAATTTGTTGCCTTTGTCTCTAGTAGAGTTAGTTTGAAGTCTCAGAGGAACCCTGTCCCTGTATTTCAATATTTGAAGGGCAGCTACAGAGAGACTTGAGGCTCCCTCTTCAGAAGGAGCCACATGGAGAACACAAAGGTCAACAAAGCTGCAAGATGAGATTCCATCTCAATGTAGGAAAAAAATTTCAGAATTAGAAAGTCAACCACTCACTGGAACAACCTCCCCAGAGATGTGGACAGGATGTTAAATAACCTCATCAAGCTCCCATTCTCACAGAAGGTTGGACCAGATGATCTTTCAAAGTTCCTTCTTACCTGAGCTGTTCTATGGTTCCATTAGTCTAAAGAATGAGGAAAAAGAAGTTATGCTTAATTTTAAACAGAGCTACCAACACCGGCAACATTCTGCATTGAACCAGCTTGAAAAAACCCAAATATTCTCACCACCACAGTACAACACCCTCCTCCCCAACTTTTCTGAATAATATTCAGAAGATATTATTCACCCTGCCCTTTTCTGAACCTCCTGAGAAACAAAAGCCATTGATATATTGGGGGTTTATCCTTTAGGAAAAGGGTACTGATCCTTTTCCCTGCAGTAAGTAAGCGCTCACAAAGCTGAAGCCATCTACTTCTTCCTCAGGAAGTGTTTCTCAGGATTTAAGTTAGAAATTAAAAATGTTCTCAAAAGTGCTAACATGGCAGTAAAGGAGTTAAACAGATGAATGGAACTAATTAAGTAAATGACACATTTTCTTGGGAAAAAACACAGCCTAACAGGGGTGCTCATCAGAGAGCTAATATTTAGCAAGAAGTTACAACTACACAGAAGAGGAACGACTGAATGGTAAAGTAATAGCACAATAATTAGTTGTTTTCTAGCAACTACTTAGGAATTCCCCAAGAGGTAGCATTGATTAAAGTTATTCTACAAGTATATTAGTAGGATTCTTTAAAAACAAGCCATGCCAAGTTTTTGTTGATGATTTGAAGGAACCAGAAAACTGTGGAAATCACATTTCATTAAGAAATGAAGCAAGAAGCAAAACATACAGAAGAGGTGAGAGGCAGCAAACAGGGAGCAAATGAAGTAACAGATTAAGGTAAATAAAATCCTAGATCAAGTAGACAATGCCAAAATATATAATTTTTTCTCTCCTGATGAATGAATGAAAGTTTACATGGGAAATGCCATTCTTGAGATCCTGAGGCTGCATATACAGCTGACAGAATGGGCTTTAATAACACATTCTTCTCTGTCCTGTCTCTCCTCTGCATCCAGCCTTCTCTTGGAGGAAAACACTTCAGGCTCATTGCCCTCATGCTGCCTCCCCAGCTACACAGACCCCAGGGGCTCAGGTTCCACAGATATGCATCCCCTGTTCCAGGAAAACGATGGATGGATGGATGGATGGATGGATGGATGGATGGATGGATGGATGCCAGCCTCAGACTGTTTTTGAGCTTGCAAATGACAAAACACCAGAAACACATTACCCACCCCACAGGGGGCAAACAGGTGTGCCCTTAAGAGCTCCCACCTGAAAACTCTTGAGTTCCTGCCTGCCATTGATCCCAGGCTAATTTTGCTGAAGCCCATAAAGATACACAGAGGCTGCATTTGGTTTTTCAGATATCTGATACCCATAGCAAACATGCTGTTGTTTTTCTGCCCTTTGAACAGGAAAATTACTGCACTTCTCCCTGATCCCAAAGCTCAAAGTAGGTGCTCAGCCTCTCTGTTTGTATTTGGGCTCACCCAGGTGACAGAGAGGTGCAGGACAGCACAAGGCAAGGTTTGCATCTCCTGGACACCAGAGCCTGCCCTGCTGCAGGAATCTGTGAGCTCTGCCCTTAGGGAGCAGCTCTGGTGCCCACCAGAAGTGGCACAGCACCACCAGCCAGGGCAGAGGGAGAGACCCAAGCAGGCAAGGAAAAACCAGCAAAAAACATTCTGGGATATCTAACTTTGGGTTACTGAAGGTGAGGAGGGGCAGCGTGGCTGGTCCTGTCTGCCCACATTGCTCTTTCCTCATCAGCACAGGGGCACAACTAAATCTGGATGTGAAGTAGATTGCCACCTGGACAATTGTGGTAATCTGAGATCTGAACTCAATCTGCCACACTTGGTCTGGACCCTTCAGGCTCTCTGATTGCCACTTTTCTCTAAGTTCACATCTTCACTGAAGAGGCATCAAATATGTCATCAAGGTTCTAATCATCCTCGCCATTAAGCTCAGCAATTCCTTCTTGCTTCTGAAGATTTAAGATAGATTTTCGGCCCATTCTTATTTAAACTTACTCCAAGAAACTGCAATGGTATTCTCGGATAAGAAGAAGTTCGTCATATGACCCAGCACTTTATTTAATCAAATCAATGAGACTGCAAGGACCACATGAACCTGCAGCATGCTACTTTGTTCATCTATTTCTAAATTCCATGCTAGGCAGCAGTTGATCTGAATGGTGAAGATTTAGTTGTCTTGACTTCTCGGCTTAATGTCTGATTTTTCCTTTCTTCTTGAAATATTCAGTCTCTAACTTCAGGGCTTATTGCATTTCCTAACCCTGCTCTTTACTTTCAGTGGAAACATTCACTGACAGCAAACCCAGGTTACTTGGTGGTTTTGCTCCCTGTTCCTTTGCTGCAGAGCACAACATGCTTCACTTCCAGAGCTACCCTCTCTAATCTCAGTCCTTAGCTGCCATTCCACATGGTGTCTTAAGAGAGCAACAAATGCAGGCAAAATTTAGAATATCACAAGTTGTTCATGAAAGACACAAAGAAAGTACCCAAAACTTAACATTTCCCCATGCTTCAGTGAGTGAATAAGTTCCTCTTGCCTTGTATACCTCAGTTTCCCCAAAAACAGTGAAAGCTCATAAGTCACGTGTACATCCAGCAAAAACTCTTCTCACATTAGTTCTTCCACCAGCCAAAGATCACCTGGCTCCAGCACACAGCTTTTAACACTCCCATGTAGTCATTCTGCTAGCTAGAAAGGCAAGGGGTATCCTTGGCCATTTGATGACTGGATGAAGAAACTGTTTTATCACCCAAAGTGGTGAATGTGAGAGCCTGATAAAACAGTTTCTTCATCCAGTCATCAAATCCTTCATCTTTGGGTGAGAATCTGTCGGGGCACCAAGCATGCAGATGTCCAGAACAAGTGGTCACTGCACACACAGCAGCTCCAGCTGGCAGAGGACTGCACCCCATGGAAAAGTTGGGGAGGAGGGAGAGCTGGGAAAGAGGGAGGGATGGGAGAAAGGTGGTTTTAAGATTTTACTTCTTATTATCTTGCTCTGATTATGTTGGTAAAAAATTTGGTTAATAACTCCAAGTTCAGTCTGTTTAGCTCATGATAGTTTTTGGTGAGTGAGGTCTCTCCCTGCCCTTATCTCAACCCATGAACTTTTCATTATATTTCCTTTCCCCTGTCCAGCTGAGGAGGGGAATGACAGAGTGGCTTTGGTGGGTGTCTGGCATCCAGCCAGGGTCAACCCAAACATGGCTGCTCATGTAGGCAGGTCAGGATACACACCCTGCAAAACAAGGAAAAGCCTGATAGAGCCAGCTTAGTGAGTCCAGCTGGAAGGGCTCATTCCCATTTAACTGTAATTTATTCAGATACCCCAAGAACAAGCATCTGAAACCAAACACAATCTACAATTCCTTCACCTTTCCCACCTCCCCTTTATTAATTTCCTTTATTTCCCCCCCCCTCTATCTTTTTAACATTTGGCTTTTTCCCTTGGCTGACTGGAGCTAATGAGACCCACCTGACCTAGCAGCTTGTGTGAGTCAGCAGAATGACTTTCCACCTCCCAACAAGGTTCAAGTGCCACAAATCTGCTACAAGGATAGGAATATTTCATATCCCAGGTGCTCTGGGGATTAATTAGCATTTTGAAATCATGTTTGGGATCCTCATGTGCAAAGTGCTAGAGAAGTGGCTATTATTATTCTTGCAAACCGTAATCCTGGATTAGTTAAAGCAACTAGTCAAGCAATCAACAGAATTTGTCAATGATGAGGTAAGGAGTTACAGCCAGTGACATTTCTAGGACAGAAAGAATGAATTTTCTAAACAATCAGTATGTGCTGCATAGAGTGAATAATTTGCAATGAATAATGTATGCAGTTAATTTAGCCTCTTTGCCAGCTTGCAGAAAGTCCATGCACAGAAAGATAATTTCCCGACCTTATTTCAGGAATTGAAAAAAGGACAAAAATGCAGTTTATTCTATGGGTGTATACTCAGCACATCTCCATTTCTGCTTGAGATGTACTGACATAGTACAGAGATAGAGGCAGGTACAGGAAAAACACCTCCTTCCCATCTGGGATGGAAGATAGGAGGGTGATTTGGCCATGGAATCTTCCATCCCTAATGTATGCTCAGCTTGTCATTCTGAAATCTTTGCCCAGCAGTGTTTGTGTGTTGTGTACACACACATGCCCAGGCCATAAGTCCTAAATGAAGCCATGTGTGAAAAACAGAGTCACTGTCCTATGGAGATTTCAGGAAAAAAATATTTACATAATTTCTTGGCTGACCATATGGCTGTCAGGTTATTTCACAAGTTCTGTCCTGGTCATCAACCAAGATTGCAGAGGACAGGAACAGACATCTTGTACACCTCATCAGCTGCAGGATGGGAATTGTGGTGGCTTCTTCTCCTTCTGCTAATCCTGAATGTCAGACCTCACTTGCTCATGATGATCTGGTCAGAGCTACAGCAAGGGTAGAGCTGGTGAAAACAGATACTGGTTTCTCCTTTGTGGATGGCATGGGTTTGTGTCCCTGCACTAAAATACACAGAATACAAATATGGAACAATAAAGTTGTTGCTGTGTCGACACTCACTAACTGTGCAGGCACAGCTTTCATGGCCCAGGATGTTTTTGGGGTTTTTTCTCAGCAGGATGGGAATATCTGTTCTTTTGTGCTGGACTCTGATTTCTTTCCAATACCTTTCAGTGCTGTCATATTTGCAAAATATTTATTTAGAGGAAAACTGAAGAGGGTGCATGAGTAAACACCACAAGGCCAGATCGTGATCATTTCAAAGGAGAAAATGAAAGTCATTGCTTTAGGATAAGAAGAAATGAGCAAGGAGGGAGGAAAAAAAAAAAGAGGGGGATTAAAATATTGTCCACAAAAAGGTAGATTTTGGAGGTGAACTGGGAAAGAAGATCAGAAAAAAGAAAAAGGCATATATTTGTTAATCAAATTAATGTATGAATGTGTAAAACTTGCCAGTCTGACATGGAGATGAATTTGTGTCTTTCTCTAAAGCTACAGCCAGCTCATCACTTCATCCTAAAGGGCCTTGCATTGAACACTAATCCACAACTAGTCCACTCTATGTGTGGGCTCTCCCTGACAAGGACAAATGTAACTCTCTGAATAATAGTCAGCACATGGGAAAGGAACAATTTAAGCCTAATTTTAAGCAGAGCCCTCACTGCTCCCTCCACACACCTGGCACAGCTACACAGAAGGATTTTAGCCAGCTCCTCTGTGCCTTGTGATGATCCTTGGGGTTCAAAACCAACTCAGAGACAGCACAGGGCAGACTAGAGGGAAAGCTGTGGTTTATGTGCAAAGGGAACAAGTTTCATGGTAGAGGAAAATAATATTAATTCTCACACCTGCTGCAGTTTCCTAAGAGTGTTCATAATCCTGCCTCCCTAAAACTCATGTCTGTCTCCTTTCCACAAACTCCAGCTCTCTGACACTACAAGTAGAAGCCAAATTAAGCAGCCTGGGCTCCACGGAAATGTCCTGGAGAAGTTTGCAGGTGGGAGGTATTTTCATTGCTCTACAGTGTGATGTTGATGGGAATTTTCCTTTTCCTCCTTCTGTTTTTTCCCCCGTATTTTCTGGAACTCCAGTAATTTCATTATTTTCCTTCTTAGTAAATTATTCTAGGTGGCAATGTATCAGCCAAAAGGCAAAAAAAAATAGCTGTCATCCACAGAGCTACAGGGTCAGATATTTTTCCACTTCTGAGTGACTCTGCATTATCACTGTGCAGACATTTCCTGGGTAAGCATGTAAAAATGCATAATTTATTTGAGTTAATTCTGGAAATCGAGGACAGAGCTACAGGCACTGAAGATGCAGGATGCAGCTGCATTTTGAGTCTCCACTCTGAGGTCTCTGATTGCAGTAGCTGTATTGGGGTGGGAACCAGAGGGAGAAGGAAAGTTAATTTTTAAATTATTCTCTGTTTCAACTTGATGGCATAAATTAGAAGAGCCTTGGGGTTGTTAAACTCACATTTCTGTGGAAAAGCCCATTGTTCACAGATGATAGTTCAAGAAAATGTATATAAAATGGCCATTACGACTTTAGGCAGCAAATTATACCTGCAGTGGACAACATTAGTCAGCATTAAAAACTCCTCAGTCTCTCAGCTTCCTTTTCTTGGAAACTGCCATGGGCATGAGAGGGAAGGGCTGGGCTGGGGTTGGCAGGCCAGAGAATCACAGCTGGGTGCTGCTTTTTTGGCAGGAATCCTGCTGGGCATCCGCTGGCCACAGGCAGGCTGCACATGAGCACACTCCCCGTCTTTTGGTGGCTTTGCAGGTTTCCCTCCTGCAGTCTCCGGGGTGTGGGGCTGGTGCAGGGTGATCCCCACGGGGTCAGGGTGCATCAGACAAACCCTTCTCCTCGGGAGATGCTCGGGTACAGCTCTCAGCCAGCTGCAACCTGATCCCCCAACATCTGCACCGTGCCGCTGCTCATACTCACTGCACCACGGCTGCTCTCAAAAAGAGACGGGGAGAAAATAGAAAAGAGCCCATCCCAGCATTTTTCAAGGTTAATTGGAAGGAACAACATCCAACTCGGGTAACTCCGTTTCTGGAGAGGCTGCAGTCCTTGTTTCTCCATTTATTCAGAAATACTTTAAAAATACCTTCCTGACTGATTGCAAGAAACGCTGCACTGTCCTCAAATGCCAGCTCTCATCTCCACTCAGGGACTGTCAAAGTGCCTTCGTTTTCTTTATTTCTGCACTTCAGTTTTTCCAGGTGCATCTCACTGGATAATTAGGGAAGTGTTTTTACTCCTTGTTAGCAGTCAATGGCTCTGAGTGTGCTCAGATTAAATCTCCCCTTAGTACATCTGCAAGTCCAGACAGTTCTGTGCTGGTATCAAGCACTTGCCTTACACTTTTGTTTGTGAGGAAAATACCTGTAGCCAGGTTTTAATTAGAAATAAAAAATTCAGAACTACGTGCTGTCCAGTTGCACTGGCAATTAGTTGCTCATTAACATCAGCACACAGTTGCCCATTAAAATCACTGCACAATCATTGCTGTGGGGACCTTCAGGGTCTCAGCTTGTCCTGGGTTTTGATGTCATTTGAAAGAGGTGATCAGCCAAGGTCCAGAGCAATGACCAGGCTCCTTTGTAGGAAGAAGTCCTGGCTGCACAGGCAACACAGGAGCTGCTGTGACCACAAATTATCACCATCTGCATTATTTTCTTTTCAGAATTGACAAAGGGAGGATCATCTTATTCTTAGCCTTCCAGTCCACTTTGCTATAAGAAAAAGCTGCCTCTGTTTGTGCTCTGAGCTATGACTGTCCTTCTCATGGCTTCCTATAATGGTGAGCACTTGGTCAGCTATAATAATGGCACTGAGAGGAAAGAGTCACAGATTATTCCAACATGTGCAACATCTTCTAAACATGCCAGAACACATTTTCTCAATCTTTATACATCTTCCACCATGGTCCAGCAAGCCCTGCAGTACCTAAGACTCATCACCCATTTGTTTGCAACATTCACTGGCTTTACACTGACCATTGATCAGCTGGATTGACTCAGAAGACCTTCAGTATAAAACCACAGAAATTTGGATTCATAGTAAAATCTCTGAAAATGCCTTATGTCACCCCAAATTTGCTTTCTTTAGCTCTGAGGTTATAGTGGGTGAGGAGAGTGTTGCACCCATCATCAGCTGTGCAACCTGAGATATTTTCTGTGCCCAGAGCTTTTCTTGGGGTCTCCGACTTCAGTCCACCCCCTTGAAGGATCTCCATTATTCCTCAAATTTTCATGGTTTCATTTCATCCAAATTCTGTAACACCCTGGAAGGTATCAAGAGAGCTCTTCTGTGCATTAATTAGTGGGGTGACAGTGCAGTATTAATTAGCAGAGGGTACTTACACATACAGCCTCTGTACTCTCGGGGCCTAGTCTGAATGACACAGGCATCCCTGCAGCAGTTTGTATTTTGCTGTTGAATGGAGGTGTCCTTTCCTCAGAGCCAGGCTGTTTCTCAGCACACTCTGGGAGTTACAAGCTGCTAGGAATTCAGAGAGGTACCGAGCCCTGCCTCACAGTTTTTCTTCACAGAGCATTTTTAACTGCTTCTTTTCAATCAAAGCTGTCAGAATGATGTTGCAGAGCCCACAGTCGATGCAAAGTGAGTGTGTGGGGCTTCTTTACTACAGAGTCGTTGAGCAGAAAGATCAATTTCTGTTTTGGCAGCCAGCTCAGCTCGGTGAAGCCAGGGGAAAAGTGTCATTGCTTTCAGCATGGATTGCATCAGGTGAGAGCTCTCTACATCTCATTATGCACTTCATTTCAGCAACAGGCCTAGACAGGCTTTTTATGGCTCTTTCACTTACTTTACACCAACGACTGGAGGTCAGGACACCAAAAATCTCCATTTTGATTTTTTGATGGATTGTCTGGCTATTCCCAGAATACTGATCACAAAGTCAGGGCACTGTCTCTTCCAGAGCTATGGGAAACTTAACTGCAAGGAATCATTTATTCTGTGTTTTAGCTTTGCCACTGAGGTATTCAGCTGGCTTGGGACAGAACCATATTTCATCTCAAATTAATGTTTGAAAATGTCCATGAGCCTGGATCCTTTGTCTTAAACCAAAATGTTAAGAGTTGTTTTCCCATTACATTTCATCTCACCCTTCTCCCCATCTACAGAGAACAGTGTAAGTCACAGGGCTTGGGAGAGGCAGAAGGCATGAGGCAGAGAGGTGGCAGCTTTCAATAAGGTTAAGATGTGTAAAGACAAATTAAAAAGGTCAGAATTGTTCCTCTTAGAGAGAAAACAAGGAGAATATGCAACTGAGGTATTAAAATCACATTGTACAGCGAAGGTCAGAGAAGAGATGTGATTGCTAACAGGAGACCAAAAGCCAGCAGACTGTTCTTTCCAAAGAATATATTATATAGTGTATATTTAGCTTGTAGAACTCATTGCCACAACAGCACTCTCCAGATACAGTAGATAGACTTTAATAACAAATCTTTACTCCTTGTTGGTTTGGAGGTGAAGGGAAGAAGCAGATGAAGGGAAGGGAAACACACTGTGTGCTGATGACCTCATCCTCTGCCCTGAAAAGGAGGAGCTGACTGTTCTTCTACCTTGAAGCTAAGATTTGCTACTTCAAAGAACGGAGATAAACAGATTCAGGGAAGGTTTCAAACCACAATTTTCAAGCCTGAAGATCTCCTTTTGGCAGTGGTCATGGAGGAAGCATAAAGAGAGGCTCAGAGCAGGACAGTCTGTCAGCACAGAGCATGTTTTAGCAAATACATACCCAGCAAGACAAAATGGAGCTGGCCAAAACTGCCCTTGCAGAAAAAACTGAGCACTTGCATGCACAGGTGAAATTACTGTGAGAGTGTAGGTCCCCTGGATCAGTGCTCAACAACAGAGAGCTCCAGGCTGGCAGGGAGTGGTAACATCTTTGAGTTTGCAGCCTGTGGGCTTAATTGTCAGAGAAGATATCCTGATCCTCAGATGGACATGCCCTTTGACCCAAGAACTCTCCCAAAACCCACACTGTTAACTTCTATTCAAGATACTCTCCTCTCCAGCTCATGGCTGGGGATGTTGGATTCTTCAAAGAACTCCTGTAATCAGTGAGTGACAGGGGCACTGCTCCTTCCTGACCTTAGGTCCCCATTGACTGTGAAAGATAACATTAACATACCACTGTACCAAAATTATGTTCATCCTTAATTCTTTCCAGAGTGCAATTGTCAACTTCTATGGACCCTTGAGTAGCTCAACCATTTTTGCCCTGCCAATTAATTCAAAAGTACCAAGAGATTTTTGGTGCTGTTAAGGACTATTATCTCCTTTTTTTCTCCCAGGGAAAGGCCTCCAGGGAAAATTCAATGATACTTCCTACTTTTTGACAGTAATTGTGATTTCCATATTTAAAAAATGAATTGTTCCCACTGTCAGTAGCCCAAGACTGTAAATCAACACAAAAGCAAAGAGGCTGGGATGTGGACATTTCACCCTGGAGGATTTCTGTCTTCAAAGTGAAAAATGATGTCTGCAGTTACAGCTGGCTGAACTGCTGAGAATGGGCAGCAAAACCCACATCAGTGTCTGATGGTTTCTCAGCCCCACTTCACATCCAGCACCTTCCTCTCCCTCCTTCCAGGAGCCCAAGTTTGGAGTCAGGTGAGTCCCTGGGGCAGGGGGGAGGACACAACCCACACTGCACTGGAATTTCCCTGTCAGGCAGTGCAAATCCCTACACCTGACCCAGAGGCCATGTCAGCATGGATGGCAATGCCAGAATGGTGCCAGTGCTGGTTCTTCAGAGCTCACAGGTCACAGACAGCCCTGTCCAACCCTCTGCCCCCTGCACACACCTCCACAAATGGGGTACTGTGCAGAAACAGCCAGTGACAGGTATGCTCTCCCATAATTGTCTTTCCCCTTAAAATGGAGAGAGAAAGAGATTGCACCTCTGGATAATAATTGTCATCATTTTCCCATTCCTTCTCACACAAAGCAAATGAATATTATTGCAGAATTCTGCTGTGAAACTTTATCAGTTCCTCCTTTGGATGCCATTGGCAAAAAAAGAGAAAGAGTTTATTGAAGGACAAGGGAAAGGCAGGTAATTGCAAATAAAATCCACTGTATGGTCTTGAAAATCCCAGAGGAGAAAGAAAAACTGGCTCTATATACCTTAGCTCATAAATTACCACATGCCAGTCCCATCCATGTGACTACAAAGAGAAATTTTAAAATACTAAGTCCTTAGCCATGTCACCATCCTCCCAGTCGTGTCTTCTCAAAGCACAGCTCACAGGAGCTGCAGCTCATCAGAGGAAAAACCACAATTCCCAGTCCCCTACCACAGGTGACTGGGAAGGCACAATTCCTTAGTTTTTATTTGCATTTGCATTTTTAAATCTTTATTGAAATACTGGACCCATAAATAAATTTTTTAATGTTATTTGCAGCCAAATCTTTATGTTGCATTACAGGTCCTCTGATAAAGAACAATGCAAGTTTGTGTCCTCACCATATTTTAAAAGGGCACACAATGTACAAAATATAATATGTAATTATCAGCTGTCTCTTCTTAATGGAGAAATCAGTATGATGAATGCAGCACAGCAGGAGTCATAAGAATTTATGGTAAGAATGATCTTCCTGTTTTTTCATGTTCAAAAACATTGTTTTGCTTTTGGTCAAAAGTAGATATATATCAATTTTTTGTATTAATAAATTATAAAGGTGTACTACACTTATCATAAAATATCCATTAGTTTGAAGTAAACATGGGAACATCTAGAAAATCAGGCATTGAATCACCAGTAATTCAACTGGCCAAAAATTTTCAGTGAAATATTTCCTGACATGGAATGTCAAGAAATTAAATTATTATACCAATAGTCTTGGCTTAAATGGTTCAGGCTTGAAATAGAAAAAAAAAAAAAAAATACAGGTCATATTGACTTTGCCTTAAAATGTGATTGAAGTAGGTGGGAAAAAATCAAATTGGTAAGACTTGAAACAAAATTGTCATTTGGTCTTAACTTCTTACTCTTTCTTCTTTCAGATGGTAAGTTCCAATTGGTTTTGACTTCTCCATTTTTCCATCATGATTTAATATGAGAATTCTCTGGGGCTCCAGAGGATAAACAAAAACCTAGGTACCTAGGCAGCCTATAAAGTTTTGTGACTAGTGAACATAAACAGATTTTGAAGAGATGTTGCAAAGCAGACTGAAGAAACTGATGAAGCACAAAAGGTTATTGATGAAGAGATAATGAAATCCTCGTCCCAAAAAAAAAATTGATTTTAAATGGGAATTTAATGGCACCGATGGAGTACACCCAAATGCTAACTTTAGCCTTAGGAGATAGATTAGTCTTCCTGTATTTTCTCTTCAACTGGTTGGGAGCAGCAAAATCCTACATTCAATCATCCTCTGAGAGGGCTTAGCTGGAGCCTTCTCTCTGTCCATTAACTCTAACAAGTCTGGGAATGCTGCCCTCCATCAGCACATCCCAGACCCCTGGTACCCCTCACCATGGGGCCACTCACAAAGGAATTTGTTCCTACTGAGTGCAGGTCAGGCCTTCAAAATAAAGGAAATAAAGATCCCTCCTAGAATTAAACCTGTGATTCCTGCAGGTATCAGTTCTTTCACACCCAGCCTTCCAGCACGCTGTCCCTATCTTTTTCTTTGAGCAATAAAAGGTGACTGTCTCTGGGAAAATATGTTTTATTGTGCTTGTGGGCCCAAATCTGCCTCCTGCACAGAGCTGACCTGACACTGTGAGCAGGGAGAACTGATGGCTGCAGCTCCTGTGGGAATTCACTCTTGGTGACAGCAGCTCAAAGGAGTTGCTGCTGTGGCTCCTCACATCTCCAGCACATTTGATTAAGGAGTGTTTATTCTGATCTGCCTGCACACCATGTGCCTTACTAACCCAAAAGAGGAGGGATATTGATGCCTGGGGACAAAATCTGTTCTGTTCCATTGAAGAAGACTTTGAAGGGATCTCCAATCCAAGCATAATTTCCTTCAACCTTTCCTCCTAAGTGGAGGGAAGTTCTTAAGCTCTGTCTCTGCTGCCCTTCCTGAGGTGAGCTCCAGGCCTGCCCTACAATTAATAAATAACTTGTCTGTCAGGGAATGCAGGAAGGAAGACTTAATTGCTTTTAAATCCCTCTAAGTCAAGCACAGATGCTGTGACAGTTCTGCAACAGAGACACAGACTTAACTGCACTTGCATCCCCTCCTGCCCTAAGTGAGCTCTAGGACATGATCGTCTGTCCTAATAAGATGCCCAGCAACCTTCAAATTTCATGAAATTTTTCAAGCCATTTCTGTGCTCCTTGGGAAAGCCCAGCCCTCTTGCAAAAGTGTTGACTTCAAGCATGAACATTATCCCAACATTATACATAAAAAATGTTTTGTGTTGCTCCTTCAAATCTTCAATTTTTGAAATTGGAGAGGACAACCTTTCCTAAATTGGGATTTTCATCTGAGGAATAAGGTAATACCATTTCCCCTTCAGCAAATGCATATCCTGATCCAACAAAGTGTCAGGAAGAAAGGTCTGTGGCAGGACTGATTCTGTGGGAAGGAAATTAAATTTCTCTGATAGTCCCAGATAAATAGAGAGATAACACTGAGATTTTGGACAAAGTCCACATACAGCCCCAACAACACCCATATGAAAGCCAAGACACCTCAACTTTTGTCCATACTCCCTCCAGATGGTTTAAATTCGTGCACATAAGCACAGTGTCACTTACATATTGAAAAAAGGCTAACTTTGACTTTTTTTTAAATGAAATTTAGTGAGGCAGAGCCAGTCCGTGGTGCTGCAGGAAAGGTGCAAAGCTGCAAGCTCAGTGTGTGAGTCAGTGGTATCAGCCCTGATTTTTAACAGATCTGGACCACCTCAGATGGCAGTCAGACAAATGGAGGAGCACCTGGGGAGGCACTGCAAGGCTCAGAAAATCTCAGGGCTTGTTCCCTGGTGTCCCCAGGCTCCCCAGCACAGCTGGATGTCATGGGCAGTGATCTGAGCCCCCAAGGGGACAGCAGCCTTTTCCCATGGGGCAGGTGGCCAAGCCACTCCAGCAACACCAGAGGAAGATGTTTCAGAGACAAGTAGGAAATCACCAGCCAGCACTTCCCATTCCTACCCCTGAAAGGCAGTTCCTAATCTGTCCCTTGAAATTCAGATGTTAATATCTTAAAACACATGAATGCTAGCTATTGTAAGTCTGAAGGATCTCCTTACCAGGCAGAAATCCTGAGTGCTCGACCTTCCCAATGCCTTGCAGCAGAGAGTTCTATGTTTTAATTATCTCTTGTGTGAAAAGAGTTTTATTTGATCAGTCTGGAAATTGCTGCATTTCAATTTACTTGAATTTTTTCAGCCACTGCTGTTAGATGACATTTAGTATGTCTTTATCATACTCTCCTTCACTGGTTTCCTCTCTAAGGTGAACAGACCCAGCATAACCTTTTTCTTAAGAAACATTTTCCCAAATAGTGCCCCAAATAATTTTCTTTGCCCGTCTGTGAATGTCTTCTAGTTTTCTATAAGATAGACAGCTATTACTGTACATACATTTGAGGTAAGGCTTCATATTATTTTTCTTGCTATTCTCTTTCTATTCCTCATCCATTATGTAACATTTTCTTTGTTTTTCTGGGTTTCAGTGGCATACTGAGAATGTGGGATACAAGCTCCAATCTCTAACCATCCATTCTGATTTAAAACCTCACAAATTTTGTAGAAAGTTGAAACAAAAACCAAACCAAACCAAACCAAAAACAAAAAAAAAACCCAAAACCAACAAAACAAACAAACAAAAAGAGCACATCTGTGTTATCACAGTATTACAATTCTCACTTGTGATACCAATAATTGGACCAAATTTTTTAGTGATTCTCAAGTGAATTTCACCATTCTGGGTAATTTGTTTCCATAGCCCATCACTGTTGAGGTGTGTAAAACCTTTCCAGGTGTGGAACAGGCTAAAGGGTAGACACATGGGAGAAAGGAAGGCTAATTATTGCAAGGGATGCCTTAAAAAGAGATGGTGCTTTCCCCATCATAGTTAAGAACAGGTGTTGGTGATGTGGTCTGCAGGCACTCAGGCCAGTAAGCAGAGTTACTCCCCTGAATAGCCACAAGGCAAATTAAAATAAATTCCCACAAGATACTTGAAAAGCTAAAGAATTTGCTATCTTTATTGTCCCTGTCCTGTCTGTTGATTCCACAGTGCTGTGTTTGCCCCAGCTCTGTTTTATTTCCTATGATGAGAGCCAAGGGACAAAGAGCTGCTCATAAAAACCAGAAACTGAATTTAGAATCATGCCCATGGCCAGAAAAATTGAGTCTGGAACCCACAGGTTTGTATTCTGGGCACTAACCCCACCCAGGTGGCACTGATGTATTTATATGAAGACATGAATGAAACAATGGTGATCTGAACTAAAAGGAAAAATGTAGGTTGGATATTTTTGTACAAATCCAAACAGTATCCATCAGGGAGGAATTGTAAGAAACTTTCCTAGGAAAGCATCTCCTCTAGAATTAGTTTGACTCTCAGCTAGCTGATCTGTGAGAACAAAGTTATTTATGGTTCAGTCATAAGTGAGGTTGAAATCCATATCTGCCAATTCCTTGCGTAAGCTGAGTACCAACAGTGTCACTGCATGCCACAAGCTTTGTGCTTTTGCTTTAAATTATCCATTCCTGGGCTAACAATCATCAACAACAGCTCTTTAAGTGACACCTTCCCTGAAGCCAGGAGAAAGGCAGGGTGCAGAAATGCAGGGGGAGTTTGGGTGAGTGTCACCACTGAGGAGGGACCCCACTTTGCAGCAGGGTGAAGCCAGAGGGGAGAGGAGCAGGCACAGGTCCGTGATCGGTGACGTCTCTTTGAGTTTGAGATCACTCACTGCACAGTCTTTGGTGATTTTAGAGCTCTTGTTTTCCAGCTCGAGCACCAAAGGAAGAGTCAGAACCCATTTTCTGAGGTTTCCAAGGTTGTTTATTCTTTCTTATCTAAGGAATTCTTTCCCTGACCTACAGAGGTCTGTCCAGCAGGTCAGTCATAGGCACAGTGCCTGCCCTCTGGGCAAGTCTTATCTTTTATACTATAAATTATGTACCTAATGTTTCTCCCAAACCAATCCAGTGATGCCATCCTAACCCAAAAGTTGGATGCCACGAAGAAGAAGAAAGAAAGACATACCACGGCCAAATTCCTCCATCTTAGCTCTGGACCCCTTATTATAAACAATTTTATGAATTCACTTTTCTACCTTCTAACAATCTAATTTACGCTCTACTTAATTTTTGTGACTTGTAATTCTTCCTGGAATTATGGTAATTTTTCCCAGGGACTGAAATCAAACCCACAGGGGTCTTGGGCACTGTGCCAAGGCCTCTGAGCCCCCTGCCCAGGTCTTGAGGTGTCCAGGGAAGCCAGGGGAATATCCTGGATTCCCACACAGGTCCTGCCATCAACACTGCTATCAACCTCCTGCCTGTGCAGCTCAAGCCATAGCAGACAGGAAAAGGGATGTTGGTCTGTCAGATGTCTTGCTGGCCACTCTTTGGCAGGATTCCCTGCTTCCCTCCCACCCCCATATTCTTTCCTCAAACAGCTTGTATCTGCAAATAGCAATTTCTTGACAGCTGATAATGAGCTGGGCTGGAACTTTGTGATGATGACAAGATGGAGAGAGGTGAGATAGGAAGATCTACATATTTCAAGTGCTGTAAAAGGATGCTCTGCACTCACACAAAACCATGTTCCACATTCCCTGACATAGGACACTGACCAGAAAAGAGGCTTGCTCTGCTGGGGACACTCAAAGCTCAGCAAGCCACTTGGGAGTGAAAATAGACTAACAATTGCCACCAAAGGGACCAACTTGCACCATATTTTCCATCCCTCTGCAGTACTGAAGGGTGAAGGGGGATCCATTGCATCCTTCTCCTTTGAATGCCCTCATGGAGGAACTGTGGTGGCCCAAACATCCCAGTGCTGAGGCATTTGCAATTATTGCCTGGCTGTGCAGGCTCTGAAGGGGAGCCAGTCCTGGAAAACTGATCTCTCTCCTTCCCTGCTGCTAAGGCTGGACTCAGCCAGTAGGAGGAAAGGAGTGGATGGGATTTTTGAGACATTTTTATTCCCACACCCCTTCAGACTATTGTCATGTCCAGGTTGTCTCTCAGGGACAAAACTGGAGCTGGCACCTGGCACCAGCAGGTATCAGTGTACAGGCACCACCTTTGGGAGGCAGGCTGCAGGGCACCAGAGGCTGTGGTCACTTCTGGCTTTGCCTTGCAGACCCTGGCTGAGTTCAGACACCACAAGCCCCAGTGCTCTTGCAGTGTGAGGTACCATAAGGGCCAACAGGTGTCCTCACTTTGTGCCTTCTCTGAGATGCTATTTTGTCCCAGAGTTTAGGAACAATATTACAGAACACATAATAGTCCTGTGCATGTTGCACTGGGAAGGTGCCATCTCCTACTCTTCCTCACTGAAACTACAGCCTTTCTGAGGATCTTGCTGTGCAGAGAGAAGAGATTGGGATGTAAGGGCCACAGACTTGACATCTAAATGTTTGTGTCATTCCCCTGTGGAATCCCCCCAGCCCCTTCTCCATCTCATCTTTCCCCATGGAGGGTCCTTTCAGGAGGGATGCCAGAGCATCTTATCTACCATGAATGTGTTCTGTGACATCTTCACAAGGGCATTTGAAAAGGGGGGCAAGACACCATGTCACCATTCCTCCATGTCTGGAATGAAGTTCTGGACCTACCTGTGCTGTGGAAAAAGTGCACCCTTGTGGCATCTCCTAAAAGCACCTTAGAATTATGTTCTCCGTACTTCCACTGCTTCACTACTCAGGTATATCAGCCAAAGCATCTCAAAGGCAGCTGTGGGGCTCTGCCTGCAGGGAAGCTCTGTGTGCAACCCTAAACCCATCCTGGAGGCCACTTCTGCACAGCACTGTGACTCTGCCAGTGTTACAGAGCCAGATAAATCTGACACCCAGGTGTTCCCATTTCCAGAAGCATAAACTGACACTAAAAACTGAAGAAAGATTTCAGAGCCTGGAACAGCAGTTTAATTTTCCACCCCATTCCTGCTCGCTGTCTGAGCAGAATTCAGGATCCTCCCATAACCTGTTTATGTTCCCTGCTGTGCAAGGTTTTTACTTCACTTGCTGTAGCAGTGCTCACAGTGTTGTTTCAGCCTGTTTGGGAGGGTATGCACAAAGCTGCATCCCTCTGGCTGCCAGATGCTCATCTGCACAACACTCAGCCTCAAAACAGCTTTCCTGCTGCCTTCTTTGGCTCAAAAGTACTTCTTTGCTATGATCCATGACTGAATCACAGAATCATTTAGGTTGGAAAAGACCCTTAAGATTTGGATGCAACAAAGATGGGCACTGTTGCTTGTTTGAATAGTCTGACATGGGGTTTGGTTTCTTCCCAGCCCTTCACAGCCTTTGTCATTTACCTTGGCATACCCCCACATTTTATTAGCTGAGTTGAACTACTTAGACTCAACCATAAAGTGCCACCTATCTGATGTTTTTCAGTGCAGAATTGCCCCTGGGAGCATGTCCCGTTGGCCTTTCATGTTCCAAAACAATTGTGTGCAATGATATGGGACCACAAAGAGCTGTGATGGATAACTGGTTGTTAGTCTGAGTTTTCCCAGCTAATTTAGATCCTCCAGCAACGTGAAGAAAAATGCTTTGAAGGAATGTACTCCAAACAACCAGTGTCCCCTGTTGGCTTTCTTCAGTGCTGGAGAGACATTTATTACCCTTTCCTAGAACAAAATATGGTGTTAAGTATAAAAGAAATGGTTCAAATGGTCATAAAATGTATTGGGGCATACTATGGATTTAATTGATTTCAAAGCTTAGATTTAGGAAAAATTTATAGTCGGGGACTTTATTTTTCCAAAACCTTGGCTTAGTTATTTAATATTGATTTTAGGATTATGATAAAATACATTTCTATTGATTTCTGTGAGGAAAAATTCATCACTGCAAGAATGTCTGGTTCTATCTAGTGGGTGGATGAAAATGTGCACAGATCTTTCTGGCTCAGGTCTTTGCACACTGCAGCTGAGTTGGGAGGGTGAAACAGAATCACAGGTTTCATGTCTCAAGACAAAACAAAATAACTCATGACAAAAAAAAAAAAAAAAAAAAAAAAGTAGAGACCCTTCTGGTGCGCTGTGAATCTTGTTAATAAAATGTTGATTGGTCTTCCTTGTAGCAAAACAGAGTTATAATATTTGCATATCTTTGTTTCAGTCAATTTGCCAATCTGTTTAGCAATTCTACCTTAAAATATTTTCTGTTACAAAGAGAAAAATAGTTTTATAAAAGAGGTGTCACTTAATTACATTCCTCTGGGCTAGACTGTAACACTTTGAATTGTTACTTAATATAAATTGGGGCAGTGAGTACTTCACTTCTTCATTTCCATTTTTTATAACACATTTCACAGAATGTCAATTTGATCTTGATTCATAGTAGGTAACACTCAATTGTGGCAATAATTCTGATTTAATCAACAGACTGTTAAATGCCACTCAACATGAGTAAAAAAATAATTTTTATTTCTGGACAAAAATGCACGTAAAGAGAGTTAGGTAATACAATTCAGTGGTGGCAGGCTAAGCTAAATTTGGAAGATATTCTGACTTTCAAAGCAAAATATATTGATGCAAAGTCAAGATGACTTTAAAAAGCTGAAATACTCAAATAAGTAGAAACACCCATTTTTCTACTTCTAGATGTCTTTACAGGAGGACTGAGTTGTCACTGCTCGCATTAAATTCACCTGTTGCCTGAGGACTGCAGCCACAGCATTATTTTCTACTGTATTTGTAAGCTGGGAAATAAAATCAAGGTATCACCTTGTGACATGCTGGCTTGGGTATGCGTTTACCACAGCACTTTTCTGCATGTAATTTATTAGGCTTGCTCAGGTAAAACACCACTGGTAGGGGAGTTAATGAAACTGTTTCATTAACTTGTGAAGTGCAAGTTGGAGTTTTGGGGGTTTTGTTTCCCTGCCTGGCAGCCCACACGTGGCTGTTTGACAGCAAGAGATTGTGAGCACCAGAGCACTGATCATTAGCACTGGCAGCTCCTCCAAAAGTTTGTGTTTAAAACTACCTCCTGTGCAGTGCTTTGAAGCAAATATCACTGCTACTTATATTGATTTCAAATGTCATAGACATCTAGCCTGTGAGTCTGTCAGATCTGAAGGTTAAACTTTATGCCAATGTCTAGGAATCTTGATAGCAGCAGCGTGAGCAGAATGAGTTAAGGGCAGAGGGACTCAGAGCAAATCATGGAGGAAGGGAGGCTCCAAGGGCACTCAGCACTTGGACAAGGAAAGGTTTATAGAAGCATTTTTCTGCCACAGCCCTCTTCCACCTAATAGGCTCATTGGTAATCAAAAAGCAATACTACCTACAAAACTGAGGAAATTGTAAAGCTCTCATAGTTTCTACCAGAGAAGCCTCATGCCAAACCTGTTTTTGCTGCTGCTCAGGAAGGAGCCCCACCAACCTCCACAAGCTCTGGCTGACGCTGCAAATGACTTAAGGACTTGACAACATTAACTGCTGGGAGAAAACATCACTCTCTTAAAGCCTGTCCTCACAAACCCAGAAAATATCAACCAATTTACAAGTAGCTAATATCAGCATATCCTCCAAAATCCAATTAGTGGCTGTAACCTTGGGTTTTATCCTTGTCCAAAAATACATCTTGTTCCTTTTCACAGTGGTTTTGCACTCTACCCCTCCCCAACACACATGCTTCAGTGGCTGACTTTTCCCATCCATGCCAAATTGAAGCCACTTTTCTGTGAGGTAATTTTGTCTGAATTGCCTGTGCACCCACCCATCCCATCCCAATTTTAGTCCATGGCATCTTGTTTTCAAATTAGTTGCTATCTTAAACAGCTTACTGCCTTCAATCTGTTCATTCCAGGATTTCTTTCACCTCCCTGACAATCTCCCATTTTACCTCATTTCTTCCTTGGGCTGCAGAGGCCAGCACAGGCTAATCCCTCCTCATAACCCAAACTCCAAACCTTCAGAGTATTTAAGATTTTCCTCCATAACACTTCTTCAATTTCAAACCTCTAAGCAATTTTACTAGTGCCCAGAACAGAACATAATATTTATATTTTTCAAGTTTCAGTACAGAAAAATAACCTTTACTTATTTATGGTGTATAATACCCCTTTCATGGAAGTTTGGGGTGGTTCTTCCACAACTGTGACTCTTGTAAAAGCACACACAGGTACCATTTTGTCACTTGTTGTTTCAGTAGACCTTCTCCTTGCCATTGCATTGGGGAAAAAAAGTAATTCTCTGAATATTCTTTCCCCCAATCTCTTCTTCCTCGTGTTTTTTCATTTTTTTATGTACAAATGTCTACAGCTCCTTCCAGAATACCAGTCCCTGCTTTGTCCTTTACAAGCCCCAGAGACAATAAGTGCTGATTGCAAGATATCTACATGAAATGAATCATCTGCTCTACTCCTTTAGTCCTTTCCTCTTCTTAGGTGAAAAATCAAAGTCCTCTCACATATAATTGACAATGGATGAAATTCACTGCTGAGCAGGCCAACCCAAAGGCTGTGCAATGCAGAATTGCCTTTAAAGAGATGTTTTGAAGGTTTCTGAGAGCTTAGGGAAGTGAAATGTCACTGTGCCAGCCCTTCTGCTCAGGGATGAAATTTCACTCTTAGTGAATTTCAAAGTTTGATATTTATTCATGTGCTGATTGTTTGAAAGAGCTTGAAACATGGGTCATACCTATGCATTTCACAGGTTTGTAGCCTTATCAGTAGCAAAAATGTGCAGAGATACCATTATGCAGGGTTTCTTTCCTCAAAAGACTCAATTATTGATTTACTCACAGATGATTAGCAGAGATAGTGGTTTAAGTTGTAAATGCTGCACTTTTCTGGGCAGCAATAGACACAGGTCACTCTCTTATTCCTCTTTCCTGATGGGATGAATCCCAAATCTCCTGAGACTTTTGAAGCTGAATCCTTCTAGAAAGACATGCATTGCAGAAAGGTGAAGATTCTCGACATTGTTCTCATTCCTGAAGTTTTTCAAGCAATTCACTTCTGTGGAATTCTGAGAAGTGACTTAAAAGGGGCATTGGCTGAAACCCAGAGCTTTGATCCCCATAAGTGTGTGTGGATGGATTTTCACCAGCTTTTAGCTCAATCACACATTTTGCAGGAACAACTCGAAGGTCCTCTGCACAGATGCAGTTGCAGGATT
Source organism: Muscicapa striata striata (assembly GCA_030060385.1). NCBI lineage: Eukaryota > Metazoa > Chordata > Aves > Passeriformes > Muscicapidae > Muscicapa > Muscicapa striata. Next base: position 133,507 of record JAREIS010000137.1, on the reverse strand, counting down.
TTAATGCTTTGCACATTGCTCTTCCCATCCACTCCATGGATGTTTTATTATTCAGATTACAACTGTATGAACCTTTCAGGAATCATAGCCAAGCTGCCAAATTTCTCTTTCAGACAACTAAATTCATGTTTTAGGAGCAGGACTGAAAGGAAAAGATGCCAACAGTGTAAGGCAGGGCTGGGACAGAGCGCACAGGACAGCAGTGACAGCGACAGCCCTGAAGTTGAGTGTCACAGCCCCAAGGGGAAGGAGGGAGGTCAAGGGAGATCAACAGCCTCAGGATTTCCTTATTCTCTCCATGTAAATGTGTGGAAAATAAGCATTGTTCCTCAGACATATTCCTGACATAGCAGGATAAAATCTAAATGGGAACAACTTTAGAGCTTTCCTGCTCCCACCTCCCTTATCAGTGTTGCTAACACCTCACATCCATAAAACTGAGCTGTAAGGAGCACTGCACAGTTTACATCAGCATTATCTGTTAAGACAGCTTTCATAAATCAAGATGGACTTCAAAATTGCCCACATCCTTTTAAAATTTTGCAAGGCCTTCCCCAGAGAACAACAGTAAATATTTTTGTCCGGCATGCCTAAAGAAGATTTTTGAATTGGGCTGTGGATGGGAGGTTTTCCCTCAGCATTTTCCCCCCTTCTTCAGGTCAAGAGCTGCTCTCAGGTTGCAATTTTGCAATGAGTTCTCCTTTTAGTGAGTGTGAGATGGTTTGTTGGCATGGAGCAGGTCTGCCCTGCCTGTGAGACTCAGCTGGCCCTGCAGGATTTGTGGCTGATCCCCCTGGCACATGCTGGGCTCTGGATTCCACCTTCCCCAGGCTCTAAGGCAGGGTTGTCTCAACCCTGCTCATGCAATGAATGCTTGACAACATTTCTTGGGCAGGACAAATGCTGGGGTCTGAGATAATCTGCTTTTATTGCCTCACACTTCCCAGCCCTGATGTGAATGACTCACTCATACAGTGAGTTGTTCAAACAGATTTTATTTGACTTTCTGGCACCAGCAAATACGTATTTATGGAATAAGGTGCTTCCCTTGGCTTTAGCACACACTGTGAAGCAGTTATCCCCCCTCTTAGCCTTGTGACAAATGAGTTGGTAACTCCTCCATCAGCCAGGCAGGTGCTCTGTCCTGGAGTTAACATTTCCTCTGGTTATTCACTTCAGTGCCTTCTCCCTTTTGCCACTTAAACCTTGCTGCAGCAGGAGACTACCAAGCACCATCCAATACAATGGAAATAGTTTATATATGCTACATCCCTTCATCCTAGTATCAAACTCATTATTTCCTTCAGGGAAAAAAAAAATGCAATATACCAGTGTTGCAATGGAAGGCATGGCAACCAGAGCTCAGCAAATTTGAATCTTGCAGCAATATGGATTATTAGTGCCTGGGAAACTCAGTTTGGAAATTTGTTTCCAATGAAAACCTCACACTGCTTTGATCAAACCTTGCTCTGCAGGTCCCACCAGGTATTGCCAGCCAGCAGAGCCCTGGGCCATAGTGGGGTTCATTCCCTGGGATGCATCAGGTCCTTGCCAGTAGCTGCAGGTAAAACTTTTGAGGCAAATTACTCATATGAAGCTAGAACTTGATCAAAACTTCTTGTAAAACCAACAAAGATTGATTTTAGACTTCAATTGGTGTTGGGTCAATTTATCACTATTCTTAGTGTACGCCTTATAGCAATATTGTATTTTTAAAAGCAGCTGGTGTGTTTTTCCCAGGTTAAATATGTACTATTTTTGCAACATTGCAACATTTTGGAGGGTTTGATACACACTGCTTTTAGACACTGTTTGGAACAGCCAGAAGAATACTGAAAATATTTGTTTGTTTGCTGTATTGATTTTGGCAATAAACAAGTCAGTAAAAGCTGATGAAGGAATTCATATATGTTATGTATGAGTTATAGACACTTCCAACATTTTTCTTTCTAACTCACACCTCAATAACATTACAGAAAATGTATTGTGTCAGTTTCATTAGTCTTTGCCTTCTCCTTCCAGAAATATGACGGAGGTATTGATTTTACCAAATTAAAATATAATCCAAATCTTCAGCTCTATGAATTTATCTGTATTTTTTTAGAGTGCACTGGTTTTCTAACCACCATCAATTTTGTCCTGTGACCTGCACTTCAAACACAAGTATATAAAAATGATCTATTGGTTTCTCATCTAGGTGGTTGTTTAGAGACATGTTATTGTCTCTGGAGTCTGTAGTTTGGCTAACTCTGATTAGGTAGGCTGGGCCTCAGCTCCATAAGTCTGATGCCTGCTGCTAAAAGGGAGTTGTTCATTTTCTGGCAGTAAATAATGAAATGAAACAAATACAATCTGTAATAGAATCAAATGTGAGCACAATGAGTCCATAATTCAATTTGGATTTAATATAGCTGCTTAATCCTGTTAAGGGGTGCCCTCATGAGAAAGATGCTTTAGCAGCCCAGAGCAGGACTCAAGATGTGAAGGAAAGCTGTTAAAAATGAGTTTGTGGTGCAGGAGGGGATGAGGGGGATCAATAAGGGCTGAGAGGGGTCAATCAGATTTTGCAGCACAGACTCAAGTCTGATGTGGAGGTTACTGAAGTGAGTTCATGGAGAACATGGAAAATGCAGCAATTCCCACTGTAGGAGAATGCTTTATGTTTCCTCTCAATTCTGAAAGTTATCAGAGAGATCCAAGGTGCCAGGAGAGGCATTGCACCTATCTGGATACAATTCCCTTTTTGTGCTGTTGCTGTGATGAAAGTGTTTCACAAGAAGCCAGACTCATCATTACATGAAGCAAAAGAAGTTTCACCTGTGGTAGAAACAAGAAGAGAGAAACACTAGAAATGATTTTTCACTTTACTGAAGTAGAAGCAGTCATTAAGTTTTGTGGAGCCATTGTTTCATCAGGGAATAATTAAGTCTTGCAAGAGGCAGCAAGAAACCTATGCAGTTACACAATAAATTCTATTTTTCAAGATACAGTCCTTAAACTTAAGTCACATTTTTCCTGCAGGAAATGCACTTTTTTTTTTATGGGAATAGAACATCTTCCACGGAATTCACTGTGGGGAACAGGTGGTGTCTTATCACTCCAGGAAGATAAGGACATACTGTGCCCATAAAGCAGACTATGGAGCTAGCTTGGAGGAAATTATCTGGGATATTAACATCAGGATGTGGAAAAACACACACCTCTACTTCAGAGGCTGGCACTGCAGAAAAAACTAGGTCACTAAAATCAGCCCCTTGCTGTATCACACCTCAGCTATCCCACAAATCCACTGTTTTTTCCTGTCTCCCTCCAAATTAACTCCTCATACAAGAAACATCAACCAAGAAATATTTGCCACCAAGTTCTGGAAATGCAGGCTTCTTTGTGCTCTTCAACACTTGATGTATTCCCCACTTCCCCTGTTTTGAAACAACCTGTCCTGAATCATCCACCTAACCTCATTCTTGAAAGTTTTACTAAACTTTATTTGCAGTAAAAGCACTGGCAGAACAGTCCTTGTCCAGTTTATTTGTATCCAATTTGCTGGGACAGTGATTTCCAATACTTTTTTTTTTTTTTTTTTTTTTTTACTGAACTCTAAAGCATTCCCCAGACATGTCCAGGTTCCTCCATAGTGTTCATAAATCCATCAACAATGTGTTTTACTTCTTTTCTGTGTTCTCTGTCTTGGGTTGATGTGGCCAGAAATGTGTATTCTATCACCATCTGTTGAAGCCGGGTGGGGCAGTGACCCTTATCTCTGTGGCACATATTATCTACTAATGGGCCAGCTTTAAACCATGTGGGGCACTCATCTTTATCTTTTCCACAACCCATCCTCCCTCCAGGAAGATATCATCTGCTAATGGGCCATTGAGTCCCAGTGCATGACTGATAAAATTCCATCATCCCACTGGGAGATGCTCCAGTCACGGGGAGGAGCCAAGCCTTTCCTGCCTAGATAAAAACTGAGATTTGGAACACTATGGCAGCCTTTTCCACTGGATTCCAGAGGAAAGCCAGACCTTTCCACATCATCCCTGGACCTTCAGAGGAAAACTGCACCTTCTACAGGAGCACTGCTCCAGCTGAACCACATCTGCCACTGCAGGAGGATGCAGCCACCATTTAATGGGACTGCTGCCAACACCCTGACTGACTGACGGGTGTCAGGTTGTATTCTGACTCTGTCAGTGTTTTGGGATTGTTCTTTGTAATACTGTATTTCTATTTTAATTTTCCTAGTAAAGAACTGTTATTCCTAATTCCCCTATCTTTGCCTGAGAGCCCCTTAATTTCAAAATTATAATAATTCAGAGGGAGGGGTTTACATTGTCCATTTCAAAGAGAAGCTTCTGCTTTTATTGGCAGATACCTGTCCTTCAAACCAGGACATTCTCAAAAATAGTCTTGGTGTGTACAGAGTTTCTGTGGATCACGCACTGAAAAAACTAAACTCTACTGGTTTCCAAATCTGGCTTCCTTGGTGGAACAGTGCTCAAATGGTGTGTTTGTAAGGTGATGTTTTGAGGTAAAAGTTCATTCCTTGTTCCTTGGCATCCAAAATGGGGAAGTTGTCTCCGCTCCATGTGAGTATTGATGAGCAGAGCATTGGTTAAAGGGTAGGTTTGGCCAGGAGCAGACTGGGCACCTCTGTGCCCCCTCTGAGCTGTCTCTGCTGACCTGTGGTTGGTGTCCCAATGTTCCAAACACAATTCTTGAACGTGGTGCCACAGCAATCATGACTGCCCTTTTTTCCTGTTCTTCTGAACAGATTCCCTGGCCATGGATGGAGTTTGGTTCCTGCCTTGGATGCTGTCACTGGGGACTTCCAAAGGTCCTTGACTTCTTAGACACTCAAATTAGATGCCTGTGGGAATACTTTTTTTTACTCCCACTGCACGTCAAGCAAACTCTCCACCTAAGGCCATCTCTGCCTTTGCACTACCCTTAGTTTTCCCCCAAAATAAAAAACCCTTCTTTTGATTTTGCTGGGTGATGGTGACATATACCTAGAGTGAAAGATGACAAAACTGATCCTCAGAATCAGGGGTAAGATACCAGGAAGGTCACACAGTTGCAACTTTTTTTTCTCAATTATGCATGGAGCAATCAGAAGGGGAAGCCGTTGAGGGAGCATTAACATCATGTCTCAATAAGCTACTTCTCCAAACCCATTTTTCAGAGCAAATTCACTTGTCAATGCCTCTTCATTTTAAACTGTGTGTTGGTGAGGAGGTGTGGATGGAAGGAACTGCATCCTTCAGCCTGGAGAGGTCATGGTAGAGCTGCATTTTGGGACCTTGTGCTCTCGGATGGCCTGACCCTCAACCGAGTTTAGAGCTCAACAGAATTACAGCTTGACATTACCATTGCATTTGGGCATTTAGATGGCACCATAAATATACAAACTGCTCCAGAGAATACAGATAGACATTCTCTGCCCTAAAGGCCTCAGAATCTGAATGATGAAGTAAAATTACAACCAGCACTTAATCTATTGAGTATCTCCCATTGCACGGCAGACCCTCAGCTACTTTAATAACAAGGTTGTATCACCTAATCTCATGCACTGAATATTTAGTGCTGAATTAAAGAATTGTAGGTGTTGAGTGGTTAATAGCATTTCCTATCCATATCACATGTATACTGAAATAATTTCTACGTGGACTGCTGGATTAAGAAACATACTTACTGTCAGACATCCAAGTACAGCTTTCATGTTTGTTATTGTGAATGAAGTATACACTCAAGCTATTGGTGCTCTAACAAAAAGAAGATATTTGTGGTTTTAATGATGCCAGAAAACAGGGAACAGCTTCTTCCTGACTCTTCTGTCTTGCTGTCCAGGGGAACAAAACACAGTTTATCTCTTCTAAAGAGCAGGTCAGAGATTCTGTCCCAAGCCCTGGTGTCATGTCCCCTACAGAGAACACCAAACCCTTGCAAAGAGTATTTTCCTCTGGGGTGCAAAAGTCAGTTCAGATACCAACTCAGATATTGCATTGAGGAAAGGAAATAATTCTGTTTCTGAATGGTTCCAGATTGCTGGAATTATTAATTGTATTCCTGTATGCATCCATTAAAAGTACAATTATATCTTTTAAAGAAGGAAATAGTTTGAGTGGAAATGAAAGTGCTATACTTAGCCTGCCTTAAATAAAGAATATCAGATTTTCAGGGCATCCTTAATTGTTGTCATTAATGTAACAATAAACAAAAGCTGTTGTCCCAGTCTGGACTTGTCATAGAATGCAGCCAACTATTCTTCTGCTGGTGAGTTTTATCTGTTGAATGGAATGTCTTCATAAAACAAAATACTGAGTAATGCCAGTTTCCTCAATAGTCCTTGATAGTCTAGTGGGAAAATTTCAGTGTCCTAGTGTTCCCAAAACATATCCTGAAGGACTGGTCTTTCTCACTGCTGTCAAACACTGTTTTCTGGAGATATGCTAATTTTTGATTGTAGTGTGTGATAAATTTGTTGCTTCTCAGGGGCTCAAACAGTAGAAAAGCTTAATGGTAAATCACAGAAAAAAATAAGCTGGAACTGATGTCAAACTTCTAAAGAGAAGGCTGGGCAAAATAGGCAAAGTAGCAGGAGAAATGAAAAAAAAAAAAAAATTAAAACTGGGAGTCCTTTTTGCAGATTGGTATCTCTGCCTGAGGAGCCTTGCTAGATTTCAGAGATCAAGGATGGTTGGAGTTTTGCAGGAATACTCTCTCCCTTTTCTCTGGGTTTGTTAGGATGCATCTCTACAACATTTTCCCAGCTGTTATGGCACTAAGGAGTTATTCTTCCCTAGTCAGCCATGTGGTAAATGAGCTGTGTAAATGCCCTTCTACACAGTAGCCAGCTTTTTGTGGTACCCACATCTAAGACATTCATTTAAATAGACCTTATTCAGCCTATTAACTTTGATTGTAGCCCATTTGAAAGTGTTTCTTATGAAATATTGTACAATATTATATATATTATAGATTATACTGTACTATCATATATATATATAAATACATATATATAGATATATAGATATATATATATCATATATCTATAAATACATATATATAGATATATAGATATAGATATATATATATATTAAAAATAGATTATACTTGCTTTCTTTTGGGTTCATGGCTGCTGGCAAGCACAGGGTCTCACATACGGCACAAATTAACAAAGTGATCACTTAGAGCTGCTTCTGGTGATCCATATCTCCACCAGGATGTGGGAGAAGGCAGGACATTCTGTTGCTTGCTCAAGCTCTCCAGTCACACCAGACCATCCTGCACTTGGCAGGCACTTGTCTATTTCTAATTTTAAAATATCAGAACTTATTCTTCCTTCAGACAGAAGCAGAAATATAGGTCAAGACTTCCTTTTACTTCAAAAAGGAGAATGATTCCTTTCTGAGCAGCCCTATTCCTGACTTAGGCTTGAATTCACCTCATTTCACTTGACATTTCTGAGTCAACTGATTCATACAGGGGATCTGGGGACACTCTGAGCTGAAGGGAGGCACCTCTGCCAGATGCACAAAGTTAAGAAGGAGAGGGGGAATCCAAGCTTCTCTATTTGGAGCTGCCAAGAACAGGCACTGTGTAGTGCAAGTTCCTACAGAGCAGGACCCAGCTCCTCCTGGGTGTCTGTGGCAGCAGCACAGGGAATATCAGCATCACAGGAATATCAGTGATGAACCTGTTGCTTCCACTTCACCTCTGCAGCTTCTCCTGTGGAAGACACATGGATTCCTAAAAATGCCTTTTTGATATCAGCTCAAACTGGCATGACCAAAACAACCAGTCTGTTTAAATGGAAATGGAGGTGAGAGGAGGAAAAAAGCAGAACAAATGCAAATTCATGTGTGTGTACAGGAGTGTGTAAGGGAAAATCTGTGGGCAGCTTCACTGCTCCACCCTCCAATCTGAAGGGTAGAGAGGCTTGGTACACCTGTCACAGAACTGGCCAAACATTTGCAATCCCACCCAGGAAAAAGCACGAGAGTACAGCTTTTTCCAATGCTGGAAGCTTGCCAAGCTCAGTGGTGTTTAAGCAGTCATGACTTTGTCTTCATCTGCACAGATTAAATATGGATGTGTGTATTAATTATGTAAATGTGAAACTGCAGATCTCAATCAAGCAGAACCAAGGATACACTATCCATTGCAAGTGCTGATTGATGCCATACATACAAGAAAAACAGAGACAATTCAGCTCATTGCTATGTATATTCTGGAGAGGGGAGGGAAGGAAGAAGGGAAATTTGGAAGTAAACAGTGTTTTGTAATGAGAGTGAAACCATAAATGCCATAGCTTTCTGTAACACCTAATAGTCCCTACTCAGCAAAGCAGAATGATTAGTTAGCAGAAGACAGCTTTAGAAGATGGTAAAAACAGTTATTTAAAGTGAAATTAACTGTATCAGCTTTAATAAAGACACTCAACAGTTTGAGTCAAGGGTTGAGGCTGGGCTTTGGTATAACACAGTAGAAGCACCTGATTTTTCTGTAACTTCATGTAAACCATGAAGAAGTATATGGGAATCAGTGGTACTATATCAGTGGAAGCTTTATGTTGTGGACACAGGATGGATAAATTTCCTAGGTTTGCCTTTGTGATGGGTAGCACCCCAGATTTTGACCTGTCTGTGTGCTTATTTCTAAGCAAAAGTGTATGATGCAGGCTTTCAAGGAAGGTGAATTGGATTGTGAAATTTCCATTTTCCTGTCAATGCATACAAAAAATGCTGTGTTGTTAGAGACCTCACCCTGCAGCCAAAAACTTGTACCCATCTCCACTCAGAAGAGCTAAACAGCACTTCCATGTTTCCTGGATATTCTTCTCTCCCCTGACCTAATTTCAGCCTTCAGTACCTGCAGGGAACCTACCAGAAAGTTGGAGAAAGTCTGTTTGCAAAGGTGTGCAATGATAGGAAAGCAGGAATGGTTTTGAACTAAGTGTAGATTTAGATTAAATACTAGGAAAAAATTTTCCTGTGAGGGATGTGAAGCACAGGCACAGGTTGCTCAGAGAAGTTGTGAATGCCCCATCCCTGAAGTGTGCAAGGCCAGGTTGGATGGGGTTTTCTGGTGGTATGAATGCAAGGGGGATTTTTAGGTGAGATAGTTGTAATACATGTTCTGAATATGATGACCTTAAGCAAATGAAATAAATGGGATTTTGAACACAATAGAGGAAAGACATTTTATTACTTAGAGGTAATGCTTCTATTATTCCTATTTTACTATTTTCACTTATGTTATTACAAATTAATAAATGCAATTACATTTTTTAAGAATATCCACAATTGTGTGGATGTATTGTGGAATATGTTTGGCAATAAAAAAGATACTGATACAAAAAAAAAATTATATATATATATATATATATATTACTTAGGTAAGAGAGTCACCTGCAGGTTTGAGATCAGCATTCAGCCCTATCCCTGCTGCTCTTGTGCTGCTCCTTTCCACCCAATGGACCCAGGTCTGGAATTTAAGGCTGCTCTTTCCCCACTGATGACTGTGGGAGCTGGCAAGGGATGCTCTGATACACTACATGTGGTTATACAGCTGCTCTGTGTGCAATGAGAGGTGTCAGAAATCCCTGGAATATCTAAGTAGACTGTTAGCACATAAATGTCTTTTTGATAATCACAGATCTTGGACAAGCAGAAGTCTGCCTTTCTACACACATTCCCTTTTTCATGTCTATCTTAGCTGGCTTTGAAACTGCCTCTCCACATCTCCCCTTTTTCACTTCTATCTTAGCTGACTTTATATCCCAGAGCTGAAAATCTATGGATGGACACAAGCCATACCAGGAAATGGGTTTTCCTATTGAGCTGGTTTGGGGACTGAAAGCCAGCACACATTTAAAGGTCTTCTCTCCTGGGAACCTGTGAGCTTTCTCAGTTTCAACTTTCAAAAGCTTTTCCAGGCCATATGTGAGAGTAGAGCTGGAGGGAGACAGCACTGCCTAGAGAGAGAGCACATGGCAGAGGGCTGGATCTGGATTATTTTCGGGTCCCTTCCAAGCCAAGCCATTCCCTGATTCTATGATTCTTAAGGCTCCCTTTAGGTACATTGTCCACTTTTCTGAAAAGCTCTACACTGTGAAACTTGGTGTTCCTGTTGTTGAAATGAACTTTCTGTTGGTTTAAATCTATCCTGTGTATTACTCACTGAGGTCTCACTTTCTTAACTACCAAAATCTGTCCTCTGCACCAGGAGCTCTAACCTTCCTGTGATTTGGTATCACTGTCACAGCCTGCACTGGCAGCTCCCACATACTTTTGTTTCTAGAAGAAGAATTTGGGTGTTCAAGTCTTGAGCTGCATGTTTCAAGGATCTCTGCCAGGTGTTATATTCCTGCCTTTATTCCTGTGGGTTCTCTATTTGTGCACTCAGCAATTTCATGTCACCTTTCACTCACATTTTATAACTGAAAATTGGCTGGTCTTTCATTTGGCTAAACTGGAAATTAAATCCTGAGAAGCAGATAAAACAAAGTGACAAAGAGACTACATGAATTTCTATTTAACCTAAAGCTTTAGAGTGAGCACTTAAAAGTGTTTCTAAATTGTTTTAAAAATAATCTAAACTTGGCATTGAAGTTTAAATCATAGCCTTTCTGGATTTTTTTAGACATAGGCAACAAATTACATATAAATATGTATTCTCACACTTTTTAAATACACCTTCTGCTCACATGGAGCACAAGATTTAGCTTAACTTTTACTCCTGAAGTCTGTAAAACTTTATTCAAAGGTCAGCTTTAAAAATCATTAGAAAACTTGCTCAAGTGACAAACTTGGGACAATTTTAACATTCTATCTCTTTGACCTCTGGCTATGTTTCTTGCAAACCTGAAACCATCACGTCAGGTTTGAGATGCAAATGTAAATTGAGTGGAGTGACAGTGATGGAGAAGTGTGTGCCAGGGCTCCTTACCTGTGGGCTGCATTACAGATGAGGGGCTCAGCACTCAGCTTTCCCCAGGAAAGGACAAACTTGTTTAGTGTGTTAACCACAAGCACATGTTTGAGCCTCAGCTCTTTTATAAAGTGTCATAACTGGTTCTCTAATAGTAGTTCAGTCCCAGTTCTCTGGGCCAAGAGGACTGGCCACCTCTGCCATGTGTTTTACACAATTGAATTCTGTCCTCTCAATCCTTTTTTTTTTGCTATGTAGAGGTGATATTGTCTGGAAAGGACATGGAAAACAGCAAAAAACAATTAGATTGAATATAAGTTTTAATTATTTTCTGAAACCAAACTCCACCAAGAGGGTTTTGTTTGTTAAAATTTAAAATTAATTTTCTGCTGCCAGCCTGCAGAGTCCACATTAGGTCAGCATCCACCTGCTCTGCCCCCATATTTTGTTATTTGCTCTCTGGTTTGAATCTGTCTCCTAGTCCCAAATGGATAGAATCTCATTCATAAAAATCAAGGAGAAATCCCAGGAATCTGTCAGATTAGAGAGATTGAGGAGCTTTTTCTCAGAGCTGACAAAGAAGCCAGAACACAAGCAGAGAAAATGAAACTTTCTTCTTCCTGTTTTTTTCATTCCAAGTCTTATGGGAAAAAATACTGGGGAGAAGTTGAGTATCTTGCTCTCTCAGGTTTCTTTCTGAGGAAATGAAACATTTCAGTCTTCTGTGCTTTCAGTACACAAAACAGCTGAAGATTTTTGTCCTTGAAAATTCTTGCAAAAGCTGGAATGACCTTGAAATCTTTTCTCTGTGTACTTATACATATTACATGTTTAAGTGTAATAGAGTTTGAAGCTGTTATATTAATATTAGGGCATTAAGGAGTCAGAGTTGGGTTAGGAGAAAACTCACCCCCCCTCTCACATAAAGCTGAATTCCACTCCACAAAAAGAGCTGAAAAATATTTACCTGGGAATCCTGGAGCATAAATGAGACATTGTGGTTTTGTCACCATGGAGATGCAATTGCTTCTAAAGCTCTGCTTTCACTTAGCCATCGATATAATAACTGTGGGAAAGGTCACAGGGACATAGAAGAAGAGGGGGAAAAACCTACGAGGAGTGTGAGGAGTGCTAAATGGTCTGAGAAAAAGTAATGTGGATCAAAAATATTTCCTTTTCCTGTGAAAAACAGTATAAAGAGGTAAATGTAGAGCCCCAATCCTTTTGTCCCCCAATTTTTTTTTTTTTCCTTAGAGAACTTTAAATAATTAAAAATTATATGCTATGAGGCCATAGAAGAGAATGAGAATGAGGTAATAGAGAATATAAGATATAAAAAATCTACAATATTTTTAATAGATAGATAGATAGATGAATAGGTGAATAAATTACAGACATAAAGGACAAGTTTTGACAAGTCCTGGCAAAATCTCATAGGCAAGTGCATGCTAAATCAAGGTTAGCACTGCATGTGATTACTCAGTTTGACCAGGTTTGTCTACAACTTCACACTTTCATTTGCATTTACGTTTCTTATGTGCATCCTGGGAAGTTTAAAAGTTCCTCTCCACTGCATTTTTAACAATTTTTATAGAGAATTAAATTAAATTATGTTGTTGAGAATCAAGGAGTTAATCAAAGATAAAATCCAATCAAGATTTTGCTTGGAAAGTATATCAAGAATTACCCAGTTGCACTTAGATTTTTTTTTTTTTTTTTTTTTTTTGTATCAGTAGCTTTTATATTGTCAGACATATTCCACAATATATCCACACAACAAGTGTTCTTGAAGAACCTGATTGCATTTCTTCATTTGTAATAACATAAATGAAAACAGTAAAATGGGAATAGTAGGAGCATCAGCTCTAAGTAATAAAATGTCATTCTCTATTGTGCTCAAAATCCCATTTATTTAATTTCCTTAAGGACATATACTGAAAATAAAAAATTGGCAGAAATCTTTGCAAATTTGAAACACAACCTAAAATCTGTTAAATAGAATTGCTACTATTTGCATTAACTTGCTGATTCCAGAAAATTTAGTTTTCAGAACATGATAAAGCCTTGATCTCCTGTCTGTGGCTGTTTTCTGCTATTTTCACATAGATTAAGTGCTTTCATCCCTACCAGACAAGGATTCCCCAACCTGACAAGCAAATAGTTCCAGTTCTTACTATGAATATTTATGTACTACAGTTCTCCATACAAAGTTAGCAGATTTTAACCTCATGCTCAAGGATTTGCCATGGTAAGACTAGTTGTTTCTTGATGTTTATTAGGCTTATTTTTTTTGGATTATCTTGAGGCTTATTGTTTGGATTATCTTGATAGTTTGAAGCCTTATTAGTGCTCTTCAAAATTACCACAGCGAGTACAGCACAGGCAGATGTGTTTGTTTATACAGGAACACGTGAACTTCAAGTGAAGTTGCATCAGAAAAATCTGTCAGATACTAACGAGTTTCAGCAAACTGGTAGAACTTCAGGCCTTTATATCAGGGCTTTGCATTTTCTCCCCTTTTCCAACTTTAGCAGGCTTTGTGTGGCTGGATTTTCTTGCTCTACCATTTCCTAACTCTGTGAAACTATTCATTTACAACCTGAAATCCTGTACAAGACAGCTTAGCTCAGTGGGGCTAATAAATTCACATTTCTTGTCAGCTGAAATGTGCTTGAAGTTCAGGCATACTATTAAAGGCAGAGCAACTTCATCCACGATCTCATTTCTGATAGTATGAGGACACAGACTGGCTAAGATAGCTCTAATGTACTATTAGGTGACTGAAGCCTCCACATCTGCATGCTGATTAGATTAATTGGAGCCTCTGCAATTGGTTTGTTAAAAAGCAGAGGAATTACCTGTCTTCTCTCTCTGTGTTATTTTTTTAATGTGGTCTAAGAGTAGTTTTATTAGGAAGCTTCACATAAACTAAGGTCTCCTATGATTGTATCTTCTGACCTCTTCTCACTCTTTTGGGCCCTAAATCATTGTCCTTCACAATGAGGCTTTTCTGTCTGATGTTAAGGCATGCTTTGTGCAAAGATGAGAAAGATCACCCCAATTAAAATAATATTTTAGTTTCTAATACTCTTAATGACTAGAGTCTTGGACTCAGTTGAGATTAAAATTCCTGTCTCTGAGCAGTAAGAGATCTAAATTTTTTAGTAGGGAAGGACCTGAAGAGAAGGGTTTGCAATCACTGTGTGTGTATTTGTGTGTGTGTGAATAAAGTCAGGAGGCTTAAGATGAGAGTTTTGCACCAAGCAAGAACAATATAGGTTATTAATATTGACAATACTAAAATGGGAGCAATATTCAATTGGGGAAGTGTGGGGAAGAACTCTTTGATGAGTTTTGCAGTTAATTCACCCCTACCAAAATTCTGTTGTCCTGCACTCACCAACTGCAGATGTGGTCAGCATTCAATCTGTGCTTCAAGGTATGCCCAGAGAGAATTGTCACTCTGGAGTTTTCCAGCTACATGTGGGTTCATACAGAATCAATCTGGTTAAAAGCAGTCATTTCTGGATTCTGCACCATTTTGAATTGATCTGTGACATATAGAGACAAACAATTCAATCATTGAAAGAATATCAAACTGTGTATCAAACCATCTAAATCTGAAATAAATAATTGCAAATCAATCCCTTTTTTTACTTTAGATAGGCAATATATCCATTAAAAAGCTGACAGCTTGTTCAATGTTGAGGGGAAATAATGTTAATGATGTTTGAATGCTGCCAAGTATTGATGTGGGAAAGGCTTACTAAGCACATTCCCTGATCATTTCTGAATTATTCAAATAACATTTCTTGTTTGCTTGTTGAGGAGATCTGATCTTGCTGCAGTCTGCTGTAGAGTGCCATGGCACAGTGTGCCTGACAGGCAATTTATCCATTCCCTTCTACCAATGTGCCTGCTCCTTACATGGAACAGAGCAGTGCATGGCTGGAGGAAATGCTCATTTCTGGGGCAGCTGAGACAAGGCTCTTCCTGTGTGTTTTCATTCTACAACAAGCAGAATCCCTGGGGTAAAATTCACCACAAATTCTGTCACAGTGGAGAGGAAACCCTCCAAAAGCTGCAGGGTGAGCTCTGTTCTTGCTCTTTGAGGAGCTGCCCTGATGCCTTAAGTTTTAGCTTTCATATTTTCCAGATTGTGAACTGCATTGGTGTGGGACTCTGAACTTCACATAAAGTGTTAGCAAGTTCTCTTCACAGTTTAATCAGACAAAATAACCCTTTTCCAGCCAGAGAACCAAGGGCACCTTTGCAGCTTCAGGCCCAAAAAGTGAATTGAGGGGAACAATCTGGGAGGATGAAACTTCATAACCTGGAGCTGTAATTGGACAATTAACCCCAATATGGAAATGGACCAAAACTTATAAAAGTGTGAAAACTCGTGCCCCATTGTCCATCTTGGGTCCATCTTGGGTGTAGCCTCAGCCAGGCTCTATCAGTGCCCAAGGTGTATCCTTTGAAGGCCTTTCAATAAATTCCTATTTTATTCTTTTAACACTGTCTAGCCTTTGCTCCAATCTCTCTTCAGGCATCAGCCCTGCACAGAGTGGAGCTGCTGCTGGGCAAGCTGTTCACAAGTTCCCAAATTGCTGAGGTGCTAAATCCCAATCTACTCTTCCTGAAGAAGGAATTAAATTCCTTTCTCCTAATTTTCTTCCTCCCAACACCCAGCAGGGAGTGTGAAGAACAGAATCAATGTCCCTCACTCAGACACAACTCAGAGTCCATGCAGGATGAGGAGTCAGGAGCACTGGACCCAGAAACCAACCACTCTTACAAAACCAGAAAAGCATGTCACTTTGGCTTTTAATTGACTCCCCAACGTCTGAATGATGAGGAAAATCTTTTCTTTTAATATAAAGAGAAAAATGGAAAGGGGAAAAAAATTAACCCCAAAGCTATACACCACCAGAGAAGAAAATGTACCCAGGGTATTGACATTAAGGAGGGAAATCACTATATTTACACCACCCAGCTCTATTTTCCTTTGCAATATATACATTTTGATGATGATTATGATAATCATTGCTGTCATTATTATTCTTTCCTAGGAAATTCTTTCAGCTACTGATATTCTGTGCCAGATTGAATATGCTTTTCATTGTTTCAGTATGGGGTATTTAGTAATTATAACATCTATATTCAGTGTTACCTACACTGTCTGGAATAGACTTCTTGCTCTTTTATAGAGTCAGACCTTCCTGCAGTGTGTTTCTACTTTTCCACTAAATTAGAGCATCAGCTCTACCACTGCCTCTTCAGCTTAATTTTCACAGAAATTCTGTGTGGTGTAAGAAAGAGTATTTTTTCTTTCTCCCTCTGTAAAATATCTTTTGTGCTTTCTCCTCTTTAGTGTCTGTTAAGGTTTTGACAAAATGGAATTTCACTATGTTTTTTCTCAGTCAGTTTCCTATTGACTGGAAGGTCTTAAATATTTTTCTATTTTTTCTTTCCTTCTTTCTTCTTCCTTTATTTCTCTCTTTTTCCCTCTCTCCCCCCTTCCATTCATATTCTAATAGATAAAAATTTCTTACAAATGAAACAAAAAAATACAGAATTTCATTTTGAAATATAAGAAAGCTAGACTTTTGAGGGATATTTCAGTGTCAGCAACAAATTCTCTGCATCTTGGATGAAGATAATTCTGGGAAGGGAGGAAGGAAGATAAAGGAAAATACATGGAATGGAGGGAAGACATTTACACAGCACAGTTCAGTGACAATCTCTGGGATTTTGAAGGACCTTGGGACCTACTTTCTAAAACTGATGTCTCTTTTTTGTTTTGGAGGGAGGTAACAACTGCACCAGGGATTTTACCAAAGCTGATGAGAATTGTTCTGCTTGCATGTTCATGTTAAAAATTTTGCCCAGTTCTAGTTTTGTTTCTGCATCACAGAATTTGAGTCTTCTTTATGTACCCCCACTATAAAAGCTGAGACCAATATATTGTTATTTCCACAGCATAAAATGTGAAATAACACACTGATGTAATAATGCCAATCCAATTTACTGACATTTTTAAAAGAGTTTGCATGGAAATTATTGATACACAGTGATTCCAAAGGCTTTGTAGAGCCTCTACAGAAACTCACAGCTTCTGCCCACTTGGCTCTGTCATTTTTCTTGGGTCACAGAGTTTGCAAGACTGTGTGCTTGATTTATTAATTATATGAAAATAATTCTTCTGATTTTCCTCTCCCCTGGACAGCTAAATTCCTAGGAAGACACAGCAGAGGCACATCAGTTATTTTTTCAGCTGTCAGATAAATACATCTTCACTTTAATGTGAAAATTCCAGAAGATGTATTATGTATACAAATATGTTACAAGCTGTGTCATGACACACGAAGAATAAGATCTGCCTGTTTGCCTGAGGTTCCCCCAGCCAAAGTTGTTTACTTCCTCCCAGCTCTGTCTGGCTCTTGCAGGGAGAGCATCTTTAATCTACATCCAAAAGACCTGTTGTTCTGGATGTCCTCATCCCCTGGCACAGGAGATCTCTGCTCTGAACAGCACAGAACAACAAAGCTCACACTCTCTGTGGAATTCATGTGTATGAATTTATGAGTCTTGTATGAGGCCAAGTAACAAGAAATGTTTATTTAGACATGTCTTGGTTTGAAAGACAGGTGTTTGTTAAGAAAGGCAGGAACCGTTCTTGAAATGGACAATGTAAACCCCTTCCCTGCAAATTACTATAATTTTGAAATTAAGGGGCTCTCAGGCAAAGATATGGGAATAGGAATAACAGTTCTCTACTAGGAAAATTAAAATAGAAATGCAGTATTACAAAGAACAAACCCAAAACACTGACAGAGTCAGAATACAACCTGACACCCGTCAGTCAGTCAGGGTGTTGGCAGCAGTCCCATTAAATAGTGGCAGCATCATCCTACAGTGACAGATGTGGTTCAGCTGGAGCAGTGCTCCTGTAGAAGGTGCAGTTTTCCTCTGAAGGTCCAGTGATGATGTGGAAGAGTCTGTTTTTCCTCTGGAAACCAGTGGAAAAAGGCTGCTTTGATGTTCCAAATCTCAGTTTTTATCTAGGTAGGAAAGGCTTGGCTCCTCCCCCTGGCTGGAGCATCTCCCAGTGGGATGATGGAATTTTATCAGTCATGCACTGGGACTCAATGGCCCATTAGCAGATGATATCTTCCTGGAGGGAGGATGGGTTGTGGGAAAGATAAAGATGACTGCCCCACCTGGTTTTAAGAGATGGTGATAGAGTGCATACTTAGTTACATCCTGCATTACAAGCTAAGACAAGACATATTGCACTTTGTTTAATAGTTTGACAAGAGCAACAGAAGAACAGCCTGTGACTAAGAACAACTGGAAGGCAGTTGCTGCTCAACTCAAATGACCAGTACAGAAACTTCTGGAGACCTTCTCTGGCAGAGAGCAATTCACTCAACACCTGAAGGCCTAAACATCCCAGACTGAGCCTAGGAAATTGATTGAATGAGGATGCAACACAGCAGTTAATTGTGAACCTAAAAAAATTGCTGATATATGATAAACCAGCCATCAGGACCTGTGTTTTCTTCATGCAAATGAATGTGACACTTCTACCTTGTCTATCTGAAACCTGAAAAATACCATTTTCCCAAGTTTAAATGTCTTGCAAGTCAAACAAAGAATGTACATCCAACATAAAATACATCAATGAATACCAAAGAATACTTTGTAAACAGTCAAGTCAATATCCTGTCAAGAAGCCACCATAGCATAGACACAAAAAAAAAAGACTGGTTTGACCTAAAATTCATCCTAGCTACAAGGATATAGGAAAACAACAATAACTCATCTGACTAATAAGTGAAAAACAGGAGGAAAAATGGAAGCAAATAATCAATAAAAGTTTTGCAATTTTAAGAATGTAAAACTTGGGTCATTGAGTCTGGAGTAAAGGAGTCTCAGGAGAGTCCTTATTGCTCCCCAGACTACCTGAAAGGAGATTGTAGCCAGGTGGGGGTCAGTATCTTTTCCAAAGTAACAAGCAACAGGACAAGAGGAAATGGCCTTGAGTTGTGCCAGGGTAGGTTTAACTTGGATATTGGGAAAAAATTTCTTCACCAAAATGGTTGACAGGGATTGGAACAGGCTACTCAGGGAATTGGTGGGATCAGCATCCCTGGAAATATTAAAAGGCACTCGGGGACATGGTTTAGTGGTGAACATGGCAGTGCTGGGTTAATGGCTGGACTGGGTGATCCTAAAGGTCTTTTACTTTAATTCTATGAAATACAGTCATCATCTCTTCTTGAATTATAGTTTTGGTTGATAAAGATGACTGTGTTGATATGATAAGTTTGGGTTTCTTCAAGGCATTTGACTTAGCAACAGATGACATTTTGGTTAAGAAGTTCGTATGATACAGAATTAACAGAACACATATAAAATGGCTTAAGAATTAGTCATGTCACATTCAAAAAGATACTCATTAAGGCTGAGGTAACAGCAAGTGAGACTTTTTCCCACACTGTCCTAGGAAAATAAATTTTTGTCTCATGCTGCTTAATATTGTCACCAGTGAATTAGCTGATTTTTTTTTTTCAGACCATGGACATGCCACTGCACCACCCCATTCCCACAGCAAACTAAAGCTGATTGGCATTAGGACTGCTTTCCTCAGTTAATCTTCCTTTGTCCCCTGGGAAGGACTCCACAGATTGACAGGTTTAAGACCTTTGACTGGGACAACACTAAATCTTTCCTTGTAACATTTGTGAGCAGTGCCAGAATGGGGTAATATTTAATAATGAAAGCAGACTATTGGCACAGTCTGGTCCAATTTCTTTGGTTAAATACAGGAACCACCAGAGAGTATTGAATGTTAATTGCAGTCGCATGCAAGGAGCAGAAACTGAGGACCAGAAATTATTCCTTCAGAGAGAAGGTTGTCCTGAAAAGGAAACGTAGCTTCATTACCAGTGCTCTGTGGAAAGAGCTGACCTGATATTTGGTTTCATAAAGGGGCTTAGAGAGCAGCAGAAGGAGCAGAAGGAGGGAGAATTCTTGTTTGACAGGGCTAAATGAATTTCTGAATGGAATGGCTGACACTCCTGAATGCAGAAAACACTGCAATGTGTCTGGCTAAGGCATTTGCTATTGTATTCAGGATCATACTTGCTTTCACATTTTAGAAGAATAAAAAGTTTTAGTTAAAACTGCTTTCTCATATTCTTCATGGTTCATATTGTTAAATAAGCCAACATCTGCTTACTGTGCTTTCAACCACAACTGTTCCAAAGATGATTTGCAAGTGGCAATCCCAGTTGTAGGATAACTTCTTTATAGTGAGTCTCAAAGACTGGGAAAATGGTAACATCTACAGAAGGAGTGATTCATGTGGCAGGATAATCTGCTTCCTGCCACAAAGAATTCATTCACTGAGGTAAAAAAGATGGGTAAGCCCAATGCCAGGACATAGCTTATGGCAGCAGCCTCCAGCAGAAACCCTAAAGCACTGCTCCATTTCCTCCCATCACCCAGGCTGCACCTCTAAGACCTTACTGCTGCAGGTTTGCCAGGTTGCCCTCGAAAGCTGCTCAGATGTCCCTTCTGGAGCCTGCTACAGCCCCTCCTGTCCCCTCATGCCTCCTAGACCAATTCTGGGTCACCTGCTGCTCCCTCCCCAAACTGTGCAAGAAGTGAAGGCTGGCACAATGCAGTGAAGAGCTGGCTCCCTTACAAAATCTACTAAAACATAATCTAATGTACAGCTCAGGGAATTGTGGACACCCTGATGGACATTGGGCTACATCCTTGAAAGAGACAGTAAAGTCCTTCCTACCCCAAGGAACCCTTTAATCCAAAGCATGATAGCCAAAATTCTTTCATCTGGTTACTCATATTTAAAGCACTTCCTTTGACCTCTGAGAATCTTTCTCCACATCTGCCCATCCAAGTGATTTCTGGAGAAAATTTGTTCAGCAAATTTGTTCAGAAAGCAGTATTATGCTCCTGTCAAACAAAAGGCACAGACTACTTACCCAGGCTGATGGGATGCTCACTGCTCACTGGTTTCCCCCACTGTGTGTATTTCTGTTTGGGAAATAGATCTTGTGCACTATAATTCCCTTTTAACAATCCTTTGTATATTAATGAGGTTAGAGTCAATCTATCATTTGCAAATGGCCTGCTGCGAATCAATAAAGTTTTCATAGGAAATAACAATCCAGCTGGGATATTATTAGAGAAAAATTCAGAGGCATTTTCAGGCAGAGTAGTATGATAATGCTGTTTCTATTGTAGCTGTCCTAGTGATAGGGAGCTGGGAGGAAAGGTCCCAGCAACCACGTCCCAAAGAGCAAGGTTCCTGTAAGATTATCACTGAAGAGCTGTGTTGTCCTACAAGTCCATGTGGCTTTGATCTTAGGTATTAAAGGATTTTTGAAAAGTTATTTACTTGGCAAATCCAAACACCATTGAATCTTCTGCTTCCCTTTCATTTTCCTGGCCATTTGTGTTGGGTTGATGTGGCCAGAAATGTGTATTCTGTCACCATCTGTTAAAACCGGGTGGGGTAGTGATTTCCTTATCTCCATGGCACACTCTATCTGCTAATGGGACAGCTTTAAAACAAGATGGGACAATCACCTTTATCTTTTCCACAACCCATCCTCCCTCCAGGAAGATATCATCTGCTGCTGGCCCATTCAGTCCCAGTTCACGACTGATAAAATTACATTATCCCTTTGGGAGATGCTCCACCCAGTGGGAGGAACCAAGCCTTTCCTACCTAAATAAAAATGGAGCTGTTGGACAGCAAGTTACCCTTCTTTTCCATGGGATTCCAGAGGAGAAGCCGAAGTTTTCTACATCATCCCTGGACTTTTGGAGGAAGGCTGCACCCTTCTACAGGAGCACTGCTCCAGCTGAACCACATCTGTCACTGCAGGAGGATGCAGCCACCACTGAATGGGACTGCTACCAACACCCTGACTGACTGATGGGGTGTCAGGTTGTATTCTGACTCTGTCAGGGTTGGGATTGTTCTTTGTATTACTGTATTTCTATTTTAATCTTCCCAGTAAAGAACTGTTATTCCTAATTCCCATATCTTTGCCTGAGAGCCCCTTAATTTCAAATTTATAATAATTTGGAGGGAGGGGGTTTGCCTTCTCCATTTCAAAGAGAAGCTTCTGCTTTTACTGGCAGATACCTGTCCTTAAAACTGGGACACCATTTTTTCCTCAAAACAGTTCCATTTTAGCAGCAACATGGCCTGCAAAGGTAGGATCCCTGTCCAGTTTCTCGCAGTGCTGCAGCTGATTGAAAGGGGCAACTCAACACAGGAGGGAGCACCACATGGGCAAGCTGTAACTAGAACAAGCATCTCCAAATGCTTGATCCTGGTGGGAAATTCTGAGCTCACCACATTTGGCTTTAATTCCCTGTCATTTCCTCTCATTCCCCAGCTATTAATACTGAATTGGAGTTAGATCTTGTGGGGGATATTAGAGACAAAAGACTGGTCTGGAGAAGGTTTCTGGCCTTTTGTTGCAAGGTAACCCAGCACTAAAGAAAGGCAGAGAGGGTGAGAGATCCAGGCAGGGTTGGAACAACATCACAAAATACAGAGGCCTGCATTACAATTCAGCCAAATAAATAGACAGTGGTTTCACCCAGATTTGAAGGCACCGTTGAGAGTTCATCCTGTGGAACTGAAACCATCTGTTCTCTTTAACAAGAATGCATTCAAGAATTGAGTAGCTGGAGTCAGAGAGAGTGACGTGCATTTTAAAAAGGAAAAGTACTGCTTGAGTATTACCAGAATTGAAAATAGTCCTACTCAAGACTATGTGCCAAACAAGGCACATGTAAATTGTGTCACCTCTACCGATGCTGATCTGAATTCTGAATTCAGAACTGCTTCTATATGCAGTAATTAAGGTTGAACCACTTGGAAGCCTGATAGTGTGTACAAATAGGCAGGTCTAGACTAACGTTTTCCCTCTACTCTGACCAGCAGAGCAAAGTAAAAATCTAAAAGATGGAAATGTCAGGCTTCAAGATGCCTGTGAGAGCTTCCTCTGTCCCTAGCAGAGTGTACATTAGGATGTAGCCAATAATTACAGGGATATTTGCTATTTTCCTCTGGCACCCTTGTTTCATTCAGTAGCTGAGATCAATGTTTTAATTTAATAAGCAGCAATTCAGTATTTTACTCCTTTACAATTCTATGCCTACTGACAGACTATACAACATAAACACTTTCTAGCCCTGTTTGGAAGTTAAAAACCTTAATTTTCTCATGAGGATTTCTGTTGTGTTCCAGATTCCATCATAGTGCTCCAAAAACTTCCTCACACCATGCCCAATTTATAAACCAGGAACTGAGGCAAAAATGGTTGAAAGTGAAAACTCTGTCTTTAGCTGCTCTGTTAGTTATGTCTAAAAGG
Organism: Muscicapa striata striata; assembly: GCA_030060385.1. Taxonomy (NCBI): domain Eukaryota; kingdom Metazoa; phylum Chordata; class Aves; order Passeriformes; family Muscicapidae; genus Muscicapa; species Muscicapa striata. The sequence goes on along the minus strand of JAREIS010000137.1, from coordinate 110,144 downwards.
CGGGTTGTGCATGTTCCACACTGAAACCTGTCACAGGGTTTCACCCCACCTAGGCAACCCCCTGGAGATCAGAGAAGATCCCACCAGATTTCTTTCCAGAGGAAAGAGGAGGAGATGTATGCTGCCTGAGGAGATAGATCTAAATCCTGAGATCTAAATCTCAGAGAGACCCAGGCACTGCCAGGATGCACAGCACACCTGGAGTACAGTGTTAACCATGATGGTGTGGGGTTTTTACTTTTTGAATGACTGGACTTAAAACCAACTCCAGATATCCCAGGAATGTTCCTCCACTTTGTGTTGGAGCTGTGAGTCCAAACCTGTCCTGCAAAGCAGGCACCAGGACACCAGCTTGGCAGACAGCTGGGAAAACAGGAGCTCACTGTTGATGATAATCTGTAAAAAACCCCACGACTTCACAAAGGTATTTGGGCAACCAACATGCAGCAAAACACTGAGCATGATTTCCAAAATCCACTTGGGAATCATTGTAAGCAGCAATCTCTTCTTTGGGACCCCCAAGCGTTCAGAAATCTGGTCCTGAGTGGTTTGCCAACATTATATACAAATTCTGAAACAGAAGAAAAATCTTGTTCTTGAAAAAGGCCTTGAACTATCTTAGCAAAAACAGACCACATAAAAGATGAGATGTGACATGACTCATGCTTAAGCCATCTAATATGTGTTCTGTTAGTGCCATATTGTACAATTTTTTAAACCAAAATATCATGTGTTGCTATGTCAAATGCCTTGAAGAAATACAAAATAGGCCTTGGAATGGTCCTTGGTTCCTACCCAGTTCATTCCCTTGCCTCCAGGCTCTCCTTCCTCAGGGAAGGATCACCTCTTCCTCAATTATCTCTGGTAGCTATTTTTGTGGCTGTTTATTAACACAGAATGATTGTGAAGCTGAGTCATTACAAAGAACAATGGAGTTAAATAAAGGTTTAAGAGCAGAAGTGAGAAATGTTTCAGGCCCAGTCTTCTAAATAGCTTGGCTGTGAAACACCTGAAATTTTTTCTTTCAAGCTAATGAATACATGAAGTGTAATCTATGCAATATTCTTTCCTTTAAATCTGGTTCAGTAATCCATACTGTTACACTAGACTTTGAGGCAGATTCCCAATGGCTGAAAATTATACAATGTTTCATTCATATCATTCTCCTCACAGATGAGGCTTAAAGGTTGTACAGCATTTAAGAAACAGACTCCAGACACAGCACAAATCCCATGACTGGAAATTACCTTTGTTTAGTTTAAAATTGTTAGAGCATGAAGTTTATTTTCAGAACTGAAATAACAAGCAAAGGGTCTTTAAAGGAAAATCTGAATATCTGTGCAGTAGAGGCCAATTAGATTGGGAGAAAAAGAGCCAGATAAGTTCCTATTTTAGCAATATCCAATGTGGGGTGTGATGAGGGTCAGATAATGGGATCTTAATAAGACTGTTGAACAGCTTTTTTTCCCCACCACCCCATGCAAGGCACCTGCCTCTATCTGTCTGCAGCACCACATCAGTTTGACTTTCTTGGCCAGCTGAATTCAGAGATGCATGCAGGGCACCTGTTTACAGGGTAGTTGCATAAAGCTGGGGATAACAAACTGCTAGTGCAGAAGTGCCACAAACTGGCTAAATGTTAGGATACAAATACACTGAAGAGTTCAGAGATACAGTAAAGAAAGTCATCTATATCTATATATGTATGGATACAGGTACACACACCTATAGGTATTGATTCTATCTTACTGTCTGCAGAAGATAAATAGTGAACAATATTTCTTCCTGCATTTTCATTCTATGAAGTGCCTTTTCTGTTTCTATAGCAACTTCTGCTGTTTGTAACTTGTGGTTCATGCTAAAAATAACCTTATTTAAAAGGGAGAAGATTTGAAAAAGTTAAAATAATTGGAAAATATGGCAATTTTAAAATGAAATAAAGTCATAGACTATGCTTAATAAGTAGCCTGTTCACCATAAGAAGCAGTGAATGTGACATCCATTATGTGACTTATAAAATAGAAATGGGGCTTTTATTAGTGTGTCTCAGGCTCTTTGTTACAACCTGAGTTACTGCCTTTTGAATGACTAGGTAATGTTCTCCATCAGAAATTCAGCCACTTGGTAATGAGTAGCAAGGAGTTCCATCTCTAGACATACTTGTCTTTCTGGCATAGCCCCCCCTCATACAGACTGCAGCACAATAAATGTCATTAACGTGCTCCATTCTCACCTGCAGGGGTTGCAGTAGGTGTCCCACACCACACAAAACCACATTTTGTGTAAGAGGAGCTTTAGCAGTGAGCAGCAAGATAAACTCTGATGGATACTACTCATTTTATCTTCCTTTAAATGAACAGAGAGTTTTTTTATGGTTCATCCTTCAGCTCCAGGTGATAAAGGTCTGAAGCAGCTCCTCCCCTTGCCATTAAAACTTAATGAATAAACATGGGTTTTGAAAGGTGATGAGCCTTCCTCTCCATGCAGTGTTGCTGTAGTTTGGGCAGTGTACAATGTTTTACAATATTTTGTATTCACAGAGAGTCCTGCATTCAATACAAAAGCCACAGCCGTGAACTTTATGGCTGAGGATTGCACTACAAGGAGCAGAGCAGGAGGAATGTCCTTACACAGGGCTCATGGCCTTCATCATTTCTCTGCTCTCCTCTCCACACTGTGCCCCAGCAGTGGCCCCAGCTCTGTGAAACAAAAAGGGCTTTAGTGTGGGACATGGACAGAGCAGCTCCATCCCAACCTCGGGTCTGTGCCCAAGGACTTCCCTCTGGAAAGGAAGGGGAGGAAGGAATTGCAAGAAAAATGGGCAAACAAGGAGGTAAAGTTTGTTAATAAGCAACTTCCTTCTTTTGTGCCATAGCCAATAAAAAACAGCAAATGCAAGAGTGAGGCACTGATGACCCTTGCTTTAAAATACACTGAAGGAAATCTGAAAGACCTTAATTATTTTTCTTTTCTAGCTAAACTGACTACTTGTGAGGACAGAGGCTGCATTAAATTTGTTCTGAACAGATTATAATGTCAGCAGCCAATAAATTAAAATGTAATAAATGGAGTCATTCTGCTGCTGCACAGCCTGCACAGACTTTCCTGCTGGGACAGTTGCACACTGGTGGAAGTTCCTTGAACCTACTTTGTTATCTACATCTTTCTCCAGGCTGATGATTTTCAATAATTTACTTGTTGATCTCTGTATTTTGCTAGGGGAGGTGCAGAAGACTTCTGTGCTCCCCTCCATTCCTCTCTATATTCTGCAGATCAGTTTTCTTCATCCTCCCCTCTGCTGCCCCCTTTGCCTTTTAAAATTTGTTGGACCTTTCTAAGTTATTCATATCCCATTTCTGCATGAACAGATTTTTCTTGCAAGAACATGTTGTTATTAAAAGAGATATGCAATAGTATGAATAGTAATCAAAATGTTACTGTTTTAAGGCTTTTGGCACTCAGAAAACAGTTTCCCTGCCTGTCCACTGGATTTTCCAAGTAAACTTAAGTTGTGTGATTTAACTGTGGCAAACTACAAATTAACTGTGTTACTTGTTTTTCTCTGCTGTTTCCACAGTTTTCAGATCTCTCCCTCTTTGTTGCTGTTCTTTACACCACCATTCTTCCCAGAGACACTGGGAGCTAAATGGTCTCATCAGACCGAGCTCTCAGCAGCTCTAGACAGGAGCAGAGTAGGTACCACACTGAAAACTTACTTTTCTGACTCCAAGCCATTCTGTTCTTTCTGCATTTCATTTTGTCAGTCTGCAATGCCAGAAGCAGCTGGCTCATATTAGTTTGAATTATCCCAAGAATTATTATCCAAAGAACTAAAATCCCAAGAGGTACCCAAAAAATCAAGGTACAACATTTTCCTTTCACCAGCTTTTGACTAATCCCGGTGCCAGATGTTCTACAACTGGTGCCAGCATGTTTAGTCACTTGTATCTTAAATTCTTAACTGAGACACAAGAGCTAACAGCATTTTGTTTGCTCACAGACACTCTCAGCTGTTCACAGATGATGTAAATGGATACAGTTCCTAAAAAGCTGATGTGCCCTGCATAAACTGGTCAATTAGCCACCCCATACAAGAGTCTCTGACTCCTTCTGATGCTGGAAGATTACTGAAAAATTCAAATTTTAATCGAGATGTGCATGCTAAACCCTTGGTAATGCATGGAGAAGAAAGTCAGATGACTCTTACTGTCTACTTGCTCAAAATGTCATCAGGCCTTCACAGTGACAAATATTTTTAATAAAATGTATTCATATTAAAGACACCTACTCTTTCAGGAAGCTGCTGTGCTGCCTTTAAAATGCTGATATTTTAATGTTTACTAAAGAAGTAAGTATTTAATTCAGAATATGACCAGCATTAATACTAATGCAGCCATTTTTCTGCTCAGGGGCATTTTTGGTGTTCTGTACAGAGCATGATGTACCTTTCTAGAGATGCCAATAATTATTCAGGAAGGTTCTTCTACCACACAAAATTCAGTGCAGCTGCTGAGGTCTGAGGCTTTGGCAGAAATGCATGGTGATTTTTTTCCTGTGTTTATTTCTATTGATTTCTGACCCACTTATATTCAAAGCTACCTTTTAAAAAATGAGGAAGAGTGGTCTCTGATTCCTCTCATCCTCAACCCTAGGAAAAGCAAGAGTTCTAAAATTTCCTCCTTGACAGACAGCAGGAGAATTTTCCCTGAATCTATGGAGAGACCTTAGGATGTCTTACCTTGATGCCCAGCCCAGGCTCTGGGGAAGCCAAGGAAGGCTTTCCTGTCAAAAACTGAACCCTGGCTTACAGTGAGCCCAGCACAAACTGAGCAAGTCCTCAGGAGCTTAAGCATCATGAAAGTCAGGCAGTGCTCAGATAGATCTTAGGGAGCAGCATCAGAGTTTAAACTTTTAAGAGGACTTAAAGGACACAATACACAATCACCTGCACAGACAGGGAGACTCCTGACATTCTTGTTAGGAAATAAGTTCCACTGATTCCAAAAGTCTCAAGCTGTGTCACGGGAGGTACAGGTTGGATATCAGGGAAAAGTTTTTTCATGGAAAGAGTGATAAAGGGAGGTGGAGTCACCATCCCTGGATGTGTTTAAAAAAAGACTGGATGTGGCACTTGGTGCCATGGTCTACTTGAGGTGTTAGGACATGGGTTGGACTTGATGATCTTGAAGGTCTCTTCCAACCTAGTTGTTCTGAAAATTCTGTGAAAATATTTCATCTTGGTGAGGAGCTTGGAGGCTTTCCCATGGAAAGGCTACTACACCGTCTAGGAATCCTTGCTTGGAAAGTCAAGAGTTACTTTTGTGTCTCCAGGATAAATGCAACCTTCAAGAAAGCTGCCTTCATGCTGTGTGACACCTCTGCCTGTCCCTGCCCCAGGTGACATTCAGGTTTCTACACAAGGAAGCTGCACAAGCTCAGGTTATTCAGCCACGATGGAAAAGCTCAAGGTTTTATTAGAGATGCTAGATGCACACAAGTCAGACCTCCATGCAAACCTGTGCTGGTTATATGCTGATATGAAGGTGCTTGTGCCTCAGTTCTTCCAGGGAGCACTTGATTGTAAAAAGCAGCTGGTTCCAGGCAGAAATAGGAGATTGCACTCAGCCTTCTTCTCTGCTACATCCTTCCTGTGAGAAGTTCTACCAACCTCAGTAAGAAATAAAGAAAGTATTCGTAATGGGAACTACTCTCTTTTCTTGATTGCCAGTAAAGTGCACATATTCATTACTGGAGTATTTGTTGGGGAAGATTTAGCTCCCTCCTTTCCCTTTACTTCAGCAAATCTTCACTCTCTTCAGTCTGTGGCAAAGAACTGCTTTTAAAGTGCAGGTTGTAACCCACCTAACTTTAGCCCTAATCAAGTCTGCATCTGGAAGGTGTTAGGATGCTCTGCAATTTTTCAAGTGTGGGTGTTAGGACCCACTTGTTATTTTTAAAAGTGATGTGCTTGTTGTGTTCTAGACTCTCGGTGCTTTGTACATGAATGTGTATTTTATGTTCCATTATGTTGCCTTTTTCTTTTGGGAATGGTTTTCTGCTGGCCTGTGATCTGCTCCATAATTCAAGTGGAAAGTTTCTGAAAATGTAAGAGGCTTTAATGCAAGACAAAAAGTGGTTGTAATTTAAAAAAATAAAAAGCATCTGTATCTTTCACTGGAGTGCAGTGATTTATAAGCTTCTTAGGGGATGAGGAAGCCTGGATATTTTAAGAGGTGGGATAGGTCTTAGAAACTGCCCTTTGGTCTTCTAATACACTCATGAACATGTATCTAGGGGATTTGAGGGTCCTAAGTCACATTTACTTGCAGGCAAAAAATATCTGAGGGCAACTTCTGACAGATCACTTTGCCAAGGAATCCACATGCATCTGGCCCCTGGGCTGCCTGCTCTGAGAATCTGCTTCCTGAGCCAGTGGGGCCAACCAGCCCCCATTCCTCCCCCAAGCCCCTGCACTCCTAAGGATACAGGAGCTTCACCACCCAAATGAGACCTGATGTGTGCTTTGGACAAATCCCTGATCTGGATAATAGAGGGGCCAAGACTGCAGGGAGTGCACAAAGCACATCTACTCCACAACCTGTGGGTGCTCTTAGGCCTTTTCAGCTTCTCTGGAAATTTGGGCACGTAATAGGAGCCTAAACAAACTTGATTTCCACCCTACTTTAGTTTTAAGGAAAATGCAGAGAGGGGATACAACTGGGAGTACAGAGGGCACCAGGGCAGGAAGAGAGGGTAAGGTCAGTGTGAGCACTCTGAGGTTATCTCCAGATGGGCAGCAGTGTCCTCCTCTTTGAATCTGCTAATCCCTCACTACTGAATGGTTTATAAAGCAAAGTTGCTTAAATCCAGAAGCTTGCCTGGCACCTTTTCTAACCAGATCAGTTATTATCATTACCATGGCTGAGGGCTGTGAGTTAGAATCCTTTTAAAGTCAGAAAACAGCTGGGAAAAGAGCTTCAGAAATCATGTCCTTCCAGGAGGAGTGAGAGCGCTGTGGTTTTAAATTGTTGAATACAAGGTGAACTTAAAAGGAGAGACCATTTCCATTCTTCCTGAGGCAAGAATCACTGTTGGTTTCCTTTGAGCACAGTCCCTTTGCACAGAGCGTGCAAAGCAGCTGAAAGTGGCTCTGCATGACCTCAGTCAGCCTCCAAACAGATTCAGCAGGATGTGAAAGAAGCAGCAGCCACTGGGTGTGTCTTGCCCATGAGAAATTCATAAGGCTGGATTGGCTTGCACCTGCCTTTGAGCCCACTGTAAGGAATTACCATATCTTGTCTGGCAGGCCCCTCATGGTGAGGGAATTATCTCCCTTTCTAAAACACACTCACAGAAAGCACAACCAAATTCTCTCTACATCCAGTGGTGAAGCTCCTGTTGAGTGGTGGATCTTAATATCCTCCAGGCCAGGCTGAGAGCTAGAACTGTAACCTGGTAGAACTGAAAGTGCAGGTTGGTGGGATATTTTCATTATAAGAAACCAACTATTCCCAAATTTTCTCTTTTTCTTTTAAGTTGAGCAACTTACAGAGCCTTCTTTTCCTTAAAGCCTCTCCTCTCAAACAAATCCTTTCATTATCCAACGTGCACACAAGCGATGGAGCACTTCGACCATGATCAGTTGGAAACTCATCTCTACAATTTAAACACTAGCACTTCTAATCCTCTGAAATGCACAGTGTTGTGAACTCAGCTTCTTCTATTTCACATTTTGCATTTGTGTCTGTTAACGTTTTTTGTTTTTTTTTAAATCCATGCACGTCTCTATTGGCCTCAATTCCTCATTATTGATGCACTTTACACATTTTCTTTCATTCCAGCACACAGCCTTGCTTTTGTTTAACACAGGGGCTGAGGTAGAAAGTAAAATGCAGGCTGTGTGTCCCCTTGTAGGCAGGATGTCCTTAGTTCTGGCATGGGGACATGGTTAGTGAAGAGCTGAGCTCTGCTGCATGTCAGTACAGTCTGTGCAAGTCAGCCAATTGTCTCTATTATCCTACATGAAGATAATTTCTTTCTGGAGTGTTTTGAATACTTCATCTCATATGGATGGTTTTAATGGATCATTTCTCCAGGAACAGTGCACAATACTGCAGGGCACTTGACATTTATATCAAGGCTGTAGGGCAAAATTCTGTTGTACTTTATAAATAGCTGTGACTATGCTACTAGAAAGCAAGGGCCAGATAATATCAACTGCTAAAGCACTTTGTCCCATGGTGGTACAACTAGCTGTGATTCCTGGGATTAAAAATAAAATCTGTAATGTTCATAAAATCTGAGATGTGTTAATCTCCATCATAGCACCATATCTGGTTTGTTGGGCTGGTCAACAACAATCCATGAGTATCAACCATGAAAATACCTTCCCTTCAAAGTTCCAAAAAAGATCAAAAGCCAAGAGCTTTGGGGCCTAGGCCATTGAATTTTCCTAAGATTTTTTTCCAGCTTTCCTTTCCTATGTTCAACAGCTTATAAATTGGATTTGGTATGATTGTCCTGGATACCAGGTTCTCTTCTATTTAGGTTCTTATCTTCAAGGAGACATCCTTGTCTCCTAGAAGAGCCTAAAGCAATACAATTAATAGTCTATTCCCAAAACTACTGATCTAAACATCTGATTATTTTAGAAAGACAAAGATAAAAATGTTTTTGAATTTGTGGTCCTGTCCTTGAAAGAGTGGAAAAACAATACTGGAATACAGAGGCATTCCATTTTCAAGAGGGTTTGATTATTCATGTATTGTCTGAAATGCCTCCTCTTACCAAAGGTATAAGAATGATATATTCAATATATGTGGAAGATGTGCTCTTTAAAGTAAATCTTCACCAAATGCTAATAAAGTTAATCACAATAAAGGCAAATCACAGTTAACAGTGAATAGTGTGGGGGAAAGAAGCTAGCAATAAACTGCCAGGCAGTAAACTCCTCACATAGCACAGCCCTCCTGAAGAGCTGGTGCAGACATCCCTAGACTCCTAATTTATCTGACTTCTCCTATTTTATTCACTTTCATGCTTCTTATTAATATCTGTCACATATCTGCTTAGCTGCATTAAACCACTGTAGAAGGAAGACTTTGAAACAGAGAATTTAAAATGTTGAACAGGCCAGTGATCACAGGACTACGTAATTAGCCAAAACAAGAACTTCTCTTCTATGGCATTACATATAAAATAACTCCCCAGTGGCATTAAAAAAAAAAAGCAACTCAGAATACCAACAAATGAAAACAAGGCTTGAAAATCTCCATAATTTGTCAGTTTTCATTTCTCTGTGCTCTTCTGAACAGGCACCAGAAATGAAATCTTGCCAGAGAGGCTTCCTTTGACCATAGGACTTGCAAACAATGACTGTAGAAATGTCTTTAAACATGCAAGTATCTGGCTGAATATGAAAGTCTCCACATTTCTCAGCGTGGAACATCAGAGTTTTCAGAAGATTTTGAGTCCTTAGATCATGCCTATTACCATTATGGTTGGACTTGGCATTTTTTAAGGTCTTTTCCAACCTAAATTATTCTGTACCACCACTGTTTGAACTGAGATGTGAAATGGAAACTCATATTATCTCAGGCAGTGTCTCTTCTCACACTCACATTAATTACTTTGTCTTTATTTCCAGTTCCCACTGAATTCCAGGTGGCTAGGGCTGGCTCACAGGCTCAGTGCAGGAATCTCTAGGTATTCTTGGTGGTTATTCTGTGCATTGATCATTTGCCACCAATGTGTGGCATAAAATCCTCAGATCTTCTGCACAGGCCCTGTTTTCTCATGTCCATACTGCAGAGAACCAGCTCAGATGGCTCAGCTGCTCCTTTCATTCAGTGTCTCTGAGGACAGTGAGCTTTAGGGATCTGGGCAGTGAGCTATAATTTGGAAAAGGGACATAATTTCAAGATTTCTGATTTCTCTTCAGTTCTCTGAAAAGTCATGTTAGGCTTAAATCAGATGTTTAACAGTCCTTGCCTGGGGGGCTTGGATGCTTCTGTCTCCCTCTGTAAGAACAGACTTCAGCAAAGCCACAGCATTCACCATCTGCCATCTCTGAATGTGACACAGCATCTTCATTTTCCCCCTGGATCTCCAACCAGGACAAGTGAATATTTACCTTCCTGTCTGATGCTTGGAACCTCTGCTCCAGTCCCCAGCCTAGTCCCTTTTTTAACTCAGACAATCTCTCTTCCTGACAGGACCAAGGCTAGTTAAGCCACAGGGGTGATTCAGTGACCAAAACATGTTTGTTAAGGTGGCACTGTAGAGTGACAGTCTCTGGGGCTGATGACACAGGCATTAAATAAAGATGGTAACTTTGAAGTTTTTATCTTCTTCCCATCTCAAAGCAGAGAACAGAGTCCTCCCAGATGGAGAGGAAAGCATGGATCACTCATTCTATCTTATTTTCTTGAAGAGGAATTTCTCATGGACTGAGATTCAACCAAGGGGCTGGGGCCTCAGATGCAGCTTTCAAGCAAAAATTCAGCTGCAGTTTTTAAGTGAAAAATTATGTTATGGGCTTTCTATTTGTTTGAGAGAGGTTTGTTTCTTCTCCCAAACTCTTTAAAAAGATATTTTTAAAGGAGCTTTTTTAATCTAATATAGTCCTGATTTAATGGCACTCTTGAAGCTGATTAGATGCAGAGGAAGAAAAAGAGACCACTGGCATTGCATATCAAAATATACCATATCCCATCACTGTGTTGGACTCCAAATACCCACAGAATCAATGGGAGATTATGTTTGACAGATGTTGTGACCTCTGCCACATTTTTTACCTCAGCAATTCCTCCAGTTGGCCAAAGCTGCTACTGCACAGCTGTGCAGTGCTGGCACATTATTCAGTTCCACTGAGCAATGTGTCTTTTGGATCAATGCTATAATCTGAATTTATAACTGTGAGTCTTCAAAGATCAGGAATTCTTCCACCCAAGACAGAGATTTTGAAGTAACCAGAGTAGAGGGTTGAAGGCTATTCAGACACACATTAAAATGACACAATGTTTCCTACCTTTCCTTTCCAAAGCATTTTACAAATCCCAAGCAATGAACCCCAACATATAGCTTTATAAAGAATAGTAAATTTTCACACAAGAGAAGGTAATTCATCCTGGCCACAGAGAAAAAAAAAAAAAAAAGTATCAGAAGTAGAGCCCACAAGTAGCAGTTCTAGCTTCTGAACCTGAGAGCATCCCATTAGATTTTGCCTAATTGCCAGGCTAAATTGGGCACTAATGACTTCTCCAACTCCCATTTGCTTATTGCAGCAGGATAAAAATCAGAATGTGAGAGGCAAGAAAATGCCTGTGCTGGGACTCAAAAAATCTGAAAAAGAAGTTATTTTCAAAAGCTGTTTTTCTTCTTAGATGTGATGGTTATAGCTGCCCTCTGAAAAAGACAGAAAGCTGGATAAGGAGTATTTTATTTTAATGAGGAGAACACAACATATATCTACATAGTCTTATGTTGGGTCTCCCACAGTAAAAGACGAGAAAGAGAACAGAAGAAAATAATTAAATAATTTTCCCCAAAATCTTCCTCTTGAGGAATGCAGTGGGAATTACTGAAGGGGTTTCTACACCTCTCTGCTCAGCTGCTGTTAGAGGAAAGTCCCAGCCACACCAGCCTCCTCTAAAGCATCCACCAGGGTGTTCCTGGGGGACAGAGAAATGATTCCAGGAGCCAGAGCAGTGTTCCAGCACTCCCTGCCTGCCTGCAGCTGCAGAGTCACACAGGCTGTCACCCCATGGGAGACAGGAGGCTGGGGATGGGAGGCAAAGGAGAATCCAGGCAGATTTCTTCCCAACAGAGAGGATATCCAGGCCTCCTGCTGCCTCTCTTAAAGCCTAATTAGACTGGAAATGCTTGGCAGGCCTTTGCAGGAATTGTGCTGCTGGGACTGTTCAGTCATTTCAGTGCTTCTAATAAGGGGACTTGATGTACAGTACCTGCAGAATTCTTTATGGCATTTCCCTAGATCCCTTTCCTTCCTCCCTGCCTGATGCCAGAGCCACTATTGCATGCAACACTTTATTCTGGTTTTCAGATTTCTGCTACACCTGAGCATGAAGGAGGCTGATCTGCTCCCACACATCTGCAGCTTTGCCACCCTGCCATGGGCAAGGTCATCCTGATAAGTTAAGGAGCACAGTTTAGAGCCCCTGTGCTTGCAGATGGGCCAGCAAACAAAATGTGAGCTGAAACAAAAGATATCAGCTCATTGTGCCAGGCAAGATTTGCTGCAGCAGATTTTTAGGGTGACTGTTTGTATTCATGCACAGGCATTGCTGAAGTGACAGCCTGTTTTCTTTAAGAGCTGCTGCTACAGAATGTTCCAATACAGTGGCACAAGGAAATTGCTGCAACTCCCTGCATGTTTGATTTCTTGAACTATCAGTAGAAATGCTCCATCTGTATCTTCCCATCTGTACTGCACGTTTTGGCAAGACAACATGCCAAAACTTCTTTCTTCTATCTCCCTCCTCCCCCTCGGGCTCTATCCCTCCTCCCCCTCTAACTCTCCTCTTTCTTTAGAAACAGAGTGGAGAAAACCAAGTCCAAAGCCAATTTGCATCTTCTCTCTCTTGCTTTATTTCTGATTATCCTGGAGGCAGAGCACAAACCTCATCATCTTCCCACTCTGCCCTCCAAGGGCATACAAAACCCAAAAGGGTCTGGCACTCGGTAAAATCTGGGATGGAGACAGGGTGGCTTCCAAAGAGGAAGATTATGTTGTGTTTTAGCTGCAGGGATTCCCAGGGAAATGAGCCAAAGGCACTGTAGGAGGGGCATGAGGGAGAGGAGATGGGATGGAGCAGAGAATGCCCTGAAGGGTCAGGCTCCACCTGCCAGGGCTCAGCCCTGCTGCCTCATCTCTGCCCCAGCTCTGCCCCTGTTCTGCCCCTGCTCTGCCCCAGCTCTGCCCCAGCTCTGCCCCAGCTCTGCCCCTGTTCTGCCCCTGATCTGCCCCAGCTCTGCCCCAGCTCTGCCCCAGCTCAGCCACTGCTCTGCCCCTGTTCTACCCCAGCTCTGCCCCAGCTCTGCCCCAGCTCTGCCCCAGCTCTGCCCCAGCTCTGCCCCTGCTCTGCCCCAGCTCTGCCCCTGCTCTGCCCCAGTTCTGCCCCTCTGCCCCTGCTCTGCCCCTGTTCTGCCCCAGCTCTGCCCCAGCTCTGCCCCTGTTCTACCCCAGCTCTCCCCCAGCTCTGCCCCTGTTCTACCCCAGCTCTGCCCCAGCTCTGCCCCTGTTCTGCCCCAGCTCTGCCCCAGCTCTGCCCCTGTTCTGCCCCAGCTCTCCCCAGTTCTGCCCCAGCTCTGCCCCAGCTCTGCCCCTGTTCTGCCCCAGCTCTGCCCCAGCTCTGCCCCTGTTCTGCCCCTGCTCTGCTGCTCTCCCCAGGCACCCCCTGCTCTCTCAGCAGCAGCAGCCTCCATTTGCATGTCTGTACCACAGGCAGAGAAAATCCTCGGATGGCTGGATGCTCCCAAAATCTGCTGCTGGGGGCAGCTGTTTACTTTGTCTGAGTTGCTGGCTGTCCAAATGAGTTGCCCTTGTCTGAATATTTAAGGATTCCCTTTGTGTTTTATTTTCATTCAGTCTTCTGACTACTGCATGCTAGTAGGTATATCTGCTGTTCCTAAAACTATCCCTTATTTTATCACAAGAGGGTTTTTTTTTTGTCTGGATTAATTTGGCCTGACAAGAAGAAGAGAGGATTAGACTGAGTTTTCTAAAAATTTCTGAATGTTTTTGCAAAATACTCGAAACATGCTGTGTTTGTATTTTTCATTTTTTTACACTACTCAGCCACCTGGCAAAGAACACCAAAAAAAGGGGAAAAAAAAAAAAAAAAAGTGTGTTTGCTTGCCACAGACATCAAACAAATAATGAACAATCAAAGCAAAGTGATTACAAGCAACCCAGAGGCAGAAAACAATTCAGTACAGCAGCTCAGATGAACTGTCACAAGCAAGGAGAGCAGTCACAGACATAGTACTAAACCTGCAGAAATGGCCCAGTGGCACATACCAGATAATCCTGAAGGGACTCTGACCTGCAAGAGCTTTTAGAGCTCCTTCCTCTCCTAGACTGACATCTAATAAATCTCTTGAGAATATAGTTTTTGTGAATGGAAGTAGCTGTAATGGAAACTCTCATATGCCTGCAGTTAGCCTGTGCTAAATGACTTCATCAGACCTGCTATGGGAATCTGAGTGAGACTTGATGCCTTACAAAAGGTAGCTGCAAACAGTAAAATGAGCAGGAGGCACAAATTCTCTTCCCTGGGATTCCTGAAGCATGTATTTCTCATTCCTACTCCTCCCTCCCTCCTCCTCTGCCAGCATGAAAAATTCACACACTTGCACACACAGAGAATCTCACAGTGTCCTCATCTGACCCCGCCACTAGAAGCAATATGGGACAGCATTTAGCTATGAAAAACCCTATAAAGCTGTGTGAAAACAGCTGCAGCAGGCTTTTGGTGAAGAATTGACAGAGCTTCCTCTCAGAAGGGCAAGTAACTGTGTTTAACACAGCCCTGGCCCCAGCTTCTCTGATGGTGCACCTTGGTCCATCTCCTCGCAGGGCACCTGGATCCCAGCTCAGGTGGGAGCAGCCACCACCACCTCCTGCTGGATATTGCTCCCACAAGGAGTTCTTGGGTTTTTCTCCACCACTTGGCTGCCCCTGGGGTTATCCCTGAGCAGCAGGCTGTGGAACATAAGGTGTAGTTTTCATGCATGAGTAAGTAACCAGTCACTAATCAGCCTTGCTACACCAATGCTTTAAAGCCTGCTGCTGCTGCTATAAATAAGTTCCTCTCTCCCAGTTGCTCCCTGGCATGTTCACACCCTGTTAAAGATACCAGTGTCTAACCTTATTGCTTGGCTCATCTTAAGATCTCTGAACCCAGCAATTTTTGAGGCTGGCACATCAGACTGTTCATCATCCTAAATCAGGAAAATATTATAAATTATGGTGTTTGCTTAGGGCTTGGCTATGCTTGTCCTTAGTGTACTGTTTTGGACCTGATCCTCTTGCAGATGCCTGCCACACATTCCTACCATTTCACAGCTGCATTTTCAGCACACAAACTCCCCTTTGCATGAAGCACTCACTGGGCTTTTAAGGCAGTGCCCTTTCCTTCTAATAGTTATTGATTCCCTGAATGCCAAGGAATATGGATTCAATTAGCTGGTCATAGCACTGTAGTTCAGGGCTACTCAGCAGTTCCAGTGTGTAAGCTTCTGTTTTCAAGCTTAATATAATATAATATAATATAATCATAAAAATTCAGTCTGCATTAAAGTTCTCATCCAAGGCCTTTTTGCAGCTGATTAGCTTATAACATGCACTAATTACTTTTATTATTTTGCAGCTACCACTTAATGCAAACATGCAGTGAGTTTCCAATTCAAGTTCCTTAAAGATGGGCACTTCCACTCAAGGCAGTGCTTGGCAGCCATATTCAGAAAAATTTATTTTTCTGATTGGATGAAAAATGGCTCATGAAGACTTCTGCAGGCACTGCAGACTGCCAAGCCAAAGCACTAAACTTCCCCATTGCACAGAATGAAAATAATCTGATAGCCTCCAAAATCAATGCTCCTTAAACAGTGCCCCTTTAATATAGATCATGGCTTATCCCATTTTCTGATCAAGCTACTTACTGCTATGTCTTTTCTCCAGAAATATGAACATTTTTAGTTTTCCTCTTTATTTCCCAACAGCAGCTGGACCAGTGCTCCAGCAAAATCTCTAGGCTGTTCTTACTTATATCCTTGGCTTCAAGGATAGGGACATCTCCCCATCTGAGAACTCCCCTCTCCACATCTCCAGGTGTGGTTCCACTGCAGCCTGTGCTGGTCTCACTGATCCCTGCAGTGCCCCTGACACCTGTCCCCAGCTCTGTGTTCCTGCCCCCCTCCACCAGCAGCACTTGCAGCCAGGTCTAGAGAAGAATCAGGCCCATGGCCACTGGCAACTGCACTGGCTAAAGCAGTGGCCTCCTCTATGGCAATAACACACACAGTCCAAAAATCCAGCTCGTCCAGCAGACTCTCACATTTGCAAGGCAGCTTGGAACCCAGTGGTATCATTCTAGCAAAAGCAAGGATTTCCTAGATGGAAGTTCTTCCTGAATTAAGGCTCAGCAGAAACAGCATGATTGGTGATGCTGGTGCTCAGGATCTTGTTTGGAATGCACTGGGATCTGTGATTCCCCAACCTTCGGCTCTCAGAGAAACAAAACAGTGCCAAGACGTATCACAACACTAAGAGAGCCAGTCATAGTTTTGGGAAGAAGCAGTTCCCAGTTGCTTTCTTGTTCCAGCTAGCTGGGAGCTCAGCAGAGCCACTGCTCCTTGTCATAACAGGATAATCTGCAGGAGATGCTGCTGCACCCATCCTGCTGCTGTGATCCCAGGTCAGAGCTGCTTTTGGTTCCTAGCTCCTTTGGAGCTCAGTGGATACCTCTGGAGTCTGAAACTGCAATCCCTGCCTTTTCTTCTCTGTCTTTTCAGGATTTAATATTCACTGTCATTGATTCAGACTTACTAACTTCTAGAGGTTGCCTAATCCTCTTTATTGGAGGGGTTTCAGCTCTAAACCTTTCTCATCTTCCCCCACCTTGTCACGACTACACTGGAGCAACACTTCCACCCATTTTCCTGTCTTTTAGAGGCATTCCCTCACCCTGTTTCTCCTCCTGCACTCTGACAGGCAGCTGAAGCACACTCAGTATTTCAGGGCACACCATCGAGCTGCCTGGCGTGGAAGGTGCCATTCCAAAGGAAGTTTAACATTCAGGACAGTTCGGCCTGAGACCATTTCCCATCTCTCAGCCTGCTCTGCCTGGATGAATCCTCTCACCACACCCTGAGAGCAAACCAGGCTGAATGTGGGTGTGAGGTGGGGACATCATTCCCTTTATCTGTGCTGTGTTCTGTTTGGCTTCCACTGGAAGAAATCCCACAAAATGGGCAGGTAAATTGAAGCTGGTCCTGTGAGCTGGGCAGCATGGGGACAGGCAGATGTCACCTCAGAGAATGGGCCTTTAAGGACAGCTGTAGCCTGAATTTAATACATTTAATTTTTTTAACTTTTCCCTGTCTATAATCTAATATTGTTTTTCTAGCTGAAGTATGTCTCTTGTTACAAGTATTCTAAAACAGCTTAAATAGCACAAATGCTTATAATATATTTGCTATAAGCATGGCATATTAAAATGTATTTACATCTCAAAAATTTTAACCCGAAGCAGACTTGATATTATCTAAATAATTTGTTTAGGCTGATGTAAAATAATCTCCTTCTCTTCCAGGGGAGATATAATATTTACAGAATCTTATCTTCACAAACAGAATTTGTATTTTAAGCTTGCAAATTACGATTTGCATGTTAAGAGGAGTCAAGCTGAAAAAGAATTAGGAGCATGTGAACAGCAAAGGAAGAAAAAAATTGCTGAAATGTATCACTATGATAATATATGGCAATCTTATGACAGGTAAATGTATAAGGACTTGTTTGCCAATGCAGAACACTCTGTATGGAACATTGATTTAAATATAGCCGTGTCTTCCTCTCTTCAATGTGTCATAATGTAGTAGTAGTAGTAGTACGTCCTGTGATGTCCTCTGCTTTCACAGCTGATACAGGGACCCAGAAAATGAGAGAAAATGGGTGGGAAGCAGAGCAGCAGACTGCAGGCACTGCCTTGGTGCCTGCAGTGGTGTAGAACCAGTGCATTTCTGGAACTGGTAGGAATTGTTATTAACACCAGGCTAGGAATGCATGTCCCCGTGGTCACTCAGCTGTGGATTAAGGTGACATCCCTTGCAGCAGCACAAATTGAGCAGTTTCATTAAGGCTGAGATGCCATTTCTATGCCATGAATGGCCTCTCTGCTCCTCTTTGGTGTGTCTGTACAGGCAGTAGCACAATGACAACTCTGCATTCAGACTGTCACAGTGTCAGCAGCAGCAATGGCTGTAAAGGACCTCTAATGCTGTGTCAATTAACCATATGCATTTTAAAGGTGCTGAAGTCTGAAGCCACATAATAGGTTGCAATCACTCAGAAGAGCTTTTAATAGCATATACTTAAATCAATCTGTGTCAGCTGTCCTCAGCCCACTGTAGGGTGAAGGTCTTTCTTGCAGTCTTCCTGGCTGGATGTGCACTGTTCTTGGTTACTGCAGGTTGGCAGGAACAGGATGACTTCCTTCCCCAGGGCTTCCTCAAGTGCTCTTTCCCAACTGAAACGGGGGCTCCCTCCTGCTTAACTACACTGTGACCTTCACTGGTAGTTATTACTGTCAAATAATTTTTAAAAGGTGTCCAGGTAAATAAAAAGGGGGTTTTAATGCTGCCATAGCTGCAATAAATTTCCTGTAAATTGGATAGATTTTTAATATGTTGGACGTTGTGTCCTTTTAAGTAATTTGCCACTGGTCCACCTCTTCTGCTCACCCCAGCCCTGTGGGATCAGGTCAGAGTTTCCATCCTAAAAGCTTGTCTTTGCCTCCACATGGCCACACAGATGGGCTGCACTCTTCTGTCCAAGATCTCTGAGCCAGAACAGGTTCCTGGAAGAAGCTTAAGGCTCTTGTCTACAGTGACACCTAAAGATTTGTGTGAGGCTTTGCCTGTGAGTGCCACAGAGAGCATTTGTGCTGTTGCATGGGATCCAGAGTGGCAGTGCCACAGCCAGGATCCCTCCTTGGTCCCACCCTGGGTCCATGCCTGCCAGAGGGACTCTGCTGCTGGCCTCTGCACCTTCACTCAGTGGATTTTGTAGAAGTTGTGTGAAACAGGCCTGTGAAACTATCCATGTCTCACCCATTTCAGAGGGGGCCATGTGCACAGCTCTGGCACCTCGAGGGCACACTGCTCAGGGCAGCAGCTTCTCTGGCAGCAAAAGAGGCTCTGAGGGCATACTTGGTCATTTATTCCTGCAACATTTTATTGAGATGATAACAGTGAGGCTGTGATAACAGTCAGACTTTTCTGAATGCTCAGAAAGAGCTCCTTTCTGGATCCTCTGTCCAGCCAGCCTGTGCTGTGTTACAGAGAGGGTGACAAGAGGCAGCAGCAGCTGTCACAGGGTTGATGCTGTTTTATGGGGTCAGTGGTTTCTAGCTTCTGCAAAAGAACCTAAAGCAACTGGATTTGGGCTCCTCCTCAGGCAGGACAAAGGCAGCATCTCCAAAAGTGCTTTTGCCATGCCAGGCTCACTGCTCTTCTCCCAAACATCACATCTGTCTCATACTGCAGATATTGATCAGCCCACAGCAGGGAGAGAACTGTGTTTTGGAGCATAAGCAGGCGGGCCAAGCTTGGTTTTTCCTTCATGAGTTACCTTGCTATGGTGTTCTTTCTCTCCATGTCAGGCAGCATGTGCTCACAGTTAACTTGAGGAACTCCAGGGCAGGTTTTGTGTTGACATTGTTCAGGGTGAGCCCAAGCTGACCATGAAACACTGGAAAGGGGCTGAAGGTAAAGCATGCTTCAAATCAGAGTTCATGAAGCCATAGCAAGACACAGCTGCCACTTTTAGTCCAGTGCTTTTGTTGCAGTGCATTGAATCCAAAACACTGAGTGCTGGAAAATATGTGGGCATCCCAAGTGCAGTCCAACCTCTGCACTGCTCAATATTTTCAGCATGTTGTAAAATTGCTTCAGGGTGAAGAGTAACTGCTGGAGCCATAAAAATGCACATTTAATTGGGTAAAAAATGGGTAGTGCAAGTTTTGGCTTTTTTAGATTTGAAAGTATGGGTCCTGTTCTCATTGCCCCTGGCATTCCATCTCTCCAAGACTGGGAATTATAAAATATTGTTCCTGATTTTGAGGATTACAGAGAACAAGAAAGAGTACCAGATGAAGGTGAGTCATAGACCACTACCATTCCTTTCATCTAACTCATGGGAATATTTTCTTAACCTTTACTCATCCTACGTTTTATCTCCTACCTTTATTTTTGTTTTCTGCTTCTCTGGTTTGTTTCCATGCTATGTTTTTCTCCATTTTTAGCTGTTTACTACCTTCCACATTCCCTTTCAAAAGATTTCCCAACATTCTTAAAATTTGCTGTTGTGAAGTTTCATCTGGCAAATCCCACCTTCCATTTCACTTCCCCAGAGGCACATCTAAATGCCAAATGGGCTCAGCTCTTGTGCAGAAAATGGGAGTTGAGGCACAGAGGGATGTGAGAGGCACCAGCACATGGCTCCCTCCCCCAGTGTGAACAGAGAGAAGGAATCGTGGCAGGAGTGGGATGGTGAGGGAGAGGCACTGCTGTGTGCATGTCCTCACCTTCCTCTGGTCCAGCAGCATCTGCAGGAACACAACCCACTCAGTGATGTGCTCAGCCTCCTGCTAGCACCCCAAGCAAGGCCTGGCACCCGGAGAAGCAGGATTTTCAGTGAGATGCCACCTAGATACTGTAGCATGGCAACAGAGTGCCTGGGAGCTGTGCTGGGGATGAAGCACAAACCATTTCTCTGTGCTGCTGTCTCCAAGGAGTAGTTCAATATAAGTCAGTCCTGTAACATCAGTTTGACACCAGCCTATGTCTTTGCCACATTAATTCAATTTATTACCCAGTTTGATCCACACTTTGCATTCTATTTAGGATGCCAGGGGACCTGTTCATCCCTAATGACTGAAGAAGCATTTGTGTTTTATAAGCTATTTGGGACACACCATAAGGAACTAAAAGTGTCTGGTATATTTTCATTGTTAAATTTACCATGTACCCAATTCAGATGCTGTTGAAATTGATAGCAAATTTGCCAGAGACCACTGCAGCTGAAATGCTTTCTGGAATTTAAGTACCCCTGTTAAAAACATTACAGATGTTCTCCCCCAAAAAAGACCTACTGGTCATAAATAATACATGACAAATGTTGTCAAGGATGGGGAGGAAATTACAAAATGATATTTTGTTTTTCTGTCTTTTATCTCTAGCTAAACTTTGATCTCTGTAAAGTGTTTCTACCATCATTCGTAAGATTTTTCTTAGTCTTTACTTGGTTTTCTTCACAGAAAAACACACATCAAAATTCAGCTGACTAATTTCACTGGTTTTCTTTGATCTTTTCCTTCAATGTGAATTACTCTAGCTGAAGACTTTGCATTTGCCAGAACAAAATTAATCTTCCTTTTTCTGCATATTCAGAGAAGCAGGAGTTTCCCTGTGCTATATTTTCCCTACTTATCCTTGCTTATTGCTGTGTGTTGCTCCTTTCTTTGCCTGCTTTCTTCTTTCCAAGCAGTCCCTTGCTGTCTCAAATATTCAACTTCTGCAAGTGATGAGTCTCTGGAGCACTTCTCATTTCCTCACCCTGGCTGCCCCTATGGATTACAGAACCATACAGGGCAGTTTCCCATTGAGTTAGCTGTTAGTACACTGCTCATCTGTGATGCTGAAGTCCACATTCCTTTTAAAAAGAATGTATTTGTTTGGGAACTAATATTGTGGAGTTTGGAGTGTGGGATAGGGGATCAGTAGTGTCTGTAAGGGCACAATGGTAAGAGGAGTTCAGTGAAAAACCAAGAAAAATTATATCAGGTCACTGTCTTCTTGTATATGTTTAAGTCACAGTTCTTAGTCTGTATTGTGCAATGCTTGTGGTTGTGGAGGTGCCTGGACCATGCACTTTATCCAGCCCCACCCCAGTAAAAATGGACAGGCCATGTCTGGAGGTGCAGCAGGGGCACTTTGGACGTGGAGCTCAGC
Source organism: Muscicapa striata striata (assembly GCA_030060385.1). Classification (NCBI taxonomy): domain Eukaryota; kingdom Metazoa; phylum Chordata; class Aves; order Passeriformes; family Muscicapidae; genus Muscicapa; species Muscicapa striata. The sequence goes on along the minus strand of JAREIS010000137.1, from coordinate 88,391 downwards.
ACACACAGGCTCTCAGCAATCCCTCAGCCACCAGCACAGGGATGATCAGAGACAGACGAGCTCCCCGTGCCTCCCACCCACTCACTGCTCACTTGCTCCTCAAGGGAGCAAAGCAAACATATTTTCCTTGTCCATTATAAATAGAGCCCACTGCTGTCAAAACCCCAACCTATGAGCACCATGTGCATATGCTTGTGTACCCACACTCAGACTCCACCTGCTTCTCTCTACACCAGATCCATGTTAACCCTCTGCAGAATGAAAAAGCATTTTAAGAACTCCTCAGAGATGTGAAAAGGACTGGTTAGAATGCTCTTTACTCATTCCACAATTGTGAAATCAAACTACATGCTATGGCCCAGGCTTCTTCTCACACTGGGAAGTACTGCCTGTCCTCAGGACAGGAAGATGTTTTTTTACAGGGCACTGCAGAATTTGGAGCACAGTGATTTATTTGGGTGGGTCCTCACCATATGGTAGTTTCACCTGTCACACTTGCCAGATGATGCTTGATGCTTAGCTAGAATTATCTTTAGACTTGGCCATTATACTTTTACAGACAACCAGTTGTTCATATTATATTCTAGTAATGTGGTGATTTGACATAAATCAGTGCAAATTAAAAGAGAAATGAATCTGCAGTGCTCTGTGCTGGCAAGGTGATGTGCTTCAGAAGAAAAAATATCAGACTTTCCTTTGTGAACAAACCTTGATACCTTAGGACAAGTCCATTAAGTGACATTCTGCCACTCAAATTATTTTAATTCAATACAGTTTTGCCCATTTTCATCAAATCCTTTATATGATATAGAGCTTGAGCTGTAGAAGGGTTACCCAGTTAACTCAACTGATATTTTGTGACAGATATCCTAGGTGTCTGGGCAGACAAGAGGGTCTCTCCTCTAACTGTGCCCACCTAGCCTTGTGTTAAAGAGCCTTTGGGGTGAAAAGGGAATTGTGTATTGCTCATTTAATGCACCATTTCACCACCTCTGGCTACTTATGAGCCAGGCAGCTGCCCATGACAGCAGTCAGGGCTAGCTGATGCTGTCCCTGAAAGGTGGGATGCTCTGCCTTGTAATGCTGTGGACTGGCTTCACCTACCATGACAGTTTTTGTGTTTAACTTTACACATTATGACCTTCCTTTCTTTCTTTTCCCAGCCCAGGGCATATCTGACCATACTGGATTCCAATCTGTGTGAGAAGGGTTTTCCCTCTCAAAATATTGTCCAGAGAGACAACTTTCAGACAAATGCTGTGTGAGAGCACAACAGCTCCCACCCACAAGGTTATTCTGAGCTCAGCAAATCAATGCTGTCTCTGCTGAGAAGCAGGAAGAAAGTCTCCAGTGGCAGAGGAGGGGTTAAGCACTCACTGACTTGTCAGATCACATCATCTCATGAATGCATCATGCAAGGCAGTGCCTCTGAAAAAGGAGTTTGACTCTCTCTGCCTCACCATCATGCTGCTGTGAGCTGGTAATCCTGCATATCAGTACCTACATGCTTTCCCTATCCCAGCCATGGGTCCTTTAGGCAGTACCTGACTGTTGGCTGGTGTCACTGCATGATTTACCACCTGACAGCCATTTCACTCCTCTGCTTTGCACTGTGTCTTTTCTCTTAGTCCAATTTGCAATGAAACTGCAGCTCAATTGTTTTTTCCACTAGCAGCCAGACACAACAATCCAGGTCACAAACTGCTCTAGGAAAAATGTGGGGAGAAATTATAATTATTTTTGCCTTAACTCTCTGCATGCATGGTAGGAACCACAAGTAGAAAACAGACCTCTGCTTCAAATTTACCTTCTGATTTCCACACTTCTCCTCCTGGTTCTCACATGCATCCCCATTCCATCTTTGCTTCTGGAGATTAATACAGGTCTGAAGATTTAGGACTTTTTCACAGCTCTATAAGTATTGACAGCTGTTTTCTCCTATTGAATGCAAAGGATGTGTGCACCCAAATTCTTATATTTTCCCTGGAGCTTTCCATTCACTTTCATAACACTGGCCACACAAATCCACTGAGAACAACCAGAAAAGTGGAAGCTTTCTGGCTTCAAATTTCCTGAGTTGCTCCCAGGGCATAGAAAATATTCTCCATGATATTTATAGGATGTCATCAATATCTAGGGGTGAAATACAAAAATAAACCAAAAATAAGCCCAAGGGGTTGCAGCCTTCTCTGGGTGCACCCACCTGCTGTGGCATGGGCTCCTCCACAGGCTGCAGGGGGATCCCTGCTCCACCATGGGCCTCCATGGGCTGCAGGGGAATCTCAGCTTTGGCACCTCCTCCCCACCCCTGTTCCACTGACCTTGGTGTCTGCAGGGCTGCTGCTCTCCCCTCTCCTCACTCCTCTCTCTGGCTGCCATGGCACAGCAGATCTTCCTCTTCTTAAACACATTATCCCAGAGGTGCTCCCACCATCCCTGATGGGTTCAGCCTTGGCCAGCAGGGGATCTGTTTTGTAGCTGGGATTGCAAACCCCATGCAACTGCAATACATTTATTTAGGGTATTTACAGAAATGTTGCCTTGATGTGTGGAAGAATAAGAAGCACTGAGGACCAGGATCTCACCAACACTCACAGATAAAGAAAAAATTGAAAAATTTTTGGGCTGCAGCCATGTAAAATCATTCACAAAACAGAAGATTGTGGCATTGCCAGTGAGTAATTTACTTCATCTATAACCAGAATAACCTTTTGGGCATACTTTTTCTTTCCATTGGTTTTAAAGGACTGTTAAACCTTATGTAGGTGCCTAAGAGTAGATGGGATGCAGATATATAACAAACTGATAAGAAGGTTAAAAATAAGATTAATGTAGGAGACGTGAACAAGGGCATTCATGTGTGAGACAAAGGCATCCTCAGCAATTCCTCTTTGTAAAAAAAGTCACTTTATAAGCAGCAGATGCAACTGAGCCTGCTTTCAGGTACATCATTCTGCTAAATTGTCTCCACTCAGAATTTTTATATTATTCCTTATTACGGTACCCTCACAGCAAGCCATGTCACATTTTTCATCTAACTTTGCCAAGGGCCAGAGGCAGCCAGCCCTGGCACACACAAGCACAGTGCTGCATCCATCAGCAAATGCTGCCAGGCTCAGGGGCTGCCACTCTCACTGCTGGGCACACCCCACTGCCAGAGCATCACTGGAATTGCTGTTTCCTTCCTGGGCAGTGCCTTCACAGGAAATCCCACCTGGGTCCAAAGAGGGTGTCATGAAACTAAGGATGGAGGATGGATGGTAATAAATGTGCATTTTGTCCTGTTTTTGCCAATTTTAGTTTTGTCCAAATTAAGTAATTAATGTTTCAGGGTTCTGTTTTGCCTTTTTTTTTTCCTTTCTTGAGAAGTGGACAATTGCTTCATGCTGGCAGTATCAGAGCTGCTCCCTTTGAAGGGCTTTTGTACTTCTTCTCTATTAGGAAAGTGTTTAGAAACTCTTCCTCCACCTGCTTCATGTGGTGTTATGAATTTTAACAGGATGGAAAAACAGGTTGCTTTGCAAATGCTGCAAATAAAGACACCCTGTATGCTCCATTGACTAGAGAGGCAACACCAAATAAGACCTGTGGAGCATCTGACTCAAAAATTTCAGGGTAAATCACCAGTCAGGAGTTAATTGCTACCTTAACACGTGTCCTGTGTCAGATGAGTTCAAGTGCAATCCTGATAACACTGTGCAAGCAGCTCAGAGTGTAACTTTATTGTTTCACACATAAACAAGGCTTTGAATATCTTGATTCTTCCAATCTGTTTGAATTCATGGCAGAAATGGCCCTTAGCCAGACCAGCCTGACTGTGACCCCAGTGGCTGTTAAAGCTCAGGCAGGTGAGGTGCAAGGAGAGCAGAGGGATGCAGGAGCAAAGGAAGAGACACAGACACAGAAAAAGGATGTTACCAGTTTGCTACAAGGTCTGACTGCTTTGGACCCTACAACTCAGCAGCCCAGCTCTGTTCTTGAGGAAAGGCTGTTCTCATGAAAAATACAAAACTTTCTTAAGCACAGCCTTCAGTTTCTGAGAATACCCAGGCTGTTTTAAAAAGCTCCTGGAGCTAGCTTGCCACAGAGGCTTTAATACTGGTGGAGGCTCCAGAGCTGTGCAGAAAGCATGAGTTTCCACCTCTGCTGTGCCATGAATCCTGCCTTTTTAGAGAATGTGTGTCATTTTTTCCACAGAGGCATCTGCAATTGATTTGCAAATGATCACTTAGCAGAATGGAGGCCTGGTCTACAACACAAATAAAGGATAATAAATGGCAGGCTTCCAAACTCTTCCTAAACCATGCACTTAACAATCCAATCTTCTAAAAATTTGGGCCAGATTTTCAACTGGAAGACTCCACCTATCTCCAACCAGTCCTTTAAATGCACATGTAAGAAGAAAAGAAAGCTAATCCTGTGATTAATCCCAAGAAATGGGTTCAAGGGGGATCTCAGGCCAGTGGCAGAGTTGGAGATTGGCTTAGTCAGTTAATATGGCTTAACTTGTCATTGTCTCCATTCTCCAAAAGGACAAATAAGAATTCACATCTCTTTGGTACTGTCTTAAAGTTTACAGGTTTTTGAAGGGCTTTAGGACTGCTAGATAGAGATTGTGTATTGCACATTATGGTGGTTTGCTCAAAGTTTAAAGAGTTCCTTTGGTGAACACACACCTGCAGAAGTGTCACCTATCAAAGACAGAAAATAATGGTTATTCCAGGAATGTGAGGAGAGCAAATGTTCCTCAAAGTAAAATATTAGAGCTATATAGAGTCAATTTTTTTATTTTCTGTGGATGAATACCCAGCAGTTCTGTGCTCATTTGAAAATAGCAAACTTTTCATTTTTCCACTGATTTAGCTTGAATGTTTTTTTCAATGTTACTAGACAAAGACAGTGAAGCTTACATTTTTAAAAGTCTTCAAGGAAAATGGCTTTGGGCAACTTCCAGTAACATCAAGGAGAATTGCAAAGCTAAAACCTAAACACTGGAAAGTCCTGAAAATCTAGCTTAGTTATAGGCCATAAAAATAAGGACTCTAATGAAAATATTTTTAAATGCAGTAGCACTAACATAGAACTAAAAATATGAGCTATAGCCAAACTACAGGGAGATGGTGTCTATCATTTTGTAGGCAAACTGTTTTCATAGTTAAACCTGTTTGTGCATACTGGATGATAAATGCCTCCTGCTTTCAAGGAGTCCTTAAAAAGAAAAAAAGACTTTTTAAGAGATGCTTACCAACTCTGTTGCCATGGCAGCTGCAAGCATCAGTGATAACCCAGAATTTCTAGGTTATAATGTGCATGCAACCCCATTAACAAGTTCCACAGTGCAGTCCACATTAGTGATAGATAAGGTCATCTGGTGGCTTAGTGTCACAGCTTGGAACTCAATCAGAGAAGATCTAGATCCAAGCAAGGTCTGTTTCTGATACACCCTGTTCCCACATATTAGTGATACACAGCACAAAAGGTGATTATACCTTCTAGACAAAAAATTTACCTGGAGTTTGCAGACTGCCTGTGCTGCTGGAGTCTGCACTTGAAAGGTGGGAAATGGAAGCGTGGAGAAATCAGAAAGCTGGGCACAGAGAACTTGAGATCACAAGCAAGGAATTAAGAATAAATACTGTTTTTTGCTGTCTCTCAGCTGGGTGAACGTTGTTTTCATTACTCAAGCGTCAGCTTTTCTAAAAAAAGTCACTGCCAGATTCTTGTTTCCTTTCACTTCAAATCTGGGACATGCCCATCTTTTTTAAGGCCTCTTTGGAATCAGAGGAGACAAGGACAAAGTACAGAAGGGCAAAAGTTAGGATTTTTCCTACTGCTTAGTCTCAGTTTCACCACTGTGAGGGAATTTCCTACCAGTCACTGGTGTCTTGTGCCCTGTGTCATTGCAGGAAAAGGCACACTGGTCTCTTGCTATTGCTTGTCTCTTACCAAAGCCCTGAGAGCACCTGCAGCCTCTCCAGGGCCAGCAGTGGTTCTGGAGAAGAGCCACCATCCCATCCCATGACACTCAGAGCACTCCAGCCCCCCTTACCTTGTCTCTGCATCACCCTTTCCTGCCTGGAAAGTCGAGATGATGTTTCCTTTCCCCCTTGCTCTGTGTTCCCTGTCCTTGCTCCATCAGCTGCCTCAGGCAGGAGCCTGCAGTGATAGTGATGGACCTGCTAAATTAATAATTGCAGGAAGCTGCTTCCCCCCAGTTCCACCAGCTTGGGCCTTCTTCTCCCATGCACACCTGAATAACAGAGAGAAGGAAATGAGCTCCAGTTGTGGCTCTGTACTGTTTGTGCAACTTCCCATTCTGTTTAGATAACTTTGTTTTTCTGTTGTTCTCCAGGTCCATTACTTCCATACATTTTTTCAGACCCAAAGAAGTAATTCATTATTATGTCACATAGTGCTTAAGGTAAATGAAAGGAGTAATACATCTCATTTATTTAAAGCATCTGGAAATAAATGTTCAGTTTGTTTGAGTGAGGGAAGAGAATTCCTACTTACTGACAACTTTACATTAATCTCAATCATCTTGAAATTTATACTACTGAAATATTTTGAAACATTCAGTGTTTCCAAATACAATTTTCTCTTCTTATAATGGAGATTTCCATAAATGGACTGATCATCATACTGACTAGACTAGGAAAATATGCTTATTTCACATACTTTATTATTCCATTATTTTATTTTAGAATTTTATGTGGGAAAATCAGTTTCCATTACAAATAATTAATCTACTTCAAGTTTTATTCAACCTAAACTACTCAGTTTTGCTTGTCATGAATCTTTCTTTAAGGGACACTAAATAATTGCTTTTCATCTTTATTCAAGAATTCTCTAACTGATACTAAGGTCTGATTCATTACAATAATTATAAAGCAACACTCATGTATTTTCTGAAGCCATGGTGGCAAACTTCCACTATCATTAATACTGGATCTTTGCACTTTTGAATTTTCCAAGATTAAAAAATTGTATCCAGGACAGACTTGAAGATACAGTTAAATCTCTGCCACATTAACTATAGTGCAAAGAGCTGATTGATGTATGTATGCTCCTTTTATACTAGCTGTGAGAATATAGATTATATCTAGTTTGTTATAAAAACTGACACTGGAATATTAACCCATAAAACCCATGAGGAAACGTGAACCAGGAGAAAGAGTTTTATCTAGACAAATGTTTTGTACTATATGCCTGCATCACTTTTTATTTTGCATCAGAAGCCCTAGAGCTGGAGTTATTGAATTGTCTAACCTCAGTCCAAATAACTTCTTAAATTAACTCACAGGCTTGATAGTATATATCATTCCCACCATGATCTTCCTTAGGATTACAAACAGACCTATAATAAAAACACCTCATATATGCAGAAATGTGAAGGCATGCCAGCACTTCTTGGAAATGGATCCAAGATTCCATTTTGGTTAAGATGAGAGGAAAAAATGTCAGTCATTTGGTATTGCCTTAAGGCAGCATTTGAGAAAAAATGGAAAAAAAAAAAAAAAAAAGAAAAAAGATGTTGTGTGGTGCTGAAATGCATGGGCGGGCAATGACGATTTCAGTTCCTCAAATAGCTGCACTGTAGAACAGGGCAGGATAAAGATAGACTGTTCTGAGATCCCCTGGTAAAAGGTATTATAAGTGGGATGAGTATTTTAATTGCTTTCATACTGTTGATTTCAAGCTTGAAACCACCAAAGATGCATCACTCTTGGTATGACAGAGAGTTCCTGTAAAGGAGAAGAGATACTCTCCATATTTGCTGTCATTTTCAATTCTTTTATTTTAGCACTCTTCCTTCCTGCTGCCATTCTCTTCCTTGCCCTTATTTCCACTGAGTAAACTAAAAAAATCCCTAATTTAAAACTTTGTAGAGAATGAATGGAACAGGTTCAAGGCAAAATAAATACCCAGCTGGGCTTGTTTTCTTCCTGCCACTAAATAATACAGCATGCAAACCATTCAAACAGTTCAAAAAGCTTATTTTCCTAATTGTTATTTTCATGTTAAGGTCAGTGAGGTGAAGAATAAAAAATTTCAACAGGTTGCAATGCTCTTTTGGAGAACAACAACTGGTAAATTTTATGCAGGTAACAAATTTGAAGTGTTCTTTCCAAGGAGAAAGGATAGATATTGCTGGAAGAGTTTTTGAATGCTTTCACTGGATAGCTTTTCTATTTTACCAGTGAAAGCTGGGAACACCTGGACCTAGAGAATCCAGGGATGATTTTGTAAACTGAACACCTTCTCCTCCCCCATCCCTCACCCAGATTAGGTAAACTAAGCAAATTTTAATTATGTGCCAGAGAATGCATTAAACACAAACACACCCCCTCAGATGCTGCTTGCTAAAAATCACTTATACCAGGATTAAACTTTAAATATCTCCCATGAAGACCCTGCTTAATCACCCAGCTGTACTGTGTTCAGCTGCCTGGATTTCCTTCCCTTTAGAGCACTCCTGTTGTTACTTAACCTGCATTTTCCAGGGGCTCTTTAAACCTATTGTGTCACACTCTGCCTTTGATACCTAATGAGAATAATAGGTTTCCAGTATGCAAGGAAGACAAGCCTGGTGTTGAGCAAAGCCTGAGGGCTGCCCCTGAGAGTACAGACACAGCTATTATCTTTCCTGTGAAGACATTACTGTTCCATAGCTCCAGGAAACATGCAGTAAAATGTTCAATTAAAGTGGATTACATGTTCTTAGCTGGTCAGCTATAATACCTAAGCTTGAAAATGTATTAGGGGATCCAGGAAAGAACAGTGCTTCTTTGCTAACCTCAGAATCTTGCCCTTTATGTTGCAGATGCACTTTGCTTTCATGTTTCTTTGCAAATTTTCCTGGAAGCAATCCAGTTTTATGGAAGGGCTGGTTTTACTACAAACATTGCTCCCTGCACAAAATCTGGTCTGAATACCTTTGCATTGCAGCAACTTAAACTGAGAAGGGGGGGAGTCATTTACTTCTATAGTCTTCTACATTACTTTGTTGTAATTAATTTTTTATTATGTACATAAAGTTCTTCCACTGCTCTCCAGCATGACCCCTGCAAATATTCAGGTTTCAAAACCCTTCAAGAATGAGTTATCCAGGTATCTCAGTTGCCTGTGTTCTGATCTGAGATTGGTTCTGTTCTGACATGACATGAGAGGTGTAAGGTACCTGAGCACTCCTGTGGCACATGCCTTTATTTCCTGCTGTAGCTACATGGCAGCTTGTAAGGGCTGCAAAAGTCATGCCTTGTTACATGGTAGGGATTGCTTTCCACTGGCTCCTGTAACAACTATTACTGCAGGGAAGGAACATGATGAATGTTAGAGTGGAAGAAATAAAGCTCTGTAGGAGCAGGTCCCTGAGAGCCCTTCTATTTATTCAAGTTCGGTGTTTTAGGAAGTCATTACAATGAGCCATCCCAAAAACCAGCTCAGCAGAAAAAATGTATTTAACTGAAAGCCATTGTATTCAGCTCTCAGGGCAGACACAGCACACTGTGTTAATTCAAGAATTAGAGCTCTTTGTTTAATCCCCTTATTTCCTCCTTTCAGCCTGTCATTGTTCCCTCTCTCACTCCCGGACACACAGGGAGAGGCAGGTCCATTCCATTCACCCCAAGGCCCAGCAGAAAGCTGCCAGCACATCCCAGACTTATCCTTCCACTCCTTCAAGCTTTCTAAATGCAACAAGTGACTGACTGCAGCTCTTGTCTCCAGAGGAACTGCCCAGAAAAACAACTCCTTGCTTTACTTTATCACCATCTGGGAAGACCTCCCTGATTCACAAGCTGACATGGAAGTTGGATTGAATTTTTACCCACTCTCCCTCTTAATCATTTTTAGCCAAAACCCCCTGAGGAATAAGTGTCCTCACACTAAGATAAATCTGTCAGCCAGGGTTGCTGTGTCTCAGCATGGAGTGATATACAGAACTGTCTTCCTTCTCCTTCTGACTGGAATCTCAGCTGGACACAGGAAGGCATGAGACCCTTTAAAATCCCTCAGCATCAGAGGAGCACCCTTTATATGGAAATGGCAGCTGCTCCTGTGTGAAAATTTAAACACTTTAAGGTGTCTTTTAAGTGGTATGAAAGGTGGAAAAAACACCACAGATGATAAGTAACCCAAGGCTTCTCAACACAAACACAACCTGTTCAATGTCCATTTTTTCAAATAGATGCAACCACCTTCCATTACAAACCTGCAGCTTAAGGTTAGAGGATGCAGGTTAATGGACCTGCAAACAATATATAACTGATTATGGCTTCACTTAATGCAACTGTGGTTACACAGAGCTCTTTGCTTTTTAAGTCAGTGCCAGAGACATAAGTTTGTCAAATAAACTTGTGTAAATGTGTCTGTGTGTATGTGTGCTCAAGTATGTGAAGAAAGACAAGGGATTCATCTCATGGCAAATGGTAGGTGTTATGTTCTTTTTAAAGTATTTTTTTCTGTGGGTAACTTTTCTCATATGGTTTAGAATTATTTTATCAAAACTTAATTTAGAATAATTGAAGAAAATATCTTCCATTTAGAATATTTTTTATTTTCCAGTATATCTCACTCTGCCAGACTGATCTTTCTGCCTGCGCAAAAGTAGCAAATAACTGAACTATGTAGCAGTCAATAGTTGATATTTACTATTCCAAATGGAAGGAGAATATGTCAGTTCCCAGGAATTATGGGCTAGCTTCCTGAAATGTGTGAATTGTAAAGATGAATGGCATGATCTATAAAATCAGAAAAAGTTATTGCACTTGGGAAAAGAAACAGCAACTGCTGCAAAGGATTTCTCCTTTTTTTCTTCTGTAACAGTGAGCTTGTCAGAGCTGTAAGTGTTTGCAGTGGTGTAACTATGGGGATGAAGTCACACTGCCAGCAAAACTGTGGTAAAGATAAGGCTGAGCACTGTTTTCAATGCTGCGACTTATAATGAGTTTATGGAAGGCAGATTTGTGGAAGTGGGAAGGAATTACACTACCTTCATCACATTGCTAATAAAGTATCTCTGAGAGATACTACAGAGTTCCAGAAGATTTATCAGGCTCATGATTTCCAAAGTCACTCTTTTGCTGGAGAATGATGCAGTGTTGTCCCTACTGACCTTAATACAACAGGGGAATTGCACAACCTCATCCACAGTGCCAGGGTCAGTTCCCATGGGAGGCAAGCCAGATTTTCCAAGGGAAGGGGGAGCTGAAGCTTAGGGTGCATCCAGAGCAGACTTCATTTGCATAAACTGTGCTGGCATTTGGTTCAGTAAGGAGTTCTTTATAACACTACAGTGAGATGTTATTGTAGCTTTAGTTAAATGCTGCATTTTCTCTTAGCATGAGTTATCACAAGATCAAGCCATTACCATTAGTTAATGGAAACTGAGCACTATGGCACCAAAGCTATCGTAACACTTCCTGGAAAACACATATGATATTTCCAGAAGGCATCCTAAACTACTTTTTTAACTGCTTTGCATTCCAGGAAAGAAACACCACAGGCAATAAACCCTTATAAACATTTTTTAATAGCTAACATTTCTGAATCAGGAGGAGAAGAAAGAAAAATAAAGAAATAATCTTGGTAGTTTTCTCTTAAGATGAGATTTGCTGGAAAGCATAGTGCCTCAGAGCTCTCTAAGAATATTTAGAATTTTTCTCTTTGCAAGAAAGGAGGAAGACAGGAGAGGTGTGGAAGAGGCTTTCACTGGGCAGTCAGCTGTTCCCACATCTTTATAAACTGCTTACTTACAAAAGAGTCATTTTAGTTGTGTAAATCCAGGGTGATTGCAAGCTGTTACCCAGCATGTGGAATCTGCAAAGTGCTGTCTTAAGTCCCACAGGAGAGAGGCTGAGTAACAGGTGAGCAAAGTGATTCCTCAGAGCAGAGTGAGCAGCTGACACAGAGCTCTCAGGTTGTTTCCATAGGAGAGATTATCCAGACTCTGATCATCCTCCTGGCCTCCCCCACACAATCCCTGTCTCCCCTGTGCTGGGGACCCCAGAGCTGGATGCAGCACTGCAGCTGGGCTCTGACGGGGCAGGGCAGGGCAGAGGGACAGAATTCCCTCCCATGCCCTGATGCCTATAGTGCTGTTGGTGTAGCCCAGGACACATTTGGATTCTGGGCTGGGAGTTGCCTCATGTGTCCAGTTCTCATCCACAAGAACCCCCAAGTTCTTCTCCTCAGGGCAGCTCCCAATGACTTCTCTCCCAGTGTGTGCTCAGTCTGGGAGGCCTTGAGGTGTGGGAGTCCAGGACGTTTTCCTGACTCCTCTGGGGATGGAAAAACCCCTCTGGCAGGCCTCTCAGAGACCCCCGAGTGAGGCCAGGGGGGTCAGGGGGCTGGACCCTGCCCCAAAGGATGATTTGCCAACATTGCAGGAAGAATTACAAGTCGCAAAAATAAGTAAAGTGTAAATTAGAGTATTAGAATGTAGAATAAGTAGATTTTTGGATTGTCTATGATAAGGGCCGTGTGGCCAGCATGGAGAATTTGGGGCGTGGTGTGCCTCTTCCTCCTTCTTCTCTGTGCCATCCATGTTGGATGACATGCTGGCAGCCACAGATTGGATGGGGACAAAACTGGACACTGTAATAAGGTTGTGCTGTATTGGAAGGTAATTGTAAATATTGAAGACGTAGTTTAGAGTATAAAAGATAAGTCCTGCCTCTGGCAGGGGGGCATTTGATCATGGTCACCTAGCAGAGCAGACCTCTGTCAGCCTGGCTGGGACACTTTGTAGATAAGATACAATAAACAGCCATGAAAAGAAAAACAACAACAGAAGATCGTCTCGTGCAGTGTCTCTTTCTCCAGCGGCCTCAGGAAAAACCTCGAATCACAAACCACCTACATGTCCATCCGAGGAGGTCTCGCGCGTCCTTAACGAGACCCTCGGGCGGACTCTGACATTGAGGGACTGCAGTGATGCCTCAGGCAGCCTCAGGTTACATGCACTATTAAAGTGTTGCTTACTGAAAGCATCAGCATTATTATTGTGAACCATCTGGCTCAGGCTTCCTGGATAGGTTGCTGAGAAAAGGAGACTTAGCCCCGAGAAATACTTCTGCATACCAGGGACTGCTGAGGACAGGATCAAGAGAAATCAGCAGTGGTTGATTCCCCTGCTGGAGTTATTGCTTTTTGAAGCTGTGGGGGAAGAGATGTGTCTACTCTGAGAATGGTAAATCCTAACAGTCATGAAGACTGGTCAAAAAATGAGAATAAGAGAGAAAATAATTCAGGAGCTTGTGAGCTAACTGGCAAACCAGCAACCTGCACTCATAAAATGTTAGCTTTTCAAAAGGATGGTTGCTCCAAAGTCACTGTGACACATGAGGGTAATACAGCCTTGTCTGGAGTGGCAGGAAGAATTTAAATTCCTGTTAATGCCCAGCAAGTGCACGCTGGCATTGAAAGAGCCAAGGCTATCCCTGGAATGTTGGTGGGCTGGCCTGAAACAGCTGGCACCTCTGGGTTCCAAAAGACTCTGCTGCCCTCAGCACTGGGTGTGAAAGAGATGGTGTCACTTGAGTGGCACAGAGGGCCTACACAACCTCATCCCAAAGGGGAAAAATTATGCAATGGCAGTCTTTGGTCATTTCGGTCCTCACCAGCCAGCAAATGATTGCAAAAAGATCTGACACCAACAGAAATTGTTAAAGACAGGATTCAGCAACCTGAGTCAAGCTTTGAGGTGGTTTGCAAAACCAGTGTTAAGGGAAGATACTGGGAAAGGAGTCTACATGGTCACACAAATTCAATAAAGACTTGGCTTCTCAACATGGAGTGATTTCATCACTCTCTGAGCTGGTTTTCTGGAGCACAGCAGCTCTATTCCAAATCTCTGATGCAACCCTGAACAAGGTCCTTTCCTTCCACAGGGATCTCCTTCCCCTACCACGTTTTGTCCATCTTCCCTGCACAGCTTGCAGAGTCTTTGGGCCAGGATTGTCTGTTGCTACATGACCAGTGACATCCTTGTCAAAACTTGTTTTCCAGGCACCAGCCTCCCAGAGATAAGGGAGCACAGAGCAGCACAGTGACAAAGCTGCTCTCTGTGCAAAGAGCTTATGCTAAGCTCTGTAATTAAGACATATGGGGCCTTATCCACAGCTTAGAGAAGTCAGTGGAAACACTGTCTCGTAGGCTGGATGACAAGGTGGTGATGAAGCAGATTTTATTTTAAGGAATTTTTTTTTTTTTCCTATTTAGGGATATTCTGAGGCTTTAAGAAGAACTGTGCTACTAAAATGCATGAAAAGGAAGAAGAGGGAAAATTAATAAAGTTAAAAAAATATCAAGTTATAAAAATGGGCTTAAACTGAGATACAGAAAAAATTCACAAACAGAACAAATGAGATTTGTGTTAGTGGGTTAATCCTTTGGGGTTTTTTAATGGCTTTTTTAAAGGGTTAGTTTTACTAAAAATATAAATAAATCCTCTTTGTATGTGGGCATTAATTATCTTATGGACTAGAGGGTAGCAATGGATGTAAGAAAAAGGGAACCTAACCCCAGATGATTTAATTTTAAAGGAATTATTAGAAATTATTATAATATTGAATAGGACATAAGGTAGGCATTTTTCAACAGCAGAGAAAAATACCAGTGTGCCTGTGGAGAGAGTACCTGCTGAACCACTACATGCCGATATTTAATAATTTCTTTATGTGACAGTTTGCCTGTAAAGAGAAAAATATTGATTCCTCTTTGGCTTTGCAAATCAGTGCCCTTAAGTGCTCTGGCCAGAAACTCATAACACAGGAATACAAAAATTAAGTTCGAGGAATGGATCTGGCCCTAAATGTTCATGAGGTAGAGGGAAGCATTTTTCTTGCTCACAAAAAGACATTTAGGCTCCCAGTTTCCTGTCTTGCAAGGTATATTGTAGAGGCTCTGAAAATAAAACATACAGTAAGCATTGGTCTGTTGTAACCCAAACAATTACAGTCATCACAACAATAAATTTTTAAACAGTTAGGTAATATATAATAAATAAAAGATGAACAGGAAAGCACTCACAGCTACTCCCCTAATGCATCTAGAAAGTAATTAACTTTTTTTCCTCTGTTAAGAATGTAATGTATTATACCCTGGCAGAGGAGGAGCCTGGCCATGCATCCCTGATGAGGATTTATCTGAGGTCAGACTCAGAGGGAGCAGACCTGCCATCCATCCTGCCCAAGCACAGCATCTCCCTGTCCCTGCCCCAGCACTGCCCCTTCCCCTCTGGCAGCAGCTGCTGGACCAGGGGTGGCAGAGCTCTGGGGGGACACTGGGATGGGTGCCCTGGGATGGGTACCCTGGGATGGGTACCAGGATGGGTACCAGGATGGGTACAAGGATGGGTACCCTGGGATGGGTACCTGGGATGGGTACCAGGATGGGTACAAGGATGGGTACCCTGGGATGGGTACCTGGGATGGGTACCTGGGATGGGTACCTGGGATGGATACCCTGGGATGGGTACACTGGGATGGGTACAAGGATGGGTACCAGGATGGGTACCCTGGGATGGGTACCTGGGATGGGTACCCTGGGATTGGTACCTGGGATGGGTACTCTGGGATGGGTACCAGGATGGGTACCCTGGGGTGGGTACCCTGGGATGAGTACCTGGGATGGGTACCAGGATGGGTGCCCTGGGATGGATACCTGGGATGGGTACCAGGATGGGTACCAGGTTGGGTACCAGGATGGGCCCTGCCCAGCCAGGGACACATCAAGCTCCTGCTTTGCAAATGTGGCTCAAGGCAATGCTCACAATCGCCTGCCAAGGACTAATGAGAAAATAATCATGGCAGGAAAGGAATTACAGACACTCTTGGAGGCCAGTGAGGCTCTCCTGGGGTTCCTGGCATGTGGCAAAGCATAAATCTTCTTATTGCAGGGTCTGGCAGGGCTGCCAGGCACTGGAACACAGGACTGGCATCACCTCAGGCTTTCCTTGGCTCTGTATGGTGCTGTCACCCCAGCCAAGCCCCAGGCAACCTCACTCACTCACTCACTCACTCACTCACTCACTCACTCACTCACTCACTCACTCCCCCACCAGCAGGACCAGGGAGAGAATCAGAGAATCACAAGGGTCAAAGGTGGAAAACTTGTGGGCTGAGATAAAGACAGTTTAGTAGGGAAAGCAAAAGCCATGTACACAAGCAAAGCAAAACAAGGAATTCATTCACTGTTTCCCATGGCTGGGCAGGTGTTCAGCCATCTCCAGGAGAGCAGGGCCCCATCCCACTCATCAGTGACTTGGGGAGAAAAACATCACTCCAAACGTCCTACCCTTCCCCCCCACTTCATACACAGATCCATGATGTGATAAGGTCTGGAATGTCCCTTTGGTCAGTTTGGGGCCCCTGTCCCAGCTGTGTCTCCTCCCAGCCTCCTCACCAGTGTGGCAGTAGGAAAAGCAGAAAAGGCCTTGGATCTGTGTAAGCCCTGCTCAGCAATGACAAAAACATCCCTATATTATCATCACTGTGTTCAGCACAAATCCAAAACACTGCCCCATACCAGCCAGTGGGAAGAAAATTAACCCTACACCAGCCAAAACCAGCACATTCTGCCATTTCCAGGCACCGTGAGGATGCAGCCAGGCTGGAGCTCCCTGGGAATGGGAGCACTGGGGGATCCCTGGGACAGGATCTATCCCATACCCAGCCAGGAGCACCCAGGGACATTGGGCACTCCCTGGGGAGGGCAGGAGCAAGGCTGGGCTGGGGTGTGAGCTCCTGGGTGGGCATGGCTCAGCTGGGCAGGGCTTGGGCAGCTGGAGGAGCACCCCTGGGTGCTGACCTGAGCTTCAGTCCCCTGGGCAGGTGCAGAAGCCCTGGGGGCTACCAAAGGACAGTCAGGGCTTTGTCCAGGACATCAGAGCCTGAGATGTTGGCCCCAATGAGCAATGGTATGAGCCTGGCCAAGGTCTTGAGGAGAAACAGGAGAACCACTGAGCCACTGTGTGTTTTCCTGGTGGGAATGGGCAGAACTCCTCAAGTGTGTTGCCAGAGCCAAGTTCAATGGAAACTCCCATGGCTGGTTTAAAAGGAGGGAGGTTGCCAATGTGGGTAATGCATCAGCTTTGGCATTTACAACAAATAGCATGAAATTGATGTGCTCTGAGGTGTATTGCAAAATCAATTACTGCTGGAAACTTTTAGAGAATGGAGATGTTGCTGAGGGGAAACTTTTAGGACATTCATTTGTACAAATTCATTTGTATTTTTCTTAGATGATCTCATTGACTGCTCCCTTTTAAAGATTAATGATGCTTTTAATCCGTTGTCAAAGATACTGGTGGTAAAGGTGGGTGATTGGAATTAATTTAGATAAAAAAATGCATCACACTAAATGCAAATTAAAGCACAGGCTGAGCAAGACTCTAGGTAATGTTCTCAGCAGACAGTTTTTCAAAGGTAGCTACAAAGCAGCAGATGATCTGATGAGTGGTTTTCCATGTCTGATTTGTGAAGACACAGGGAATTGCTCCATGGCCGCCACTTCCTGCTCTAAACCAGCTCCCCTCGCGTGTCATTTAATTTATACTCAGAGAAATCAAGTCGCAACCAACCACTTGAGGGCTGATTAATTCCTGGAACATCTGTTGGAGGCAGGCTATTATTAGACATGAACTTTTGACACAATCTGCAGACACAGTCACACACAGAGATTAACCTCTCCTCGATGGGCGCATCCTGCGCTGCATCCGGAGCAAGGCACCCTGACCCAGATTCCCAGCTGGGGCTGAGCAGCAGCACAGCCCAGCCCCAAAAGGCAAAAAAGGCCTGACTTCAGCTCTCTGTGTGCTGGTCCAGTCCCATGGCAGAAGTTGTGCCAGCTGCCAACAGAGGCTGAGGTCTCCAGGGGACACAAATGCCACAGTTGTGACCTCTCCATTCAGTCATGCAACAAAAGTAGTCAGCAGGAAAAAAATATGGGTTTGAGAGGGCTAAATCAGCTCTGAGCTCTTGGGATATGTCCCCTTTAATGGCTACAGAAGCACCACACTCTCACCACATCTCATGTAGGGGAAGCTACAGGTTCTCTGTTAATAATGCAGATGGACCAAAGTTGTGCTCTAGACCTGACCTTTGCAAAATATGATGTCACAGATTTCCTGCACCTATACATGAACTACGACTGTCCTGACTCTGCTGGTTTTTTTTCTGGCCCTAATCCAAATTGTCCTGCTGAGGTCCCCAGCATCACACCTGGCCCATGCCTCCCTTAATACACCTTTTCCAGCCCCAGTGTCCCTGTGGTGCTTTGAACCCAGCCCTAACCCTAAAGAACCCTAATGAGCCGTCATGGGAACTTGGGGCAGAGGCTGAGATCCTCATCACCACTGGGAAGGTCCATGGCTGGTTTTGAAAGCAAACCCAATCCACACAAGTTGACTGCCTCACCCTAAAACTCTGTGTGATTCACCTTGAATGCTCCACATGATTTCATCTGTGTATAACTCAGTGACAACTGTCTGAGGCTTTCTCTGCATATCCGTCCTACATGGAAACAACTCTTTCAAAAAACCACTGATAACATCACAATACTCACCCTGAAAAATAAACAGTCCTTAGATACATCCTCCCACTTCTCTGTACACATATTTTAAGGAGTGATCTGTGCTCAGCCAGCTGCATAATTAACCCCAATGTGGAATGGTCTAATTCAGTCCCATGAAGTCAGGGGTGTCCTGTGTCTCCTTTGCCAATGGATGTGGCTCTGTCCCAGACTCCTTGGCCTGAGTGTTTCAGGCATTTCACACTCCTGACTGACAGTGGTGTCTAACTGGCCTCTTAACACAAGGGTTGAGGCACAAGGGCATTTCCAGTGCCTGATTTCTCAAATTACTCAGGCCCATTTATGCTGCTTACTATTGCATTTAAAAATCAATCCCCAATCAGGTCTAAGTGGCACAGAGGAAATCTGTGGCCATGGAGTCTGCAGTGTCTTTGCCACAAAGCCTGCCTGCTGCTTCCTCCCCTTCTGCCTCTCAGACCCCCCATTGTGTGAAAGTTGTTCTGTCTCTGGCTGGTTTTCCTCCTTCTGAGGAGTGCAGTTGCAGCACTCTAGGAAATGAAAAGCAGATGAAGTTCATAGCATGTTGCATTGAGCTATTTGGCCCTTTTACCAAACAACCCCTCTACAAATTTATTTTGTTTGACTTTAATTTTTTTTTCCTTTAAAATTCTTTCCTGATTTACACTGCAGGCACCATATTGGTTGTAATTGGATATGAAATAATTAGCATACAGTGGCTATCTTCTCTTCCTTATTGTCACAATATCCCCTGACACCAGTGAGAGCACCAGCAATGAGGCTTGACATTCTAAAAGCCTTTTTATTTCCCAATGAAAAATGGTATTTAGGCTATAATTAAATTTAAACGTACTCTCAGTGGACTCCAGCGTCCACATGCATTTTCTCTACATAGATTCACTCCCATTGACTAAAATCTGCACTTGGATCACAGATTCATTGATTTGCAGCCTTGGTCTGAGCCTCCTGTGCCTTTTATTGCCTTTATTAGGAAGCAGCATATTTTCAATAAGATTCTTTGCTCCAGCTCTTGCAGATACCTTCCCATTTGAAGCCACTCACTGCAATAATGACATGATCATTTTCTGAAGAAATGTCAATTATTATCTCTGTCTTCAAAGCTCTTGAAGCATTCAATTCCATTCTAGTTCTTAGGCAACCTGGTATAGAGAAAATTGTTTCCAGAGTTCCAAGAGCATTTTCTTAACTGCATATTTTCCAATCAATTCTCTAGAGAATTAGGAGGAGTTTAAATTTTTCAGTGGCCTCGGAGCGCTATTAGCAGTTCCTTCCCTGCTGCACCAGATGATTGCCTCCTGAGATGTCTACCAAAATTCAGAAGTGATGCACAAGGTTGTGGTACATTCTGTTTGATCTGTTTATACTCATACATATTTCTCAAAGGCCAGGCTCCCATCCAAATACTCTCAGACTCTCAGACTACCCTGAGGGTATTAACTGCAGTGTACAAACAGATGAAGAATGAGAGCAGGTCTTGCAGAATAGTGAAATACAGAAACAAAAAAGAAGCTACATGTCAGTGGGTTAAGAAAATAAGGTTTTTGGGTTCTAATTCCACTTCTCATGGCCATATCAAAAGTGACCTTGATTATGTCACCTCCTGTTTCTCTGAGTTGCAATTAAGACCATAAGGGAGATTCTCAGGCAAACCAGAAGTTCATCTATCCCCGAATCCCATGTCTGGCATTGAGCTGGAACAGCAGCTTGAGAACAAAATACCAGAGCAGAGCAAATGGGAAGCAGGGACTTTTTAGGCCTGAAGTGGATTAGCATCTTGATGTTTAGAAACCAGGGATGGAGTTTTCATCTGTGAGCTTGTCTAATTGCTT
The DNA here is from genome assembly GCA_030060385.1 of Muscicapa striata striata. NCBI lineage: Eukaryota > Metazoa > Chordata > Aves > Passeriformes > Muscicapidae > Muscicapa > Muscicapa striata. The sequence continues at coordinate 67,989 of JAREIS010000137.1, read as the reverse complement.
TGTTAATTTATACTCTTGGCTTCCACAACACCCTGTGGCAGTAAGCTCTGCTGTTTAATTATGCACTGTGTGGAAAACTCTGTCTCTTCTTTCTTTCCAAACCTTGGTTTGATGGTTTAATTTGAAATCCATTCCTTTTGGGATACAAGAAATAATTTCTCTTTTCAGCATCACCTATATGTTTTTAAATCACTATGCATCTCATCTTTTTTCTTTATGGAAAATAACTAGTATATTTAGTTTCTCACTGCACAGAAATTATTCTATAACAACAGTACTTTTGTTGGTCACTTCTTGGTACCAGAGAAGGCAAGACTTGAACTGTAAAATTTAGAAAATATTTCAGCTTTACTTGCTGACTCACATATATTCTTTGCTTTCCCTTCTTATTTGGGTTTTTTTACCTTTTTTTCTTTTTCTCTATTAAAAATTTGTGGCACTCTGTAGAACTGCCCTGAACAGTGAGCCATATTCACAGAGCTACTTACACTGTTCTGTCCTTATTCAAGTTTCTCATGTGGGACTTGTCACTCTCTATGTATAGGTGGGGTTGGTTTTCTCCTTGTGTATCAGGTTTTCAGCTGATCGAAAGATAATTTCACTTGCTGTTTTATTGCCCATCATTCAGCCATCCTCCTGGAAGTCTTCACAGACAATTTTAGTTTTTATTACTCCTCAGCAAAGGCTTCTCTATTCCTCTTTGTTCTTCTTTCCAGATCATTTACTAATACACTAGAGAGCACAAGCTCCAGCACGGATCTCAGTGGTCACCTCTTGCAGCATTTTCTCTGTTGTGATAACAGAGCCTTTATACTCAGATTTATTTCCTGTCTTTTAATCAGATATCAGTCCATGAGATTAACTCAACCCTTCTACCTCACTACTTAATATCTCCACGTATTTTTGGGGAGGGAACTTTCAAGTGTGCTTTATCAAAGGGTTCATCAGAGTCATTGACTTCATTTCTTTTAACACTCGCCTGCATCACAACGAGCTTATCATAAGGAAACTGCTAAGGCACAAGAAACCTAAAATTTGTCAGTGTTCACACAGATGTTTCATATCTCTAGAAGTGTTGTCTTATACAGAATGTGCTGCCTCTGAGATGTGTTATCCTTGTTTCATGCTGCATATGTTTGGAAGTGAGTGCCTTTAGGAATGTGTGTCTGGCACTCAGATTGTTTCCTATGCCAAACTATTTTTTTGTTTTTAAATATTGGATGATTTCAACCAAGTTTAGCATAGATAAAAAAAAAAGTTTTTTTTTTTAAAATAATCCTTCCAGAACTGTGAAGAAAGGAGGGCTGGTAAAGAGTCAAATTCTCATAGTGCTGCCATAGGAGTGGGTATGTTTAAAACCAGCACATGTTAGAGCACATTGTTACACATCAGAGAGTGAGAGAAAAGGAGGAAGAAGAATTGAAGGAGCAGATGGAATGAAACCTTCAGCTGTAGGAATAAACTTCAGTCAGAACTTATGACAAATTAGATACCAGGGGACACAACCACCAGCCACAAGAGGCTTTGAAACAAGGTTTTGGTCACTCACAGAGCATCTTATCTGATGGTGTCTTTGGTGTAGACAGCTCAGCTCCACATATCTACCAGCAGAGAAAGATGACAGTCTGTGCTCATGATTCAGAAATTTTGAAGACATCTATCAATTACAAAAAGTGAGAGTGGGAGGAAAAGTGCCAGGGAAAATGTGCCATGTTTTTTACATTTTGCTTTGTGAAAGGGACTGATGTATGAAAATAACACTGCCTGCAAAACCAAGCCAGCGTTATAGGAAGGTGAATAATAAGGGAACCAAGAAAAACTGAACAGTTAAGTGCTTCATCAGATCAACAGCTGCTTTACTTGAGGAAAGTTGAGACACATAAACTGAACTACTTCAATAAGTTATTGATGTAACTGTGATGATGTCAGTAAGCAAACTTGCCATAATTAAAATCTGTTGTGTCTTCATTTTGCTGTATTCCCTTACCTGGTGTACCTATGGAGCTCTTGCAGCTTATGTAAGAAGCTACAGTGCACCCCTGGCCTTTTATAACTCATGTTTAGAAATCACTACAAAAGCATAAACTGCTATTATATTGCAAATTCCATATTTATGTACACAAATAATTAGCTTGCTTTAATAAACATCTATCAGTCACATCCAATGGAAGCTGAAAGAAACTTGGCAAAGCTAATACTTGAAATTTCATTTCCATCAAAAAATGCAGATGTTGGGACACTGAAATGTTTGTTCATTCATCTCAGTTTCAATAAAATATTGCACTCTATAACAAGGTCCATTTTAATATTTTAAGAAAAAAACATTTTACTTTTCATATTATAAGCAGCTTCTCATTTGGAAAGAAATGCACATTTTTATTGGTGTTTTGTAACAGGTTTTGACTGCAAAATTGCTGGTTTCATTTTCACCCCCCAAAATATTATATTTACTAAAAATATAATCAGCTGGAGATGATGTTTTACACTTGCCAAGGAACTGGGGAAAAAAAAAGCTATTTGCATACCTCTCAAATTCAGAGCTCTTCAAAATCATGTCATTTTTGAAGTTCTCTGTTTGAATTTAGAAATTTTCCCTCAGACTTCTCTAACTAAAATAAGATGTAGCGTCATTAAAATGCTCAGAATTTCCCACACACCTGCACAACACAGAGGGATCCTCCTAAGAGAAGAATTTTTAACTTGGAGCTAGAAATAGCAGCAGTGCACAGCGAGGGCGTTTTCTTTATCAGCGAAGGCTCCATTCATATGGCAGCACAAAGGGATGAGTGTGAGCACAGAAAAACAGCAACACTGTTCTTGTGTGCTTCTGCCTTCACAACTTCCCTAAACATTTTCTGCACAGGCTGTGAAGGAGCTCGTCCCACAGAGGAAGTGTTCTTGGAAGGAATTGGTGTTGGGCAGTCAGGCAGATTTTCCTCTGTCCAGCTTGGCACCTCCTGCTGCAGACCCAACTCCCTGTCCTTCCTGTCCCCAGCTTTGTGCTCTGGCACACAGTGCCAACAGATTGCTTTCTGTTTTCTGACTTCTATTTAGTGTGGAGCATGTGCCTTTTTCTCTATTTATTATCCTTCTCATTTTTTTTCTGCTGAATTTTCAGTTCTCCTGCCTCGATTCCTCTTGGGTTGGTTTTTTTTTGCTGCTGAGAAATGAGGGGTGCACAGATATTTTCTCATTGCTGGCTCTCCACAGCCCTAGAGAAGGCTCAGGCAAGCTGCCACCTTCTCCTTCTGGCACTCATTGTCCCTGGGGCCAGTGACTTACACATGGGCATCTGGCTTTTCACACTGTGAGCACAATCTCCTCACCAGAGTGGGAAGGGAGATCCTCAGCCTACCCTCAAAGTGTGCTCTGCCCTTTTCAGGGTCTTTGGATGACCACAGAAGGAATTTTGAAAAGGTCTGGATGAATAATGCATTTTTGGTTCACTTCCCAATCTGAGACACTGTGGGTGGGGAATGAGAAAGAAAATTTTAGATAAATGTGGAAATGTTTTATTTGATGAATAAAGAAGTGCTGAGTTGTAATTTGTGTTTAGAGTTCCTTTAAAAATCAGGAAAATTCTTTAAAAAAAAAAAAAAACATCCTGAAATGGAAGAATATCAAGATACTGTATTTTAAAGGCCAGATAAAACATATTTATATCTTTAATAGCATTCCCCTCCTTTTTCTTACAGAAACCATTCATCATATTTATCTAAGCATTCACCGACAGCTTGTCCACCCAAAAAAGGGCTTTCATTTTTTGATTAATTTCCTTTTTACCTGCTTAAAAGCAGATATCTCACTGTGAGTCAACACTGACATATTTAATCACTAAAGAACTTCAAAAATCCCACTCTTCCCCAGCAGAATTCACAAGGCTTCAACCTCATTTGCCTGTGGTACACAGCAGCAAATACACTGAGGGTTTGCAACAGCAAAGGGAGCTGTGCTGATGACATTGATTGTGTCAATGATTTTCAGTGTACCCAATACACAAAACCCAATTATGAATTCATCCCCCCCCTTTTGTTGTTGTTGTTGTGGTTGTTTTTGTTGTTGTTGTTTTTGTTGTTTCATTTATCACTCCCTAGGTCATGGTGTTCTTAAAATTTCCATCTATTATTTTATTCAGAATAAGTTGATTAAGGAAATTGGTAGTTGAACATGACCAGCAGAGTCTGTCCTTTTCCATCCTCTGCCTGCTAAAGACACTGAATGCTACAGATCATGATGCTCCAGATGCTCTGTCCTCCTCACTGTTATTTCTCTGTATTTTGAAAATGAAAAGAAAGGATTTTCAAGCATCCCTGGCAGAAGTAGAAGCTGGATACAAGGAATTAAACCCATTGCCACATAATAAACAAACTGGGAGGACAGGCTTTGTGTGGTGGTCACTTCTGGGTTGTTTGCAATAAAAAGCTCCTAAAAGCCTTCCTGCCAATACTCAGTGTGAATAAAGCATCAGGTTTATGCTGACTCTGAAAAGACTAAAGTCCCTCTCCTGTAACATCTTAAATACATTTAGCAGCTTCATGCATCAAGTGACTGAACTCTTCCAGTTCTCAGCACACTTTTCTATCTCCCACTCTTACAGACTGGGAAGATTCAGCCTTGACACCCTGCCAGGCACAATATGAAGAATTCTATAATTATCAATCTAGTGATGGCATTTAAAAGCAAATGCATTATCATGCACAGAAATCATCTCATGTCCCCTACAGCGTGTTCCACAACAAGGGCTGTCGCTTTGACTAGAACTCTGGCTTTATTACATTTAAAGCTCTTCCATCAACACACTTTTTTCCCAGAAAAATTAAAAATTCTTTTATTCAGAAAATAGCATGTAGTCTGGAGTGGCTGTCAATGTACCTAAAGGTCATATAATGTCAGAGTCATTATTTTCAAATCATCCACACTCATGAGCTGTACTTTGCAAGGCCAACTATCTAAACAATAATAAACACAGAGCAAGCGTGGTGCAGAATGAAAATTCATGTGTTATCATTTAAGAAGTATGGAATAGAAGCAGAAAGATTCCCCCCAACTCCTCCTCCTCTCATTGTTGTGCAACCACTGTATTCAGCATTATATTAAATGTAATTAATAGCCTGAGCCACTCTGAACCAGCACCTTTTTCTCCCTCCCATTTGGTAATCCAAAGCAATGTATTTACAAGCCAGATTATCCATTGCAGAGCTGCCAGCTCTGACACACCCTGATATTTTACCCTGTCATGGATCAAAAAGATTAAAAGCAACTTAAAAAAGCAGAAGTTATGATACTAAATCCAGTAACTGTAGCCTGTCTGCTTCAGCTCAGATTTGGAAACTAAGTAAAGATTAATGTTTTGAATGGTATCTGAATTAATGTTCTGTCAACCAGCTGCAGAGACAGAGGTTGCTGTTTTCCCATTTGTTTGGTTGGTTTTAGTTTCCTTAATCCAGATAGTTTTCAATCACTGTCTGCAGCCTCAGGAAGTCTGTGCTCCATCTGCAGTCCTGGGCTTTGTTGGAACTATTATTTCCAGCCACATTGCAGGTGGGAGCCATGGGTCATTGGTTCAACAGGTTAACGTGAGTGACACAGATCCCACTAACTCTAAGAATTATTACATTTATTTGCTGACCTGGCTCTCCCGTAGATTAAGACATACTCCTTCCTTCACCTTCTCTACCCTCCCATTTCCTCTACCTTAAAAAAATAAATTGGTTAACAGATGTAGGCAACTGGAAGGTTTCACATTTCACTTCTCTGCCTTTTCTCAGTGACAAAAGCAGTGAAGGAGAAAAGGGGCTGAGATGAAAACAATACCCATTCTCTGTTTACCTCAGCCAGCTGTGCCATCCATTACCCCACTCTGGGTCAATACCTGGCACTAGTTTTCATATAGCCTATATAACATCAGACAAGGTTGAAACAGAAGACAGAGAGACTTTAAATTTGTGTATCCACAGCTGGCCATGTTTATCTGGGCTGAGCTGCATGCAATGCCCTGCATGAGCTGCAGTCAACAAAAAGCAATTTCTCCTTATATTACTGTGAATTATTTACTACAACATTTTGAACTGACATCCAGATTTTCACCCTTCTGTTCAGTTTTATTGCAATGAAAAGAAGAGAAGTAAATGAATAAGAGGAGAGGGGAAATAAATTCTACTGAAATGCACTGGCTGATAAAATAAGTGTCTTTGAAACAGTGCTGTATGCAGAAATAATTGTATCATTTGTTACAGTGCCATGCTGTTGTAGTTAGGATCATTTCTGACTATGGCAGAGATGCTGGAAACAAATCTCCAGCTTAAGAGATCCACAGGGCTGTGGGACTTTGTTTTTAGGGTGTTAGTGAAGATACAGCCAAGAGGCTGACCCTGGAGATAGGGAGTTTGTTTCCAATCAACTGTGGAGAGGTTTAGAGCTGAGATATTGGGGACACACACACAGACCAGAGGGGAAAGACTTCCTCATTTACCAAGAGACAGAGGACATCCTGTCTTTGGCAGAGGACAGAGCAGACATTCTGCATCTAATTTTCTGCCCCAAACAGAAGCAGGCAGGGCTCAGAACAGGTCCCTGTGTGTCTCTTCCACAGAAGCATTAGCAGGGAGAGTGAGCTTAGTCCTGGAAACAAAAGTCAGCTATTACTGACTGCCTCAGCATCAGAGGTATCTCAGGAAGAAGTGCATGTAAACCTTCCTGGACAGGAAAAAGCTTCTTCTCCACAAATTACGTCTGGCTCCAGTTCTGGATTGCAGATGTGAATCTTCCTCCTTGAGTCCATATCTCAGGAGTTTCCAGACCTGTCAAAGAATTATCTGTTATTTTAAGCAGGCCAAATGAAGTTCAGAGGCTGAGGACTATCCTGGAGGTGTGATGTTTGGACCAGCTCATCATTTATCTTCCAAAATTTGCATTTGCTCCCAATCCAAAATCCAGTCTTTTCCTCAATGAAAGATTGAATTGGTTGTAAAGACCTTTTCCACAGCCTCTGGTTCTTGCCATTAATGCCATTGCTGAATCTAACATGAGTAGTGGTTGGATCACACCTTCATTTCTAGGGAAGGTAGAATTTAGGTCCACTGCTGTCACTCAGAGGTTTCACTGTGCAGCAAAAGTAGTTAAGGAAAACAGCTGTTATGGATGATATTGCATAAGATCCTGCCTCGGCGAGTTATCAAATTAACAGAATATCCATGCATTTTTGACAGGATAAAAACCTATTTGGACAAGCAGGGAGCTTGGCTGAGTGATTACCACGAGCAACTCTGTGAAACAGCTGCACAGGCAGAGACACAGAGCTGACAGTCAGGAATGAGAGGCCAGGGAGGCTGAAATGCTGAGCTCTGTGCCCATGCAGCCAGAGATGGGCACTGACAAGCTGGTAATGCCACACTGGCCAAGACCAATCCTGATGGAAGCAGGCAGCAATTCTGGGGCCACCCTCAGCTGTTTTGCTGGCTCACACATGCTGAGATATAAGCACCCACAAAGCAGGCAGTGAATGAAGGCATCAGTACCACCAATTTTTCCCACTGATAGCCAGACCACTCCCAAAGAGGATGTTAATGGTAGCAAAACATGATGGGACAGCCCCTCACATCTGCAGGACTCCTTCCTTTGGAAACAGCAGAAGCAAAACCCTGATCCTCTGTGGTTCTCCCCTAAACTCAGGTCCTTTTCTCAGAGGGAGCAGCTTCACCTTTAAGTGACAAACCTCTATACCCACCGTGGGCCAAGCACTTTTTCCAAGGTGGAATCAGGAAGTCTGAGTTGGAGCCCTCCTGTATCAGTTCAGCTCTGACTGGCTGCAGTGATCCTACTGCTGGAAAAATAAACACACACACACTTGTCTTCTAGCCAAACACTTCTTCTCTCGAGAAAAATTCTTTAATGAAACACTTTCTCAATGGAAATGGAAGAAGGCAAGAGAAGTGACTGAGGGAATAAAAGACTTGTGTGAGATGTGGATATAGATGGTGCAACCACGGGATTTGGGGGCAGGGGTGGGTAAGTGGGGAGAGAAGCAGGAAAGTGTGTCTCTCTCTGTGCATGAAGGGACAAATCCAGCCTTCTGCCTGAATTGGATTCATCCTGCAGGATAAGAAGAGGCTGAGGCTCTGCTGCACTGCTCTCTGTGCTGCTCACCTGCCCCTCTGCAGTTCAGTCCCATGGCATTGGTGCAGTGAAGAGGGAGTGGTGGGACCAGGAGCAATACCATGGCAGGATGGGACAAAGGGCAGTCATACCCCAAAGAGTCCATTTTGGTGACTGGACTGCCCCTGGGCACCAGCCCCAGGCATTTTTGACAAGAATCATCCACATGCAAAGACTGAAATTGGGGCCCTCTCAGCTACCCCTGCTCTCCAGTGCCAGACTCACTTCTGGATGCTCAATATTCACTGGATTTACCCTTGAGTGTGGAGCAATGAATATAACTCTGCCAAACACCAGAGGAAGGAATGAGCCTCTGTCAGCTCACACAGGCCATGAAAACCTTGAACCATTCGTTCACAGCACTCCTGTGAGCAGACATGTGAGCTGCCTCTGGCAACTTAGGTAAGCTGAAAATGCAGTGAAAATGAAAGAGAGAACTGTCAAGCTTATAATTAATGTGCAGTTAAAAATCATGCCTTGTTGATTCTGTGCTGGTTAGAGGAACAGGGCTGGGAAGAGGCTCTGGACCAGCTTGTTCCCATCCTCTGTGAATTTTCATGTGTGTAGTGGTGGACATTTAGCAAGTACTCTTTTAGCCAGTTCAAACTGAGACAGAATAGTGCTTTCTTTGGGTTTTTATCCTTTATTTTCTTACTTTGTTACGTGTCTCCTACCTGAATGAAAGCAACCTCTTTCTTTCCTAGCAGAGACAGACACAGGATGAAAAAGGTACCCACTATCATTTTCCTGCTGGTTTTAGCAGATTTGTTGACATTCTTTTGTCCAGGATTTTCATATGTTTTCCTAAGAGAGAGAAAAGAAAGATTATCTGATACCCTCACCTCATTCAGTGTGAGGTGCAGGAGCTCCCAAGGAGGAAACAGAGTAATTCCAGGTGCTAGACAATCCAAACACATAAATCTGGACAGGCATCAGAAGTCAACTGCTCTCCTTCCCACCCTTTTCAGCATATTGTTCCTGTTCACAAAAATCCAGAAGGAAAGTTCACAGAACTGTCTTCACAGGCAATAAACCAAAGTTAATGACCTGATGTAAAGCCACTGGAGTATTTTCATATGGTTGGAAGACAGACTAGGCAGAAATACAGCCTTGTGGGTGCCATATGACTTCTTATGTTACACAGCATCTGAATCCTTCCAGCCTTCAAAAGAAATGCCACTTAAATGTATATATAGGCTGTAGAACAAAGAAGTTTAGTGGATGAACACAGAGGTGCTCTGGAGCAGAACCACCCCAAAGAGCCTCACTATCCATTGGAGCTAAAAGCACCCAACACAATGGAGCTATGGTCAGCAGGGTGGCTCTGGAGGAGGTGTGTGGTCACCTCCTGGGGCTCTGACACGCAGGGAGAGGAGCCCACACTCCTTTTTTGTCAGGGAGCACTGGGAGTCGTGGCTGCACGGCTGCAGATCCATCACGGGTACATCAGAAAGGATTAACATCCTGCCTCACTTGCACAAAGAGAGGGTCCTGCTTGGTGCCAAATGGCCATGTGCACTGCCACAGAAATAATGTCTTGGCAGTCAGCAGGAGGCAAGGGAAGCCAAATTACATCATTCACTCTCCTTTCAGGGGGGATAAAAGACTCTATTTACTACTTTGGCAGCCGCCAGCACCACAGCTGCCGCTGGTCACATGTAAGGGCTGCAGAGGGAGGGCAACAAAAAATAATTGAATCCTCAGAGCCTGTGGATCCTCTCCATAAAACACCCCTCACTTGGTGCAACAGGGGCTCTCCTAGAGCTCAGATAACCTCTGCTCTGTCCCACTGCTCTCTGCTGGGTGACCTTGACCTGTCACTTCACCTCTCCTCTTTCCTCCTGCTCATGGTCCTGTTTATTTGGCTCACAAGTTTTTGAGGGCAGGGATTGACATGTTATGTGAAGGCAGTGCTTAGCTCAGCACTCTGCCAGTCTCGCCTGGGTCCTGTGGCACTCCTGCTCAGAATGAAAACATCAGCTCTAACTCTAATACAAATACATTGAAAGGGCCAAAGAGGGATAGATTTTCAAACTGAGAGGATACATATGTGACATGGATGTAATGAGATGTGAAGTTCTGCCACTCCAGAGCACCTTCAGCTTTGCAAATGCCTGATGGAATATGTGCACAATGGTAAGAGGTAAGTGGTGTGGCCAGAATGAGCAGCAGAAGCAGTTAAACAGTTTTAAAAAATTTTAAGCTGAAACCCAGGAAGAGAAGCTGAATTCATATGAGAAAGCAAGAATAAATGCCTCTGTGAATGATTGTCAGATTCATCTTTACAGCAAGAGCCATACAGCAGAAAAAATACACCTACAGGGCATAAACAAAAATGAACAAGTGTTTAATTGCATGGCCTAATACGTTTTAAGATTTGTGCAGTTTTCATCACCAGAAAGCTCAAACCTACCTGTCTGAACACATCTTCTCATATGCTTCAAGCAACTGATAATTATCAAACACAGAAGGGAATGACCCCATCTTAATTTAAAATGTATGCTCAGGTGACACAACTCAGTTCTGCTCAAGCAAACCCCTGCAGAATAGTAATGTGATAAATGAAGACTAAAACATCCCCCTAAAAAACTAAGCCCTTCTCTCAGGACAGAATGCAGGGCCAGTTTGTGGCACTGCATTAAAAATAATATGTAATTCGACAAAACCTGCTAAAAAGCTGAAGGAGCTGGTGCCTCAGAGAATTTCTGTACTTTTAAAACAAACCATAATTGTCCTACTGAGACAAGCTGAGGAGATCCTCATCTGCAGAGCAGATCCACAACTTCATTAAGAGAATCAGTGTATTTTGTAACTAAATGAGATTCTGTCTCGCTGGCAGGCATATTCTGCTCACAGAACAAAGAAACCACACACAAATATTCCAAAGGGAGATGTCCTTAAAAAAAGTCATTGTAGCACCATCAGACTGAGGAGTATGCCAGAAATGATGACTTTGTGGAAGAAAAAAAAAAATAGGAAAAAAAGATAGACTGACAGGAAATAGGAAGCAGGCTAGATGTGTGTGACAAAAATGTCTTGAGCATTTTATCTCTCAGTTAATTCCTGTAAGTTTCTGCTTGTTATCAAGCAAGTTCTGTGTTATTTTTTCCCCCAACATTCAAAAATCACTGCTGCCCACCAGCCTTACGGAGCTGGGTGTAGGGACAGAGCAGCACCCTCAGATTTGTTGGTGTTGGTTTTTTAGAGCATCTCCCCAGCACGCAGAGCCCTGGAGAACAAAGCCTTGGAGGTTTTCTCTCACAGGCACCAGGCTCCCTGCTCATCTCCTGGTGTCCCTGTCCTCAGCTCCATGCCTGGCTGGCCACATTAGCCTGAGATGAGGAACTGCTTGGAAGACCAGTGTGAAGACTCACAGCACTAAACTGCTGGGAAATGCAAACTTCTCCATGCATGGGAGCCAGCCAGGCTGCTGAGCTGTGAGGAAACACTCAGACACTGATCCATGCTCTGTGTTCCTGCTCAAAATCTGGCTAGGAGAGGAAAGGGATAACAAGACCCCAGATCTGGCAAGTAATGATAACAGAAGGCAAGAAAAGGGAAAAGGAAAAAAAACCACCAGTGATCTAAGGGTGCAGATGGTGGTCTGAGATCTAGAGTATTTCTGTCTGTCATGTTTTACTTCTCTCCTTTAAGATACACAAAAGTAAGATAAAAAGGGGTCCTAGAGGTAAAACCCAAAATTCAGTTTTTATGAGGGACGTTTTATTTTTCCCTTATACGTGGCAAATCAGTAATTAGTGGTTTTCAATTGTCAATAGAAGAGCAGAAAATTAGTAGGTGCAAACATTTTCAATAAAAAACATTTCCAGTATATAAGTTTAAAGAGAGTCAAAATTTATGTAAGATGTTAAGTTCTCATTCAAGGAATTTTTTCCCAATTACAACAGACACAGGTTCACTCAAAAGAAACCAGCCTGGGTAAGATGTTATACTTGGATAGATCTGCAGTTAAAGGAGATGAATCTCTGGTGAGGTCACTGCCAGCCTGTAGAGTCACATGTTGGGCTGACACCATTACTTCATTACAGTTTACAAACAACAGCCCCATCTCAACCTTGCTCCAGATTCTTCTTAAATTTCTCAATTCTGAAAAAAAAGTGTTTTCAGCATTTATGGAGAGATTAGCTCTGATATTCATGGCAGCAGGAGAAACAGTCCAGAATAAGAAACATTTCTTAGAAAATCCCTTATTGATGTCTGTCTTTTACATCAAAAAAGCCATGTCATGCTGCTAATCTCAATTGTGTGTGTTAGATAGGAAAAGATCAAGTGCCTCCAGGCAACACAGACCCAAATCAGTTAGGGATTTAACTCTAATTCCGAGACAACAAGCTGCTTCCAGTTTGTTTTGGCTGGCTCTAGAGCAGCTCTTTGCACATGAAATCATTATTAAACTCTACTCAGAAGTCAGCTGCTAACTTTTGCAGTCTGTAGCACTCTGGTATTATGTAATGCCAGCACAAAACTGCACTAATAAATGGGATGAATCATCCTGAACAAGTTTCCTGGAATACAGAGTCACATGGAAAATATTAGTAGTCCAATCTACAAGTGATGGATAAGTATATCATCCAAATAAAATCGTGTGCTTACCTTATCAAGCCCAAAACATTCTTTTCCACTTACAGTACAGGACTTCAGTTTCATGAACCAAGTTAAAAATCTTGTCTAGACTCCAGACAGCATCAAGCCCCACTAATACCACTTCCTCCAGAGTCCCAATTTGCTTTCTGGATGTATACACACATTTTATCTTAAGCCATGTAGTCCTTGTACACAATAAATTCCTGTCTTGACTAGAGAAAGTTTACCATGATGCAGGTTCCTTCAGAAGAAACTTGAATATTTTCTGCATGCTGAAGATGCTGTAATCATGTCAAGTGCTGAGCAAAAGGAGTTGAAAGAGAAACTTCATTGTCTTTATGTCTATAATCAGTTATTTCATGGCTTTAATATTTTTTTTCCAAGATTTTGCTGCATGGCATAAAAGGCCAGAAAGGCAAGACAGACATTGAAGCATCTTTAAACAGCTTGGAGAAAAGAGAATTAATTGTGTTGACGCTATCAGATTACTGTGGTAAATCAATGACATTTTTAAAGCAATCTGTAGGCTGAATATAACAGTGAAATGAATTTATCTGCACTTCCTTGTCCTATTTTTCCTGCACCTAAAGAAGCAGGAGCCCCACCCTATTTCTTCATACATGAAGGTTCACCAGGAAATGGGAAGGATCAACCCTGACAATTTTTCCAGAGGTTTCCTGAGATGCCTCCACAGAGCAGGAAGTTCTGTCCCTACACAAAGATGTTTTTCAAATAACAATCCTCTTCTTCTCTGCAGATGTCCTACCCAAATTAAAACCATGCTGGAACCCATGGAGGCTAGAAAATTCATTAATGGATTTGAGTGAAATTGCAGTTTTATGGAATGTAATTTCACATATGGGTAGCTACACTATCTATGGAGTTCATGGTTGAAACAATTTAAAGCACTTCTCACCCTAACACAAAAGATAAGCTCATTTTATGAGTTTCTGAGCTTCCTCTAGCCCATAATAAGCACCAATATATAATGTGAACAACAATCTTGTAAGTCAGATTGTGAAGAGGAGCTGAATATTGATTTATTGCTGTAAAAACACAGCCCTGTCCAGGGTGATATGCACTGCCCTGGTGTTTCAGAAATACAATCTGAGGCATCAACAAGCCTGCAGTTGACTTGCCAGATAACTTCTGCTATAGGGTGCCTGTTTTTAAATATTTAATTGATGTACTTTTACTTTAGGGAGATGTTTTCCATCTCCAGTTTTTGTGAAGCATGACTGGCAAGTAAAACGTAGTCTTCTCTCCAGAGAAAATAATGTAAATATGCTCCACTGCAAGCCTCACAATGATTACAGGAATAATTTGTAGACCTCAAATTTGAGGCACATTTTAGAGTCATATTAAAAAGAATTTATTTTTAGCTTGCTTTGGTTAACCAAAAATCTTAAGTTTCCTGCTTTAAATCAGTGTCTGGTATCCAATACCTGGGGTTTAATCTTCCATTCAAACCAGCTCTTCTGCAAAAAATATTTCTTACCTGATTCACTTTATCCCTTTTATATTGCATTTAGAAGATCCTATCACAAGCCATAGGCATGTTTAATATTATTGAAATTGCACTGCTAATATCCATATCAATTATATTTTGAGATTTATGTTTAGTGTAGATATTAATGCAGTCTGGCTTTTCTATTTTTACTTCTGCAAATATAATTTATTGAGACATAAATAGTAATATTAAACCTATCAAGTATAAACATCAATACTTTACAGCACTGTGTAATTTAAGAGTTACATGCATCTCAATTCAGTTACAGTCCTTTCTGAATGCTCAAATCTTAACTGCAGACTGCAGCTCACCAGGAATTCTGAGTTTTGAAGCAGCAGGCTGTCAAGTAATGCAGTACTAACATCTTGAAATAAACCTTTCAGGAGGGCTGGGGAACTGGCACATGGCTGGAACATTAAAAAATGCATGGTTTCCTTTTTTCTTCTTTCACTAAACACTTACTGTGTGCACGCTGTAAGCCTCTTCCCCATCTCGCAGTCAGTTCAGATTATTTATATTTTTGGTGTTTTAGTGATTCAGAGATGTATAGGAAAGGGGCTGGAAGGAACTGCTGTAAGTCAGCCACCAGGTTCTGCCTAACACCCACCAGTGGTGGAAATGCCACCCTCCACAGGTAACATTGCTTTGCTTTGTTGTTCAACGTGTCAGAAGAATTTTAGTGCATGAAAGCAGGAGTAACTGGTGAGCACTGGTGTGTGGTTTGGCAAAGAGGCATCATATGTGACAAGGTCTGGCCAAAAAAACCTTTTTTTACTTCAAACGGATTTTTTTTTTTTTTTTTTTTTTTTTTTGTGAGCCATAATAAAAATACCTTCCTCAAGGTAAAAACTTGCAAAGCAGGGATGCCTGTTGCCCAGTTAAAATAAAACTGGCAGTGAAGGTGGGATTGTCTAATGGTTCAATCACTAAATAAAAGCTTTTTAGCTTTTATCTTACAATGGACATAGACAATGTAAACTGGAAGGGCTTTTCCTCTAGAAGTGTATTTCCCTCTCCTTTGGCTATGGAGGGGACATCAGTGACTTGCCCTAAATGCTTAAGTTACATGAAGCAGCATAAGATGAAGTCCAGCTTCAGTGACTGCAAAAGAACTGATGATATTCCTGATTTGTCATTGTTATGATGAGCCCACATTTAGGTTTTTGAATATCCATGGGTACACAGTGCTGCCTTCAACTTTAAGCTTAAAAAAAAAAAAAAAAAAGCACCTTATTATTTTCACAGTTGTTCCGAGCAAGCACTGAAGTACCACTGGCATATTTTGGACTGAAGGCACCAGGGAGAAAGTACCTTAAGATGAAGCAAACTGAGAGGGAAGCCATGAAAGTCATGTTGAAGGCAAAAGTTTTGTGCTGCCTTGGATCAGTGAGTTTCCTGATGGAGATAGATGCTTGTACTTACCAGGGGGAGCTACCTCTAGACAAAAAGCTAAAGACCACATTTGGCACTGTCAAACACTCATCATCCTTTTAGCACTTCAAACTGTAAATCTGATCATGCTCTGAAACAGTTTCAATGAACTCTTGAGCTTACAGCCCTTTTACCTTGTATAACTTTATTTCCTTTTTCTGTTTGGCAATCTGATTTTATTAGGATTTGTCAGTGTAGTCAAGTGTGCATCTGAATAGCTTGAGAAATTTAACAGTGCAAGTAATGGAGAATCATGTCCTGTTGCACTTGGAGGCATCTACCCTTAAATAGAGAGTTTTTTCTGCCACGTGCAATAACTTCTATCTTTCTATCAGAAAACTGATATAACCCACCTTTGTATGAAAAAGAGTAACTAAACACTAGGTTGCACATGCATTCCTCTGAGCCTACACAGAAGAAATATTGCTACAAAAAAAACTACACGAGTATCACTTGTTTATTTAAACATCTCGTGACAGTGTGAGGAAGAAACATTTTTTAGTAAGAAAAACGAGATCTCCCAGTGCTGGAGAAATCACAGTACATAGTCAAGGATTTCCCACATCAGTCAAATTGGAGCTGAAGATGCTTTGAACAAACCACACAGACTCCAGCCTGACACCCCTGTGTCCCAGGTGAAATCCCAGCTAACAATTTCAGTGCCAGTCTGTTGGTGCTTCTCAGCTTCAGAAATCCTGCAGGGGATGGAGGTATGGTCAAAGAGCAGGGATACCTAAAGGATCCCTATTCAAATTGGTACTGTTGACAACATAGATGAAGGAATGTATTTGTGGGTGAGCAGTGGTTCCATATATTTAGCTTTGGAAATATTTGTGGGATCAGCTGCATTTTTTCACCTCATGTATGATTAATATTCCCTAGTTGGTGGGGAATACACCCACCAATATTTTAGGACTTTCTTTTAAGATCTAAAAACGCAGCTGACAGCACACTAATCTGGCTAACTTTGACCTCCTTTGAATTTTAGATTTTAGTAGCAGTCATCTAATTTTAGACAGTCTGACCAAGTTAAAATAAATGTGGCACAGACCATGAAGGCAGCTATTCATTTATGAGCAAGAGGCAGCTACTTTCAGTACAGATGCTTATTGTGGAAAAGGCAATGATCAAAAGAAAATGTTGGGGGAAAAGATGCAGAGAGTTACAGTCCCTGCTGTCAGGAAATTTATTAATTTCAAAGCATCATTGGTGGTACATGGAGAGGTGAATTATTAAAAAGTAAATAAAGATTCTCTTTAGGTTATATTCTCTGTGTAAAACACTTGGGGTTTTGCCTGCAGCTGTGCAGGTAACGCAGCCATTATTCTCTCAGCCCTTGTTCTCATCCCCTCACACACCTCATGGCTGGAAAGGAAGATTCTGCTTTCCTTTGAAGTAGCTGGAAATGAGAATAACAACACCTTTATGCTGCCTAGCCCTCCTTGCTGGCAGGTCTCAACCTTTTTTGCAGAAGCCATCAGCATAATTGCCCAGATTTTACCAGTGTGGAGACCAGCGAACAGCAAGTTGTGTCTAAGGATGCACAGTGAGGTGGCAGGAAAAGCAGGAGGAGCTCCAAGTCTTCACCTGTAGGTGCTGAGGACGCTGTGCATCCTCCCAGAAAGGATTTATTTCTTTGCCAGGGTGCTCCAAGCCTCTGCTACCCACCAGCCTGGGGCCTCATCCAGAGATTTAGACTTCATTTCTTGTCATTGGACACTGCTGGGAACCAGGGAAAAAGCAGCCTTGAAGCCTTGGGTTTCTCAGGCAGCTCAAGGACAAGGAATTTTAACAATGATTATGCACCTGCAGGGTGTGTGTCCTATGTGATGTTTTGCAGAAAGCATGTTTTCAAAGAGGTGTTGCCTTCTTGGACCAATGAGCCTTTTCTATTCTGTTTTGCATGAACCACCCTTTATAAGTGTAGTGTTTCTTTAAATAAAAGCTCTCTTTTTGCTTCTCCATTACACAAAGAACTATGTTGCATTATCCTTTCCACTGCTCATATAGCCATAATGCAACAATTTCTCCCACACATTGGGTGCCTTGTTTGTTCTCCTGCCAGCCTTATTCCCCAGCCACAATTCCCTTCTGCCTGTTTAGCATTCCCCCCACTGAGGTGCCCATCAGCAGGAACCACACTTCCTGTCACCCCCATTCCAGTAAATTAATCAAGCCAGGCCCTTCTAGTACCCCTTCATATATTATGCTTTTCATTTTTCTGACCATCCTAATAGCCCTTGCCATCATGCATTCCACTTTAAAGCAATCCATTTTGATCCCAGGTGACCAAATTATGCTGCACCTGCCAGTGTGGATGTGTACACCCCTATCTCTGCAGGAAATAACTCACCTAATCCATCTTGGGTTTCCAGGGTCTTTGAGTTTTCTGTCATGTTGACAGCCTCTGTGCAAGGTTACATGTCTTTATCTTGTCTTTCCTCTGCCATCCCAGCAGAAGGGCCCTTAATAGCAAGCATCTAATGGCAGCAAGTATTCTTATAACTCATAGGTCCATGTATGATTTTTCACTCTGTACTGTGAAACTAATCCAGTTTAAAATGCCCCCAGCTTAAATGGTCCTCAAATTCTGCCTGTGAAATATTCTGAGTGCCCCGTCTGTACCTGGGATGTGTCATCAGCAAGTTAGATGACTACACTCCCACTTGTTGTGCAAAATAAACCATGTATCTTCCAAGGTAGTCCTTGAAGAAATCAATTTCTTCCAGCTCAAGACGTGTCCCTATTTCTTTGCTCTCATAGAGAAAACAGTGATTTTATCCACCATTAAGGAGTCAGGGCTGTGTGCATTTTCATGGGGTGGGGAGGGAAATGAAGCAGAATCAGGAATATCTGTTTTCACACTGAAAATAATTTGGAACTAATGGATAAACTTTCACAATATGATGCACAATAGAAAAATCTGAAGGTAGCTGTCAGGGCAAGTCAGGGCAAGGTAGAAAATTGATGCAGTTTCAATAAGGGCTAAAGGCAGCAGTGCATGGCAGTGCTGTCATTACCAGAGGACATTAGTGCTCTGTACACAAAGCAGGAGATGGAATGACAAGTGAGAAGGTAGGGAATAAACAATCCATTTGGAAAAGGCCCTTTGTTTTCTTCTCCCCAGAGAACTGCATCACGAGGAGAAAAACATCTTTAAAGGAAAAAAATATGGTCAAAACCTTGAGGTCTCAGAATAGGGAAGATCTTTTATGTACATGCTTATCATCAGCTTTACTCACAGAATCACAGAATATCTAGGTTGGAAGAGACATCAAGACATCAAGAGACCATCAAGTCCAACCCATGTCCTAACACTTCAACTAGATCATGGCACCAAGTGCCACATCCAATCTTTTCTTAAATACATCCTTGGACAGTGCCTCCACCTCCTCCCCAGGCAAAGAATAACAAAACTTTAATGTCCTTTCTCTGAAAAACTTCTTCCTAATATCCAGCCTATATGTCCCTTGGCACAGCTTGGGACTGTGTCTCCTGGTTCTTTCACCAGGCAGCAAGAGAGCCAGAGGACTCACTGCCTTCTGCAAGGAGGCCCTGGAAGAGCAAAGGAGACTCTGCTTCAAACTGAAGTGTCCTGGAATAAGGTTTTAGAGCAAGAGGATGAAGGGGTAGCAAAAAGTTTTTGAAGAGTTATCATGGGTACTAATTTGGTTTCTGGACTGCAAACATTAGAAACTATAATAATTAAGGAAAAAAAAAATATGTGTAAGAAATGCCAAGAAAAGACAGCATGGCTTTTGCAAAGGGCAGTCATATATCACACAGCCTCACACATCACACAGTTCTCAGAAGAGGTGAGGAACTAAAAAAACATTAGAGCTAATATAGTCTTTGTGCATTGCCCAAAAAATGGCAATGAGTCATTGCTATTGCCATGAGTCAACAACCCTTACAAAAACTAGATATTCACAGCACAAATGACAGTGATCAATTAGAAGATGCTTAAAAATAGAAAAATTAAAAGAAAATTTAAAAGGAAAGAAAAGACAAGAATAATTAGATTCTTCACAGTATAATACTGTCACTTATGGTGCTAGTAATGGATTGGATCTGGGCCCAGGGCTCCTCAACATATTCATAAACATTGCAGGAAGCAGAGAATAAGAGCACTGATAACATTGGTTCCCACAAAATTATTTTAAAAGGCTATTCTGAAGCTGACTGTAGTATTTCAGATGATCATGAGTGTTTGCATTTAATTCCATATTAGTAACTGCAGTGTGGTGAAGGGTGATACAGAAATAGGCAGTGCTGACACACAGATGAATGTACATGCATGCAGAGATGTACAGCCTCTATATAATAATATATATAACATTATATACAGTCACTTAGGTGGTAATTTACTTCTTGTCATTTAAATCCTTCAGGATTCACTGAACACTTTGAATACCTGACACATCAATGCTCAGGAACTCGGAAACAAGGAATATTAAGAATGATTAGGAAAGGCAAAGAGAAGAAAAATCAAGTAGCATTATGCTACTCTGTATTATTGCTCTGTATTATGTACTTATTATTAATTTCACCCAAATTCAAAGGGATGTACTGGAACTAAGACAGAGATGGGAAGACCAAATTTACTCCACAATTTTGTTACATGGAGAGTGGATAGACTAGGTGACAGATAATACATAATAATAGACCAGATAATAGAGTACAGAGATGGAATATGGCTGAGGTAGATACGAAGAATGGGAAGTGATTTATTCACTGTTTTTCACAGTACAACAGCAGGTAGACTGATAATGAAATTATCAACCATCAACCCCAGAGTAGAGAGAAAAAAGGATCTTTTCACACAAGGCCAGGGAATTAATTCTCACATGATCCTGTGGAAAATACAGAATAAATTTGCTGCCAAGAGCCAGTGGGAGTCACTGAATACAGGGCTACTGGCCTAGAAACATCCAATCCAGGTCAAAATTCTTCAATGAACAGTTCCCAAAGTTGCCAGTTTATGCTGTAAGAAGAATCCCTGTGTATCTGTTCCCTCTCTGAAATTCTCTTCCTAACCAGCATTAGTGCCAGGTTCTAGAGGCCACCAGAAAGCCTCACTGGGACATGCATGTATTTGCAGTTTTAGTGCACTTCAATGAAATCACATCATACAAAATCTTGAAATGTCTCTAGTGTGTTTCCATAACTCAGATTTTTCTCTTATAGAAATAAAGAGAAAAGATGAAGCATAACTTCCTTCTTTCTCTTTTTGGGTTGGGCTCTTTTCCTTACAAAACAGCAGCTGCTGATAATCCTAGTTTTGCCACTGGTACCCCCCCAATGTATTTGCAGAAGTAATCACTTCATTCTGCCTGGAAATGCAGGAGTCTGCCCTTTTTCCTCCATTTATTAAAACAAATAAATGAACAAACCACACAATTAAATAAGGTCAGAACTATTCTGTAAAAATTCACATCCTCAGATGAAATAAATTACTGTAACTTTATTGGCTTCAGTGGAGCTGTAGCAATTTACAGCAGCTGAATATTGCTTCAGCACTATGATTCAAGTTATCAAGAATGTGAAATGCTGCAATATTGATTCAGAAAAGTCTATTTGAATTTATTTTTCTAAATTAATTTGCTCCCAGATTCATTAAACATTGTAGGGAAATTGTTCTAGAATGCACATTAAGTACAAAAATGTAGACTGGAGTCCAAATTCACCAATGCATTTAGGCAATCCTGGGCATTTTTAGTCTCATTTATGAGACCCTCATGGCACAGGATGGTATCAATTGCCTATTTGATAAATATCATCCATATGGATTTTTTTAATGAAGGCCCAAATATTACTGCTGTTAGTTTTTTGTACTGGTAGTATTCCAGTAGCAGCCACAGAGAATGTTCCCCAAAAGACCTGTGGACATACCCTGCCTTGAGATATCTCAATTTACAGACAATGTTGGGAGGGTTCATGGAAACTCTCCCTTCAGACTAAGCTTAGGCAAGTGACCCTTTTGCCATTCCTGTGTGTAATGGCAAATTTCCTTCAGGTATCCCAGTAAAAATAGTTCTTCAGAAGGATCATGAAGGAGGAAATGACCTTGTCACTCAGTTTTTCTCAGACAATCCACCCATAAAGCCAAGGTTGAAGAGAGCATAAAGGGCTGTCTTGAGATTGCCATAAATGTGTCATTTACTCATTGTAGCCCCTCTTCTCCAGTAATTGTGAAGTCTGGGAGCAATGCTGGCACCAGGATTTGCTCCTTTCTCTCCTAAATCTCTTCAGGGCAGCAGCACCTGGTTTATGTGCACCACAGACAGCCTGGGATAAAGGAGGCACCCAGGAAGGCAGAAGGAGCAGGACACAATGTGGTGACACTGGGGATTATAGGACATCTAAATTTAAAGGGTGTTAATGATAAAGATGGTAATTTTATGCTGCCAACAGAGGTTTGGGGCTCCTGTGGGCAGGGAGGAGCAGAAAGATAACTTGGGGCAAGGAGGGGCACAGCAAAGATCTGTGTTACTCAAAGACTGAGGCAAGGAAGGCTAAGATGAGCATTTGGGATGGGATTCAAAGGTGGGATGCCTAAAATACCATGAAATAAATTACCCTGAAAGAAAATGGGAAAGCTTTCATGTAGCTGTAGTGCCAAGAAGGCCCAAGATGAGGGAGGAGGATCTCATCATTTTGGATGTGACACAATTTCTCTCTCCCAGTGCTCCATTTATGAAGTGCTAGTCATATTTCATTTCTAATGCTTGTCTTGGTTTCAAGTACCCAGCTGTAAATTTGCTGGGTGATAGCCTTTAGACATGTGCATATGTACATGTGGATGCAGGTTTTTATAAGAGTCCAGTTTTTAGCTGAGCCTCTAGAAAATACTATAAACCAAGCTTCAGTTTATCAATAAAGCATGATTGTAAAATTGTAGGCCTGAAAGACATGAAAATTATAAGACTGTCAACAGTAAAAAGGAAAAATAGATTACAAAAATAAAAAAATAGAGGATATCCATCTAAAAGAGAGAAATATTATGAAGACAGCATTGATTTCTCTTTACCCACATGTACTTTTGATACCCATAAGGTCCTCAAGGATGCTTATACTAAAAATTTTTGAGAATCTGGGTCTTGCCCATAAGGAGTCTGCATGTTTTAATATTATATGTATCCTAGCTAGCCTTTTTTTTTTTTATTTATGGTATTTGCAAGTGGCACCATAAGCAAGTGAAAGAGGGGGACAGTTTTTCTCCACTCTCCATGTATTTATCTTGTGTGTTTGGCAACATTTGGAAGCAGACCAAAATGAATTTAAGTCAATACTCAGTTTTGTTTGTTCCCTTTATAGCCCATTTCTCCTCTTGGTTTGCGTGGGTATTTCCAACAGCAACAGAGAAGGGAAAATATTTCAAAGCAAGGCAAAATGTGGTTATATAACAGCAAACAAAGGCAGGAGGCTTCAAGGGGAAAATGTGACTCCTGAAAATAATTTTAAGAACTTATCTTTACACAGACTGCTACCCACAGTAATATAATTACAGAAATATAAACCCCCCACACACATACCAATGCACAGAGTAAATACAATTATACCACTGCTTGTATGGGCATAGCTTGCTTTATTACAGACAGGAAAAAGATGTGGTGGTACTAAATATGTGCACTATACATCCATGATATAATATTATTATTGTTGTTATTAATAATAATAATAATAATATAGCAATAGAAATAATAATTAATCTCAGACATTAGCACTCCTCATACATGCATTCAAACTACTACAAACAGCAGATGTAGAGCAATGCTGTCTTTCCTCCACCCCCACACTCCCCTTATTGTAAGGTTCTTTCTCTTCTGAGCTCTTAAATTGTCATAAGGTTGCAGGGTGGCCAAGCCAGCCACAGGAGAGAGATTTGGTTCTACTGATAAGCAGTTTATTAGTGGTTTAACTCCAAAGTGTGTGCTTGGCTTCTTTGTGGCAGCTGCTGGAGGTGAGGACTGCAGAGCTCCAGCAGCTGTCAACACAACCCACACAGCAGCACAATAGTTGGGGGAAAAATTGCTGAAATTAAACAGAATATGTTGAGTTAAAAGCACTTTTCTAAGGCAGCCTTTGGAGGTGTGTATCTTCCTAATGGCTTGCTGTAACTATGGGAACAAGGGCTTTCCCCTCTCCCCCAGGTTTTGCCTTTGCTGTGTTCAGTGCAGGGCTGCTCCTCCTTGTTCCTTGGGCTGGTGGAGACAGCAGCATAAATACTTCTATTGCAATATGTGTGTAGCCACCTACAGAGAGTGAAAAGGCTGATTTTCTTCTTTGTGGCAGGCACAATGTTAGGTAACACAGTTAACTGGCTGTAATTGATAATTTGCTTCACTCAGGTTTTTTGCCTTATTTGCTCTTTCTTTCTCTCCCTTATGTATGGAGGATCTTAAACCTATCAGAGGTTTTGATGTCTCTTGAAAAAAAACAAAAAACAAACCAGCATTTGGAAAGTGCATTTGGCAGTGCATTTAGTAATGTTAAATTAGTGTGAATTCAAATCATTTAACTTGCTCCTTTAGCAGCTGATACCAGGAATACAAATTAGAAGGTGAAATTAAAATTGAACTATTAAAACTGGAAACTATCAAAACAAAAGAGCCTGGGTTTCAGACTGAGGAGAACAGACTGCTTTTAATATGGCAAGAAATAAAAAAGAGGGGGCCAGAACTCGAGTTTAATGAGCACATTTTCTTTCCTTTGGAGGACTGGCAGCTCTGTAGAATGTGACTGAGGATGCTTGCAGGGGCACAATGGGCACTCACCCTTCCTCCTTCTTTTGGTGGTGATCAACACCCAGCTCACTGCTCTGCAGAGAGGAAGAGCACAATAACTGCTGTGTCATGGAGCACTCTCCTGCTGGAGAAGGGGAAAATGCACACCAAATATCTCTGAGTGCTGCTGAGGAGGGGTTGTGCTGCCATTCACGGGGATGTTGTAGCTGAAAGGAGACACTGCAGCCTTTATCTCTGCCCCAGGCACATCTCTTCCTACATCTGAGAGTGAAAGGATGCCACAGAAGTGGATTTTTTCTTCCTCTTATTTCTTTGATTTAAACAATGTCATAGCTGAAGGAGAGCAAACCAGCTGATTCCTCTGAGTACTGCAATCATGCAAGGCTGCATTTTATGTGCAGTTTCTCCCAGCCAGACTCACTGTGTTCAAAGCTTTAGGGCTCTGTTTCCCTATTCTTGTCTCCTGGCAGAGATGCACACAACCAGATTTCCCAGTTCATTCTCTGTACCTTCCAACATGAAAAGCAATTATTTTCTACCAGCATTTTTGGTCTCAATTTTTCCTTCTATCTTCCATCTAATTTTGCTTTGAATACTCTTTCACTGGGAAGTTGAATCAGATCAAATGAGCTTTGCATTTTGGTTTGAAGTTGATGAGTTCATTGTTGTCCTGAAGCCTTCCCAGGACTTCTAAACTTGGGGAATGTGCAGAAAAACTTCTTGCTCCACATCCCTGTAGCTTCATCATGAGTCCTGCACTTCTTGCCAGCTTGTCAGTGGCTGAGCTGTTGGAAGCAGCCTGTGGAGGGGCAGTGGGGGGAGGCAGTGGAGATGGGGTTTGGTGGCCAAGCCAGTGCCATGAGATCCAGTGGGATGATTTTTGTCTGACCTGAGAGATAATTCCTCTAAATAATATCACTATAGTCAAAAGGAATTATAATTAATTCATACAGAAAGAATATAATTAGTATTCTTATAAAAGAACTGGCTGCTGATGTACTTCCTAAAGAAGTCCAATTCACAGACTGTGTTAGGTTAGTGCAGTCTCACCAACAGATCTTATGTGTTATTGGCAGTTTAGCTTCTATTTAATAATCCCTGAAATAATGATGGGAGGACAAAGAAATAGCTCAGACTGAAGTGTTTATTGCCCAGGTGAGCAGCAGTAAGACACATAAGCAAAAGAAGTTTTAGGGCTAAATTTATAAATCTGTCATATGAATAAAGTGCAAGAGCATCTCTTTTGACCTCCCTGTTGTCAGAGTCTTCCTGAAAGCCTCTGTGGATGAACTTGCTCTGAATCATAGAATAATTTAGGAGCTAGGCCTCTTTGTCCAGCCCCATTTCCTCCACATGTCCCACCTGCTTTTCCATGAGGCCACACAACCAACATCCCTCACACCAGGTGGCTCAGGGCCTTTCTTCAAGCCTCTGAAGTCAAACACCATAAAGCCACAGAGCATTTATGAGCAGCCTAAGCCCTGGATCCAGCCCACAGGAAAAGGATTTAAGATGCTTCTCCAGCTTCAAAGTGTTCCATGTCCTGGGAAGCTCAGGAGCAAGGGAGGTGTAACCTGGGAGATGCTGCTGCTTTCTGCACACTGCAGACCATGTGAGTCCTTGTGTCTCAGTGCCCAGAAATCTCTCACCCGAGGCAGCAGTGAAGAACTCAGGAGAGGTTTGCACCCCACGCTTTTCCTGCAGATTACACAGAGTTTCCATAAATACCTCTGCATCAGAAGACTGTGTTTCAGGCTCTCACACATCAGAGGGAATTTCAGAACCAGGCTAAGCAGGTGTGAAGTGCTGATAACTTCCACCTGCGCCCTAATCTCCACTTGTCTCTGCTGTAACCCTATCACAGCAAAGTACACTTGGGGACACGTGTTGTGATGCTGCTCCAAAGGTGTTCTGTGGAGGAGAAAATGTCTGTTCCATTGTCTGCCTGGGCATGACAGTCCATGGAGGAGCTTCTCCACACAATGTTTGAAATGAGGAAATCACTGGAGGGCCCCCCTTTCTCAGTTTAATTTGGTTTTTAATTCTTCACAAAGTTCCTGCTAAGGAACACTAGATACCACGATGGGGAGGAAATCACTCCAGTGTGCCACACAAAGTCAAACCTTTTTGTCTGACCTGAGAGATAATTCCTCTAAACAATATCACTACAGTCAAAAGGAATTATAATTAATTCATACAGAGAGAATATAATTAGCATTCTTAGAAAAGAACTGGCTGTTGATGTACTTACTACCTTATGAAAAGATTTTTCTTTGGAGTGATGGAAATAAACTAAAGGCCTGAAAATCCCTTTTTATTAGTCTCAAGTGCAGGATGATCACATTTACCACTTGCCAGGCAGCCTTTTGGAAGCTCAATATTTGAAAAAGCTGTACATCAAATAAAACATACAGACCTGACTATTACAGAAGTTGTGTCCTTCTGTGCTAATAGCTGAAGAACAAGCAATCCTCTCCATCTTCATGTCCATCTATGCAGTCAAGCTCAAATTGATTCTTAGACTGATTTATAGATATGATATCAAAAAATCTGGGAGGCTGTGCAGGGACACACTTATTTGTATCAACTACAATGTCATCAGCTAGGCCTGTGTTCTTTTTTTCTCCAGCAATCATGGTGCATGTTTAGCAGAGGGAGCCCTACCCACAGTCCTGGTGGACACTTATTTCTCCCTTGAAATGTTTAAGCAGGAATTGTTTGGGGGAAGACAGGATGGCAAAGAACAAACTGGGAACACTTCTAGTAGGGAAAGGCATTAATTCACAAACCACCTCACTCTAATTTTGAGAGTCAACAGCAACAATAAACATCAAAGCTTAAAGAATATGAAACAAGGAAATCTTCTTACCATGCATTTCCATCAACCTGTTAAGACAACAGAATGGTACAACTTTCTTGACCCAAAATATATCTATGTGTGTTGTCAAATTTCTCAAAATGCTTTGGCTGAAATCATTATGATTGTTTTATTTTCATGGGAAATATTGAAATACTTGTTTAATATTGATCTAGCATTTTGCAATGACATTTTGTTTTGAAATTTACCCTCAAATAACACTCAAAAGGGTGAAAAAATATGTAGGGGAAAGAAAAATCGATTTTTCTGATTCAAAAGCAAATATTTAGTTAGACTTGGAATAAAATAAACTTTTTTTTTTTTTTTTTTTTTTTTTGCTGAGGCACAAAAACTGTGGGTAAATTAGAACTCTACTTCCTTCCCTAGTTAAGTTCATGAAAACTCAATTATTTTTACAGGTTTATTTGTGACATAATATATTAATCAGGCTTCAAAAGCTCAACTGACCTATTTGTTCCATAATTTACAAAACCTGCTTGCTAACACTGATTTTGATGAGTGAATGACACAGTTCTGTAGGAATGCAGCTGGAATTCTGTTGTCCACATGTAGTGGATAAAGGCTTAATCCTCTTGTATTTCTTCTCTATACAAACTGGCTGGGAAGGAGTAAAAAAAATTTGCCTGAGTCTATTTGATGAGCTGGAAAAAAAAAAAAAAAAAAAAAAAAAAAAAAAAAACAAAAAAAAAAAAACACCTACTGGCATGCTTGCAACATTATTTTAACTTTATTCTGTCTTTCTTGCACCAAACAGGAGGGATGAGTACAAGTGATATGAAGAGATATAAAACATGATAAAGAGCATCCCTGTGGAGTTCAAGGCCAGGCTGGGTGGGGCTCTGAGCAACCTGGTCTGGTGGGAGATGTCCCTGGCAGGGGAATGGGACCAGATGATCTTAAGGTCCATTCCAACCCAAACCATTCTAGGATTCTATGGAAATCTTTCCTCATCTTCGACCTCAAAGAACTGACTTAGCCATATATATATATATTTTTTTTTTTTAAATAATTCTTCTATTTCAATGCATTTATTGATTTATGGTTTTGGCAAGTTGCACCCCAACAGGGTTGTGTTCTCTACTCTGCTATGCTGCTCAGGGGAGCAGTAATTTTGGTTTCATATATATCTACACCAGTTTAATTTTTGTGCTCTGAAGTCTGTCTCCCTTTTTGTTCTTCATCCTAGAGATAGCTTAAAGGTTTAAGAGCCTAAATGTGCAGCACATAAAACTGAAATAAAACATGAGTATAGAGTGCAAGAAATATCCTCTGCAGGCCAGGTCAGGTGGGATGGAAGGTTTCTCTTTAAGCAAACATGTCTAGCTGTTTGCACAGATTTTCAGATATCCAGATTTTCCACTATCATACAATATCAGCATTCATTTAATCTTCCCCATGCTTTTCTTTAAAGGTGGTCTTTTTCTCATAACTTAATCCCAGGAACTCCATCCCTGATCATTTGCCCAAAAGTGATGAGAAAGTATAGCTACACACATTATTTGGAAAAGTGGCACCCAAAGTGATGAAAGGAGATTAGAATTCTTTATCAAATCAACTATTTCGTGAATAGCAAAAAACTGTGCACACACCAAACAGCGGAAAATGGGGTTTGTAACAGAGTAATAGCTCGTAATTGGTGTTGCTGGGAAAAGCAGCTGAATCAATAAGCACTAAGGCTGCAGACTGGTTCTGCTGATTGATCTCACCATCTCGGGGACTTCTGAGCAACACAGTTACTATGCTGGCCATTAAAAAAAAAGTTACACTTGTTCTGAAGAGCTACTAAATAACTAAAACAATACTATTGTTTTAAAAGGTCTCCTAGCTCTGCCGTTTCAAATCAATTTTAATCGTTTGAGGTTGTTGCCTTTGAGAGGAAACATTCAGGATATGAAAATGAAGTTCAGCTTGGTGCTCTTCTACCCGAGAAGCTGTTTTAGAAGTCACTTGACTCAGACAGACTTTCACAAGATATTTTACATATTTAATGCCATGTCCTGTCTCCACCAGGACTTGGGGAGAAGCTGCATTTCTAGTTCCCTTCTGTGGGTCTGTTTTCATTAAGTGTGTAGTAAAGGTGCATAAATTGCCATGGAAATCTAAAATATTCTCTATTTGCAAGGAGATCTTAATTCATAATGGATGGGGGGTACCTTTGTGCTACAGTCAGGTATCAGATCTTTCACCAGGTGTTGCTTTCACCTTGAACTGTTTGCTGTCTGACCAGATAGCAACCTGTATCACTGTGCCTGAGGGATGTGAGCATTTCCAGAGCATCTTCAGACACCAGAGATCACTTGTGGCAAGTATTAAAACCTGAGGTGTTCATTAAGTTTCAAGTGTATGAATTGCAACAAATCCTCCAGGGGGCATTTGAGTCTGGAGGAAGCTGCGGGAGAAGAGGAAGAGCATGGGAGAAGAGACTTTCTCCAACTCAGTATCCTTCTAGGGAAAAGCCATTCTTTAGGGAGAATGCCAGAGGATCAGTTCCCACCTGACAGATGTGGAAATGGCCAGAGAGTTTTTCAGTTGTGGGATATTGACAGAGACTATCTCAAGCAAGTAAAAACAATATAGATACATATTCAAAATTGGTTTTCTCATTTAACTTTTACCTTTACAGCAGTCTCTCATACACCTTGCTTAGTCTCTTAAGTTGGCTGTACTGAATTATTTGCTGTCTACCATAAGGTTTAAGTAGCATCATGGATGACTGTGATGATGGGAGGGAGAGGGAAAGGGAAGAGGGAGAGGAGAAGAGAAAGAAGAGGACAGGGAGAGGAGAGGGAGAGGAGAGGGAGAGGAGAGGAGAGGAGAGGAGAGGAGAGGGAGGGGAGAGGAGAGGAGAGGAGAGGAGAGAGAGGAGAGAGAGGAGAGGAGAGGAGAGGAGAGGAGGGAGAGGAGAGGAGAGGAGAGGGAGAGGAGAGGAGGAGGAGGGAGGGAGGAGAGGGAGGAGAGGAGAGGAGAGGGGAGAGGAGAGAGGGAGAGAGGAGAGGGAGGAGAGAGAGGAGAGGAGAGAGAGGAGAGAGGAGAGGAGAGGAGAGGAGAGGAGAGGAGAGGAGAGGAGAGGAGAGGAGAGGAGAGGAGAGGAGAGGAGAGGAGAAAAGAAAAGAAAAGAAAAGAAAAGAAAAGAAAAGAAAAGAAAAGAAAAGAAAAGAAAAGAAAAGAAAAGAAAAGAAAAGAAAAGAAAAGAAAAGAAAAGAAAAGAAAAGAAAAGAAAAGAAAAGAAAAGAAAGAACCAAGCTGCTGGTGCCCAAAGCCTCAATTCAAAGCTGCTGCTAACAGACAGAGGAGCACTCAGCTGAGACAGCTGGAAGCCTTTATGGGATCTCCCCAAGCCTTTCCTCTTTTAGTTACAGATACTGACAATGTGAGCCCCAGTCTGACTGAGGTGATCACCAAGTCCCCTCATCTACCTCATTTTCTGAGCTCACTGAGCATTTGCATTTCCCTTCAAGTGCCAAACCCAGTGCTGGCCAGGTGAGCTGAGCTCCTGTTCCTCTGCACAGCTGGAGATCTGGTAAAGAGAGCTGGCTGGCTGAGCCCTGAGTATCCTTTGGACATTGACACCACCCAGCTCTGACTGTCACAACAGGGCAGTGGGACAGGAAAGTGAGCAGGCAGGTTTCTGAGCTCACTCTTAGCTGTAGGTAAAGACACCTCTGAGCAGGAGAAATTAAGATCTGGTGCATGTATTCAGTTGGCAAACTGAACAAACACCCACCAGTATTCAATTCTGAATGGATTATCCAGACATTTCCTTGGATAGTAACACAGGTTTGGAAACCAAGCATGGTTAACCATATGGATTAACAAAAAGAGAGCATGTTGCACTGTAAATTCTTTCTGTAAATGCTTTAACATGGCCTCAATAATCATTGAACTACATAATCTCCCTGAAACTTCAGACTAGGTAGTATTAAGTCCTTGCAAGGTGAAGAACAGAAAAAACAGTCCCAGTCCTGCTCACTGATTGCACTTTAGGAAATATTTGTCACCATGGCATTTTTTGCCATTTGAGGCTCTTGCACAGAAGTGAAATCTGAGGGGTGCTTGTTCCACATGCTTCAAGAACCATCTTCTGAGAGCAGCTTTCCATGAGAGGCAGGAGCATTCAGCATT
This sequence comes from Muscicapa striata striata, assembly GCA_030060385.1. Classification (NCBI taxonomy): domain Eukaryota; kingdom Metazoa; phylum Chordata; class Aves; order Passeriformes; family Muscicapidae; genus Muscicapa; species Muscicapa striata. The sequence goes on along the minus strand of JAREIS010000137.1, from coordinate 36,542 downwards.
GTCAGGCAAATGGGGCTCAGCTAAAAGGCTTCCAAAGGCCACCAAACCTGCTGGGCCCCTTGAAGCTAAAAGGAGGCATTTGGGAGACACAACGAGGCATTTCCATATTTTCTGTTGCTCTGTATTGTGTTCTCCACTGTGCAGCCATTTAGACAAGTTATTTTTTTTAAGGGTCTTTCCATTCCTCTTGCTGATGCCACATTTAAAGCCATGAACTCCCTGCAATAAGAAGTAAGGGATAGAAGGGTGTGTGAAAGTAATTAGATCTTCAGAGTGTTCTTTCTAAAGCTGATCAAAATAAGAATATCTTCTTAATTGTTTCCAGCAACTTCTAAATTAATAGAGAGGTCACTGAAAACACTTCTGATTAGGAGAAAATAAAAATCTGAGGTATATAAACACTCCAGAAAAAATATTAAGAGTTTAATTTTTAGAATGAGGATGGTGGCAGTCATTACAGAACTATGTATTTTATGTCTTTAAATAGAAAAATTACCATATTTCTCCATAGTGTTGATTGATATTTAGTTCTTTAGAGCAACCAATCAAAATTAGCTTTCTTCTGTCTGGTTATAATTGAATTTATTCTGACTTTAGCAGCATTGATAGAAGAAATTTCTGTTGATAATTCCTGTTCAAAACCACAGAAGCATAGAATGTCTTGGGTTGGAAGGAAGCTTCAGGATCATGTCATTCCAACCCCCTGCATGGGCAAGAACAATTTCCACTAGACCAGGTTGCTCAGAGCCACATCCAACCTGGCCTTGAACACTTCCAGGGATGTTCTTTACCAGGAGAAACTCAACAGGAGTGGCAGTGGTCAGATGCAAACAGATGGGCCAGGAAGAAATGGCAATGAAACACTAATAAAAACTGCAGCTCCAGTGTTGTTCTGTCTTGGCGCCCACAGACAAGGAGAATTTCAGCCACGTCTGAAATTGCTGGGAACTTCTCCCAGGGGAAGAAGACAATACAGAAACAAGCTGTCAGGAGGACAACAAAACCTGGCACAGCAGCGTAGCTGGCATGTAAATTTGACTTTATGACTCCAAATGAGGGCTGATCCTTGGAGGCAGGACTGTAAAAGTCATAACAACTGCACTGAGCTTAAGGAAACAGCATGAACCCAGCATGAATTTTACATGGTTAGAGAAAAGGACAAGCTATGGGCAGTGTGATCAGAAATAGATAGCTGTGGGTGAAGTCCTCTCTTTGCAAAGAGATTTAGTCTTGCTTTGAAAAGAGATTCAAACCCCAAGCAGAAGTCAGCTGAGCACAGATAAAGGGTCAGAAGAGTGTCCAAGATCTCCACTGAAGTTACCTAAGCTGAGCATGAGAGAAGACCACAAGGGGAAGGGCCAGAGCCAGATTTACATTTTGGCAATAAGGATAAACTGGAGCAGATAGATCAAAGGACAGGGATAGGGAGCATCAATGTGGCAGGAGAGCAGAAGAGGAGCCACTGGTTTTCAAAACAGAATGAAGAGGGGAGCATCAGGCCACAACACTTAGCACCAAGAGGAGGAATGGGAAGGAAGATAAGGACTTCTGCAGGGAAAACTTTAGCCAAAGTGATATGAGTCCCTAAGGAAGAGAAGTCAAGCAAATCACTCAGACACTTAGGCTGGGGCTACAATTTTCAGATGTGACATGGACAACAAAGGACAGGCAAAAGAGGCAAGGTGCCAAAAGCAGAGTCAGTGAGAGGGAGGATGCAGTGACACACAGTAGAGGAAGAAGAGATGTGCAGAGGATGGACTGGAAGGGCCAAAGGTGGGAGAAATGGGCAAAACCAGGCACACACTGAAAATGTGTGGTTATGAACCATGGCTTATCTGGTGGAAGAAGGGAAGAGATTGGAAGGTTTAATGAACAGAAAGGTCTCATGAGAAACTCTCCAGGTATGTGAATTGTAAGGACATAAAGAGGGTGCAAATGGAGGCACTGGAGGGACACAAAGGAGAGGAAGGAGGAGGGAGAAGAATTCCATGAAACAAAGCAGAGAAAGCTGGGGTTAGAAAACATTGCAAACACACTGCACTAAGATCCCCAGAGCCTACAAATGGCATCTTCCCTTTGTTTCAAGAAAGGTGAAGGGGACAGCACTGTTTTGACTTAGATCTTCCTTGTTTTGCCTGCAGCTCCTGCTTTCCTGCATGCAGTACAGCACTTATTTCAGAGAGGTGAAAATATCCTTAAGAATGGCCATTATCTACATTACACAGGTGGTTCTGCTCCTCCACCAGGCACTTTGTAAACAACAGCTTCCTGGCTAAAATGAAACTTCTTTTTTTTACTTGGCAAAAATATTAACACCAAATACCTTTTCCTATTTTTCATTCGAGGCAATGGGAAAAAGAAAACTTCAGAAGTATTCATATGAATATTTAAAAGAAGGGAAAATAAACAGTCTAGATATGCTGCAATTCCATCTCATTCCCACTGGCAAAATGATGCCAATACATCTCTCCAAAGAGCTGTTGCACTGGCATTTATTGGTCTCGTCAGCTGCTGATTGGAGGGGGAAGGAGGTAATGTTCGAGAAAGCAGCATATTGGAGGGATCCCATTTCGTGCTTTGGGATTTGGGCTTGCTCACAGCATTACCCAGCTCCACCAATTCATTTCTCCTTGCACACAGAGGTTCAGAGCTGAATCAGACTCGTCTGTGCCTTCCCCTCCCTGTTCTCCCACTGCTGAAGGTGAGAAGTGCGAGCAGAGTGATTAAAGGGATTCCAATTCCATGCATCAGCAATTCCTCGGGAAGCCCTGACTTTATTTGCTCTTATCTGTGAGCCATTTAACCACTTTCTGACAGAAACCATACCATGCTTAATTCTTACCCTCAAGTGAAAGCGTACTTGGGATTGTGAAGACAATATTCAGGTTTTTAAAAGTATCCATACTATTCCCAGTGTTTTAGTTTGGGCTGAGTGATTGTTGTTTTGTTTGGGGTTGTTTTTTTGTTTGTTTTTAGGTTGGGTTTTTTGGGGAGGTTTGTTTGTTTGTTAGTTTTTATTTTGGGGGGGGGTCTGTGGGGTTTTTTTGGAGTTTTTAATATTTTGTGTTTTGTGTGGTTTTTGTTGGGTTTTTTTTGCTTGGTTTGGTTTGTTTGTTTGTTTTTTTTTTTGGGGGGGGGGGGGCCTTGGGTGGGGGGGTGGTTGCTTTTGTTTGTTTTGGTTTTTTTGGTAGATTTTTTTTTCCCTGGAAGGCCAAAATTCACTGCTCAGCTCTTCCCACTGCTATCTTCTTTCTCGTGTCTTCCTGCTCTGACAGCAGACAAATGATACTTCCTGTACCGTGTCACTGGAACCCCTCCTATCTCATATCTGTATCCTGTAGCACATCTGATGGGATAAAGATAAGGAAAGCTTTCCGGTTTTAGTGCAGAAAGTGAGAGGTTGGCCAGGTGCAACAGGAGCAGCCCACACTGCATTAATACACAGCAGCCTGAACTCGTGAGTTATGTCCAGTTTGTCCTCTGAGCTGGCAATAAAATCCAGAGCTCAGCTGTGGAAAGCCTGAAAAGAGCTGGATGCAGGGAAGAGCCGGATTCTGTGCATGCCAGAGAGCTGGAAGAGCCCTGCCCAGAGGCATTTGTGATGCCAGCCCGGGGAGTTCTCGGGCGGGGAGGGAAAGCTTTGATGATGGAGTGGAACACATCCCTCCCGGGAGAGGTGGAGACGGTGCAAAACCTGCCCGGCTTCCCGTGAAAAGCCTCCCCCATCGGGAATGCCTCTGCAGCAAGGGACAGAACAAAACCTGCCCCACCTGCTGCAGTCAGTGAGTCAGGGGTCTCTGAATTCTTCAGAGAGAAATCAGAGTGCAGGGATTGAATTAAAGCCTGTGGATGGATTGAAGTATATTAATCTATTCACTCATAAAGTAGATGCTTAAGTAAAAGTAAGTTAGTAAGTTTTAGTGTGAGCTCTAGTGCTTTTAGCAAGTGAAAGGTTTCAAATGGCAAAGTTGCAGTGTGAGTTCTAGTGAAGGTTGAGAAACATGCTGATGTTTTCAATAGAGGCTCCAGGACCATGGTTGTAGACAGGACTTAGATATAATAGAGCTATAGTAAGAATATTGCTTATATTTTTCAGATGGAACAAGATAGGTTGTATGAGTAGTCTATACGTAACCTGGTGTGCTAGGAAACTAGAATTCTAATAGGTTAAGGAGTGATGGTCTGAGTTTGTGTCTTAGCTTATTGGGAAAACACTATATAAGAGTTTGTATTGGGGAGAGTTGTTGCTTTTAACCAGGCTTTTAGCGTTTTGCTTTTGCCAGGGCTTTTTAGCCATTTGTCATTTGCTTATTGCCACTGCCTTTTGCCATTTGCTTTTGCTTTTGCCATTGCTTTTTGCCATTGCTTTTGCTTTTCTGTTTGCTTTTCAGACTGATGTGCTTTGTAATAAATAACCTTTTTAGCAACTATTAGCTGCTTTGCTCATTTAAGATAACCCGATGAAGCTGGTGCATAGAGCACCAGAGGTCTGTAACCTCACACCCATTGCCTTGGCAGTGGGACTAAAACAACCCCAGCAATCTGAAAGGCAAAGAGCAACCTCCTCCTCAGTGGGGTGACTGCAGAGGGACCATAACAGATCAGGTGCTCTGCAAGTCAAAACAAATTTAACTGGCTTTGGTCAATGTGATGAGGGACTGGGCAGCTGCAGGGGAATTATGCTTTGCAATGGTTTAATAGGATGTAGGCAAGGCAGGTTTCAAATGGCCTCATGAAATGAGAAAACTCAAGAAAATTAAAAGGTTTTAGTGAAATATTTCACTGTGAGCAGAAATCACTCACCAAGTTTTGCCATTAATGAATAGCTTTGTGTTAACTAAAAGCTGTGGTTTTGTTTGAAATAAAAATTGCTGAAGTCTGGCTGTGACGTGTTTTCTGCTACTAAATATTTCTAAATCAGTAGATACAGCAAGTCTCAGCTCATATGTAACCAACAAAAAAACCTGATTTACTTGGCACTGCTGAAAGGCAGTTATGGGGAGAAAACCACCTCCTAATGATAGAAGGTTCTTTCAGAATATTCTGTGTCTTGATGTTATCTCTTCTCTAACCTGTTCAGAATTACCACATAAATTCCCTCTCTGATTTCAACAGCGCTGCCAGCAAACATTCCAGAGTTAAAAGTAGAAATCCTGAACAATTTATTCATAACCTTAGCCTCATTTTATATTTGCAAAGTACCGGCGAATGCATTTTGTATTCACAAATGTGGTTATTGCCAAGAATTTTTCAATTAATCCTTCAGTGTGCATAGCAAGTATTCACAGGATTTAAATTTTGAGCTTTTGTTATGTAATTTTCTTCATTTGGGTAAGTCTCTGACTTTTAACCCATGCAGCACTTCCCCTTGCACAAGAATTTATGACACCATTTCTTTGTGTGAGCTGGTGAAGGAAGATTCAGAGATATGAAATTATCAGCCAACAGCTGATCAGCACCAAATTAGGCACTCTTGTAAACAGCACTTCTGACAGATTTGGCTACAGAAGCTCTTACCAGCTTCAGTGAGATTTTTGTGGTGCAGGTGATGGTGATCTGGCTGTTCTGTGTAATGTCTTCAACATGTTCACAGTGCCTTTCTGGCAGAGATTTTTAAATGGTATTTCAGCATAACTAGTTACAGGATTACCTCCAAGTAAGACATGAAAAGACTAAATTTATCATGTGTCTAATCCCTTTATCAGGAACAGTAATGATAGGACAAGGAATAAAGGGTTCAAACTAAAAGAGGGGAAATTTAGGTTAGATAACAGGAAAAAAAATTTACTGTGAGGGAGGTGAGGCATTGGCACAGGCTGCCCAGGGAAGTTGTGGATGCCCCATCCCTGGAAAAAAAAAAAAGAAGCAGGACCACAAAAACTCCTTTGCCACAACTTTCCTCAGGCCATTGAAAGCATTTTAATTTGTCCAGGCTTTTTTTTTACCCTCTTTTCCTTTCTGTGCTATTTTATATTGCCATTCATACTTTGATGTCTTTCCCCTTTTACATAAATGATTTGCCCTGACACCAATATACCATGGAGTAAATGAATCACTGCAGCAGCCATTATGAAAATATAAATCACTGGTTATCTGTTTCTGCATGTGTAGGCAGACAATATATTCAGTAATAAACCATGTGCTGAAATTGAGAGATTTATCTGCTGTGTAATCTTTGGGAAAATGCTTGCACCTAATACGGATCTGTGGAACTGTGATCTCACCCAGTATGAGGTGGGTGTGGAGGAGCAGGATTGGTTTCTGTTCTGATAAAAGAAAAAAATGTAGCCAAAAATGCATCCATTCCAGAGTGAAAAACAAAAAACAATATTCCACAGAGGATTAAAAGGAATTGCCAAATCAAGAGAAAGATAAAGCCATAATGGACAGGATGTGGAAGAAATCCCTAAGGAACAAACAGCATCCCATACAGCCTCCCAGTACACAAGAAGAAACAGGAGCAATAAGAAGAAATAGTAAAAAAAATGTATTATATCTTGAATTGCCCCTCTGACTATATTTCCAGCAATGAAGATAATCCCCAGAAGCAATAAAACTAACAGATGTGAACAATAATAATTCCCAAAAGATAGTCTATTAGAAAATTCCTCCAGGACTTTTTAGCACATTATCTCCCAGAGGAAGCCAGCAATTGGGGAAATCCTCCAACCTATTTGTCAAAGTGAATCATCAGCTGGGTTTGATGTTAATTATGGAGGAGGTAAGGTTCCCAAAACTTTCCCCACCTACCTAGCCATGCAGAGGAGGACAAGTTCTAAAAACAACAAAAATAACAAGCACAGAGGCAGCAGCTATTTGCCATTGCTACATCAACAGTGCAAGGGTAAAATGGGCAGGGTCTAAACTCACCTGGCACTTGCAACACCTCCCTCCTTTGATCTGATTGCCCATCTGATGTGTTCTGCAGATGGAGGGAGGTCCTTACATGAGCCACTGCACAGAAACCCTTCCCCCATTTTCAGTGTCTCGTTGATAACCTGTCACAGGGCACTGCCAGGAGAGTGCTCAGCCCTTGACAAGTTCAGGCAGGAAGTGGAGATATGAACCTCTGAGATATCATCCCAATGCCATGGAACATGCCTGTGCCAGTCCCATGGAAATCAGCTGGAAAACTCTGCCTGTGCATGAGAAAGGCTTTGCTGCTCCATTCTTGGAGACAACAGCTGGTGGTGGCACCTGATGTTGACAAGACGGAAACATCCAGGGAATTTGGGAATACCCTTAATCTTTTTGCAGTGGCTGGACACAAATAAATAAGTAAATAAGTATCTGATGAGTGACAACATCACCCTACTCCCATGAAAACCAGATTTTATTTAACTGCAGAAAATACCCAGTTGGAGGAGTTTTCTGAATCAAAAGGTGACACACACAAAATCATGTGTATGCTCATCAGGTAAAAAGAAAGCTTCTGGAATATTTAATTATTTTATTATTACATTTGATAGGGATTTTTTTTTTAATAGATTCTTTTGTTTTTCACATTTAAAGCTGCTGAAACTGAATACAAAAGGCATCTTTTAATGGTAGAAGAATAGACAGTTTTAAACTTCCACCTCCTCTGTAGTACTTTGATTTCTAGCAAGACAAAAATTGTGTGAATAAAGGGGGGGAAGCCTTAGCTCCACGTGTTTTCTGTTCTACAACACAGGAACAAAGAAGAGGGGTTTTTGAGAAGAAATTTCTGGAACATCTGAGGAGGAAAATGGCTTTGTCTTTGAAGTACCTGATCATATTTAAGCATCAGATCTACATCTTCTTTATCTTTTGATTTTCCAAACTGAGGGATAAAATGGAACTGAGAGTTTTCTGTCTCCTGCAGTATGTTTGAGATAATAGAAATTGCAGCTTCAAAGAAGAAGACAAATGAAGGCAGAATTGATCCATGCCAGTTCCTTAAGTATTTCTGGATTATCAGGAGGTTAAACCCTTGCAGCACTTTGTAGACCACTCCATGTGGGTCCTCTGGAGCAGTTATGACTTTCTGAGGCTTCTCCAGTGCTGGCATTTACTAGTTGCCTCTCCATTTGGGGAAATCAAATTTTTTGTGAACTGCAGTGACACAGAGGAAGTCGGGGTCAGTGAGGTGCTTAGGGTCATTAATAACTAAAATAACTCAATAACATTTATTTCAAAAGGAGGCTGAAGTTAGATTATAGTTTTTAAGTCCTTCAAAGTACTAACAACAAAAGGACAATACAAAGAAGTACTCTGACATCACATTACAGCCCTAGGGACTTTCTGACCCTTCTGCTGGAGAGAAGGAGAAAGGATGCAAAATCTTTCCTTTAAACAGTTTGTGTTGTGCTGAGATTCCATACAGCAAATAACAAGGCACACATAATAATCATTTATGGCTGTAGCTCTGAAAACCAGCCCAGTCTCTCTTCCAGGTAAAATTATGCCCATCCTTCAATTCTTGGTTTTGCTTATGTAATTTTATCACACAAACAGGTGTGATCCCAAGCATCACTGAAGTTTCATTGAAGGGGTTTTGGTTGATGGGAAGTTTCTCCACTACATCTAAACATGAGTACACTTTATCAGGAAGACATTTGCCTTTTATAGGTGGGAAGTTATACTAAATGACACCTGTTAGAAAACACTGAAACGTGTTTTATCATGACTGATTGCTTAATCAAAGGTATTCTGTAAAGAAAAAAGACAGATCTCTAAATGTTCCAAGAAGAAACACTTGAGTGAATACTAGTGGATGATTTATATTAGTTAGCCCACAACAACAAGTATTTCTCCTACTCCTGTGAGCATAGTTTCACATCCAATTTATATTGCAGTCAGGTAATGTGACTTGCCATCTGCCCACACAGGACAGACAAACATTTGTTTTCAAGCATCTGTGCTGGTGGTAAGGTTACCACCCCGGCTCCTGTCCCATTTTTTGCTACCAGTTAGCAAAAAATCAGACTGCTTTTCTGATTGCTCCCTAAGCAATTGAGTTAAAATGACCTCTGTGAACAAACACCTGCCGCTGGGTTTCTTTGAGCTGGCCCTTCCCAATTGGACTGCAATGAGCTGGGGAGTGTTGAGTGAGTTCTGTGCTGGCAGGCAGAGAGCAGCAGCTCCAGCTGCAGCACAGCACCAAGAAACTGAGAGCAGGATGAGGGGAGCACCCTGTCCAGCAGGGTTCAACAGGGAGGAGTTTCTGTCCACAGCCAAGGTGAAAAAGTGTTCAGAAATGTCATCATGTCAAAGCACTGTGCTACAGAAATGCAATTGTTTCTTTCTCATTTCAGAATGCTGTCACTGAGGCAAATGCAGAAGTGAAACATGTATTTCCAGATATTACTGAAATTTGTAATTTATTACAAGTTGTGTTTGCTGGCACTTTTTTCTCATTTCCTTTCCTCTTTGAGGAAAAAAAATCAACCATCAAGACTTTATCTTGTGACAAAGATTTATCAAGTGACAAATTAAAGGTTTTTTTTTTAAGTGTCAGATTATAAGTGGAGGAAATCTCTACTTTCTACCTCTGACTGCACAGAGGAGGTCATAAGTCCTGCAGAACATATTTCTTATTTGCATTTTAAATCAAAAGGCAGAACTTTTGCTGTCATTTTATTCCACAAAGTGACAAGGGAATGCAGTACTTTTTTTTTGTATGTAGATTTTTTTAAGTCGGTTCTTTTCAAAATGGACATTCAGAGAATGATACTAAAGGTGTCCTTGCCTGCATTAAAGGAAACTCGCTCTAATTTATGAGTCTTCAACTAATATTCACTAGTCCTAAGACCTTGCTGCATTTTGAAATGGCATTAGACTGGTTGGTTGTCAGCTGTAAGATGGGGAGATTCATTCCATCCTGAAAGAATTCACAATGCATATGGCCTTTTCACTAACATAAGTCAATGGCTCTTGGTGTTTGATCCTATTACAGGTGATAAATATCCAGTTTGCTCAGAGGATCTCCAGCCTCAATTACAGCTCCAGCAGCAGTCTGGAGAAGTTCTGCCTTATTGTGCTGTCTCAGCCTTTTCTTTCTGCCCCCAGCACCTCCCATGTGGAACAAGAGTCTGACCTCAAACACTGTGCATGCCTTGAAGACATCTGCTGGACTGGTCCCACTATTCTGAAAATTCATTCTTTCTTCCATAGTAATAAAAAATCTGTACTTTTTTGATACTTCTGGGTATTTTTTTACACTAAGTATGCAACTATTCTACAGTTGTACACATGCAAGCTACTTTTCAAAATAGAGGCCTCCTTACATGCTGTGTGGGGGAGAAAGGATGTCAGACAACTCTGTCTGAGCCTTGGATCTTTGATAGATGCAATGTCCAGACAGAGGGGCAACAATGAAGCCACTGCTATTAACTGGAATAAAATCTCTGGGTGGAAAAGATGTTATCAAAATCATACCTATGATAGCATGTCCAATATATTAGTCTATGCTTAAATATTTCATTAATTAACTTTAAATATTTGATTAATTATTCTCATCACTGCCATGAAGTTTTCCATTCTGCACAGAAGCAATAGTGTCTGTCTAGAATGAAACACCTCTGCTCTGAAGCATTTAGATAAAATCTGAAGAGCAGCTGTCCTCTGTCCTCACTAGACAGTAGAGCAGTTTATGGAATTTGTGATCCATTTTTCACCTGTATTCATACAGGTATTCGGATCTACTAATTTCTAATTTCCAACCAGAGAAAGAATTATTCCAAAGTCTTTCTCCCAGCCTTTATTTCAAAGGGAGTTAAAAATTATGGAAATGGAACTTCTCCTCGTGGGAGAGGAAGCCTAACATCCTTGCCTGTTTTTCTTCTAGACCTGATATAATTAAGTCCCAGAAAAGCTCCATCTCACCAGCAGAGAGTTTGATTTTAATGAATAATGCTTTGTTTTTAAAGCGTGATGTGTGTCTGCAAGAGAGGTCTTGGCTTTATAAAATGTGGTCTTGGAGAGCAGAACCCTCTTGAACCACAGGCTCACCACAGGCTTTGGCTGGATGAGGCTTTGGTACAGCAAGGGCGACCTGTGGAAATGTTCCCTTTGTGCTTCTCCAGCTCTTTTCCCCTTCTCAGCAATAAATACTGTGACAGACAGACACCACAGTGCTCAGAGCCAGCAGAGCTCGTGGAGCAGTTACACAAGCTGCTCGAGGCAGAGCCAGCAGTCTGCCACAACCATGACCTTAAATAGCTTTTCTTCCTATGCCAATTCAAGCCATGGTTTGACTGTACAGCAAATCTGGCTTCAGAGCTGCTAGCACAGGAGCAGGAATGCTGTGTCCACATAACACCAAGCATTGATCCAGTATAAATTCACTCTGCCTGCTCAAATCTGCTGAAACAATATCAAGAGGTTGTGTTCATACAGGAAGGCTTCATTCCATACCATGTATTCACACCACCACTCTGCTCCTGATCATCTCACCAGTCCTGCCAGAGCCAGCAGGAAACCAGCACAGACCCTCTCCTCCTCTCCTCTCCTCTCCTCTCCTCTCTCCTCTCTCTCCCTCTCCTCTCCTCTCCTCTCCTCTCCCTCTCCTCTCCTCTCCTCTCCTCTCCTCTCCTCTCCTCTCCCTCTCCTCTCCTCTCCTCTCCTCTCCTCTCCCTCTCCTCTCCTCTCCTCTCCTCTCCTCTCCTCTCCTCTCCTCTCCTCTCCTCTCCTCTCCTCTCCTCTCCTCTCCTCTCCTCTCCCCATTTCTGTTTCTGTCTCCCTGTATTTATTTAATTAGCACAAGCCCCTCTTTCCTCACTGGATGGTCTAGGACTGCTGTCTCCTGGCCACCTCTCACACTGCCTGAAGGGCATCCATGAGAAAGAAGAGAAGAGAAAGAAATCTAACATTTCTGATCATTTGCACTTGGACTAAAACACAGACCTGAGGATCACTGGATGGTATAGTAACTAGAGGACATTTACTAATATTTAAATATTTATCACTTACATAAGGTTTTTGAATGCTGCACATAAATGACAGTAACCACGAGCACACAGTTCAGTGCTTTCATCTTAGAGACAGAATTGTCTTACATCCAGAACAACATTAGCATAATTTCCTGAAGGAATAAACCCACTAACACTAATTAAAGGAAAAAAGGTCAAACCCTAAACAAATCATAAGATATGCATAGTTCTTCACATGCAACTCTTTGTACAATAAAAAAACCCTTGAGCAGTAACTTGGACACATAACTCTGCACTTAAAACTTCGTGTTCCTGATGAATTATTTAATCAGAGAGAAAATACAGAACTGAACAGGGTTCAGCAGATCTCCTTGTATTCTTTAGGGGTCCTGCAGTTCTCCTCTTTAGTGACACTGGTATTTTCCTCTCTCCAGCTGCCACTGCCCCTTCTGGCTCACTCCCCCTTAGAGGAAATATGTCTCAAACATGATTGAAAACAAAAGTTTCTCTGCACATGTTGGAATGGGAAGTTCAGTGGTGGTTTAGGAAGGCATAGTCATGTCCCTTCTCATCACACTGATAAGAATCCCACTACTAAATCCAGATTTATAATACTGATTTTCATCCTTGATTTCAGAAGAAAAAGCAGAGCAAATTCAGTCATAGCACTCAGGAAACATTTACCACCATCAAAATACTAAAAACCTCTTTTGATTGCAGACTTGTGTCCAGTTGCATCAATACTTCTCCATACAGACCATTCCCCTGAATAAATATTAACTTTTCTGCTCAAGCATCAACCAGTTATTCACATAAGCCTCATTTCTAACATAATGACACTGGCAAGAAATAGATAACACACAAACCAAGTATTTTCAAATCTACCCTGGCAAACACTTTGTGTCCTTTATGGGATGATTTGCTGTGGTGTGTTGCATTACTGTAGCACCATTACTTGTTATATTACTGTGTTTGGAACAGGCTGTCAGCAGCAGATGGACTATTACTGATATGCAAGTAGGTGAGATACAGTGGCTGCACAAATTAAATCATTGTTTGCAGATCTCTGTGCTGGTTTCCCCTCAGTAGAGGGCCATAACAAAATGGTAGGAATTCCTCAATGTTAAATCAAGGCTGTTTTTTTATAATGCAATATAAAAAGCAATGCAAACAAAAATTACTTGTGAATCAAGGTTGTGAAAGCCATTTCTATGCATCGTTAGTGTACGTATTTACAATAAGATAAAAGATGCACAGGGATTTACCCGTGAGACTCCCATAGGGGAGGCATATGTGGAATAAATCTGTGCACATCTTACTGCAAATTTACTTAAGTTTTTAAGTGTTTGAGTAACTATACGACTTAAATTTACATGTAGAGTTTTAATGGCTAGTTTTGGCAGATTTTAATGCTTTAAATTAGACAGGAATGTATTCTTTGTCTCAAATGTGGGGCCTAAATAGCATCTCCCAGGGCAGCTGGCTTATTAACAAAATTATGCAAAACAAAGCCAATTATGAGTCTTTTTCTTGCCTAACATCAGTTGCAATGGGGTCCTCTGGTCATATCCAGTCTGTAATGAGGAGGAGGTGGGATCAGGACAAAGAGCATCCTCACAGATGGTGAGCGAGGCAGCAGCACACGAACAGGCTGTGCCTCCTGTGTTTGCTGAGATGGGGATCCATCCAGAGCACACAAACAGCCCCTGCAGAATTCAGTCACCTACAGGGAAGGGACAGTGGCTCAGTGGTCCAGTTCAAGACTAATAATTTTTTTAAATAGATTTTTTAAAATTTTTTTTTTCAAGTTTATAAAGTGCCATCACGAGTGCTCACACACACATACACTGGGGAAGGATGCTGGCTCATAGAGGTGTCAGCAAGCTCCTGCTGTCTCTTCATCCTTTGTGTCTTCAAGACTAATTCCTGAATGAGTTTCATAGAGGTTATACCTTTGTGACAACTGAGCTTGGCTTGCCATCTGCCCATCTTTCTGAGTCACTTGGGAATCCCAAGGTGTACACAGAGAAAAATGGGTGGAAGTTACCAGTGGATGATGGATTGCAAGGATGGACACCTCTGCAGCAGCACAGACACACCTGTGCAGCCTGAGCATCCCTAGCCATGGCAGAAAGCTGTGGCTCATCCCCAAAAATGCCTGCACTCTTATCTGGGTGTGAGCACCACGTTGTGCTGGTGCAGGTGGCAGGTGTAGCTGGGAGAAGACCATCTCCCTCTCTTTTATCTCAGTCAAGAAACAGCCCAGCCATGAAATGAAGCTCTGCATGCCTGATTGCCCAGGAGAAGGATGCAGCCCTGGGAGGCCAGCACAGCCAGCAGCAGTGGCCTTGAATCCTGGCTGAATTCAAGCTGGGGTGGAGAACCCAGAGGAGTGCACAGGCACATGTGGAGCAGTGACTCACAAGGAATTTGCTTTGTCTCCTCTAACGGGCAGAGATGATCTGCAGGTCCTCTGCCTCCCACTCTGGACCCCAAGTGAGTCAGAAAGCTGAGTGTATCAGCCTCCTGCAAGCTGCATCACGGGGGAGTGATGACAGCCATCGTCACCATAGTTGAATTCTTCTCAGAGCCATGGTAACAACGCTCCTAATTAAGGGACACAAAAAATGAGCAGTCCCTCCTTCCCACTCCTTCCTATGCATACACACACACATACACACACTCAGAGAAAGCCCAGAAAGGGATGATGCAGCACTTCTCCTGACCTGAAGGATATACCAACTCCAGAGAGGGTGAATGTACCTGTGGGCAGCCTCATGTGTGATTCTCCCTGCCCCAGTGTCTGTGGGGTTTCCAGAGGCTATGGCAGCAGGACTGCATTTCCACAGGACACATCAGACCGAGTTTTGGCAACAAGGGTACACCAAACTGTAAAAATCAACATCCTTGCCCTTCAAATTTCCTGTTGCTTCAACTGTGAGGTGCTCAATGTGTGTCTGGAAGTGACTATAGGTGTCATCACTGAAGGGGCTAAGATTTTTCTTTAACTTCCAGACAAGGAGAATCACCTCTTTCCCAATGAAAATGAGCCAGGCTCAGTTTTTTTATTATGTCTCCAGAACAGAAAGTTTAGGCTAACCAGATCCTGCAGAGGATTTTAAAGTATTTTTTCTCTCCTTCCCAGTTAACATTTTTTAGTGTTGTTTCCACCATTATGCAGCTGGGCTCTGCCCCTGCTGAAAAATTCTGCACCAGATGACACTATACACAGACTTCTTCCTCCACTCCATGAACTGAGACCTTCTCAGGTGCTGAAATTTCTGTACCTTCACACAGAAACTCAAAGAAGACCTCACAAGCCTTCTTCCCTTCAGTCCCACATAATAGTCACACAAATTCAGACCTCTAACTTTACACTCTCAACTCAGGTTATGCCTTTCTTTTAGACTTTTCCCACACAGCAAATTCTCCTTTCCCATTTTGAGCATCCTCATATGCACCTTGTCCCTTCCTAGGGTGAATAATTAATTTCACCAGCAGGCTTCTGCCTGTTTATGCCATACATCCCATTTGAAGTTAATTAGCCATATTAAAGTTTTCAAGCTAAAAATAAAACATCCCCAAAGATGCTATCTATGCCCTTAAAAACACTATTTGTGCTGGCATGCACAAATTCTCCCTTTTTTATCAGGAGTTGCCACCGGGCTCATTTCCTCTCTCTCAGCTCTCTCCTTCCCCTGGATTTGCATCCCTGCAGGAGCCCAGGGCTGTTTAAAACACTGTGGCTCCCCTCAGCCAGGACCTTGCTGCAGCAGAGCACTGAACACCCACTCAACTTTCTTCTTCCAATGAAGTAAGGAAGTGGTTTCCTGGGGCAGAATGTAACTTAATGCTGTAGAGTCAGTTTTGCAGTAAAAGAAATCACTGATAACACTTGAGTGTTTTTTTCCCCCTCTATTAAAAAACAAAGGCACCAAAACTGTTATTTAGAACTGCTGCTAAAATAAAACTGTCCTCCTAAGTTCTCACATTTAAAAAGAACCCTGTATGTTAATTTTCGACAAAGGTGCAGCATGTTCTTACTGTTATTAAAGAAAATATTATAAATAATATATGCTACTATTCAAAACCTAAAGTATCCAGAGTTTCAGCACTGACTATTGTGATACATGGAGATTATAAAATGTGCTCAATCCTAAACATTAGAGGGGAAAAAGTCCCCAACTTATCCAAATAATACAATGAAATTATATTCACTGTGAATGGAACATAAATAATTTCAGATTTTTGCTTTAGCCATATGAATTTGGGTAGGATTTTTCAAAATGTAAATGATGTCTGCTCTATAAGAGGCCCTTCTGCATCAGACCAGAAGTCCATTTAGCTCTGCCTTCAACAGCTGCTTTTCCCAAGGGAAGTGGAAGAGCAGGACAATGACATGTGATATTCTCTTCTCATATTCTTCCAGTCTCCAAATGTTTTCAAGTAGAGACAGTTGCTGTGTTGAAAGTGGTTTCTGTTTAATTAGTTACACACAACTAATTTATTTCATATGTATTTGTCCAGTCTTGCCTTGAACCTCTATCAGCCTTCAAAATATCTTGCCAAGTTATCCCAAAAAAATAAGAAGCTTTTCTCTGTTTTTCTTTTTCTTCTTTTTTCTCCTTTTTGTTTTGTTTATGTGCTCTATTGTTTTAAGGAAAGTTGAGATGTAATAAGAGAAGTCAGGGTTTCAAGGACTCCATGTACTGTAAGAACTGGAAACACCAGAGAAACAAACCTGTTACATCAAGGCACAAGGCAACTTCTGACCAGAGAAGTTTGGAAGGAAACTGGACTTGCACTTTATTCCATAATCCAGTATTGACCTGCTTCTTGCAGATTTATTTGAGGCATTTGGTGCTGGTCACCATCAGAGGCAGGAATCCAGATTGCATAGGCCTTCAACAGGAAAGTTTTTGTAGTTCCTGTTTAAACACTTTATTTATTAATTAGGTGAAGAAATTTGCAGATTTTGCAAATGATTGGTTTCCTTCTAGAACTAAACTTCTGCCAATCAGACAAGGAAATGCTTTACCCATTGAGTTAAAGTATGTTATTTATTTGTCTCTGGCAGGGAAGTGCACATATCTTCCCATGTTTGCTCATTTTTCTATATGTTTTCAAGCTTTCCCCAACCCTGCTGGCTGTTTTGTAAGAATAGAAGCCCTGATAAAGCATTTTTAAACACTAATATTCTCTTTGCCTCTTGGGCTGCTTTGTGCCCTTCCTTCCCTCTTTTTTTCGCTTCGTTGGAACCAGGAACTGTCCTGGCTCCAACCACTGCCTGACAATACTGGGACTAATTTAAACTTGCCATTGGAAACACTTGGACAATTTTGGATGGAAAACTAGGATAAATGGCTGTACCCTGCCTCTCCTCAATGTTCTGACAACCACCTGCCCAACTCTCTGTGGAGAAGCACAGGCACAAGAGGTTTGGGGAGTAGCTTATCCCTGGGAATGCCTGTGGCTGCAGGTCCCCACAGCCTCAGAGGTAAAATGTTTTCAAGTGTCACAGCTCAAACAGAGACCAACAGAAAGTGCAGAAGCCCCTCAGCCACTGGATGTCTCGAGGTGGGCATTAAAAGAGTAGAAGGCATCAAAAATGAAGACATTTTAACAGGTCTGCTACTTAATTATCTCTCAATCAGCAGTACTAAAAGTCATCTGCTCCACCAGGTTGCTGTAAAGGTTAAATAGTGTCATTATTAAAGTGCTTTAGAAAGGTAATTAATCAGCATTTGTATTTTTAGAGCCAAAGTTAACCATTTAAAAGATATATCTCACTTTCCTGGCACTTGCCTACCATTTACTCTTGGAGAATATCCATTTCTCAGGACTCCTGCTTTCTTTACCTACATCAGATATCCTCAGTTAATGCATGCCATATCGTAATAATTACATTTTTGAGTCATTTAACACACTACATATCTGCCAACTCTCTCCCAGGCTTAATTTTAAATGCAATTGAATTCAGATTGAAGCAGTGACCACACTAAAGCACTTTTGTTTGGAGCAATTCTTCTTCCCTTTTCACAAGAGTGAGTAAGCAATGGCCAGAGAGGCTGCTGAGCTAAGCAAAAAAATCACAATTTCTGTTCTTGTGGGACATTCCAGTATTTTGGGGTTTTCTAATTTCCAACCAACAGACATGTTAAATAACAGAACTTTCTGTGGGATAAAAAATGCTTCTAAATTCTACTATAATTTCAGAGAGTGCAGCTGAATTATTCAGTTTTGGGAAAGTATCAGGTGGTGTAATATTAGGAGGGAGCCAGGGGTCTCAGGGAAGTCGTAGTGCACCCATAAGGAAAGTTGGGAACGTGAATTACACCTCTTTGGAGGCAGCTGGACTTCAGTGTCAAGCACAAAATGAAATGGTTCCTTTTCTTTAAAAGAAAAGTGGAACACATTGATTTGCTATGAACAGCGATGCAATATTTCACTTTGATGGCTTAAAGAAAGAGCAAATATTTTGGTCTAAGTGGAAAATTCCCTTTGGATACTTTCACATTTCTGTAAATATTTTTTTTTTACCGCAAAAGGACAATCATTAACTGGAAAATCCCCATCAATCAATCTAACAAAAAGTTTTAGTGACTGTCAGCACAGAGCAACTCAGGAGGCTCTCCCTGCAGCAGTCAAGAATTTTAGCCCTTAACCCTTCATTTTATTATCTGCAGTGTTTTTAGTTGAAAGTTATTGTTTCCAATAAGTTACTGGAAAAACTTCAGTTTTCATAGGCATTCATTATTTTTCAGCTGAGTGCTGAACAGTGAAGTTGTGCAGAATCTCTGCCATACAGGAAACAGCAAAAGCTACAGACTTGGAGTTGCCTTTTCTTAAAAAGAGCCCTGGGTTTGACCCTTACACATCCTGTGGAGCTCACTCAGCAACAGGAGGATTTTGGCTATAGCAAAAACATTGATTTTCATAAGTCATTAAAATATAATTGAAGATTGTAAAATCCTACTGATGTTTTATGGATATTTTAAGGATGTTTCAAAGCCTATCAAGTAGAAAGCCAAATATTTCTCTTTTCATACACTCAAAACCTGGGATGAAAAGAGTTTCCACGATGTCTTGTAGGAGCTGTGCAATCAGGACTTTGGTCTCATTCAGGTCTGTGGGCTGGGTCTGGGTTTCCATCAGTGTACCAGATCCCAAATTTTTGGAGATGAGGCAAAGTGAGTTGACAGCTAATGATTCTAGAATGACATGATGGGAGATATAAAGTGGCATCACAGCTCTGAGGGCATAATGAGCACTCTATAATTCCCAAAGTCATTACAGCAATCTGTATCTGGTTTTGCATTGAAATTGCCATTTTGAAATATGAACTTCCAAGCATACTTCTCTATTAATTCTTCACAATTAGTATGTGTTCATATATATGTTTTTTAAAAATCTATTCACCATAGGAAAGTGTTAAAAAAGAAAGATGTTCATCCAGCCCTGCTTTTGATATGACAATAATTTCATTGTGCTTAAAGTAAACAGTGTTCAGACTGGTGCCTTCACTGTGCCAACCTGAGCTTTTCCCCATAAACAGGCAACATTCAGCAGTGAAAATGATGGAACAAGTGATGACATCCTTTCTTGGAGGAGAGGAGTGTGGGTGTTTATTAGCAGTCTGTGTGAATCCAGCAATGATACTCTCTGTGCTTGCTATTAGCAAAACTCACGTGGGAGCTGCCCAGGCTGCACCAGCTCCCAGCACGAGCAATTCCCACACCAAGCTGTGATGGAGACAAAGGTCCACACGGGTCAGGGGCAGGCAGTGGGGGCATCTCCCTCTGGGAGAAGACACAGAGAAAGAACTTGGTAGGGATGTGGGATATCAGAGCAGGGAAGAGGTGGCAGAGCATGAAATAAGAGCACAAAAGAAAATCTCACACTCAAAATCTCAGGCTTGCCAGATCTGTGCAGTAACCAGTCACTCACATACTCCCATTTGTTTTCTTCAGAGCAGACTGAGAACATAAGCAGAGGTGAAGGTCAGCACTTAAGGTATAAACAATCTCTGCCCTCCAGGTCTCAGAGGGTAAGAGGCCAGACATATCAGCTGTGTGCAGAGAAGCTGCTCCACTAGAAACCACAAAGATGCAGTGATTCATTCTACTTCATCTCCTGAACACTAATTTCTCGTTGGAGAATATGAAAAGTCTTATTCCTCACAGGCTGAGGTGGGGGGAAGAACACTTTGTTCATAGGGCAGTAAGGGCAGCCCAGTTAACATTCATTTAGGCTTGGTCAGAAGTGCTGTTAAATGTCTTTCCAAACAGCCAGATGGAACTTGGTCCCTACTACTTCCACCTTCTAAGCTGGCTAAAACAGTGGTGTTTCACACAGCAGAAAGAGTAACATCCAGGCAGACCTGAAATCTCTCCACTTGAATTCTGCTGCAGAGGCCAGACCTGCCTCCAGCTGCCTGCCAGGGTCCAGTCACACACTGTTCCTTCATATTGCTTCATGTTAATTTTTCAGCTTTCATTTACCCAATCCAAACAGAAATCACTGTAACAACATCAGGTGACAGTCTCTAAACCTCTATTCCCAAGTGCATCAGCTTAACAACTGTTTATGACACTCACATTCCCTTTTTAGGTTTTGTCAGGTTTTTTCCTGTTGAAGTATCACAAGGCAATGTTCAGATGCAAATGCTGCTCAACAGGGACTGGCAGGAGAGGAGATCTAGCACAGCTCTGCCTGCAAGACACAAACATGACTAAAATACAGCTCAACTATCTCAATCTTGTGTCCTACAATTGGTCTCTGTTTGTAATGGTTCCTAGTAGGAAACCATCCCACTGCTTGACACATTTTTGACAGAGTGGAGTTTTGGGAGTTTGGGGTTTTTGGAGGCTTGGGTCCAGGCTAGGTGGGCAGGCTGACCTTATTGTTGCCCATTTGTGCCCAGACAAGTGGGCTAAACCACTTTTTTACTATTTTTGGGTTTGTTTGTTTTTTTTTTAATAATAGAAAATATTTTAGATAATTATATTATCTCCTGTAAGAGGAGCAAACAGAGCTGAGACCCAGGCTGTCCCCATCCTTTTCCAGGCTCCCACTCTTGCTGGTCCCCTTGGGAGAGGGTGGCAGCAATGCCAGCCTCTGCCTCCATCTCCAGCCTCCAACTCTGCCACGGTGCCAGGCCACAGCAGATGTGGCACACGTGCTTTATTCAGGCTCAGCCAACCATATCACCTTGAAGCATTTGGATATTTTCTTTATAACATTAAAACCCCACTTCCAACATCAACATCCCTGTTGTTGCAGTTGCTCCCAGAGCCTCCTTTTCCAGCTGGGGAGCTGAAGTTTCCTGAAGCACAGCGCTGTGCACACTCCAGCTCGCTTGTTACAATTTACAGTTTCCTCTTCCGCTGCCCTGGGCCACTGCACAATATAAACAATAGCTGCGCCTTGAAAACCATCCAAAATAAATGAGTCTCACTGCCTGTGCTGCTCTCAGATCTGTAAAGAGAGCTTACTGTGTGCATAGTTGGTTTAATCCTGTGAATAGTCTGGAAAGTATGATATAACACTCATTTCTTACCAATCAGTCCTTAGCTGGAGTCTTGCTAAAGAAAATTTACCCCCAGATCACTCTCTGTAGCCCACAGAACAGCTGAGCTGTATTCCTAGAACTTGCTTTTTTATTATTATTATTTTTTCCCATGTAAAATTAACCATCTATAACAAGAAAAGATTATTAAAAAAAAAAAAAAGAAACAAAAAATAAAAAAGGAAAAGCAAATTATCCCTCTCCATCATTATGAGCTGGCAATGCAGTGGTAATAAGCAGCTAGAGCTGGAGTCAATATTTGCCAATACTCTGAACATTCAGAGGCATGGTGTGCACCTGGGATTTTCACTAATATTTCCTGGATACTCAGATTCTTCTTTTTGCCTCCAGCACAGTTTCCTGCTGTCTGAGTAAACTCCTCAGAGATGCAGTTTTTGCAGTCTCCTGTGTTTTATAATTCAATGGCAGTTTATCACTCCTCTGAGTAATCCACAGTGGAATATACTGCAATCTTCTGCTATGGGGTTGTCAGATGTGGGATTTTCACTTCAGAGCAGCTGGGTTTGCTGACCTTGTCATGACAGAACCTTGGGTCAGAGTGGAGGGATCTCAGCAGGAGATTAATGTCCCCACAAAAGGGCAGGAACTGTAATTCAAAGAAGTTGACCTAAGAGGATAATCTGAAAAAACAAGTCAACTCAGGTTAAAGACTTACATTTTTTTTCCTCAAATCACTCTAGGTTGTATACAGTCAACAAGATTTATTTTCAGGTTGTCACCTGGGGTTTTCTCCTTCTCATCTGTTCTTTCTGGATGAGATTCCTTTGTACAGGAAGCAGACTACATATGAAACCCTAAAGGCAAGGCTTTTTAATGTGTACTATCACATTTTTCTGTATTTCCATCACTCTAGTCTATCAGGTTGCCTTGGTCTTCTGTAAAATATCTTTATCTCAGCATCAGCAAAACTTCTTAATTTCCTTAACAAATATCCATTTGGTGGTACAAGGTTACCTATACAAGACACTGAATTTTGCTTCCCAGAAGAATCCTTGAGGGCCGATTTCCCCCAGTCCAAAAATTTCCAAGAATTTATTTGACCAAATAAAGGAAATCCCCATGGAAATACTATACAGCATCAAAATGCAAAGAATATGGGATTAATTATTCTGGCTATTTTAGCTGAGAAAGTTGAGTAGCCATCACAAGAGCAGCCTTTGAACTATGGAGTAATAATCCCAGTCAATCTGGATGATTTTCCTTCAGTTACAAGGCTGTTATACGCCTTCCAGTATCTGCCTTATTCTTGTAAGTGTTGCACATAACCGTCAGCACAAATAATAACTTCTTATGTAATACCACATGAAGAAAGAAAAAAAAAGACTAATTTCATGTACTTTTTCAGTTGTCAAAAAGTTCAGTTTTTTGATCAAAGCAAAAAAGTGAGGCAAGTCAGATGTGAATTTTCAATTTTCATATTTTCAATGAAAGTAAATCATCATTTAATCTTTATGTATTTAAATATTGGCCAAGGAGGCCAATGGCACCTGGCTTGGATCAGGATCAGTGGCCAGCAGGAGCAGGGCAGTGACCATCCCCCTGTCCTGGGCACTGGGGAGCCAGTGCTGTGTCCAGCTCTGGGCCCTCTAATTCAGGAAGGACATTGAGGGGCTGGAGCGTGTCCAGAGAAGGGAACAGAGCTGGGGAAGGGTCTGGGGTACGGATCTGGTGAGGAGCAGCTGAAGGAACTGGAGGTGTTTAGCTTGGAGGAACGACCAGGGATGACCATATTGCTCTCTCCAACTCTTTGACAGGAAAGTGTGGCCATCATTCCCAGAGGTATTTAAAAGATTTGCAGGTATGGCACTTAGGGACATAATTTAGAGGTGGAATTGGCTGTGCTGGGTTACCTGTTGGACTTGAGCACCTTTCTTACCTAAATGATTCTATTACTCTATACCTGTAAAATTTGTTCTTTACTATTTTATGCCTCTGGGTTCAGACTAATGGGCCTATAGTTGCTTAAGTCGCCTCTTCCCCTTCTGGCAGTGCAGACATTTTGATAATATATTTACTATTTGATGCTCATATGGCACAAGCTCTCAAATTGCTGGTTTCTTTTGAAAACTTCTTCAGCTTCTATGTCTAAGATGAATAAAGGTCAGGCCATCAGCCTCCATGAGTTTTAATTTCACTGTGAGAAGAGCAAGTTTCATCTCCTTACATTCGTTCCACCAATCCATGTTTCCACCAACTGCATCTGTGCCCAGACGTACTGAATTGCAAGTCATTTTCTTTCTGAAAGATGATGTATTTATTTAGGTGTGGGACCATAACACCCTCCTGGGAAAATGGCCCCATTTGTTTTTCCCTTGATTGGTTTTCATAATCCCAGATGTTATTTGGCTATTCTGACATTTTGTGATCATTGAGATGTAGTTTCCTTTGGAGATCATTACCTTCCTCTATTCCTGCACGATTTTCTTTTTCTACAGATCTTTCCTTAGTGATTATCCAACTTTCTTTAGTGATTATCACTATAATATAGTGATTATTATAATAACTTCCAATAACAACTTTTTTTTGCCCTTACTTTGCATACAAGTTGCAATTTTTTTTTTTCATTTCTGTAAACAGAAGAATACAGTGGAGGTGTTTCCAAAGAGTTACTGCAAGGACTGGTCCCAGGACTCAGGGTTTGGTGTAGTTTCTTTCAGTCTGGAATGAAAGAACACCTTGATCTTCAAAACCTGCAGCTCAAGGGAAAGTGAAATCCTAGTTTAAAAGGAAGAGGAAATAACCTGATAGAATTACTGTAGTCCTTAGATGCAAAAGCAGAATAAATGTAGAAATTTTATATTAAATTTATATTTGGCATTGATGAAATTGCTGCTTTTGTTGGGTTGATGTGGCCAGAAATGTGTATTCTATCACCATCTGTTGAAGCCAGGTGGGGCAGTGACCCTTATCTCACATATTGGCACATATTATCTGCTAATGGGCCATCTTTAAAACCAGGTGGGGCAATCATCTTTATCTTTTCTACAATCCATCCTCCCTCCAGGAAGATATCATCTGCTAATGGGCCATTGAGTCCCAGTGCATGACTGATAAAATTACATCATCCCACTGGGAGATGCTCCACCCAGGGGGAGGAGCCAAGCCTTTCCTACCTAGATAAAAACTGAGATTTTGGACAACAAGTTACCTTCTTTCCACTGGATTCCAGAGGAAAGTTATAACTTTCCACATCATCACTGGACCTTCAGAGTTAAACTGCACCTTCTACAGGAGCACTGCTCCATCTGAACCACATCTGCCACTGCAGGAGGATGCAGCCACCATTTAATGGGACTGCTGCCAACACCCTGACTGACTGACGGGTGTCAGGTTGTATTCTGACTCTGTCAATATTTTGGGTTTGTTCTTTGTAATACTGTATTTGTATTCTAATTTTCCTAGTAAAGAACTTTTATTCCTAATTCCCATATCTTTGCCTGAGAGCCCCTTAATTTCAAAATTATAATAATAATAATTTGGAGGAAGGGGGTTTACATTCTCTATTTCAAAGAGAAGCTTCTGCCTTTATTGGTTTGTGTCCTTCAAACCAGGACACAACTGAATCTAGCTGTATTAGACAATATAATGAAAGTATATGAGTGTAGGAAAATCTGATAATTTCAAGAATTATACAGGACTGTGAATTTTTTCTTTTTTTGTGACTCATTTAAGGTAGAGCCAAGATGTGGGACACATAGCTTCAGTATTTGAGAGGAATGCAGAGCCACAGCTCTGGGATTTTGGTATACCATGTCTGCTGGTGACACCAGAGACAGAGGGGTTTGGGCATGGAGTAACAGTTTTCTTTCTTCTTTCTACCTTGCCCAGCTTTCTCAAGTTTTTATGCACATTTGCTTCTGTCCTTGTCTGCAAAGCAAGAATTCTGTTTGGAATTCTGTCAAGCCCATTGTCCTGGTTTCTAGGACAGGGTTCTGCCAATAAAAAGCAGAAATTCCCCTTTGAAAGAGAGAAATTAATTTCACTCCCTCTAAGTGTTATAATTGTTTCAAATCAAGGACTCAAGGCAGAGATAAGGGGGTAGAAGTAACAGCTCTTTACTACTATATCTAACCGCACAGGTAGAAAACAACAGCAGTTATTAAAATTACCGACAAAAAAACAGAAGAAAATAACCCAGTTCCAGTCCTTTCTTTAGCCGCGGACACACTCAGTCTGTGTCCATTCTCAGGGATGTAACACGTGCAGCAGAGCAGGAGGGAGGTGGGGGGGAGCAGCCGGGGCCGGGCTGGCTCAGGTGGGAGCAGCTCCTCGCTCACTGTTTTGTCCAGATGACCAGTTGTATTCCCAAAAGGCAAGAGGCGTTTGGTCTTTGGTGGTCAGCAGTGTCTCCGAGGTAGCAGGACAGCTGATGGCAGCAGGGTCTGGCTGTCTGCTTCTCCCCCACGTGCAGTGCGGGCCCAGCGGGTGCCTCCTCCCTCCTCTCTCGCCGGAAGCCGCAGTGCCCCTGCCCCGGCCCGCACGCTCCTCTGTGCAGCCCCGCCCGGCAGCCCCCGCGCTCCTCCGAGCAGCTCCGGTCCCACCCACCCGCCCGTCCAGGGCCATCACAAACCCTGGGCACAGCCAGCGGGTTCTGTTAGCATTACAGTGGGAAAAAATTCTCCAAACTCACGCATTAAAGGAACAAAACCCCAGCCCCCAACACCCATCTGTTTGTGAGATCCTGTCTCCTGTGTGCCCACTTCCCTCTCTGCAGTTCTCTCCCTTTCCAGAGGAGAATCATTTCCTGCCTGATCTCCAGTGGATATCAGCCCATTTTGGTAGATGCCTCTGTTGACCATAATGTCTCAATTGATGCTACTGCAGCCTGCTGCATGGAGGGAAAATACACCATCCTGAGCTCTTTACAAGCTTTAGAAGTCCAGATTTTTACTCTTTCAAAAAAAAAAAAAAAAAAAAAAAACCAACCAAAGAAACAAACAAAAAAAAATCAAAAAAACCAAACAACCAAAAAACAGTGTCAGCTGAAAAAAAAACAACAAACAAACAAACAAAAACCAAAAAAACAACTACAACCCCAACCAAAAAACAGTGTCAGCTGCTAGCAACAAGCTTTTAAAAGGCAGAGGTCCTCCAAGGATTCTGTGTGCACCAGAAGTTTTAGTGTTCTGAGATGCAACGAGGCATCTCCATTGATCATCACATAATCCATTAAATCATTTATTGTTGAAGTCTCTCTACAAAATCCCTTTTAAAAAACAGAGAATATTTTGTATTATTTATTACAAAATCCTCTTCTGCCAACAGCAAGACTGGCTTCATACAGAACTTCAATAATGGTAAACTAACTGATTTACTGCAAAGTAACTGATTTACTGGAATACCTCTTACATTTTTAATAGCTCTGTCTGTGTGCCTGCTGTTATTTGCACCCTGCAAAAGTGGAAAATGAAATACATGACAGATGTTCTGAAAGTTGAAAAAGAGCACTGTCATTTTAATGAACAGTTACCTGGCTGGGACATCTGATGGGAAAAAAAAAATTTCCATTTCTAGGCGGCTTCTGAAGAATAGGGTTCAAATACATTAGAAACTATTTTAGACCACAGTGATGTCATGGCCCTTTTGAAAGACAAGTCCCTGACTGGAATTATCAAGACTTGGAGAATAATTTTGTTCTTCCAAAGATCAACTATGAGAATTCATTTTGGACAATAAATTTTGGGTTTGTGCTCTAACACAGCAACAAGAGTAGTCAATTTCCTCTTCATGAAGTGGACACTTATTCCAGTGGGCTGGAATAAGAACATACTTACTCATACAGCACAGAACTGCTGACCATCTTCATTTACAGAATCACAGAATAAATTAAGTTGGAAAAGACCTCTGAGATCATCAAGTCCGACCTAATTTAAAGTAACTACTAAACAACAGAAGTTTAAATTTAAATAGGTCTATAGAAGAAAGTAGAGTGCCAATACTGTATGGTACAAATGTGCAGCAGGTCAAATTCAAACTAAGTGCCTCTTCTCTGACCCTCCTAGCTCAGTACAAATTTGGCTTGCTGTGCTAAAATTGATGGGAATAAGCTGCAGACTGGTTGCAGGGTTTACTGTTATTCATGGCTCAGACAATCTGAACAGAGAAATGGAAGCACTTAATGCTACCTGTTTCCTTGAAATTCAAAGCATTAAAATTCCAAATGTGACAGATTTCAAATGTGTCCAGCAAGAATAAACAACAGATTGTTTCTACTGAGAGCTGGAAGTAGTGAGCAATACATGAAGGACAGGCACCTCTCAGCCTGATGGCAGTATTTAAAGGGTCACACAATTGAATTAGGTGGGGTTTTCCCCTCTATTAATCCCATGCAAAGCTTACAGACAATGCTGCTTTAGGTACCTAAGAGTTTTGGACATAAAGCCCCATGGAAACAGTATTTCCTTAACTGTTTTGTCTCAGCTGCATTTAGACTCTCTTTCTAGCCCTATTCAGTTCCACGCATGACACATGGATTTAAATTCAAGCAGTTTAATCTCATTTTAGGAAGTAAGTCCAGGCAAGCATGGCAGAGAGCTGCCAAAAGTGAGGATACTTCTCTCTGCATTTTGATATAAGCCTGTTCTAGTGGCAATGCAATGCAATTCCACATGAAGATTTCACTTCACAGGGATATGCTGTGAATACCATGCTGCTGAAGGTTTGTTGAAGCAGGTTTCATGTCACCCAGTAATCTACATGAGGAATTACATCCCATTCTTGTACCTGCCCAGGCTGTTAAACTAATGAGTAGGGAAGGAGAGTAAAGGGGAAGGCACAAGGTCACTGATGCATTCACTATCTGACTTAAAGGCTTGTAAATTACATTGAACAGGATCCCTTCCTGCAAGAGGCAAGAGTTTTAGACAAGGGGGAAGACAGACATGGTTATAGACAGGCAGGGAGAATTATTTTGTGATGAGAGTGGTGAAACAGTGGAACAGGTTGCCCAAAAAGGTGACAAATGCCCCATTCCTGGACACATTTAAGGCCAGGCTGGACAGGGCTCTGATAATCTGATTTACTTGAAGAGGCCTGTGCTCATTGCAAGGGGGCTGGACTGCATGGCCTCTAAAGGTGCCTCCCAACCTGACCATTCCATGAATCCATGACTCCCTGAAAGCAAAAGGAAAAAGGCAGTAAATACCAGTCAGTCTGCTAGCACAGCACCCACAGATGAGCCACCTCAGCTTTTTATCCAGCTCACAAAATGAAAGCAAAATCTTTTTCCCTACTAGTACTCTGCAGGAGTACCATAATCATATACGAAAATGGAAATCTGGACTCCATGCTTCCCACCAGCCCTCAAAAGAAATCAACTTAATGTGGCTAACAAATCACACTTAGATATGAATGAATTGCAGCCAAATGCAAACCTGACAGTTCCATTATAAAATATGTCAAGGCCTTCCAGGAGTGATTAGCCCCATAGCATTGAATAAGATTACCAGAGGTGTGACTGACTAATTGGCAATGCAGCATTAATTTTTAAATGACAAACAGCATCTTATTGATGTGGGGTGCTAAAAGGACAAAGGATAGCACTTGGTAACTGGTGGTACATGCATGTAAAGGGCTCATCTCTATCTTGAGAAACAAACAACATCCAAATGGTTGGACAGCTGCCTGGCAAAAATCACAATCTACAAAGTTATTAGGGCTAAAGCCTCCTTTTTGTCCCTAGATGAAGAACTGCTGGTTGGCAACATGGTTGATAAAGTTAAGACACTTTTAATTAGCAAAATATATATACATTGATTTTGATGGAAAATAGTATTTCCAGATGCTGTAGAGACATTTTATTGGTCCCTACACAAAGGAAGCTGAGTCAGGAAGATTGGTGACTGACATGGCTGCTGCGGAAATGTGGCAACTGTTTCCAAACATCTTGAAAAAATAAGGTGATCAGAAGAACTCAGCAAATATTTCCAAGAGAAAATCATGACTGATCAACTCAAGAGCCTTGAATGGCTCAGTGGATACAGGGAGAGCACTGGATATTGGGTATCTTGAGTTGAGTGAGGTTTCAACACTGATTTCTTTAACATCCCCTTTTCCAAACTGATTATGTGTGGACTAGGGAAGGGGACAAAGAGGTGGATTGAAAACTGGCCACGCTGTCAGGCTCAAAGGGTTGTAATCAGCAGCATGAATTCTTTGAGTTGAGTCACTAGTGGTGTGCCTCACATCTGCATTAGGGCCAACATTGTTTATCATATGCATTAATGATCCAGACAATCGGAGTGTTCCCTCAGCAAGTTTGCAAACACAACAGGAGCTGGTGAACAACTCTACTGTGCCTTACTTGCTTGGCTTTTTCTTAAATTTTGTTTCTCTTTTTATCATGTCCCTTTTCTTTGCAACTATTATTAGTGATATTTTACTGTATTTCAATTATTGACCTGTTTGTATCTCAAGCCAAAGCTTTTGTCTTTTTCCAATTCCTCTCCCCATCCCACTGTGGGAGAAGCTCATGCCACAGAAAGAACTTGATGTTGTATTAAACCCAAGAACAGAAAAGTACATATATTTTGCAATGATAAAACGTGTTATATGTGTTATTCATCTGTGTACATGTATTTCTGTGTTAGAGTGTGGTAAATTAACTCTCCATTCAGCTGGCCAGACACACATCAATTAATTCATGTTCCTGTAGCACCACAGGAATTATTTTCATATTTTATATTTTCAAACAATATAAATGTGAAGTATGAGTGCTTATCAGCTCATTTAAAGTACTTGTTTTATACAGTCATAACTGGAAACAGTCATTCTTTTCAAAATAAATTTCAGAAAATGTAACCCTTTAATATTTTGAAATAAGTGCACTGTAAACTAGAACTGAGCTTGCAGTAACTGCTGGAATAAAATTCTTTGCAAAATCTTATTTGCCTTGTTGCTGCTCATGGGTGATGCGGCTGATGGATTAAGTTTATTTACTCTAAGTAGCACATAGTAATTTTTCTGGTCTGCTTTCTGGATTTCCTTCTTTTAAGTGTATAGTGCTCCAGTTGTGTGATGTTCACACATCTAGTGCTCTTAGTTAAAAATTGGAATAAATACATACTTAAAGCAAAATTGTAGGGTAGAGTTAAAGCTGTTTATATGGCACATGGACCAGATACATTAGGATATGTTTAATTTTTCTTAAGCATTTTCTAAATACTTAACTTACAAATCAGAATATTTCTTTTGGGAAAGCTCAAAACACTAATTTTGTCTTTAACTATTAAGGTTTTGAATTGTTTAATTTTTAAATTAAAACCTTTCTGATATAATTTGTTATCCCAAGATAGATATATAGATAAAGATAGATATAGATATAAAGCAGTTCTTACAAACTACTTTATAAGTTTGACTTCTAATTCTCTGAAGAAAAAAAAGTTCCTAAACACCTTTTGAAAGTGGAACTTAGATATTAAACACTTTTGAAAGTTACAGCCAGGCCCAGAACAGGATTTGGTCAGAAGATGAAGATTGTTTGTATTCAAACCAAACCTTGACTTTACAAATACAAATACATACAAATTTTTTTTTCCTGTTTTTCAGCATATTTTGGTCCATGATCTGGCATTTCTAATGTAAATTATTTTGATTAACATACGCCAGAAAGTGCAAACACATATCAGAGGAACCTGCAATAGGACTTCAGGGTGTAAAGGTGTGATCCTAAGCTCCCAAATCACTTCAGCAGGACTTTATGTATTATGGAGAATTTATGATATTATTACATATGCTGAGATTTTTGAGTAATGCATAAAACAAAACAAAAAAATTAAATATTTATAAGAACTCCATTTACTACAGTGTCAAAGACATATGAGAAATAAAAATTGAAATACCTGGAAAAAATATGTTAAAACACTGTGACTGAAAAGAACAAAACAAAAACACAGCAATGGAAATAAATAATGGATGAATTAGTGGTTCCTCTTCAATTGTTAAAAACACAACAGAGGATCAAATGATATTAAAAGAGAATCAAACATAAAAGCTTCTTTTCAGAAGAAGTGTCAACATTCTCAGAATATGTCTTTAATTCAGCCAAAACATAAAAAGGAAAGACAAAACCAACAAAAATTGGTTTGGAAGTCTGCTTTTTTTCCTTTTGAGCTGACTTTTTATCAGGCTAATAAGCTTGTGGACTTAAAAAAATTATCCCTGTTCACCTAGGAGTTGAAATAGGTGTGTAAATACTGTATAAAGAGAAAGTTAAGCAAATATGTAGAAAATCTATTAAAAATTTGTATTATATAAAAGCTATTGATCCTGTCTGCAGTCTGATGGTAATGTTAATATTTTTCAATATGTCTCGTGATTTCTAGAGTGACATCTGCTCAGACAGTGACTGATGTCCCTCCCCCCACTGTTTTCACTTTATTTATTCTTGTAGCAGAGTTGAGGAGTGTGTTACTGCTTTTATTAAGGTCTCTGGGAGTTTTGCCATCTCCTCAGGCCTCACTTAAATAAGAAAAAATTTGGCTCATGCTGCTGAAACCCAAACCATAAGCAATTTCCAATGTGATCTTTTCCACATAGTCATTTCTCTACCTGGGCACAAGAAAAAATGTAAGAACATATAACGGAGTCTCTGTTCTCACTGGTGAATACTTATGTGACAAATCCTATTAAAAATGATTGTTATTTCTAAACCAGCACTTTTTCTCATCACCATTATTTCTGTGACAGGGAGGCTTATTGGTCAGACTGACAACTGGAGTGAACATTAGGCTTTATTGTCCTTCTGGAAACGAGCAAGGTCTGGGAAGGTGCAGCACCTCACTTTTCTCCTGCCAGCCTGTCAGATGCAGCCACCCTCTGCTATGCTCTGCACTGATTTGCTGCTGCTGCTCAGCATGTCAGAGCTGAGGTTTTTCTCCTTCTCTGGTTCCTCTTTGTTTCTGAGGGAAGGAGTCAGCTGCATAGGTGTGTCTGAGATTGTATTTGCTGTTTAGATACCCCATCTGTCCATTAGCTGCATCTCCAGAAGGGATGGCTTGGAAAAAGCCCTGTTGCATATCTTCCAGCCCCCTGCAAACATCTGCAGACATGAGGTTGTCTGAAGTGACCTTATATGTTTATATTTAGGCAAACAAATTATGCTGTGATTGACAAAGATATTTTTCACTTTACACTCAGCTCTTCCCAATCTCCGAGAATGACCTTGCACGTGGAAATTCACCAAGACTCCTTGGTTTTCAGCTGGCTTAGGAGCTCTCTGGAAGATTACCATCACAGGCAGTCTGTGGTTTAGAGAGTAGGGATTAGGGCCCAGAACAGGAATAGTAATCTGATAATAAGAGCTCGTGCAGAATAGGGGCTGGGGTGCAGTAATCCCCAGTCCCTTTCCTTCCTGAGGAGGCATAACTGCTGGGTGGTGAATATTTGAAACCTGAGGGTGTAACAAAAGCCAAGGTTACTTAGAAGCAAGGGATTGCTTCCCATCTGTCATGAGATCAAGTAGTTGGATATGGCTAAATCCCCATCAAATAAAATTTATTTAATTAAAGAAAAAGAAATTAATGAACTCCTTGCAACCACACCAGCTGTGGTATCAGGCTGGAAGCTCTTTGACTTTTTATTCTCTCAGGTTTGATCTGCTGTTGAGTTCTGAATCTAAACAGAAAGGTGGAAGGACATAACAAATTAGATCCATATAAAAAAACATATTTGAAGGGACAAATGGGTTCCTGTGGTAGGCAACGTTGAGTATAAAACCCTCTGTGTCACCAACAGGCATACCTGTATGTCCTTAAAAAGCATCAACATCCACATTTTCATGGGGTGCAGGTTAACATTCAGGTCTTTTCCATGAACTTTGGAGCTTCTTTCTGACTGATCCCCTTAACTCAGCTGCTGAAACCCTTCAGAAGAGAAACACAGGCAGGCAAAGGGAAAAAAGAAATCAGAGCATTATCCAGCAGGAGTGGAGGACACTGAGCTGCTAGGAAGATGTAAAGACAAAAAGCTACTCTTGCTTTCATGGGAGAAAGCACACTCACCTTTAAAATCTCGACTCTTTGAGTGGGGTAGTGCAGAACAACACTGGAAGAAGTATTTTTGTGACAAATAAACTAAATCTGTTGAACAGTTACATGGAGGAGTTTGAAATTACTAATATGAAATACAAATACAATGCATATTTACTAACAAAAAGAACAAAGTTATCTCTTTGTAATGCTGACTAAAATATATGTTTTGTAAGCAGTTTGCTTACGTCATTGTGAAGACCAAAAATGGAGAAAAAGGTTTCAGCTTACATAACAAGCAATGGCCATTAGTGGCTCAGTGAAAGACAATGATGGAAACAGTTATGTGCCCTGGGGTGGGCCGTCATATTGACTTTTTCTTCATAGCTGCTCAGGGGTTCTTTCCTCTGCTTTGTCAGGAGCCAGCTCAATCAATCCAAAACCTTAATGCATCCCCTTATCAGGAGCAGATGGCAGAGCTCTTGAGAGGCTGCCAGGGCTTGCCAGGAGTCCATGATTCCTCTAGCTCTCCCTATCCAGATCCAACTGCTACCCTGACATTCCTCAGAGGATTTCTGGGAGCGCCCCACAACCCCAGAAGCAACTAGCAGAGGAGCTAGAAGGTCTCAAAGTACACCCAGAAGATGCTGTGTCAGTTGCCTGTCTCATTTCACACCATTCAACTCATTTTTTTGCTTCAACCACTGTAATGGTTTTGAAAGAAAAACCGGTGAGAGACTCCAAGTCAGAAATACAATTTAATAGGAAAAAAAAAAAAAAAAAAGGAAAATAAAATACATTCAATAGTACAAAAGAAAAAAACCACTGACAGAATCAAAATACAACCTGACACTCCACTAGTTAGGGTGGTGGTAGCAGGCCAGATGAAGTGGTCTTGTTGAAGCAGTGATCCTGTAGAAAGGTCTGGTAGCTCTTGTTCTCTGGAAACCAGTAGGCAGGGGCTACTTTGGTGTTCCAAATCTCAGTTTTTTATCTAGGTAGGAAAGTCTTGGCTCCCCCCCCCCCGGGTGGAGCATCTCCCAATGGGATGATGTAATTTGTAATTTTATCAGTCATGCAGTGGGACTCAATGGCCCATTAAGGATGGATGATGAGAAAGATAAAGAACTCTGCCCCACCTGGTTTTTAACAGCTGGCCCATGAGCAGAGGATATCTCCCACAGAGATAAAGATCACTGCCCCACCTGGTTTAACAAATGGTGATAGAATACATACTTTTGGGCACATTTTTACATTGTAACGTAGGACAACCACTCTTTTAAATCTTGGAGTTCTCCACTTCTGAACACAGGGCAGAATCCAGCATTCGATGGAGATGCATTTGGACTGAATATCGAGCTTGCAGAAGTGAAGCAGAAGGACTTGGATTCCATTCCACATGCAGTAATTTGCAATCCCAATAGCAGGGACAGGAAAAGGAAGAAGTATCATCTTTGTTTTACATATGTCCGGCTGCAACATAACTGGAATAACTGATCTGAAGGCTTAGATAGGATAGGAAAAGGGTTGAATTGGTAAGGAGCAGAAACCCAGTGAAGAACAGCTTGAAAATATGTTGTCCAGTCAGTCTGAAATTTATTTAATTGATTTAATGTATTTTTCCTTTTTTTTTTTTATTCAGACAAGATTGTTAAAACAAGATTAGAATATAACCTTCACATATATATTTAAACAATATATCTTATGTGCATAGAAGCATATTAAAAGCTACAATTGGACTTCAGAAATACCTTCCACACATCTCTAAATTTTCGTTATGCAATTTTGGCCTTTATAATCCTTTCACTCTTGTCTCACCTCTCCTTGCAGAAATCGAAATTGAGTGCCTTGGTAGATGAGGGGAGAAGAGTGGATATTGTCTGTCTAGACTTCAGTCAGGCTTTTGACACTGCTTAGCCAGAGAGGAAAAGGTTCAGGAGGGATCTCATTGACGTGCACAGATACCTGAAAGGAGGGTGCAAAGAGGACAGGGCCAGGCTCTTCTCAGTGGTGCTCAGCAACAGGCACAGAGACAGTGGCCACAAACTGAAACACAGGAGGTTCTCTGAATATCAGCAAATATCTTTTTACTGTGGAGGAACTGGCACAGGTTGCCCAAGAAGGTGGTGGAGTCTTCATCCTTTGAGGCAACTGAAAAAATACTTGGATATGGCTCTGGATACCATGCTCTAAGTGCTTTCTTAAACAGAGAGGTTGGACCCAAAGGTCTCTTCTAACCACCATCATTCTGTGATAAATTTTGTGAACCTAAATATTGACAATTTTTTACAAATCACATTTTTTTCAGTAGGAGATCTACCTTTCACAGGTTTTCAAAAACAAAAAATTAAAATGTGGATTTTGGGAGCTTTTCCAGTTTGCCACACCTCTAATTCAATAATTCCTACCCATTTTGTCTAATAAGGTATTTGAAAATTAAATTATCCATATTTTCAGATTACCAGTCCTTGAAAACTTTCAGGGTATCAGTTTTGTTTCTCTATGCTGCGCAAGGAAAAAAATTAATATCTCAAAACCTCTCTGGGATAAAGCAAATAATTTTCTTCCCACTCCCTATCATTGAGTCTCCAGGTGAAATACTGGCACCAACAGAATCAACAGATTACCACTCACAATTGCCTTTAGGCAAGGCAATATCCTTTTGGATTTTATTATGCTCTCCATTTTGAGCATAAAAATTTGGTTTTACACTGATATAATCTTTCAAAGTAGTGAGCTTTCTGAAGTTCAGTCTCTGTGAAGTTACTAACATTTTTAATTAATGACATGAAGGCACTCAAATCTCTTTTGTATAATACAGGGAATTTAAATTAGTTAAAACAACAACAACAAAAAACCTCTAATCTTTCTAATAATTTTTAATTCTCTGATTCCTAAGAATTATTAGCAGTCTGCTCTGTATGATAAAAACTGTGTGATTTTATATCCACCAAGCCTGTCAGGTGGGCCACAATTTCACATGTTTTCATTGCCAATGTGATGAGTTCTACTGGATGTTACTTCACATATTTTGAACAGAGATGCCAAGTAAAATCCAGTGTACTCTTGCAAGAATAGCATTCAGTCTTCATGCTG